>CM075979.1:42216252-42265383 GCA_038087875.1 Malacoraja senta | reverse complement strand
ACGCCGCATCTGCTCCAGGATGAGGCGTTCCACACCAGGGCATCTGAAATGTCCTCATTCTTCAGGGAACGGGGGGTCCCCTCCTCCACCATAGATGGGGCTCGCACCAGGGTCCTCTGCCATACCCCGCAACACTGCTCTCTCTCCCCATCCCCCCCCCCACTCACAAGGGCAGAGTCCCCCTAGTCCTCACCTTTCACCCCACCAGCCGTCACATACAACAAGTGATCCTCCGTCAGTTTTGCCACCTCCAACGTGACCCCACCACTCGCCACATCTTCCCATCTCCCCCCATGTCTGCCTTCTGCAAAGACCGCTCCCTCCATAACTCCCTTGTCAATTCTTCCCTTCGTTCCCGTACCACCCCCTCCCCTGGTACTTTCCCTTGCAACCGCAAGAGATGCAACACTTGTCCCTTCACCTCCCCCCTCGACTCCATTCAAGGACCCAAGCAGTCGTTCCAGGTGCGACAGAGGTTCACCTGCATCTCCTCCAACCTCATCTATTGCATCCACTGCTCTAGATGCCAGCTGATCTACATCGGTGAGACCAAGCGGAGGCTTGGCGATCGTTTCGCCGAACACCTCCGGTCGGTCCGCAATAACCAACCTGACCTCCCGGTGGCTCAGCACTTCAACTCCCCCTCCCATTCCATATCGGACCTCTTTGTCCTGGGTCTCCTCCATGGCCACAGCGAGCAACACCGTAAATTGGAGGAAATGCACCTCATATTCCGCTTGGGCAGTCTACATCCTGGGGGCTTGAACATTGAATTCTTCCAATTCTGCTAGCCCTTGCTGTCCCCTCCCCTTCATCAGCCCTCTGGTTGTCTCCTCCCCTCCCCCAGCCCTAGGGCTCCTCCTCCGCCTTTTTCCTTTTTTCCTTTCTTCTCCCCACCCCCTATCAGTCTGAAGAAGGGTTTCAGCCCGAAACGTTGCCTATTTCCTTCGCTCCATAGATGCTGCTGCACCCGCTGAGTTTCTCCAGCATTTTTGTGTACCTTCGATTTTCCAGCATCTGCAGTTCCTTCTTTAACATTCTGCAGTTCCTTGCTTCTACATTCTGATGTCAATATACTCGGGAGCAAGCACCAAGGTGAAACAGCAGAGTCACTGCACTTTCACAATTCCACTGGTTTGTGGATAAATAAATCATGGCTCAGTATATCGTGATACAGAGCTCAGGACATGACTGCATCAAGCCTTGATCTTGGCCCTCTGTTACCTTACCCAACATCTGCCTCCTCATTCTGTAAATGGCGACAAGCCACTTGTGACCAAGGTTAGTATCACTGTGGAATTAAAAGTAAATAAACTGAAAGGTGAAGCTATCTATCAATGGAGCTACAATGTATAGGGTTGCGGCGCCACCTGGTGGTTAGGCCACTTACTGAGCGAACCCTCGGCACTAGGACTGGCAGGGTCACATGACTGTGTTTGGCGGGAAGGAGTCGTCACGTGGTTTAGGGGTGTGCACTGGTATATATTCAGAACTCTGGGAGAACCCTCCCTAGACGCATGTGTGCTGTCTCTGCATTTACCAATAAAGATTACTTTGATTCACAATGCATGGCTCGCTAGATTGGTGACCCCGACAATTCAAAACGGTTATTTTGGATCTGTATAGTGGACACAGCCAACGATCTATCTAAGCAAAACAAAGTCACCATCAATCCAGCCCAGCAGAACGCCGTCTCTCTTAAGCTGCCCGTGTTCTGGACATCACAGCCCCAAGTGTGGTTTCAGCAGGCCGAGGCCCAGTTCCATATTCGACGCATCACGGCTGATGACATGAAGTACTATTATGTGTTCGGCGCGCTGGATCAGGTGACGGCTGGTCACCTGGTCCATTACCTACGCGTGCCGCTGGATGAGGACAAATTTGAGGGGCTCAAAGCGCTCCTCAGCGTACCTTTGGGTTCAGCTGCCATGACCGAGCAGCACGGCTCATGCACATGGGCAGTCTCGGCGATCGCAAGCCACATGAGTGAAATGCTTACCCTAATGGACGGTCATCAGACGGTCATGGACGGAGCAGATGCCAGACCACATCTGCCTGCTCCTCGCGGGTGAGGATTTTGCTGACCTCCTGCAGCTAGCAGAGCGTGCGGACGAGCTGTGGCAGTCCAAGCAGCAGGGCGACGTTTCGATCGATCGGGTGTCGGTGGTGCCTTGGAAGGGCCCTGTATCCACCGGGAGTTCGGCTGCGCCACCAGTCTCGGGCGACCCCGGTAAAGGGAAGTGGTGTCACTACCATCAGCGCTGGGGCCCCGCAGCCCGTCAGTGCCGCCCGCCCTGCTCGTATCCGGGAAATGCCCGAAACACCGCCGCTACACTTGGGACCGACATTCAGCACAACGGTCCCTCGTTGACACGGGTGCGGAGATGAGCGCTTTCAAATCCTCACCTCAGGACCGCTGTTCCACGCACGTGCGCGCAGGCTTCCCCCCGACAAGCTCCATATCGCCAAGGCGGAGTTCTACAGCCCTTGGGCCTCTCCACTACACATGGTTCCCAAGGTGTCCAGGGGCTGGCGGCCTCATGGGGATTACCGACGCCTTAATGATGCCGCGACTGCGGACCGTTACCCTATTCCACATATTCAGGACTTTTCCGCCCATCTGGCCGGCGTCAGATCTTTCTCCATGGTTCACCTGGTGCGGTGCTATCACCATATTCCTGTACGACCGGAGGACGTGCCCAAGACGGCCATCCTTTTGGGCTTTTTTGAATTTCTCCGTATGCCTTTTGGACTGAAGAATGCTGCGCAGGCTTTCCAGCGCCTGATGGACACGGTGGGTCGCGGCCTGGCATTTCTGTTCATTTATTTGGACGACATTCTCGTTGCCAGTCGATCTCGCCAGGAGCACTGTGCGCACCTCCGGTTGCTCTGTCAGCGGCTCAGCGAGCACTGTCTGGCCATCAATCTGGACAAATGTCGGTTCGGCCTCAGTTCTATTGACTTCCTTGGTCAAGGCGTTCCCAGCACGGTGCGGTCCCACTCCCGGACAAGGCGGAGGCCATTTGCCAGTTCCCACAACCTTCCACGCTGCGGGGGCTCCAGGAGTTTGTGGGTATGGTGACTTTCTACCATTGGTTCGTGCCTGTGGCGGCCCGGATCATGCGGCCGTTTTTTCAATTCCTGGCCGGTTGGGCCTAGGCGTGCATTCCGTGCCAGACGTCTCAGATTCAGCGTCACATCCAGGTGCCTGTACAGGATTTTGCTTACTGGCGGTTCGACCACATTCATGTGGATATCATGGGTCCGTTGCCGTCGTCCTGGGAAGTCACGCATCTCCTTACTGTGGGGGATCGTTTCACGAGGTGGCTGGAGGCTGTCCCGCTGGCTGATACTTCTGCTGTGACGTGTGCCCGTGCCCTCGGTGCCCACTGGATCGCCCGTTTCGGGTGTGCCGGTGGACATCCCGTCGGACCGGTGGTGCTCAGTTCACCTGTGAATTGTGGTCTGCTATGACCTGCCCATTGGGGGTTCAGCTCCATCACACCACGGCCTACATTCCCCAATCCAACGGTTTGGTGGAGCGTTTCCCCCGTCATCTTAAGGGCCGCTTTGAAGGCGCGGCTCACGGGCCCGGAGTGGATGGACGAGTTGCCGTGGGTTTTGTTCGTACTGACCCGAAGGAGGATTGCTTCTTCCTCTGCGGAGTTGGTTTATGGTGCTTCTCTTACAGTTATGGGGGATTTCGTTCCGGCGGCACGTGGTTTGCAGGAGCCGCCCTCGTATGTGTTGGTCCGTTTACGGGAGAAGGTGGGCACACTCTCTCCTGTCCCGACGTCTCGCCATGGGTTGGTTCGTTTCCACATTCCGCCTGCTCTCCAGGACTGTCTGTATGTGTTCCTGTGTCGCGACGCTAACCGGACTCCGCTGCAGCGGCCATACGAGGGTCCTTTCCGGGTGCTGCAGCATGGACTTACAACTTTTGTTTTGGACATGGGTGGCCGGCGTGAGACTGTGTCAGTGGCTCGCCTGAAGCCGGCCCTATTGGACATTAGTCAGCCAGTGCAGGTGGCCCAGCCTCGTCGTCAGGGGCGTCCGCTTTCCAGCAGCTCCCGCCTTTGCCTTTACTGGTTGTGTTCCCTGGGGGGGGGGATATGTGTACGAGGTCCGGCCGTCTCGTTCGTCTGCTGTTTCGTTTTCATGCCTCTGGTTCCTGGGGGAGTCCTGTGGCGCCACCTGGTGGTTAGGCCACTTACTGAGCGAACCCTCGGCACTAGGACTGGCAGGGTCATGTGACTGTGGGTTTGGTGGGAAGAAGTCGTCACGTGGTTTAGGGGTGTGCCCTGGTATATATATGCAGAACTCTGGGAGAACCCTCCCCAGACGCGTGTGTGCTGTTCTCTGTATTTACCAATAGAGATTACTTTGATTCTTAACGCGTGGCTCGCTATAAGGTGCCAATGTCACAATGTACAGCGACTGATTCTACACACCCATTTCGAAACCATCAGGTCCACATCCACCCTGTTACATGTGATACAACGTTTCAATGAGATCACAAGAGAGTTTAAGCCCAATCTGTTTAACCTCATTTAATAAATCTCCCAGGAGTCAGTCTCAGGAACTGCACTGCCCTCGTTTGTGATAAAACTATCCTCAGATATGAGACCACACCTGTACACCACAATCCTGCAACCTCACACTCCCCACTTCACTGAAACAAGACATCTTCACTCTCATACATAAATCTTCTTGCAATAAAGACCAATCCATTTTTTGCCTTCCCTCCATTACTATGTACGAGGAGGAATTGTGTCACAAACACTCCAAGTACTGCAACAAGAGACAGGACTCTGCCATCTAAACCCAATCACACTGTAGGCATTGGAATACTGTGCATGCAGGCTGACCAGAGTCAGTAAAGAATACCACAGTCTGTACCCGCTGAGTTTGTGCAGCATTTTTATCTACCTTAGATTTTTCCAGCATCTGCAGTTCCTTCTTAAACACAGTATGTAATGGTATTCTAGAATTGTCTTTCAGGCACCTTTGAGAGTGATTCCAATTGTAAGTGTAAACATTTTTGGATAGAAGTGTTTTCCGTGTCGACTCGCTTTCCTTGCGCTTCACAAGTTGGAAGGAAAGCTGTATATTGTAAAGGTCTACTAAAAAGCCCAATGCTATGCACAGCCCACTCATGAATAATGCATCCTGCAGGCCATTGTTTAGTTCTTTGCATACAAAATCTTCATTCAATAGCTGGACGTTGAGTATCTTTTTATCTTGCAAATCTTACGCCAATTATATTGGGTGGAATCTGACCAGTTTGATAACTTTCACAAGCTTGGCTTAGAACCATTCACATCATTCATTCTCTTTATTTATTTTGCCTTCAATAGGCATCCTTTCGGTCACAATGTTTATGTTCAACACTTTGAGGGAACAATAATCTTCAGGCCACTGTAATGCTGCAAGTAACAACATTCTTCCAGGCACCTCGCACCCCTTGAAGAGGCTTTTGTGAAAGAGTACGCCAACTGTGGGTTGAACTCAAGTTTTCTAACCAGCAGAGAAGTTGCAGACACCAGCACATCGCACCAATCTGGTATCATGTATTTAACGTTTCTCCTAACGGAGCACATGAGAAATCAGGGAGTGCTTTCCTCTGTTGTGCAGTACTCATCCACCCAACTCATAAGTTCATAAGTTCAAGGAGCAGAATTAGGCCATTCGGCCTATGAAGTCTACTCCACCATTCAATCATGGCCGATCTATCTTTCCCTCTCAACCCCATACTCCTGCCTTCTCCCCACGACCCCTGACACTTGCACTCCACCATCCAATGCTGCCCCATCCTGGGGAGGGCACACTGGGTCAGCGAGTAGTCCATGAACATCTATCTGCTGGCTTCACACACAACTGGGAAATGTGCCTCAAACCCCACACCATCCTTCACCCAACCCACGTACAAACAAATAGTTCCATTCATAGATAGTGGCATATTCTGAGAGAAACATTTCAGATGCACTGGCGTAGAATGATATAATCTTATCCATTCTACAGGGAGCTGTGAACTCTCCCAGTGCACAGGCAACATTTGCGAGAATGAAAAATAACAAGTAATAATAATAATAATACATTTTATTTGTGGGCGCCTATACAAAAGTCTCAAGGACACCTTACAGAATTTAACAAAGAACATATAATCGGAGTAAAATAAGTTATAAAGACATCACCAATACACAAATTAAAGACAGAATTGAATCCAAAGACAAAAAAGAAATCAGAAACACAATGTGAAGAGAGAGCAGCGGCAGCTAAACCGCGCCAGCGTCCACTCTCCCTTCCGACCGCCATCTTGGACACAAACTAACATAGACACTACACAAAAAAAAAATCACCCCCCCACAATGGACAACACTGTGGGGGAAGGCACAATGTCCAGTCCCCAACCCCAGTTCACCTAAAGTCAGGCCTATTGAGGCCTCCGCTATTGCCTCTACGGAGGCCTGGTGTTCCTGGCCGTTCTCACCGGGTGATGTTGCCCCAGCGTCGGGAGAGTCCACTCAGCGGCTGGGCCACCTGGAATGGCCACATTCCTTACCGGAGGCCGCGGCTTCTGAAGCCGACAAGGCCGCGCCGGTTTGGAGCTCTCAGGCTCCCGATGGTGAAGTCGGCGCCGCCCACTCCTCTCCGCAGCCCCGCAGCCCGGAGGTGTCGAACTCACGGTCACAGCTCACCAGAGCTCCAGCGCGTCGATCCAGCGCGGCGACCCAGGCAAGGCATCGCCCGCTCCGCTCCGTGATAGCGCTCCAGCGCTGTGCTGCCACCGAAGCCGAGGTGCTGGGCGGCCCCCGCCAGGAAACGGCGCTCCATGCCCGCCGGTAGGCCACGAGGACGGGTCGACGGGGCAGCCCGGAGAAAAAGCTGCCTCACCGACCAGGTAGGGACCTAGAAGTGAGGTTACCACCTTCACCCTACATTAAAAAGTCGGATTACTCCCACAGGACAAACGCAGGACTCACTAAAACTATTTTTAAAAAGTGAATTAAACGGACGGCTGCTGATTAGCAGCCGTCCCCCAAGATGGCTCCTCCTCTCAGTTGACTGACGGGATTCAGTTTAGGTGGGTATGAAGCCATAACCCTCCCCGATTACCCCGGTTAGTGGCAAAAATTAAAAACATGAGTAGGAAGGAACTGCAGATGCTGGTTTAAACCGAAGATAGACACAAGAAGCTGGAGTAACAGGCAGCATCTCTGGAGAGAAGGAATGGGTGACGTTTCGGGTCGAGACCCTTCTTCATGATACCTGTAAAGTAATCGCTAAGTTAAAACACTGATTACAATTTCCAAATAACCATTTATCAAGGTTGTCATATCAGCAAAGAAACTTATTGGGAACTTGAATTGTTAGCGAGGAAAACGCAATGCGCTGGAGGAACTATGGAGCGGGTGGACAAACATTTTGGGTTGTGAACTTTCTCCACCATCTGCAGTGAATAATGTCAAATATTCTGGTAAAGACCATAAGACATCAAGTCTACTCCACCATTCAATCATGGCTGATCAATTTTTCCCTCTCAACCCCATTTTCCTGCTTGCTCCCCATAACCTTTGACGCCCTTACTGATCAAGACTATTAGTCTTTTATTCTGAGGCTGTGACCTCTGGACCTAGACCCTCCAATTACTGGAAACATCCTTTCCATGTCCACTCTATCCAGGCCTTTCTTTAACATAGGTTTCAATGAGATATCCCCTCAACCTTCTAAACTCCAGCGTATACAGACCCAGAGCCTTCAGTGGGACAGGCAGGACACAAAATCCTGGCATGTTCTGAAGAAGGGTCTCGACCCAACACGTCACTTCAGAGATGCTAACTGTCCCGCTGAGTTACTCCGAATTTGTATGTCTATCTTCGGTTTAAACCAGCATCTACAGTTCCCTCCTCCACATTCAGCAAGGCTGCACACACATGCTCTAATATATAGTACACAATTTAAAATTTGGTGCATCTAAAATTCTTCCTGGACTGAAATATTTTTAGTTTCAGTTTAATTTATTGTCATGAGTACCGAGGCACAGTGAAAAGCATTTGTTGCGTATTGACCAGTCAGCAGAAAGACAATGCATGAGTACCATCGAGCCATTTACAGTGTACAGATACATGGTAAGAGAATAATGTTTAGTGCAAGAACATCTCCACTAGAACTCAGGAGCCAAAATTTCCTAAGTATATTTTATAGAACTTGACTCTCTACTCCCAACCAGACATTTAGCTCTGCCTTGAAATTCTTCACTCAGTGTGAACATGGAATTCTATTGCACCCTGGTGTATAAGACAATAAACTCCTCTCCAGTTTGCTCTTGCATAAAGCCCTGTTTATAAACAAGTCAGAGCAAACATTAAAGTTTGCGAGAGGGCATCCATCTTTAAAGGCAGGCAGTAGTGAGGTTAAACAAAGTGTTGCAAGGAATGGAGTTGTAATGTGGAATAATTGGAAATATAAGAACTGCTTTGTGTGGATCAGAGCAGGTTAGGAAGTGATGCACTGAAGGCTTAAAGATATGGAGGGGTTTGATGTGTAGGAAGGAACTACAGATGTTAGTGTAAACTGAAGGTAGATACCAAAAGCTGGAGTAACTCAGCGGGTCAGACAGCATCTCCAGAGAAACATAATAGGTGATGTTTTGGGTTGGGACCCTTCTTCAGAAGGACAGTCAGGGGAAAGGGAAGCAAGAGATATCAACAGTGATGTAGAGAGATATAGAACAAATGAATGAAAGGTATGCAAAAAAGTAACATTGATAAAGGAAACAGGCCATTGTTAGCTGTCTGCTCGGTGAAAACGAGTACAGACAATGAGACTCAACAAGAAGACTTTGAAGCTGGTACAACTTGGGAGGTTTGATCATCGACAGTGAATATCCCTCCCTCTGGCAGGCAGATATTATGGGTTTAAAATCAATGGCGAGAGATCTGGAGGAGGGGATAGGTGACATTTCATTACTTGTTGGTATATGTATAAAACATGAGGGGGAATAGATAGATGAGCGGCGACTCATAAACCAGAGGACATAGAAGCAAGGTGAGAGAAGGGAAGATATAATAGGAACCCAAGGAGTAAATGTTTTCCACACGGAGGATTTATTTAAAGAGGGCTAGAATACAAAAATCAGAGATGTAATGCTGAGGATCTATAAGGCGTTGGTCAGGCCGTATTTGGAATATTGTGTGCAATTTTTGGCACCATATCTGAAGGAGGATGTACTGGCTCTGGATGGTCCAGAGGAGGTTTACAAAAATGATCTCAGGAATGAGTGGATTAACATATGATGAACGTTTGGCAGCACTGGGCTCCTACTTGTTGGAGTTTAGAAGAATGATGGGGGACCTCATTGAAACTTACTGAATAGTGAAAGGCTTCAATACAGTGGATGTGGGGAGGATATTTCCACTAGTAGGAGAGTAGGACTACAGGTCATAGCCCCTGAATTAAAGGTCTTGGTATAGAAGAGGCTGTGAGTGGAGATGTCCGTGGTTCCGTAGACAGAAAGGAAAAGGAGGTGGGGTAGCATTGCTGGTTAGAGAGGAGATTAACGCAATGGAAAGGAAGGACATTAGCTTGGAGGATGTGGAATCGATATGGGTAGAGCTGCGAAACACTGAGGGGCAGAAAACGCTAGTGGGTGTTGTGTACAGGCCACCTAACAGTAGTAGTGGAGTTGGGGATGGCATCAAACAGGAAATTAGAAATGCGTGCAACAAAGGTAAAACAGTTATAATGGGTGACTTCAATCTACATATAGATTGGGTGAATCAAATTGGCAGGGGTGCTGAGGAAGAGGATTTCTTGGAATGTATGCGGGATAGTTTTCTAAACCAACATCTAGAGGAACCAACGAGAGAGCAGGCTATTCTAGACTGGGTATTGAGTAATGAGGAAGGGTTAGTTAGCAGTCTTGTAGTGCGTGGCCCCTTGGGCAAGAGTGACCATAATATGGTTGAGTTCTTCATTAGGATGGAGTGACATTGTTAATTCAGAAACAAGGGTTCTGAACTTAAAGAAAGGTAACTTTGAGGGTATGAGACGTGAATTGGCCAAGATTGACTGGCAATTGATTCTTAAAGGGTTGATGGAAGGCATTTAAAGACTGCATGGATGAACTACAACAATTGTTCATCCCAGTTTGGCAAAAGAATAAATCAGGGACGGTAGTGCATCCGTGGATAACAAGGGAAATCAGGGATAGTATCAAAACAAAAGATGAAGCCTACAAATTAGCCAGAAAAAGCAGCCTACCAGAGGACTGGGAGAAATTCAGAGTCCAGCAGAGGACAAAGGGCTTAATTAGGAAAGGGAAAATAGGTTATGAGAGAAAACTGGCTGGGAACATAAAAACTGACTGCAAATGTTTTTATAGATATGTGAAGAGAAAGAGATTAGTTAAAACAAATGTAGGTCCCTTGCAGTCAGAAACAGGCGAATTGATCATGGGGAACAAGTACATGGCAGACCAATTGAATAACTACTTTGGTTCTGTCTTCACTAAGGAAGACATAAATAATCTGCCGGAAATAGCAGGGGACCGTGGGTCAAATGAGATGGAGGAACTGAGTGAAATCGAGGTTAGCCGGGAAGTGGTGTTAGGTAAATTGAATGGATTAAAGGCTGATAAATCCCCAGGGCCAGATAGGCTGCATCCCAGAGTACTTAAGGAAGTAGCCCCAGAAATAGTGGATGCATTAGTGATAATTTTTCAAAACTCCTTAGATTCTGGAGTAGTTCCTGAGGATTGGAGGGTAGCTAATGTAACCGCACTTTTTAAAAAGGGAGAGAGAAAATGGGGAATTACAGACCAGTTAGTCTAACATCGGTAGTGGGGAAACTGCTAGAGTCAGTTATTAAAGATGGGATAGCAGCACATTTGGAAAGTGGTGAAACCATTGGACAAAGTCAGCATGGATTTACGAAAGGTAAATCATGTCTGACGAATCTTATATAATTTTTCGAGGATGTAACTAGTAGAGTGGATAAGGGAGAACCAGTGGATGTGTTATATCTGGACTTTCAGAAGGCTTTCGACAAGGTCCCACATAAGAGATTAGTATACAAACTTAAAGCACACGGTATTGGGGGTTCAGTATTGATGTGGATAGAGAACTGGCTGGCAAACAGGAAGCAAAGAGTAGGAGTAAACGGGTCCTTTTCAGAATGGCAGGCAGTGACTAGTGGGGTACCGCAAGGCTCAGTGCTGGAACCCCAGCTATTTACAATATATATTAATGATTTGGATGAGGGAATTGAGTGCAACATCTCCAAGTTTGCGGATGACATGAAGCTGTGGGGCAGTGTTAGCTGTGAGGAGGATGCTAGGAGGCTGCAAGGTGACTTGGATAGGCTGGGTGAGTGGGCAAATGCATGGCAGATGCAGTATAATGTGGATAAATGTGAGGTTATCCACTTTGGTGGCAAAAACAGGAAAGTAGACTATTATCTAAATGGTGGCCGATTAGGAAAAGGGGATATGCAACGAGACCTGGGTGTCATGGTTCACCAGTCATTGAAAGTAGGCATGCAGGTGCAGCAGGCAGTGAAGAAAGCGAATGGTATGTTAGCATTCATAGCAAAAGGATTTGAGTATAGGAGCAGGGAGGTTCTACTGCAGTTGTACAGGGTCTTGGTGAGACCACACCTGGAGTATTGCGTACAGTTTTGGTCTCCAAATCTGAGGAAAGACATTCTTGCCATAGAGGGAGTACAGAGAAAGTTCACCAGACTGATTCCTGGGATGTCAGGACTTTCATATGAAGAAAGACTGGATAGACTCGGCTTGTACTCGCTAGAATTTAGAAGATTGAGGGGGGATCTTATAGAAACTTACAAAATTCTTAAGGGGTTGGACAGGCTAGATGCAGGAAGATTGTTCCCGATGTTGGGGAAGTCCAGGACAAAGGGTCACAGTTTAGGGATAAAGGGGAAATCCTTTAGGACCGAGATGAGAAAAGCATTTTTCACACAGAGAGTGGTGAATCTCTGGAACTCTCTGCCACACAAGGTAGTTGAGGCCAGTTCATTGGCTATATTTAAGAGGGAGTTAGATGTGGCCCTTGTGGCTAAAGGGATCAGGGGGTATGGAGAGAAGGCAGGTACAGGATACTGAGTTGGATGATCAGCCATGATCATATTGAATGGCGGTGCAGGTTCGAAGGGCCGAATGGCCTACTCCTGCACCTATTTTCTATGTTTCTATGTTTCTATGTTTCTATGTTCAAGCCATACAGTTATTTGCATCCACAATCACCACATCTTAGAGGCCATCAGGGTGGCATCATATGTAGCTGTAGTCCTCCTGACATTAATCCCCGGCAGTGACAACAAACATTATCAAAGGTTTGGACATCAGGGCATCAAACACAAAAACCCAAACCCCAGGACCCGTGGACTATTCTTTAGCAAGGTGAGTGCTTCCATCCACCCAGCAAGTGCTGACTGAAGTCCTGACATTGACAATGCATCACCTTGGGCAATGCAGCGAGCCTCAGCATCAGGCTGATGTTCTGACCTGAACATTAGCCCAGAGTTGCTGCATGACGATGAGATAGGGGCTTGAATCATAACCTTGTTCTTCAAAGTTCATAACATTACCAACTGAGCCAAGCTGACACTACTTCTTTTTGAACAGATAGAAACATAGAAAATAGGTGCATGAGTAGGCCATTCGGCCCATCGAGCCAGCACTGCCATTCAATATGATCATGGCTGATCATCCAAAATCAGTACACCATTCTTTCTCCCCATATCCCTTGATTCTGTTAGTCCTAAGAGCTAAATCTAATTGTTCAGTGAACAATTCTACACGATCTCTAACTCTCTCTTGAAAACATCCAGTGAATTGGCCTCCACTGCCTTCTGTGGCAGAGAATTCCACAGATTCACAACTCTCTGGGTGAAAACGATTTTCCTCATCTCAGCCCTAAATGACCAACCCCTTATTCTTAAACTGTGACTCGACTCCCCCAACATCGAGAACATTTTTCCTGCATCTAGCCTGTTCAATCCCTCAAGAATTGTATATGTTTCTATAAAATCCTCTCTCACCCTTCTAAATTCCAGTGAATATGTCCAGTGAATATACAGTAAGCCCAGAAAAAGCACTAATTACAATTAATCTGAGCACATTTCTTTGGGTTTCAGTGATAGATAACAAAAAGCAAGTGAACTACAGCTAACTTAGTGTGTATAACATCAAGGAGCGCTTCACAGAGATTTCATATTGACTTGGTATACATGTAATATTATGCAAAAAAGAAATGGTCTTGTTTAATAAAAGCATTTTTTACTGTTTCCCTCTTTTGAAAGTTTGCAGAATCTGGTGACAAGGTTTATTTATAACAAAACTCTGCAATTTATATTTCTGCAAGGCTGCTGTATTCCCTTATCTGCCCATGACACATGTAAATGACAAAAGTCCATTTCAGACTGATTTGCTGTAATATATATATTGTAGTCTTGGTAATTCTCAGGAGTCACTGCATTTTTAAAATCAAATTCAGTTCTTGTAAAATACCATTGACCACTAACGGAGGAAATGCACAATAAGGAATAGTCTTCAATCAAGTTTTAAGTTCTCCCTGATTGCACTGCAGCTTTGAATATTAACCTTAGAGGCATTGGAAGTAAAACAGAAACCCGCCTGTATTGTTTCATACATCTCAATAACAGTTGTGGTTTTGTCGTTATTTCAAAGAAAGCTATAAAAAAATCCATCCATTAGTCTGCATCTTTTCGTCCCATTCAGGTCAGAAAGCTGCAAAGGAAATGTGAGCATAAGAATACAGAAAGAGATAAAGCGATGCTTAGAACGATCAAGTGAGCCAGGCACTAACATTGAACTGAGTGTCTGTATCTATCTGCCTGTCGGGGCATAGTTATCACATTCACTAGTGGACACTGCAGTGGACAGTTCTTTGTGTTTTCTTTTACTCCTTCTCTGCCAGACCAGTGAATTTTGATGATAAACTAGCATAATGATCAAAGTGAACATTTTTGAATTCCAGTATGATTCTCTGTATTTTTTTGATTTTGGAGTTTAAATATCAAGCTGTAGCCTCCAGCCATAGCACTCAGCTTCAATCTGCCTTCCCTTCAGTTAATGTTGTGCTGCTCTCTCTCTCTCTCTGCTTTATGTTTAGATTGGTCCCCACTATCAAATAATTAGTACAGGCTGACCTCTTGCTTTTCATTGATTATTACAGACAAATGGCCAGAAAAAAAAGTTACTTAACGTTTCACCGATAAACGTGACTGGTGATAGGGGAGATGATTCTATTGAAATATGTTTTGGCCTCTGCATAAATGAAATGATTGCACTATAGAGTTCTCCAAGAGAGTTGCAAATACCTACACAACAAAATGGGACAAATTATGAATAACAGCAGAGTCTTTGCAACAATGAGTGCTGATAAGATAGTCCTTTTTAAATGCAAGCAAGAAGGTTTTCTTTACCTGATTATACTAGAATGTTTCAGCTAAGACACAGGAAAAATGTACATCAGGTAATAATTATAATGTAATTAGAATAATTGAGGACTTCAGATGTAGAGATAATTACTACCTGGGCTGAACATTGTGCCGGTTCCAATAGTCTGATGGACTTTAATGTGGTAAATCCCATTGATGGGTTCAGATGTATGGAGAATAATGTGGACTCAGAGTGGCGATGCATTCTGCCACTTTTGCACTAATCTGTTTCTAGTTTACTTCCCAAAGTTTGCACTTTACATTTTAACAAATTAGATACCGGGCTGGTAGGGCTGAACAGAGCTATTTACTTCTGTGCTTTGAAGCCATCGTCTAATCTTCCCTACCTTAGGAACACACTTGAAGTGTGTTCTGCTCCGGGCTTCAAGTGGTGGGAAACGGGAGCATTGATGGTGAGACAGGAAGAGACTGATGGGCACATGCAGAAAGAGAAATAGACCACTTGCATTGGCATCAAGATTATTGTTAACAAAGAATGACCATCAGTGAATTGCTAAAATAGCGAAATGACATGTTGTACTCTACAATACTGCCATCCCTTTGATGGACTTTCTTCCAGTCCTGGCCTGGTAGGATGCCTTTACCAACTCTGTACCGATGAGGCCATAATGCAGTGATGAATCCACTTAGGCCAACAAAACTGGGCTTTATGCGCCAGCACACATTGTTGCAAGCACACCTCAGTTGCATGGGCAGTGGTGTGTTCTAGTGTTCCCATTCATTAACCTCCAGCTTTTTCCCTCATCGCTTCCACATCCATATCTGTGATCAGAGGTCCATGTCTCAGGCAGTGCCAGACTGCGACCAGTGTAGGTCCTCGTTCTCTGGGAGACTCTGGCAGCCTCGGCTTTTGTCCCTTTGATGAACTTTGGATAAAGAGTCATTGAGCAACTGTGCAAAGTGAGCTGTTCAATCACTTGCTGAAGGTTTGGTCAGAATCCGCAGTAACACAGCTTCACTGTCCCCCTCGTCCATCCGTTTAATTCCCACCAATCTTCACGGGAAAGGCTCGTGCTCCACTATTCACAATACACAAATCCCCAAAAAGCTATTCCACTGTACACAAAAAGCTATTCTTTTTCTCCAGAGATGCTGTCTGACCCGCTGAGTTACTCCACCTTTGCATCTCTATCTTTAGTGCCAAGTGAAGGTCTCGTTGTAAAATAACTCATAGTGCTAAGATGTGGAAGGGTGAAGTGTCAGTCTTTTCTATTGCAAGTTATTACATTGATTCAGCTGGAAAACTGATCAAGTTTTCTGACTGCACTTTGTGCTTCAAATGGCAGAAGTTGGAGGAATAGCCCACGCGTTGCAAACATCAGCCAGAATGAGACTCCTTCCACACTGCCTAACCTTGTGAATGTCAATGAGATTCTGAACCACTGGCCAATGTCTTTCCATGCATATTGCAAGGAATAAACACCTGGACATGTTGGAGTCTAAATACATATTCATATTCCAGCTCAGGAACAGAACATCTAACCCACATGTCTGTGGGTTAGGACAACAATGCAGGAACGTGCACTCACCCCAGTGAGTAATGTGAGACCCAACCAGTAACACAACTGCAGAAACACCTCGCCCACCACCCAGTGTTGGGGAGTTGGTCTGTGAAATGGGGTTATACTTTCCTTTGGATGTTTCGGACATAGAACACACAATTCCATCCATTGTTTCATGATAACAGAAATCTAATGGCCAAAGCTAAAGGAGTTGATGTTCCTTAAAATTGAGCCTATAACTTTAAATCAATTTATTTTATTATTACTTGTTAACATGGTATATTTAAGCTGAATTTTGTAGATTGCTTTCAATCCATTTTTCTTTGAAAGGCAGTGGCCTTGTAAATGAATGTTGATGGCCACGAGCTCCAATGAACTGTACTGGAAGTGGCGTTATCACCTCAACTCCATCTTGCGAACAGCGACATTTCATACAATCATAGTCATACAGCACAGCAACAGATCCTTCGGCCCAACTTTCCCCTGGCGACTCTGATGCCCCATCTACACGTGCCCCACCTGCCCATATTCCTCTAGGTCCTTCCTATCCATGTACCTGTCCAAATGTCTTTCCCATACTCACTGAACGAAGGCAGTGTCTTTACAAAGTTGTTAGGGAGGAAAGTGTGATGTTTCACCCCCCCTCTCTGACCCTGTGCCTCCACTGCTACCAGAAGTGGGCCACCCTGCTCCACACAATGCTCACCTTCAGGAAAGTGCCATTTATTTCCTTGCCACAAAGCAAAGAAAAGCAATAAGTCTGGAAGTCTTCCAACTCAGGAGATTATACGGAGGTAATGCAATCAAGCATCATTAGGGCTGGCTGTAACCCGCAGCATGTTATGTGTTTCCGTCTGCCAAAACACGGACCATGAAATAAAGTTCAGTCCCTGGACAACACAGGAGCTCGTGCTTCAGGGACCCAAGCTGTCCACAACTCTCCAACAATAGCCGTGATCGCCGTCCATCAGTTCGCATTGCAGCCTGGACAGGATTTAAAAATGACATTTCTTTCTTTCACAGCAAACACATTTAAAATGACTTATTACTGCTATCCATTTCAATTTGATATGCAGTCTTGCTTCCATTCCCTTGGTGAGTTTGTTACATCCTCTTACGAAAATATTTTAATAGAGTTTTCAACCTGTTCTGTCAGATTTTAATATTGGATACATAACGTCATCGAGTCATAGAGCATGGAAACGGGCCCTTCGGCCCAGCTTGCCTATGCCGACCAAGATGCCCCATCTACGCTTGTCCCACCTGGCCATGTTTGGCTCATATCCCTCTAAACCTTTCCTATCCATGTACCTGTCCAAGTGCCTTTTAAATGTTGCGATAGTACCTGCCTCAATTAACTACTCCGGCAGCTCGTTCCATATACACAGCACCCTCTGTGTGAAAAAGTTGCTCCTCAGTTTCGTATTAAACCTTTCCCCTCTCACCTTAAATTTATGCCTTCTGGTTCTTGATTCACCTACCCTGGAAAAAAGACTCTGTTCTCACCTCCAGCATTATCCAATTACTAAATCACCAGGTCTCCACTGGAACTATCTCCTACCAATCATCAAATCTGCAAGTCATTGAAGATCTCTTGAAACAGCATAGGTGAGAGAAGGATGCTCCCAAGAGAAGCCTCCACCACCTCCTCTGCATCTCCTTCCAGATACAGGCTGCTCATGGTGTGAAGCTCCGTGAAGGGCCTGTCCCACTTGGGCGACCTAATTCGCGAGTTCTGGCGAGTATGCCCTTGACTCATACTCGCAGCATGGTCGACACGAGGTTGCAAGAGGTCTTCGTAACTTTCCTTCATGCTCGAGAGTGGTCTCCGCGTACTCGAGGCCTCAGCTAGGTCGCGGCGTTTTTTCCAATGTGTTAAAAAATGCCCGCGAGTAAAAAAAGGTCGCTATGGAAAAAATTGATACATATTGTACTCGTAGGTTTAGTCGTAGTAGGTCGTAGTAGGTCGTCATGTTAGTCGTAGGTAATCGAGGGTAGTCGTAGTAGTCGAGGGTAGTCGTAGATGGTCTTCATCATAGTCGAAGGGAGGTAGAAGGAGATCGAAGGAGGTCGTCTTCACTCTCCACTATTCGGTGTCCAATTTTCCCGAAGTTAGTCGTAGCTAGTCGTAGCTAGTCTTCAACATAGTCAAAGGAGGTCGAACGAGGTCTTCCACATAGTCGAAGGAGGTCTTCAACATGTAATTTTTTCAAACTCTTCTAAACTCGCCAATTAGGTCGCCCAAGTGGGACAGCCCCTTAAGGGTTTAGCACATGGTGTTTGCTTGATGCCTGAAGCCCAGTTTGGCTGCACTGCTGCTAAATCAGTGTGCACAAAAGTTGGTGCCATTATCCGTCTAAACTGCTGCTTCACCTTGTCTCAATCACATAAGCCCTAACCCCATACTAACCGAGGGAAGAGTGAAACTGGTGCTAAAAATGTGTGCAGGCAACTCGAATAATACAATTGGTGTCAGGTTTACACCCTTTTCATTTTGGTAAATGACTTTGCAGAAGCCAATTTTGAAGTCTTTCTTTTTAAATGCCATCTACTCTTCATCTTAAAATTCAAATTTGACAAATTATGTTCATAATAGCTGGACACAAAGTGCTGGCATGGGCGTAAATCCTGGGAGGGAATGGGGGGCTGATCCCCCCATGTTTTGAGAGGTGGGGGACAATCCCCCCCATATTTTGTGACCTGGGCGCTACTGCCAGTCCCAGGTCAGCTCGTTTGCCCCAGGTCTGGCTGCAGTTCCCAGGTCGCCTACGTGCCCCGGGACTGGCTGTAGTGCCCAGGTCGCCTGCGTGCCCCAGGTCTGGCTGTAGTGCCCAGGTCGCCTGCGTGCCCCGGGACTGGCTGTAGCGCCCAGGTCAGCTTGCCTGCCCCACACTCCAAAGACGTGCAGGTTTGTAGGTTAAGTGCTTCGGTAAATTGCAAATTGTTCCTAGTGTGTCGGATGGTGCTAGTGTACAGGGTAATTGCTGGTCGGCGCGGACACGGTGGGCCAAAGGACCTGCAGTTCCCAGGTCGCCCACGCACCCAGGTCGGTTTGCCTGCCCCGGGACTGGCTGTAGCACCCAGGTCGGCTGGCAGGTCTGGCTGTAGCGCCCAGGTCAGCTCGCTTGCCCCAGGTCTGGCTGCAGTTCCCAGGTCATCTGCGTGCCCTGGGAATGGCTGCAGTTCCCAGGTCGGCTCGCTTGCCCCGGGAATGGCTGTAGCGCCCAAGTCGGCTGGCAGGTCTGGTTGTAGCACCCTGGTCGGCTCGCTTGCCCCAGGTGTGGCTGTAGCGCCAAGGTCGCCTGCGTGCCCCGGGACTGACTGCAGTTTCCAAGTTTGCGAAAACGAATTGAAAAAAAAATACGCCTGCGGGCCGGATGATTTTGGGTTACGGGCCGGATCCGGCCCTTGGGCCGCAGGTTGCCGACCCCTGTCTTAGATGTTAGGCCTCATTGTGTCCCCCCTATGTTTTAAAAGCGATTTCAGCCCATGAGCCCAGGCAGCATCTCTGGAGAACATGGAATGCTTCAGGTCGAGACCCTTCTTGAGACTGCGCATTATTTTTGACCCACCTATCCATGATCTCCAGAGATGCTGCCTGACCTGCTGAGTTACTCCAGCACTTTGTGTCCTTTTGTGTACTAACCAGCATCTGCAGTTCCTTGTTTCTTCATAACAGCTGCCTATGAATTAAGTAATCTTTTACTATTTCATGTTACTATTGACATTCAGCCATTCAGCCTCTGTGGTGGGAGTGTCAGGCCAGGTAACAAGACGGTGGAGAGGAGATGTTGATGAGGGATCAATAGCTCTTGCCAATTGATGCTAGGTGTCTGGGGAGACAAGGTATCTTTCCTGTTTGAGGGGCATATGGAAAGTATCAGGTTGGATTTAGCAGAATAGAAACTTTGGAGCGCTGTGCAGAGGACTTTACAGAAAGGAGAGGGAACCAGTGGGGCTGTCAAATGCATTCAAAGGAAACTGTGAGTAATGTGAATAATTATGCCAGTCAACAGGATAAAGTTAAAAGTGAGCATGGGCTTAAAGGATGAAATCACCAAAATTCTTCTTCAAGGGACTCGGAATGGGATTTATTTTGCAACATCTTTCTGAAGCTTCATTGGATTAAAAAAAACAGTAACTTACAGCGCTTGCGAAATTAAGTTCAAATTGAGTTTATAAACAGTCTAGTAAAATTCATGACCATTTACTAAAACTGTCCAGTAATTAGTTCAGAACTATAAACATAGCAGACCATAAATGGACAGAAAAAATGATCTATTTTATGATTTATTGGAGTAATATAGCAGTGGATTTATATACAGTGCATTCAGAAAGTATTCAGACCCCTTCACTTTTCCACATTATGTCACGTTACAACCTTATTCAAAAATGGATTAAAGTCATTTTTGTCATCATCAATCTACACACAATACCCCATAATGATAAAGCGAAAACAGGTGTTTAGAAAATTTTGCAATTAAAAAGAAATAACTGAAATATCACCTTTACATAAGTATTCTGACCCTTTACTCAGTACTTTGTTGGGGCACACAAAAATGCTGGAAAAACTCAGCGGGTGAGGCAGCATCTATGGAGCGAAGGTAATAGGCAACGTTTCAGGCCAAAACCCTTCTTCAGACTGATGTGAGGGTGGGGGGGGGGGGGGGGGGGTGCTGGAAGAATAAAGGAAGAGGTGGAGCCAGTGGGCTGAGGGAGAGCTGAGAAGGGGAGGAGAAAGCAAGGACTACCTGAAATTAGAGAAGTCAATGTTCATATCGCTGGGGTGCAAACTGCCTTTGTTGAGGCACCTTCAGCAGCAATTGCAGCCTCAAGTCTTCTTGGGTATGATGTTACAAGCTTGGCACACCTGTATTTGGGTAATTTCTCCCATTCTTCTCTGCAGATCCTTTCAAGATATGTCAGGTTGGATGGGAGCATCATGCACAGCTATTTTCAGGTCCCTCCAGAGATGTTCGATCGGGTTCAAGTTTGGGCTCTGGCTGGGCCACTCAAGGACATTTACAGTCTTGTCACAAAGCCATTCCTGCGTTGTCTTGGCTGTGAGCTTAGGGTCGTTGTCCTGTTGGAAGGTGAACCTCCGCCCCAGTTTGAGGTCCAGAACGCTCTGGAGCAGGTTTTCATCAAGGATCTCTTTGTACTTTGCTCTGTTCATCTTTCCCTCAATCCCGACTAGTCTTCCAGTTCCTGCCACTGAAAAATATCCCCACAGCATGATGCTGCCACCACCATGCTTCACTGCTACCATGGTATTGGCCAGATGATGAGCGGTGCCTGGTTTTCTCCAGACGTGACGCTTGGCATTCAGGCCAAAGAGTTCAATCTTGGTTTCATCAGATTTTCATCAGACCAGAAAATCTTGTTTCTCATGCCTTTTGGCAAACTCCAAGCGGGCTGCCATGTGCCTTTTATTGAGGAGTGGCTTCCGTCTCACCACACTACCATAAAGGCCTGATTGGTGGAGTGCGGCAGATATAGTTGTCCTTCTGGAAGGTTCTCCCATCTCCACAGAGGAACTCTGGAGCTCTGTCAGAGTGACCATCGGGTTCTTGGTCACCTCCCTGACCAAGGCCCTTCTTCCTCGATTGCTCAGTTTGGCCGGGCAGCCAGCTCTATGAAGAGTCCTGGTGGTTCCAAAGTTCTTCCATTTAAGAATGACGGAGGTCACTGTGCTCTTCAGGACCTGCAATGCTGCAGAAATTGTTTTATACCCTTCCCCAGATCTGTGCCTCAACACAATCCTGTCTCGGAGGTCTACGGACAATTTCTTCATCTTCATGGCTTGGTTATTGCTCTGACATACACTGTCAACTTTGGGACCTTATATAGACAGGTTTGTGCCTTTCAAAATCATGTCCAATCAATTTAATTTACCACTGGTCATGTCCAATCAAGTTGTAGAAACATCTCAAGGATAATCAATGGAAACAGGATGAACCTAAGCTCAATTTTGAGTGTCATGGCAAAGGGTCTGAATACTTATGTAAATGTGATATTTCAGTTATTTATTTTTAATTACTTTGCAAACATTTCTAAACACCTGTTTTCGCTTCTTCATTCTGGGATATTGTGTGTAGATTGATGATAAAAAAAATGAATTTAATTCATTTTAAAATAAGGCTGTAACATAAAATGTGGAAAAAGTGAAGGGGTCTGAATACTTTCTGAGTTCACTGTATGGTCAGAAATGGATTTACTATTGTGGCTATGCTGACCCTTCTTAATCTATACAGTTGATGGCAATACCCTTAACAACATTAATGTGCAGAGGAATATTGGAGTACAAATTCATAACTCACTAAAGGTAGCAGCACAAGTAGATAGAGTGGCAATGAAGGCATATGGTAAGCTTGCCTTCATTGCGAGGGGCATTGAAGATAAGAGTCAGGAAGTCATGATGCAACTCTATAGGACTATGTTTAGGCCGCATTTGGAGTATTGCGTGCAGTTCCAGTCGCCCCATTACAGGAATGATGTGAAGTCTTTGGAGAGGGTGCAGAGGAAGTTTATCAGAATTCTGCCTGGATTAGAAGGTTTCAGCTATGGGGTGAGTTGGAATAGACTTGGAATGTTTTCTCTGGAACATTGGAAGTTTAGGGGAGACTTGATCGAAGTATACTAAATTACGAGAGGCATAGATACGATAAATAGTCAGAAACTTTTTTTCCAGGTGGAAATGTCCAACACAAGAGGGCATAGCTGTAAGGTGAGAGGGGGAAAATATAATGGTGATGTGCACGGCAGTTTTTTTTACACGGAGGGTGCTGGGGGCCTGGAATGCATTGCCAGGGGTGGTGGTGGGGCCAGATACTATAGTAGCGTTTAAGAAGCTTTTAGATAGGCACTTGGATTTCCAAGGAATGGAGGGATATGGATCACTTGCAGGCAGATGAGATCAGTTCAGCTTGGCATCATGTTTAGCACAAACATTGTGGGCCAAAGGGCCCGTTCCCCTGCTGTACTATGTTCTAAGTGTAAAAATAACCATTCTTACTGGATTGGATAAACTTTAAGAATGGAAAACTCTACGAGATCCTTACATTGTAACCAAGATCACTTGTAAGGAGAACTCGTTATCATCTGGGAAGATGAAGCTCTGAATTGGTGTTCTGAACATGTCTGAGCCTGTAACCTTTGAATGGCTTTCATCGTTTCCCTCCTGGGTTATTTGGATATCAATGATATCTATAGATTCCTCCGAAGATAGACACAAAATTCTGGAGTAATCAGCAGGACTGGCAGCATCTCCGGAGAGAAGGAATGGGTGACGTTTCGGGTCGAGACCCTTCTTCAGAATGATGCAACGTATCTTGACCCAAAGTCGAGACCCAAAGGTTCTCGACTCGACTCGATGGAGTCAGTCTGAAGAAGGGTCTCGATCCAAAATGTCACCCATTCCTTCTCTCCAGAGATGCTGCCTGTCCCGCTGAGTTACTCCAGCATTTTGTGTCTATCTTCGGTTTAAACCAGCATCTGCAGTTCCTTCCTACTCAATAGATTGCTGTCAGCAGCTGCCAATTCAAGCACAGGATAAGTCCTTGATGTATGTACAGATGGCCCACCTGGCAGATTGGTTTGCACCTTGTTTAATATTGCATTGCTTTGTGACCAGTTCTGTGTTTGCATTTCTAGCAGAGAAGATGACAAATGGTTGTCACCTCCTTCCCATCAAACATACACCATTGATTCAGCAGTAGTTTCTGAGCTCTTGGGGAAACCACCTTTACAGACGAAACAGGACATCTTGGATAAGTCCTTGAGTGGAAAGCCACATTTTGGGAGCAGATAGAAAAGAGATGGTGATGTTCAGAGTAAGGGATGGTGGCATTGGGGAGGAATCATCAGTTCAGTTCAGTTCAGTTTATTGTCACGTATCGAGGCAGAGTGAAAAGCTTTTGTTGCGTGCTAACCAGCCAGTGGAAAGACAATACATGATTACAATTGAGCCATTCACAATGTACAGATACATGATAAGGGAAAGGCAATGCAAAGCCAGTAAAGTCCGATCAAAGCTAGTCTGAGGATCCCCAATGAGGTAGAAAGCAGTTCAGGACTGCTCTCTGGTTGTGGTAGGATGGTTCAGTTGCCTGATAACAGCTGGGAAGAAAATGTCCCAAGGTAATAGTGGTTTTTTAATAGAGTTTGGCGTATTGGAATTTCTGGATTGGTTAGGTTGAATGTTGGTGACCTGTGGGTTGAAATGCCTTTGGTATCCCAAACATGGCTTCATTGGTAGAGCCCATCCAAAACTAATCTGATTTCAACTTTCACAGATTGGTTGAGTTGCAACGTGTTCAATCAAAGCCGGGTGCACACAGCTGTCTCTCATAAATGGAGTTATGAGTGTGTTAACATGCAGTCTGTTCAACACCCAAGCAAGCACCAGCCTAAGATTACTGCGGGATACCAATTCCATGCATCAAATTATTTCTTTATTTGGGATTATAAAACACATAGAATTCATAAACAGCATGTAAACCCAAAGAAACGGGCGGATTGGCTCTCCCCAACTTCTTATACTATTACTGGGCAACGAATATTAAAAATGTAATTTATTGGCTGGACAATTTGTGCCAACAGGTAGACTGGTTAATAATGGAGAGAGAGGATTGCTCGCCTTTTAATATAAGCGAGATTCTTCTCTCTCCAACAAATTTGAAGAACACACTATATGATAAAAATCCAATTATTCACAGCACTCTACGAATCTGGAGACAAGTAAAATCAACTTTTAAACTAAGAAATTTATCTCTTCTTTCACCAATAGCCAATAACCTTTTGTTCAAGCCATCTATTATAGATAAATCGTTTACATATTGGGAAAGACTAGGAATCAAAAAACTTGGAGATCTTTACGAGATGGGAACTCTTCTCTCATTTCAGGAATTACAGTCGAAATATCACCTGAAAGGTAATCAATATTTTAGATATCTTCAACTTCGAGACTATCTGAAAACATATACCCAAGACTACCAAACTTTGCTGCCAGATATACTAGACGAATGTATGAATAGAAATTCAGAGTCAAACAACTTAACATCATATTTGTATAACACTCTTCTAAATATAGAAATCCCATCGTCAGAAGCAATTAGAAGAGACTGGGAAGAGGAACTAGGCCTAAAAATTCTAAAAGACAGATGGGAAGAAAACCTTTTATATATACACAATTGTTCGATTAACGTTAGACATACGTTAATTCAATTTAAAATACTGCATAGACTCTACTATTCAAAGTCTAAACTGAATAAGATCTTTCCAAATGTATATCTTTGTGACAAATGTCTCCTTCAAGAAGCAACTATAACACATTCCTTCGCCTCCTGCATAAAATTACATAACTTTTGGAGGGAAATTTTTGAAATTCTCTCAAAAACATTAAAAACAAAATTGGACCCTGACACGGAACTGATTATTCTAGGAACGTCAGAAGCCTGCTCTGAGCTATCAATATTTCAAAGACGTTTCCTCAATTATGGTCTGATAGCGGCGAAAAAACATATACTCAAATTTTGGAAACATACATCTGTCCCTACTCTTAAAATGTGGATTACAAACATGTCTGACACGCTACATCTTGAAAATGTTAGACTTGTCTTAGCAGAAATACCAGAGCATTTTTCGAAGACATGGACACCATTCATTGATTTATTACAAGGATAGTATGATGCAACACAATTTTGGAGTTAAATCTAATTACGGGTTGGGTGATGGGTGGGGAGGGATGTGAGGCAGGTATATCATCACCTTTTGTTTTTCTTTCTGTTTTTGACTTTTTATTTCTCTACGTCTTCCTTATTTCTTTTACTTACTCACTCTTTGGCTACACCAATTTGGTAGTCTAGGGGTTCTATCCTTGCACATCCACTTTTTCTCTCTCTTGCTTTTTCTCTCTTCTTTTCTCTTAACTATAGTTAAAAATTAAAATTGAAGCTGTACAATAACTATTATGTCATATGCCGCTGGTTATATTTTTGTACACTGCTTCTAATAAATTAAAAAAATAATAATAATAAAATACAATTATTTCTGACTGCCAAACATACTATTTCCAAATGCTATATCAACAAAGCAGTAAAAGTGCCCATGGAGATTTGGCAAAGCTGAAATGTAAATACTTAGTAAGCTCGCTGCAATGGAAATAAGTTTTATAAATGACTGCGCAGCAACTTTGTCTCAACAGTAGCTTCAGTGGTAGCAGATAATTAATATAAGGTAGACACAAAATGCTGGAGTAACTCAGCAGGACAGGCAGCATGTCTGGAGAGAAGGAATGGGTGATGTTTCGGGTCGAGACCCTTCTTGCATCACTTGCATCTTGATAATTAATATTAAGTTCCTTCAGATCCACGTTGTATGTTTCTTAATCTTGTATTTGTATACATTTTATAAATTCCCTTTTATATTCTACTATTTTGGCTATTATTTTTTTAATGATCACATGACAGCAATTGGTTCTGTTTATGAGTTCTCATATATTTTTGGAATCATCATAAAGCAAACCAGAATGAAATTGATGCAGTAAATGTATCAATTACATATGTGATGAGAACCAAGATTAACAGATTAACACTTTTAATCGAGAGATTAATTGCAATTAAATTTTTAATCATTTGATAGCTTTAATTATGTTAATTTAATATAAACTGGATGACTAGGTTTTAGGTTTCATGCAGTGGTCAAAGGACATATTAATTGCCTGAATTCTGAAATAATGATAGAATTTCACAGAACCTCGCATATTCTTCAGTCGGTGATTTAGAACAATTCAAAATTAAATATTCGACCTAAAATATAGCAGAACATTTCCAACATAGAATAAAGATGGAGGTTTCCAACTGTTAAAGATCTCTGTAAGTGTGAAGGAAGGAACTGCAGATGTTGGTTTAAACCGAAAATAGTCACAAAATGCTGGAGTAAATCAGTGGGACATGCAGCATCCCTGGATGGAAGGAATGGGTGACGTTTTGGGTTGAGACCCTGTGTGTTTTGGAAACCTATTCAGCTGTGCTGGAGAAAGACTATCTGAAAACACCATTGGACACTGGAGTCCATGTGATTCTCCCAGTAACAATCTAGGAAGATGGAGAACAGGTAGTTTACACAATAGTAGAAAAGATCATGGCATTTTTACTCAAGGGTATTAGAGGAAAACATCTAGAAATCCTAAACATTATCGGGGAGGTACGCACAAGCAGAGACATGAGGAACTGCGAATGCTGGAATCTTGAGTAAAACATATGTTCTGGAGTAACTCAGTGGACCAGGCAGCATCGCTGGAGAACATGGATAGGCAATGTTTCCGATTGGGACCCATCTTATGTTAGTAAGTCTCTAGAAATACAACCAGATCATTAGAGCAAATTTCCATAGGCTTAGGATATAAGAACCATAAAAGTAATCTGAAACTTGCAAGGGTCTGAGCACTTCAGATTGTGTTTCTGGTTGTATTGTATTGTATTGTATATTGTATATCTTTATTGTCATTTCCTGAGTATTCGCATACCCAGAGGAAACAAAAAAACGTTCCTCAACCAGTGCCCATTTCAGTAAAAAATAAATAGAAGTAAAAATACATATATCATGAACAAATTAACACTCTACTCTACTAAACATCAACAGGCGTTCCGATCGGCAGCGGCACGACAGTGGCTCTGCTGCAGTGTGTCCAGGTTGGTGGTTGGTGCCCGATACTTTGGCAGGGGGAAAAGTCCGTTTATCAGTCTTATAACCTGCGGGAAGAAGCTGAGAAGAAGTTGGGGAGAAGAATTTTGATTTGATTTGATTTGATTTAATTTATTGTCATTGTCTTCAATGAAGAGACAACAACATTATTTTTCCCTTACAGTCATACAAAAAAACAAAATTAAAAAAAACACAAAACACAGAACACAGCAGTCCACAACACAAACATCCCCACAGCAGCACCAAAGTTCCCCACTGTGAGGGAAGGAACCAAAGTCCAGTCAACCTCCTCGCCGATGTTCCCCAATGTTCACTCGTGGTCGGGGCCTCCCGCACACCCCGTAGTCGCTGCTATGGGCGGCCCAATGTTCAGGCCCTCTCGCCGGGAACCTCTCGTCGGCCACCTTCCACCGGTGTCCGCGGCTCCCGATGTCCACAGGCCACGCTGGACGGTGATTCGCGCTAGCGACCCCCGGCAAAGGGTCCCAGGACTCCGCTATGTTAAAGTCAACGCCGCCCGCATTGGGAGCTCCGCACCCACAGCTCCACGATGTTGGAGCAGCGGCCCAGCACTCCGGAGCTCAAAGGGGCGATCCCAGGAAGGCCTCGCCCGCTCCGCGATGTTTCCAGCGCCTCGCTGCCGCTGCTGAAACTCTGGTCTGGTCCCGGCAGGAAAGGCCGCGCCAATCCAGTTAGTAGGCCGCGGGGGGGGGGGGGGGGGGGCGAGGACGCGACTGGGATAATAGCCGCATCCTCACCAGGGAGCGACTGAAGGACGGTTTCCCCCTTACCCTACCCGCTTCCCCCCACATAAAATACCGGAAAAAAACGATAAAACTAAAAAAACACACTCTAAACATAACAAAATAAAAAAAGACAGCCAGACCGTGGGCGGAGGCAGCTAGCAACAGCGCCACTGGAATGTATCACACCAGAGGCATTGTAGACTGGTTTCAGTAGACTGGGGAGAGGAACTTTATTATTCCTTCCCAAACTGACTCAGATTTGCGTTGTGCATTGGCGCTGTGAGCTAGATTTGAAAAATAGCAAGGGCTTTCCCTCTTGACTACTGTTGACATGGTTTAGGATATCTGTAGGAAGGAACTGCAGATGCTGGTTTACACCAAAGATAGACACCACCTGCTGGACAGGCAGCATTTCTGGAGAGAAAGAATGGGTGACGGTTCGGGTAGAGACCCTTCTTCAGACTGAGAGTCAGCGGAGAGGGAGATAGAGATATCAAAGGGTAAGGTGTGAAAATGAGAGACCAAAGGGGCAAAGTTCAAGGAGAGTAAAGGACTGGAGGTGATAACCTCAGATTTAAAGGACGTTCTTTTAGGAAGGAGATGAGGAGGAATTTCTTTAAGCAGAGGGTGGTGAATCTGTGGAATTCTTTGCCACAGAAGACTGTGGAGGCAAAGTCAGTGGATATATTTAAGGCAGAGATAGATAGATTCTTGATTAGTACGGGTGTCAGAGTTTATGGGGAGAAGTCAGGAGAATAAGGTTAGGAGGGAAAGATAGATCAACCATGATTGAATGGCGGAGTAGACTTGATGGGCTGAATGGCCTAATTCTAATCCTATCACTTATGATCTTATGATCATATGAAAATGTAAAATGGGTCATTGTTAGCTGGGGGATAGATGACAACGAAGCATACAATCAGAAGGATAATGAAACCAGTCGGAGAACTAGGATGGGGGAGGGATGGAGAGAGAGGGGAAGCAAGGGTTTACTTGAAGTTAGAGAAGTCAATTTTCATACTGTTGGGTTGTAAACTGCCCGATCGAAATATGAGGTGCTGGATCATCAATTTAACCTGGATGACCAGATCCAAAATTAATCATACCTCAACACTGCTGGGGATAAAAAACTCTACTCCAATATAACTGTGGCACAAATACTTGTAAATGTAAATATTATTAAATAGATGGAACAAAACCAAAACAGATAATTAGATCTAAGCACATTATTGTTTCTGCTTTGAAAGTGGAACAGTCCAGAAATTAGAAAATAAAATACTTCAATTAAAATCTTGACAACAGGAGCACTGGGCTGGAATGGAACATAACCCGTCTGATTGCAATGTGTCCAATAGGTTAAGATCTTGAATCAAGGAGCCTTTACCATCTTGTGTGACCACGTTTATTTTTGCTGTTCAATTATATTATCCTTAAAAACCTCCAAAAATTCATGTTCTCAATAGTTCAGAAATTGGGTTTCTTTCATTGAAATCTGTTTCTTCCCCTTTCACATGCAGATGAAATCCTACCCTGTGCCCCTGCACAGTCATGTTGTGTAATAATTCAGGAATATGTGGGGTTTCAGTAAAAAGAACAGCCAAAGACTTCTCCCATGAAGTAATTTTATAATTAGAAAAGTGATTAATTTTAGAAATAAATCAATCAATAGATTTAATGGTCCCGCAGAGGCATTGCAGTAATATGAAAATGGGGCCAGGACAGACTTGCTTGGAATTTCTCACAGAGATTACCTGTTACTGGGAGCCGTCTTTCCTCAATGGCCATTCATACCTGTGCCATGTTTTTGCAATGAGATTAAGATCCGACAATATGACTGGAAGAAGGTGATAATGGTAGACAACAATGATAACCATTGTCACCGATGTCGTAGGTCGAGTAAAGTTCAATAACGTCCACTAGGGGCGCCGCATGATGGCAGCCTCTGCCTACAGTCTGTCTGTTTTTCTATCTTTTTCTATTTTTAAATTGTTTAAAAGTACGTTTTGGAGGATTTTTTTAGTATTACCATGTGGGGTAGGGGGTAGGGTAAGGGGGAAACCGTTTCTCAGTCACTTCCTGGCGAGGATGTGACTATTCTCCGAGTCACATCTTCGCCCCCCCCCCCCCCCAGCCTACCAACTGGATTAGCACGGCCTTTCCTGCTGGGGACCGGACCACAGCTTCAGCAGCGGTGCAGCACTGGATTCACCGTGGAGCGGGCGATGCCTTACCTGGATCGCTGTTTGAAGCTCCGGAGTGTTGGGCCTGCTGCTTCAACATCGTGGTGCTGTGGTTTGCAGAGCTTCCAGCGTGGGCGGTGCTGACTTCAACATCGCGGAGTCCTGGGATCCCTTTGCCGAGGGCTGCCAGCGTGAATCTCCGCCCAGCACGGCCTGTGGACTTCGGGAGCCGAGGTCTCCGGTAGGAAGTGGCCGATTCGGAAGTCCAAGCCGCAGAGAATGTTCTCCCGTTCCGACGTCGGAATTCCATCATCCGGTGAGCGGGCCTGAACATCGGGCCGCCTGTAGTGGCGACAGTGAGGGGCTCGGGAGCCCCCCAACCACGGGTGAACAACAGAGGACAACAGAGGAGGATGACTGAACTTTGGTGCCTTCCATCACAGTGGGAAACTGTGTGGGGATGTCTATGTTAAAGACTATCGTGTTCTGTGCTCTTTTTTATTCGTATGGCTGTATGGTGACCACAAATTTCACTGTACCAATTGGTTCATGTGACAATAAATGTCTCTTGTCTCTTGTCTTGTCTTGTCATGGATAACAATGATGAATACTGCACAGAAACAGGCCCTTTGGCCTATCTCATTCATCTCGTCCAAGAAGCCCCATCTATGCTAGTCCCATTTACCTCCATTTGAACCATATCCCTCTGGACCTTTCCTATCCAAGTACCTGTCCTAGTGTCCTTTATAAGGTGTCATTTTTACCTGTCTCCACCAATGCCTTTATAGACGAGAATTGATTAAGATTTACTGAAATGGGATACACCATAGGTTCATTTATATTCTTGCGAACTGCAAAGAAGCAACTTTTTAGAATTTCATTAGATTAGCCTACTGTATTTAAACCAACTTTTCAGGTTATTTTTCAATTATGGCCCTGCACAACGGTTCCAGGGGTGAGGAGACTCAGTAAGTTTTGTGCAGGGAATGAAATGGCACAAAACCAATAAGGACAAAATATGTGGATGAGATAAACCACAGTGGATTGAATCCAATGTGGTGAGTGTGATGTGAATTATCTTGGATTTAAGGAAGATGAAGCAAATGTCTTTTGTGAATGAGAAGACTGGGAGCTCTGGTGAGAAAACGGAATTCTGTTGTCCACCAACATGAATCACTAAAAACCAGTGCCAGAACAAAATCTAATTGCAGCAAATTGTGGACGCAGCCCAGACCATCACATAATCCAACCTCCCTTCTATTGACTCCATTTATACCTTAACCTGCCTCGGCAAGGCCAACAGCATAATCAAGGGTGTATCACACCCTGGCCAATCACTCTTCTCCCCTCTCCCATCAGGCAAATAGTATAAATGTGTGAAAACAAACACTTCCAGATTTAGGGACAGTTTCTTCCCAGCTGTTATCAGGCAACTGAATGATCCTACCACAACTAGAGAGCAGAACTGAACTACTATCTGCCTCATTAGTGACCCTCAGACTATCATTGATTGGACTTTGTTGGCTTAACCTTGCACTAAATGTTATTCCCTTATCATGTACACTGTAATGGCTTGATTGTAATCGTGTATTATCTTTCTGCTGGCTGGATACCACGCAACAAAAGCTTTTCACTCGGTACACGTGACAATAAACTAAACTGACTGACGACTAAAAATAATCTGGTGTATTTACTATAGTCCAAGGCATCTCACCTTAGAAAAGATATATCTCCTTGGAAAGAGTGCAGTAAGATTAAGCAAAGAGTTATCAAGATGCTAATGGTCAGTTTATGAGGAGTGATCTTTCCAGTCGGCTTGTGTCACTGAAATGCAAAGTGATCAAGATATCTATCTATCTATCTATCTATCTATCTATCTATCTATCTATCTATCTATCTATCTATCTATCTATCTATCTATCTATCTATCTACCTATCTATCTATCTATCTATCTATCTATCTATCTATCTATCTATCTATCTATCTATCTATCTATCTATCTATCTATCTATCTATCTTACTAAAAGTCCGATCTTGACTACTTCCTGTTGTTCTGTATATTGATTTTAGAAAAAAAACTGCCACTTACGGCTGTGTTTTTTTTGCCATCTTACTCAGAGTCCCCCTCCGCTCATCAGGTGCCGAGCATTTTCCCCATTGATGAAAAATAAAAGAGTTATTAGTGTTTTTAAAATGTTGAGATTCTCTCTCCTGTCAATGACGTCAAGAAGTCCACACCCCTTCTGGTGGGAGGGGGGGAGGGACTATAAAACCCAGAAGTGTGGGCGTGGCTCAGTCTCTGCAAGATGGAGGAGGGAGAGGTCACGACTCGCTGTCTTTAGTGGCCTTGCACCCTGCTTGAAATGGTATGAAACTGCACTTGAATGTGGTGGCCTTGCACCCTGCTTGAAATGGAATTTCAAGGAATAGCCGTGAGTGAGCTGCCAGCACAACAGGCTTGAGTGACTGAGCTGCCAGCCCAAGATTCCATTTGGCCCACAATGTCCATACTATCCCTCTGGAAACCATTCCCTTCAGCCCACAACACCCATACTAGCGCTCCAGAAAGCCCCCCCCCCCCCACTGGCCACCAATATTGGAATTGGTGGAGAGGTGGAATATTGCATTGGGGGACCAGCCCTCCGATGTGATGCTGGCACCCAATGGGTCCCATTTAGTCTAGTGTTTTACTAAAACTTTCATCTTGTTTGTTTGTATGTACAGCATGCGTGCGTGCGAGATATTCCAAAACCCCGCCAAAACGGTACACGATAGTGCTACAATTTTTGGCCCACCTTACTCACCATTGTCCTGGGATGAAAAAGAAACAGGTTTTGATCGGATTGATGTTATATTTTACGTTATTGATATTTTAAACTTTACAAAAATCACTTTTCAAACCACTTTTCCACTTGCCCTGCCGTCAGAAGCGTTCAACGTCACAATGACGTCACAATGGGATCCCGAATCTCATTTACATAAAATATCGTGATTTTAAAAAAAAATCAGTTTGAATCAAATTCTTCCGTTTTCATTAACATTGTGTTTAGGTTATTTTAAAGAACACCATTTTCATTGTGGGAGGCTGGGATAGGGGGGAAGTATCATTTTTTTTTAAAATCGCGATTTTCATTGTCGGGGGTGGGATAGGGGGAGGTTTCATTTTTTTAAATCCCGATTTTCATTGTGGGGGGGTGAGATAGGGGGGAGGTGAGCAGTGGGGGAGCAGGGGGATAGAGGGAGAGGAGGGGTTAGGGAGGGGAGAGGGAGGGGAAAGTGAGGGAAGTGAGGAGGGAGAGTGGGGGAGGAGGGGATAGAGGGAAAGGAGGGGGGAATGGGGAGGTAGGTAGTGGGGGACAGAGAGAGAGGAGGGCAGTGGGGGAGGTGAGGATGGAGAGTGGGGGAGTGGGATAGAGGGGGAGGTGAGGAGTGGGGGAGCAGGGAGATAGAGGGACAGCAGAGGGGTAGGGAGGGGAGAGGGGTTATGGAGGGAGGGATGGAATGACTGAGGGTAAGGAAAAGGAGAGTGAGGGAGAGGTGAGGGAGGGAGTGGGGGAGGGGAGGAGGAGAGGAGAAAGAAGAGGTAAGGTGAAGAGGAGGGGGAGGGAGCTTGAAGGATGAGGGGAATGGAGGATTGGGTTAGGAAGAGGGATGGCGAGGCGAAGTTGGAGGAGGGTTGCCGTGACTCGCGTCACAACGGGGATCTCTGACATCACAACGGGAACCCGTCAACCGCACCTGCGCAGTTGGGGGCTATGGGTCAGTGGTGGAATATTGCCTTGGTGGACGGGACCCAATGGGTCCGCACCTGGTCTTGTTTTGAAATAAATGTGTCAGGTGGATAGGAGAAAGGTGGTCTACAATGGAAGGATATGGGGACAAGGTCTCATAACCCGAGTAAAACATTCCTTGTGAGAAAGAGCATCACAAGGTGGAATTTTCTCCCACACAACGCAAAAACAAGGATCAATAGTCTGGCAGATCGGAACACCACTTCTCAATCTGAAGGCTGAAATCTAAGTGTGAAGAGGGTCACGACCCGAAACATCACCCAGTCCTTCTCTCCAGAGATGCTGCCTGTCCTGCTGAGATACTCCAGCATTTTGTGTCTATCTTTGGTTTAAACCAACATCTACAGTTCTTTCATACACCACTACTTAAGTCGAGTTTCCCCTAAATAGGAGAGGAATCTATGTAGAGGAAGTAATAGCATTCCAATAAATGGAAACTGTTGCACTGTTTGTGTGGAAATAGTTAAAGTCCATTGAAATCATAAACAAAAGCCATCATGTGGGTCATGAACGGGATGCCGTCACAAATGGTTCAACAACGTGAGAGGTGCGGGCCAATTAGTTTCCCTCTGAGGGATTCTGTCACAAGAACTCCCGAACAAGTCATCATCTCAAAAAGAAAAACGATTCAATCATACATCATGAACATGATTCATGAACTAACCTCATGGTTGATGGTTCATCAACTGGTAAACTTGAAATCCAGTTACATTGTGGTATAGAGGTTCCCTAACATTTCCACGATTCAAGATTCAAAATTCAAGATTCAAGAGAGTTTATTGTCATGTGTCCAAGATAGGACAATGAAATTCTTGCTTTGCTTCAGCACAACAGAATATATTAGGCATAAATACAGATCAGTGTGTCCATATACCATTGAATATATATATACACACATAAATAAATAAACAGATAAAGTGCTATGGGCTATTAATGTTCAGAGTTTTGTATGAGTTGAGTTTAGTAGCCTGATGGCTGTGGGGAAGCAGCTATTCCTGAACCTGGATGTTGCAGATTTCAGGCTTCTGTACCTTCTGGATGAGTTGAATGTGCAGATAGCTATTAATGTCTATGATATGGTTGGGATCACGGAGACATGGCTACAGGGTGACCAAGCCTGGGAGCTGAACATCCAGGGATATTCAATATTCAGGAGGGATAGAAAGGAAAAGGAGGTGGGGTAGCGTTGCTGGTTAGAGAGGAGATTAACGCAATAGAGAGGAAGGACATTAGCTTGGAGGATGTGGAATCGATATGGGTAGAGCTGCGAAACACTAAGGGGCAGAAAACGCTAGTGGGAGTTGTGTACAGGCCACCTAACAGTAGTAGTGTAGTTGGGGATGGCATCAAACAGGAAATTAGAAATGCGTACAACAAAGGTAAAACAGTTATAATGGGTGACTTCAATCTACATATAGATTGGGTGAATCAAATTGGCAGGGGTGCAGAGGAAGAGGATTTCTTGGAATGTATGCAGGATAGTTTTCTAAACCAACATGTAGAGGAACCAACAAGAGAGCAGGCTATTCTAGACTGGGTATTGAGTAATGAGGAAGGGTTAGTTAGCAGTCTTGTTGTGCGTGGCCCCTTGGGCAAGAGTGACCATAATATGGTTGAGTTCTTCATTAGGATGGAGAGTGACATAATTAATTCAGAAACAAGGGTTCTGAACTTAAAGAAAGGTAACTTTGAGGGTATGAGACATGAATTGGCCAAGATAGACTGGCAATTGATTCTTAAAGGGTTGACGGTGGATATGCAATGGAAGGCATTTAAAGGCTGCATGGATGAACTACAACAATTGTTCATCCCAGTTTGGCAAAAGAATAAATCAGGGATGGTAGTGCATCCGTGGATAACAAGGGAAATCAGGGATAGTATCAAAACAAAAGATGTAGCATACAAATTAGCCAGAAAAAGCAGCCTACCAGAGGACTGGGAGAAATTCAGTCCAGCAGAGGAGGAAAAAGGGCTTAATTAGGAAAGGGAAAATAGGTTATGAAAGAAAACAGGCAGGGAACATAAAAACTGACTGCAAAAGTTTTTATAGATATGTGAAGAGAAAAAGATTAGTTAAAACAAATTAGGTCCCTTGCGGTCAGAAACAGGTGAATTGATCATGGGGAACAAGGACATGGCAGACCAATTGAATAACTACTTTGGTTCTGTCTTCACTAAGGAAGACATAAATAATCTGCCGGAAATAGCAGGGGACCGGGGGTCAAATGAGATGGAGGAACTGAGTGAAATCCAGGTTAGCTGGGGAGTGGTGTTAGGTAAATTGAATCGATTAAAGGCCGATAAATCCGCAGGGCCAGATAGGCTGCATCCCAGAGTACTTAAGGAAGTAGCCCCAGAAATAGTGGATGCACTAGTGATAATTTTTCAAAACTCTTTAGATTCTGGAGTAGTTCCTGAGGATTGGAGTGTAGCTAATGTAACCCCACTTTTTAAAAAGGGAGGGAGAGAGAAAACAGGGAATTACAGACCAGTTAGTCTAACATCGGTAGTGGGGAAACTGCTAGAGTCAGTTATTAAAGATGGGATAGCAGCACATTTGGAAAGTGGTGAAATCATTGGACAAAGTCAGCATGGATTTATGAAAGGTAAATCATGTCTGACGAATCTTATAGAATTTTTCGAGGATGTAACTAGTAGAGTGGATAAGGGAGAACCAGTGGATGTGTTATATCTGGACTTTCAGAAGGCTTTCGACAAGGTCCCACATAAGAGATTAGTATACAAACTTAAAGCACACGGTATTGGGGGTTCAGTATGTGGATAGAGAACTGGCTGGCAGACAGAAAGCAAAGAGTAGGAGTAAACGGGTCCTTTTCATAATGGCAGGCAGTGACTGCAAGGTGACTTGGTTAGGCTCGGTGAGTGGGCAAATGCATGGCAGATGCAGTATAATGTGGATAAATGTGAGGTTATCCACTTTGGTGGCAAAAACAGGAAAGTAGACTAATATCTGAATGGTGGCCGATTAGGAAAAGGGGAGATGCAACGAGACCTGGGTGTCATGGTACACCAGTCATTGAAAGTAGGCATGCAGGTGCAGCAGGCAGTGAAGAAAGCGAATGGTATGTTAGCATTCATAGCAAAAGGATTTAAGTATAGGAGCAGGGAGGTTCTATTGCAGTTGTACAGGGTCTTGGTGAGACCACACCTGGAGTATTGCGTACAGTTTTCGTCTCCTAATCTGAGGAAAGACATTCTTGCCATAGAGGGAGTACAGAGAAGGTTCACCAGACTGATTCCTGGGATGTCAGGACTTTCATATGAAGAAAGACTGGATAGACTTGGCTTGTACTCGCTAGAATTTAGAAAATTGAGGAGGGATCTTATAGATACTTACAAAATTCTGAAGGGGTTGGACAGGCTAGATGCAGGAAGATTGTTCCCAATGTTGGGGAAGTCCAGAACAAGGGGTCATAGTTTAAGGATAAGGGGGAAATCTTTTTGAAGCGAGATGAGAAAAACATTTTTCACACAGAGAGTGGTGAATCTCTGGAATTCTCTGCCACAGAAGATAGTTGAGGCCAGTTCATTGGCTATATTTAAGAGGGAGTTAGATGTGGCCCTTGTGGCTAAAGGTATCAGGGGGTATGGACAGAAGGCAGGTACAGGATACTGAGTTGGATGATCAGCCATGATCATATTGAACGGAGGTGCAGGCTCGAAGGGCCGAATGGCCTACTCCTGCACCTATTTTCTATGTTTCTATGTTTCTATGTATCTACCTGAGGGCAGCTGGGAGATGAGTGAGTGGCCAGGATGGTGTGGGTCCTTGATGATGCTGGCAGCCTTTTTGAGGCAGCGGCTGTGGTAGATCCCCTCGATGGTAGGGAGGTCAGAGCCGTTGATAGACTGGGCAGTGTGTACAACTTTTTGTAGTCTTTTCCGCTCCTGGGCGCTCAAGTTGTCGAACCAAGCCACGATGCAACCGGTCAGCATGCTCTCTACTGTGCACCTGTAGAAGTTCAAGTGCGTCCTCCTTGACATACCGACTCTCCGTAATCTTCTCAGGAAGTAGAGGCGCTGATGTGCATTCTATATAATTGTGTCAGTGTTCTCGGACCAGGAAAGATCTTCAGAGATATGCACGCCCAGGAATTTGAAGCTTGTGACCCTCTCCACCATCGACCCGTTGATATAAACGGGACTATTGGTCCCTATCCTACCCCTTCCAAAGTCCACAATCACATCCTACCCCTTCCAAAGAGAAATAAACCTGGTCAATATGAATACTTCCGTGGCTTTCCCAGCAAATGTCCACTGCTCAGTTGGCAGATCTCAGCAAGGGCAGTGGGGGAAAGTCGGAGACACAAGGAACTGCAGATGCTGGCATCTTGATTGAAACACAAAGTGCTGGAGCAACTCAGCAGGTCAGGCAGCATCTGTGGAGAGAAAAGGACAGACAGCGTTATGGGTCGGGACACTTCATCAGACATCAGGATGAAGGTAGGCACAAATTGCTGGAGTAACGCAGTGGGTGAGGCAGCATCTCTGGAATGGGTGATGTTTCGGGTCGAGACCCTTCTTCAGACGGAATGAAGGGTCAGACTTACCAGTGTTGCTTCTACAGTGGACCGAGTCACGTACACAGTGGACAATAGTGGTGCTTTAGTTCTGAGCAGCAACTAATTCCAAGATAAAGAATGGAGGAATGAGATCAATGAAAAAATTGATTTAACAACTAATGAACCATTTATATTATCTGCTCCATGCTGTGGCAGGTACATCACGTGCATTCCCACCACTGTACATTGACTGGCTGAGGAGTGGTAGACCCCATGGCCAGTTATATATTTCCACTGCTGGCACTGGGGTACATCGCCCACACATCTTTGATAGGATGGTGCCCAAACCAGGTGACCCTCTCCGTGCAGGTCCCAGAAATGGATCTGCAATCGCGCATTACAATCGCTTCACTCTTTTTACCTGTACACTGTGAATGGCTCGAATGTAATCATGTATAATCTTTCCACTGAAATGGATAGCACACAACAGAAGCTTTTTACGGAACCTCGGTACACGTGACTAAACTAAACCAACTTCATGGCAGTAACTTGTTGTAACAATGATCTCTTATGGGAAATGATCCAGTGGGGAGGACAGCACCAAGTCAGTCTGCCCAAGAACACACTAACCCATAATTACTGCCGGGGCTGGAGTGCATCGCCCACACACCACATATCTTCAGGGCAGTAACTCGGTCTAACAATTATCTAATATTGGGAATGATCCAATGACCCAGGACGACAGCTGGCCCAAGATCACACTCGCCCATAATTAGTGCAGAATGCAAAGTGAACAATGTTAGGGCTTTAATGCCAGCTCTCGGAGAGGTCAAGCAGCAGAAACAGATGGTGCAGTGAATTCTCACCCCAGGTGGGGCAGGAGGCAGCACTACCTCACTTGTTCCAGGCAACACTCTGTGGTCATCAGTAAACAAGGTTAGTAATCAGTAAACAAGGTCCACCTGGGGCGCCGTCGAGTATGGCTGCCCTGCCAGCAGCTGTTAGTTTTTTCACCCTTTTTTAAAAAATTTTAGTTAGTTAAAAGTGTTTGTTTTTGGAGGTCTTTAGTCTTTTTATGTGGGGGTTGGGGGGGGGAAAGGGGGAAACTATTTTCGCAGTCCCTACCTGGTCGGAGATGCGGCTTTTCTCCGAGCCGTATCTTCGCCCCTTCCTCGCGGCCTACGGGCAGACTGGAGTGGCGTTTTCCTGCCGGGACCGGCCAGGACTTCAGCTTCGGCGGCGGCACAGCGCTGAAGTACCATCGCGGAGCGGGCGATGCCTAACCCAGGTCGCCGTGCAGCAAGCTCCGGAGAGCTGTGACCGCCGGCACCAACATCGCGGAGCTGCGGTCAGCGGTCTGCGGTCAGCGGTCTGCGGTCAGTGGAGCTTCCAGCCGCGGGCGGCGCTGAGCTTCAAACACCGTGAAGCCTGGGATCTCACGACGAGGTCGCCAGAGTCGGAGCATCAACCAGCGTGGCTCGTGGACTTCGGGAGCCGTGGTCTACTGGGAGGTAGCGGCCGCTCCAGACACTCCGGGCCGCTGAGAGTGTTCACCCGACGCCAGAATTCCATCATCCGGCGAGAGGGCCTGAGGCATCGTGCTGCCGTGGCGGCGACTGCAGAGGCCTCAATAGGCCCCGACTATGGGTGAACTGGGGATGGGACTGGACTTTGCTGCCTTCCCCCACAGTGGGAACCATTGTGGGGGGATGTTTTTATGTTGTTAAATTCTTGGATGTAATCTTTATTTGTGTGCTGCATGGCAGGTCAAATTTCACTGCACCAATTGGTGTATGTGACAATAAATGTTTATCTATCTATCTATCTATAAGTGAGCAAATGCTTTCCACAATATTCACAAGTTACGGAAGAGACAAAACAAATCACGGTCTGGACTTGGAATTAGTACAAAATTGTGCGTATTACAACTTTGTTACAATTAACTCTCCACTCAGAATTGTCCACTGGCATGTTTTTGCTTCAGTGCAGCAGCATGCAAAGTGTTCAGACTGCATTAGACTGAAGTTTCGAGTACATTGAAAGCAGACTAAAATGGTCCCTGTATTCAAAGCCGGCAGCATCAACAGTTTAGCTCTAAGTTGTCCCTGTGTTGTATCTAATGAAATCAGAGGTGAGGAAGAAGTAGAGCAAATGAACTGCAGATGCTGATTTACAAAAAAATGTCACAAGGTGCTGGAGTACCTCAGCAGGTCAGGCAGCATCCATGCAGAACATGGATAGGTGTTGTTTCAGGTCTCCAGACTGTCAATCAGAGATAAATGTTGTAAACATTTTGTAAGTATCAGGAGCCATCGCCCCATGGTGGTTAGGTTATTGGAAGAGCAGCTGGAATTCTGAATCAGACTCAGGAGTCTGAATGCCACTCCTGTGGTTGGGGAAATTAACATCGAGTCATTAAATAAATGTGGAATTTAAAACAAATCTTTTACAAACTAACTTGATTCATTCGTGCCCTCCAGGCAAGGAAACCTGTTCTTATCCAGCCTGGTGTATGTGTGGCTCCAGACACAGCAAAGTCATTGACTCTCCTCAGCTGAGGGGCACTTGGGGATGGGAGTATTTGGTGACATTTGGAGCGACATCAGTCACCCATGAATGAGTGAAAGCAAACGCAGGCTAGAAACTGAGCCGTGACTATGCGGTATTACAGAGCAGGGTTACAGCCACAACTATCAATAAACTCTGCATCTACTGTACCTGCATAGAAAGGGAAGAAGTTACTGAATCACCAGAATTTCTATGAGAAAATGGAGGACCCGGTGGTTTGTGAAGAGACCATCAGAATAAAATTGAAAACTGAGGTGATTAGAGATAAATCATTGGAAGGTGTAAATAGGCAGGCTGCATGGTTGGAAACAACTGATGCACATGCATGGAATCATGTCAGATTGAACACAGGAAGGGTGGATGTGCCTTCAGACTTGTGGCCTGAATTTCTATTGCATCTGGATTCAAAATTTTTAAGGGATTGGACAAGCTAGATGCAGGAAACATGTTCCCGATGTTGAGGGAGTCCAGAACAAGGGGCCACAGTTTAAGAATAAGGGGTAGGCCATTTAGAACTGAGATGAGGAAAAACGTTTTCACCCAGAGAGTTGTGAAGTTGTGGCATTCTCTGCCTCAAAAGGCAGTGGAGTCCGATTCACTGGATGCATTCAAAAGAGAGTTAGATAGAGCTCTTGGGACTAGCGGAATCAAGGGAATATGGGGAGAAGGCAGGAATGGGGTACTGATTGTGGATGATCCGCCATGATCACATTGAATGGCGGTGCTGGCTCGAAGGGCCGAATGGCCTACTCCTGCACCTATTTATTAAAAAAAACATCAAAATCATTCAAAGCCATCGACATTTCATTTGACACTGAACAAAAAAACCTGTGAAATTGCAATGAAGCAATTCGGAAACCAACAGATGTTAGACAAAATATATTAAAAAAATAAAATATATAAAAAATATTTAAAATAGCAGAGCAACCAACAACCAGACTCAACAACCAAACGTCCGTAGCCTCGTTTTGCTCTGGTATTTTATTTCATCCTTCACATGTTTAAATTATAATGTTTTATTCTTAATTGTTTACTGTATATGTGTTGTTACTTGCGAGCAAAGCACCAAGGCAAATTCCTTGTATGTGTGCATACTTGGTTAATAAAATGTATTAAATTCAATTCAACTCAATAAGTGAGAGAGCAAGTGCAGATTTAGCACAGTGCGGTGTAGAGAGCAGCACATACTCTATCGACACATTCACTCCCAAATGATCAACTAGTTAAAGACAAAGTTCAAAGATCCTGGGTGGCACGGTGGCACTACTGCCTTACAACGCCAGAGACCCGGGTTCGATTCTGACTAGGGCTGCTTGTCCTGCATGGAGTTTGTACGTTCTCCCCATGACCTACGTGGGTTTTTTCAGAGATCTTTGGTTTCATCCCACACTCCAAAGACGTAAATGTTTGTAGGTTAATTGGCTTGGTATAAATATAAAATTGTCCCTAGTGTGTTTAGGGTAGTATTAATGTGCTGGGATCGATGGTCAGTGCAGACCCAGTGGGCCAAAGGGCTTGTTTCCATGCTGTTTCTCTAAACTAAGTTAAACTAAACCCTGGAATCAGAGATATTCACAAGTCTAACCAAAAAAACAGGAAGAAAAAAGCCATTGGCACTGTGCTCCTGTTGGACTGCACAGTGGCATTGTTTGGTCATCAAGTCATTAGTCATAAGAGTTATAAAGCCATGCAGCACAGAAATGGGCCATTTGGCCCAACTTTCCAAACTGACCAGGGTGCCTACCTGAGCTAGACTCGCTTCCCAGCGCGTGGTTTATTTTCCTCAAAACATTTCGCATCCAAGTTCCTGTCTTTTGAATATTGTAATTTTCCCCGCTTCTACCACTCCCTCTGGCAGCTCGTGCCATATACCCACCCCATAAGAAAAATGACAGTGTCAAAAGAAATGAGGCATATTCCCAACATCAAGGGTGTCGGATACATGGAAGATTGGAATGTCATCCCTGTTCAGTAGCTCCAAGGGTGGCCATGTCAGCATGTTTAAAGCCCTGTCCCACGGGCAGGCGGTTACTGGCGGTTACTGGCAGTGTTGGGATCGCGCGTGGACCGCCAGAGACCGCGCATGGCCTGCGGGGTCGGTCCCACGCAGATCGCCGGAACCGTATGTAGTTGGTCCCGACACCGCGCGGTGCTCAGAAATACTGACACTGTCCAAAAATGTCAGCCTGCCGCCCAGCCGGCGCCTCTTTGCCGCGAGCACCGCCTGTACACCGTGAGCATCGCCTGTACGCCGCGAGCCGTCTCGACATCATCGCGTAGCGTGTTGCGTTGCATGATGATGTAATCACGTAGCGCATTGCGTTGCGCGATGACGTCATCACCCGACGCCGCGCGACGTCCATTCCAGTCGGCCCGTGGGACAGGCCGTGCGGTGACCACCCGGCATACGCGCGGCAACAGCTTTCGGTAAGGTTGAACTTACCGCATGCTCGTGGGACGCATCCGCGCGGCACTCCCGCGGCATACGCGCGGTGCTCCCGCGGTAGCCGTGCGACGCCCGCTTCCGGGGACGCCGCGCTTCACCGCCAGTAACCGCCTGCCCGTGGGACAGAGCCTTTACTCTGTTCCTGTAGTGCATTCTATTTGAGGTGGTCAGTCCATTAGTGGTAGCTAGGTCTCAGGTCATGGAAATCCCATGGACCTCCAACAGCTTGTGCTCTCAAACACTCTGTTCAATTCTCCCTCAATGTCTCTGATGGCCACAAACATTTAATGGATCACTCAATTAATAAAACGATGCACTATTGAGTTAGACTGTTTGCTGCTATTGAATACTTTTAATGTCATTGAAAAATATTAAATATCAATATAAGCTCATTTATCATTGATTATCTCTCTGAGAACAAATGTTGTTGAAATCAGTTGTGTCTCCATTCACACAGTGACTGACCAAATATAGAATCATTGGAATTAAGGAAATTTAAGAGTAAAATGATAATCAGACTGTGAGAGTTTGTGAAAACAGATAACCAAATGGATGATTTTACTCTGGAGAATGATGTGCATATGACAAAAATACACCTTTAAAATAAAATGATTACTTGTCATTCTCAATAAATGCCACTTGATAGATCATCGCATAATGTACACTAGCACCAAGCAATATTCAATTAAGTTTGTTATATTGACTAAGCAATAACTTTAGATCAACTACAAATCAGGATGTGTTATAAAAAGATAATTGATTAATATCAGAAACGTGAGCATGAAAGGGCTGGGTGGATTGAACGGAGAGCTGGCAAGTGCCAGGCATCTGAAAATGCTGCTTTGGCCAATAATCCTCACCTCACACTGTCGGTCTTCAGTATTAAATGAGTAAGCTGTTTGCTGCCACATTTTATGGGGTTTTCATTTCACTGTAACATTTCTGTGACTAAAAGGATTTATATGAAGAGTAATGGAAACTGGGTCTGATTGCAGGGCAGTAATCTAATTGAAAGATTCAGATGACATCATTGAGCTGTAATAGTCATCTAAAGGCTTGATTACTGACAAATCATCCCACAGTGTTTTATGTACAAAATACAGACTCTATTCTTGGTTTGAGTTTCACCGTAGGCCATGGACGGCCAGTGAGGATGAAGGAGAAACTACTCATGGTTATCTTCTGAGCAATTAATTGGGCAATATCTAAAACCTCTTCTGGCATCCACAGTGAATTTGCAGCATAATCTAAGAGCATACTGGAGAATACTGGAGTAAGGTCATACCAATAGGAATCTGAGGGATAACTTTTTCACACAAAAGTGGGTGTATGGAACAAGCTGCTAGAGGAGGTAGTTGAGGATGGGACTATCCCAACATTTAAGAAACAGTTAGACAGGTTCATGGATAGGACAGGTTTGAAGGGATATGGACCAAACGCGGCCAGGTGGGACTAGTGTAGCTGGGACATGTTGGTTGGTGTGGGCAAGTTGGGCCGAAGGGCCCGTTTCCACACTGTATCACACTGACTCTTTGACCCTATGGAGATGTCAGCTACACAAGATGACTATGTTTAGAGAGATGGGATGAAGAATGTGACTCCATGATAGTTTTATCCACAAACGTTTAGACCGGTGCCATGATTCCAGTCTCTACCTATGGACTCTGTCGCCCAGATATTATACACCTTACAGACTTAGATAACCTCTGCTGTTCCATTACAAGTTGCACGCTTTCCTTCAGTGGTGCACTGTAGTTAAGATAGCAATTATATTTTAGAAACATCAGTACTATTTTATAATGGTCCTCACAGTTATTGTGTGGAGTCTGACAATTGCCGTTCTATCCCATACCACAAACCGAGGTGTGTGTTATCCCTATTCTCACAGAGGGTGGTGAACCTCTGGAATTTACTCCCCCAAGAGTGGTGGAAGCTGGATCATTGGACGTAGTTGAAGTATTAGGATGACCCTGAGGTAGGAGAGTTCATAAAATGTATAGATCATAATGAAAAACATTTTTAATTATCCAAAACTAAGTGTAAAAATAGTCTTATAACAAGGCTAAAGGCATCCATAGACAGGGGCAAATGCAAAGTAAATTGATTGTAATTGTTCTGCTGTTCTGTTACTTAGGATTCAGTAATAAAACACTAAATAAAATACTATATAAAATGAAAAACCATAGTAGGGGGCTAATTAATAGTTAGCTAATAGCAAATTTATTTTATCCATGTAAAAGAGAATTCTAACATTAGGTTGGTTAATATTTTTGGTGAGTCTTACTTTTGTGTTACTTTTGGCATGCTAGCCTTAATCAGTCAGGGATTTGAATGTAGAAGGTACACAAAAATGCTGGAGAAACTCAGCGGGTGCAGCAGCATCTATGGAGCGAAGGAAATAGGCAACGTTTCGGGCCGAAACCCTTCTTCAGACTGATAGGGGGTGGGGAGAAGAAAGGAAAAAAGGAAAAAGGCGGAGGAGGAGCCCGAGGGCTGGGGGAGGGGAGGAGACAACCAGAGGGCTGATGAATGGGAGGGGACAGCAAGGGCTAGCAGAATTGGGAGAATTCAATGTTCAAGCCCCCAGGATGTAGACTGCCCAAGCGGAATATGAGGTGCATTTCCTCCAATTTACGGTGTTGCTCGCTGTGGCCATGGAGGAGACCCAGGACAGAGGTCAGATACGGAATGGGAGGGGGAGTTGAAGTGCTGAGCCACCGGGAGTTCAGGTTGGTTATTGCGGACCGACCGGAGGTGTTCGGAGAAACGATCGCCAAGCCTCCGCTTGGTCTCACAGATGTAGATCAGCTGGCATCTAGAGCAGCGGATGCAATAGATGAGGTTGGAGGAGATGCAGGTGAACCTCTGTCGCACCTGGAATGACTGCTTGGGTCCTTGAATGGAGTCGAGGGGGGAGGTGAAGGGACAAGTGTTGCATCTCTTGCGGTTGCAAGGGAAAGTACCAGGGCAGGGGGTGGTATGGGAGGGAAGGGAAGAATTGACAAGGGAGTTACGGAGGGAGCGGTCTTTGCGGAAGGCAGACATGGGGGGAGATGGGAAGATGTGGCGAGTGGTGGGGTCACGTTGGAGGTGGCGAAACTGACGGAGGATCACTTGTTGTATGTGACGGCTGGTGGGGTGAAAGGTGAGGACTAGGGGGACTCTGCCCTTGTTGTGAGTGGGGGGATGGGGAGAGAGAGCAGTGTTGCGGGGTATGGCAGAGACCCTGGTGCGAGCCTCATCTATGGTGGAGGAGGGGAACCCCCGTTCCCTGAAGAATGAGGACATTTCAGATGCCCTGGTGTGGAACGCCTCATCCTGGGAGCAGATGCGGCGTAGACGGAGGAATTGGGAGTGGGGGATGGAGTCCTTACAGGAAGCAGGGTGGGAAGAAGTGTAGTCCAGATAGCCATGGGAGTCGGTGGGTTTGAATGTAGAAGTTGGGATGTTATGTTACAGTTGTACAAGATTGTGATGGGGCTGGAAGCTGGAAAACAATTAAGGTGGAAAAGGTACAGAAGAGATTTAGGAGGATGTTGCCAAGGTCCAAGGGCCTGAGCTGCAGGGAGAGGCTGAACAGGCTAGGAATTTATTGTTTGGAGCGCAAGAGGATGAGGGGTAATTGCTTCATATTTATCCGTAACACTGCATCTGCCATTTATTCTAGGTAGGATTAGCACATGGGAGTGCAGCATCTTGTCACCAGAGTTAACTGGGGTAATCTCTGGACAGATTGTTCAGATTGGACATGTTTGTTTAAGGATGGTCCCATTGAGGTGTATAAGTGTTAAATAAATTGTAGAGAATTGAAACCTTCTCTTCAGATGGGGTGGGTCTGAGCAAGGATGCTTAACGTGGAACTAGATCTAGTTTCAATCCCAATAGTCCCTCAGTACAGTTGGAAAGGGATTGGGTGGGTTCTGGTCAAGATGGTTTGTGCAAACTGACCAAAGCAAATGGATGTGTGTAAGGCAGACTAAAGCAGTGCCTTCATTGAAATCAAAGTCACAGCGATTGAAGTCGTACATAACAAACAATACTGTCTACCATCTTTCCTCGAGTGTATGTAATGATAACTGTGAGATGGTATTTACTAAACTGGCCCTCTTCCCTGCCGTATACAATTGAATGTCAACACAGATCATCAGGTGACCATGAATAGTAAGATTAAACGAGAACTTACCAGTTTGAAGTTTGATCTTTATTTTATGAGGAGTTACGTTGGTGATTACGTGAAGAAGACCCGTCAGGGCGCCTGCGCGTCAATCTTCTAAGCAGCGGTGTGAAATCACAAACAACAAGAACGAAGTAATATAGTAACATAATAAAACAAGTAAATTAAGAACTTCCATCTGACCTTTATGAAAGAGGGTTGGGCGTGGCGGGCACGTAATCACCAACGTAACTCCTCATAAAATAAAGATCAAACTTCAAACTGATAAGTTCTCGTTTAATCTTACTATTTTACTTTGGAGTCACGTGAGTGACTACGTGAAGATTTTAAAGCTTTGTGATTTCATGCCATAGATACAAATCCCGGCTTCTCACTGCATTGATTGACTCTGAACGAGAAATAATCAATAATGCATTAATAATGACATTTGCATGACAAATGCAGTAATTCATTTATTTTAATAATAGAATTAACAGTATCCCCTTTAAGCCAGAGGAAATTATACAGAACTTATAATAGTTTCTGCAAACAGCCCCGTATTGGCAATAGACCGATGGTAAAACTGTTGAAACACCAACTCATTGGACCACCCGGCGGCTGCGAGAATATTGTCGACGGGGACGTCCTTCGCCCTGACCGCCGCCGTTGCTGCTGCCCTAGTCGAATGGGATGTAAAAACATCAGTGTTAATACCTGCAGCAATCAAGACTTGTTTCAGCCATCTTGAAATAGACTGTACTGAGACTCTCTTGTGTGTTTTTTTGTGTGTGATAAACAATCCAGTTTCCATATTTCGTAAAACCCTTGTTACCTCAATTTATTGTAACAAATATGTCTTAATACAGAGACATGGATCCATTGGATATGCTGATAAAACAATTCTGAATCCTGCCACACCTGGCCTACTTTGTTTCAGTAGGTCATAAATGTAAAACATAACATTATCTTGAGCCACTTCCATCCTGTCTATTTGTAATTTTTGCAATGTC
>CM075979.1:42136264-42216052 GCA_038087875.1 Malacoraja senta | reverse complement strand
ATTAGGCTGTGGCCATTTTAAGCCCCTGCGTTCTCCCGACAAATCCCAGAAGTGACTCCTTCCTTGAACGAGTGAGCGTGATGCTGAGGCTGGTAGAGTGGAGCCGGGGAAGGGTCAGCAGAGGTCAGCCCAGCGGGTGGTGGTCTGCAGAGATCAGTCCGGGAGTGAAGTGCAGGGCAGAAAACCTGGAAATAGCCTTGTGTTTTCTGCAGAATGGTGCGGAGAGAGGGGTTGCCAAGGTTGGATGGTTAATATTAGCAGCAGAGAGCAGGCATCAATGAAAAAAGGAGACAAAGTGCTGGAGTAACTCAGCGGTCCGGGCAGCATCTCTGGAGAACATAGATAGGAGACGTTTCGGGTCTTCAGACACACTCACCCAGACCTGCAATGGACCAAAACTTTATTCTACGTCAGATCATTCTTTGTGTCTACAAGAGACATAAATTAGTCATTTTCCATTTTGTTGTTTAGTTTAGAGATACAGACCCTTCGGCCCACCGCGTCTGCGCCGACCAGCACTCCCCGTACTTTAGCACTTTCCTACACACACTAGGGACTATTTACAATTTTTACCGAAGCCAAATAACCTAGAAGCCTGAGCACCTGGAGAAACCTGAGCACCTGGAGAAAACCCATGCAGTCACGGGGAGAACCTACAAACTCTGTACAGACAGCACCCATTGTCAGGATTGAACCCGGGAGCTGTAAGGCAACAACTCTACCGCTGTGCCAAGGTGTTGCCCTATTTGGTGAGATTAACAAGTAGACTTCTCCAAGGACTGGCACTGGGACAACAACTTTTTACAACTTATATCATTGACTTGGATGAGACACCTAAAGTGTGGTTAGACACAAAGTGCTGGAGTAACTCTGCGGGTCAGGTAGCATCTCTGGTGAAAATGATGGTTTGTTTGCCAGATCTGATGACACAAGTAGAGGTAGGAAAATATGCTTTGAAGAGGTCATAAGGAGACTATGAAGGGATATAGATGGTTGTAAGTGGGTAAGGATCTTGCAAATGGAGTGTAATGAAGGAAACTATGAAGGTGTTGACTTGACAGGAAAGATTATTATTGAAATGATGCAGCAGGTGTTGAGAAAAGTTAACAGGATGCTTGAGAGGATGAATGCAACAATAGAGAGGTTTACTTCCCACAGAGGGTGATGGTGAGACCACGTCTGGGTGGTGAGCACAGGATGGGACCCACAGGGGGGCCAATGATGGGGGAGGGGGATGAGGGCTGGGGAGGGGTGGTGATAGGGGAGGGGTGGTGATGGGGGAGGGGCAGTGATGGGGGAGGGGTGTTGATGGGGGAGGGGCGTTGATGGGGGAGGGGTGGTGATGGGGGAGGGGTGTTGATGTTAAAGGGTCTCGGCCTGAAACATCACCCATTCCTTCTCTCCAGAGATGCTGCCTGACACGCTGAGTTACTCCAGCTTTTTGTGTCTATCTTCGGTTTAAACCACCATCTGCAGTTCCTTCTTATACATCGCACAGCTTCTCTTTCAGCCAACGGGACTGTTCCAGAATCTGTCTGCAGACGGTCTTTGAGCAGAACTGCTTCTTGGGCAATTGGTGATGTTGACACCGGCTTTGTGTGGGGTAACACATGTGTCATATCCACCAGAATCACACCTCCCTGTGTGTGATATCACAGACTAGCCCGAGGTCTCTTACACCCACCAGCATCACACCTCTCTGTGTGGGGTCTGTCGTAACCTCCAGCATCACCCTGCTCTGTATGAGGGTAACACAGACTTGTCCGTGGTCTCTTATACCAACCAGGGTCACAGCAGCTGGCAAATGCGGGGGGACCATCCATGCCAAGGATCTAAACGTTACGTGTTCCCACACATCACCTGGAAACTGATGCCATGCACTGCTAAAGATTCACTTGGCAATGTTGGTAATGTTTGTCTTCACAAAAAAGATCAGCTGTTTTCATTCGTTTAACAAAAAGGATGTGTGCCGTGGTTAAAATACAAATTGCGGGTAAGGGCTATAATAGACTTATTCCAGAAGCCATTTTGTATTATTTATCTTTTTTTTCAAAAGGAAATAGATGAGGGATTAGGTTTTCAATGTATTATCATGGTTGATGAGAAGTGTAGATACTGTGGCTTAGTTTAAATTGTTTGCCCCAGGATACCAGCTTCCTCGGTAAGTTAAACCTGATCCACCACATGTTTTCCAGTTCATTGTTAATGTAGTCTAACTCTCCCCCTATCCCATTATTCCCTGCAAGAAACAGCACGAATGAGTACTATTGAATATTTATAAACCACAGAACTGTTTTCCCTGCAGTATTGTTTTATCTTAATTTTCTTACTTACAGATGAACTTCATTAGTAAGAACTCCACTGGGACTAGCTAAAATGGTTCTCATTATCGAGGTTGTACAATAATCCGTTAAAACATTCTGGGATTGATGGATTTGAGCTCATGTTAACACTGTGAGATCTGAAGGATATTTGTCACTTTTTTATTATTTATTTCCTGTCTTTTAAATATGGTAAGGCTCATAATCACGAAGTTCATTAAAACATTTTCTTCTGCCAAATTCTCATGTCAACAGCCTAGGGACTGAGTTAAAAAAATTCCATCAGGATCTCACAGTACTTTTCTTTTTCCAAAGTCTTTAGTCTCAAGTTAAGAGATAAAACTTGCTCCTTTCCCATACTGAACAAACTGCATTTGGATTTCTTCACTGTGTGACACTGGTTATTCCCATTGTGAGTTAATATTAACTTGGAAAACAAAGACTTTAATAGCAGCTAATTTCCTCAGAGATTTCAGCTCAGAGTTCAGGAATTGTTTCCCTCTGATCCCTGTTGCTGTTATAATGCAGTGCCTCGATCTTCAAGCCTTGTGCCTGGTTGCTGATGCAAGACCTGCGCTTTCTACTGGAGATATTCCAGTCACCTCCACCCATACGTTGCTCAGTATCCCGCCTTGAAGGAGAGGGGTAGATGAACTCAAAATGCATGAAAGAGTTTTATATAATTTTATTGTTTCAGTATCTGCAAAATAAACAGGACAATGAGAAGCAGAAGTAGACACAAAGTGCTCGAGTAACTCAGCAGGTCGGGCAACATCTCAGGGGAACATGAATAGGTGGTGTTTCAGGTCTGGATCCAGATATCAGTGATGGGTAGGTATGTAGCCCAAGGAATGGGTCAGGTCAGGGAGACCTGGGTGAGTGACATACACCTATAGTCATAGAGTGATACAGTGTGGAAACAGGCCCTTCAGCCCAACCTGCCCACACCGGCCACTTGCCTGCATTTGACCCATATCACTCCAAATCAGTCCTATCCATGTACCTGTCTAACTGTTTCTTAAATATTGGGATAGTCCCAGCCTCAACTACCTCCTCTGGCAGCTTGTTCCATACACCCACCACCCTTTGTGTGAAAAAGTTACCAATCAGATTCCTGTTAAATCTTTTCCCCTTCACCTTAAACCTATGTCTTCTGGTCCTTGATTCATCTACTCTAGGCAAGAGACTGTGCATCTACCTGATCTATTCCTCTCATGATTTTATACACCTCTATAAGATCACCCCTCATCCTTCAGCGCTCGAAGGAATAGAGTCCCAGCCTACTCAACCTCTCCCTATAGCTCAGATCCTCTTGCCCTGGCAACATCCACGTAAATCTTCTAGCTTTTCCAGTTGCGCTTTTCACCTCCCACCACACCAAGGGCCTCCCACCACCTGAGGACAAGGGCGATGACAACAATTTTCAAAAAGCTTGATACCATCCAGAATTAGTCAGCTTACTTGACAGGCTCATGACATCTGCCCTGATCTATCCTTCCCTCCTCCAGCAATGCACTATGGCCTCGGTACATCCATAATCAACACCACAGCCGCATGCCTGGCCAGCATCACCCCACCTCCTCATCCATCAGCAGGGACAAGGGTTACCGTCCCATGTGGTCACCCCCACCTACAGATCCCATCCACCGCATGTTGCACACTGGACCTTCCCCGACGCTTCCCCGAGTCCTGGAACTCTGCACAGTGGAAACCTTCAGCAGAAGGACAGTTGCAGGTTAGAATCAGGAACTCACCTTCTGGCGACAATTCGGGATGAACAATAAATGCTGGCCGCAACTTGGATATTCTCTGGATACCTGGTATCCTCTGGATCCCACTAGGTCCAGGCAGGAAACCCTGGTTACAAAGCTTGAGATGAGACTGCACAGAATTTGTAACTATGCAGATGTTAATCCTTCCCACCTACATGACTCTCCACCCCTCGCCTCTCCCATCCCCCTCACTCACTCACTCACTCAACCTTGAATGTGAACTCACCAAACTACTTCTTCGTGCATGGATGGTTTGAGTCAACTTTATTATGTTATAATGGGGAACTAGTTTCAGCTGATTCTTGGTCTTGTTTGTAAATCATGCAGAGCCACTTGTATCCGTGCCCCCTTGAAAACAATGGAAAACACTCTGGGTGTGGAGGAAGGAATTTTCTGATCTCCCCGTACCTCTATTGTTAATAGAAACCTTCAAGGAAATGAACGGAGATTTAACGCACAAAGTAGCAGACTGCTGAGAATCTGAAACAAAAGCAAAGAGCCTGGAAATAGCATTTCAATGGGACAGTCAAGATCTGTGCAGGAAGTCAACGACTAAGGTCACAGATGTGGACTCTTCCAAATATTAGCGAGAAGGTTGCTGTGATCAGCAGATGCCCAACATTCAGCAGTTTCATCAGACACCTGCTCTTGCCAGTGTGATGAGATTGGCTTGGTCAGTTTCAGTTTCATTTTCATTGATTGTCACGTGTGCCGAGGTACAGTGAAAAACTTTTTTGTTGCGTGCTAACCAGTCAGCAGAAAGATAATGCATGATTACAATTGAGCCGTTTCCAGTGTATAGATGCATGATAAGGGAATAGCGTTTAGTGCAAGGTAAAGCCAGCCAAGTCTGATCAAGGATAGTCCGAGGGTCACCAAAGAGGTACATAGTAGTTAAGCACCACTCTCTGGTTGGGGTAGGATGATTGCTGGGGTTTTATCTGATTGTTCGGATTGTTCACCAGATATTTCTCTGGTGAACAATGTCCCTTATTATTCCCGGCTGCTGCAGACCCGCACAGCCTTGGCACAGTAACGACAATTAGATCTACGTCTTCCTGCCGCCAGTGAGCTGTGTAAAGCCTCAACTCTTCAACGATGCAAGTCTGGTGAGAAAGATGCCAAGGCCCGTCAAATCTCTGCTGAAAGTGTAAACCGATTTCAATTCGGGATGTATTCCCACATTTATGATTCCAAATTATTTTCTCTTCAGGATGGCAAGAGATGTGAACAATTCAAGACCACATGCGGCACTCTGGAACATAGGACAATCAGTGGAAAATGACGCAAGGACACCATTAAAGTGACAAAGGTTGTCAGAAGAGTTCCAGATGTACATGGGGAAATAATGGTCAAGGAAGACAAAGACTTACATTAAGATACCAGGAAGTAATTCCATGCATCAGGAATGGGTTTGGGTCTATTGGGGAGCAGTAGGAACATACCATGTGAGCTGGTGTCAGATCTCCAGCTGTGAAGGAAGCAGGTGATCAGGTGGAGATAGACACAAAAAGCTGGAGTAACTCAGCGGGACAGGCAGCATCTCTGAAGAGAAGGAAAGGGTGGCGTTTCGGGTCGAGACCCTTCTTCAGACCCGAAACATCACCCTTTCCTTCTCTCCAGAGATGCTGCCTGCCCCGATGAGTTACTCCAGCTTTTTTGTGTCTATGTTCGGTGATCAGGTGGATCAGGTGATGATGTGGATCAGGTGATGATGTGGATCAAGTGGATCAGGTACATCAGGTGGATGGGGTTGTGCTGGTGGGGGGTAGGAAGAAGAGGAGAGAGCTGCTAATCAGCCTAATGTGAAATGGGCAATGAATTGATTTGCAAACAGCAAGAGTTCTAGTCACTGTACTTCATGGCAAGGTCCTAGTTGAGATTGGAGTACTTTAACATTTGAGGGAGACAGGTGTCGTTGAGTATGGATGTTGGGGGAAAAAACCATCAGCCGAGATCACAGCCTGAAGATCCAGAGAGAGAGTAAGCAGCCAGAGGAGAGAATGAGAGAGTGGAGAGGTGTCACGGAGGGGAGGGTTTCAACTGGCTGATGGATGGGTGTGGAATGAAGAGAGTTTAGAGACATGCTGAGGTAAAGGACTCGGAGCACGGACCCAGGTTTGCTGAGGACTCAGGATCGGGGGGAGATTGTCGGAGAGCACCGTGAAATCCCAAGCAAAGCATGGGATTGTGAGGAAGGAAGGGATCAGAAGACAGTAAAATATATGAATGTGGATTTATTGATGCTCGCAGGATTCACCGCCTGAATAAAGAGAATGTTTACAGGTGAAGCAGCCACCATGAAATGGAAGTACAGATAGATCTAGTCCTCTCTGAAATAGAGTGAGCCAGCTGAGATACACACACCACGTGCACACCCACAGATACATGCATGTTATCTACAAAGATACATTACAATTGCTCGCATATACATGGAGGCTGTCATTCGCATCAATGCCAATGAATAGTAAGATTAAACGGGAACTTACCAGTTTGAAGTTTGATCTTTATTTTATGAGGAGTTACGTTGAGGGATTACGTGAAGAGCCCGCCAGGGCGCATGCGCGACATATCTTCAAAGTAGTGGTGTGAAATCACAGATACGGTAGTCGAAATAACATAGTAAGATAAGAACAATAATACCAGCTGACCATTATAATAGAGGGTGGGCATGGAGGGCACATAATCCCTCAACGTAACTCCTCATAAAATAAAGATAAAACTTCAAATTGGTAAGTTCTCGTTTAATCTTACTATTTTACTTCGGAGTCACGTGAGTGACTACGTGAAGATTTTAAAGCTCTGTGATTTCATGCCACGGAATGAGTCCATGCTTCACACCGTGCTGTCGTAGACTGAGGAGGAAGTATGTTAACAAATCCAGACATGAATCAATTGTTAAAAAGAAACAATATGTGATTTATTAACACAAATTATAATAATGACCCCTATCCTTCGGGGCGTATTATAAAACAGAACTCAAAATAGTATCTGCAAAAGTCACAGGCTTAGCAACTGGCTTATTATAAAATTCTTGGAAGGTCTTCTCCCTGGACCATCCTGCCGTACCCAAGATGTGATCCATTGGAACCTCCATGTGCCGTGCTGCCGATGTGGCTGCAGCCCTGGTGGAATGAGATTTAAAAATATCAGTATCCACCCCTGCAGCCCCCAAAACCTGCCGAAGCCATCTAGATATAGTTTGGGCCGATACCCTGTTGTGAGGTCTTTTGTGGTTCACTAATAGTGCCAATTCTTGGCCTCTTACTTTAGCTGTTAGTTCTTTGTAAAGTAACAGATGTGTCATAACGCATAAGTGAACATGTGTAGGGTATGCCCGAAACTCTAGTTTAAGGCCTGATGACCCCGGTCTGTTTTGTTTTACCAGTTCATGAATATAAAATGTTATACCATTTGTCCCTTTGGCCATCGAGTCCAGTCGTAATTTGTGTAGCGATTGCACCCGCTGGGCCGAGACCAGTGCCATCAGCATTACCAATTTAAGGGTAAGTTTCTCCAGGGACAGGGACGTTGCTGGTGACGAACCCCGAAGCAACGTCAACACAATACTCACATCCCAAATGTGAGAGTATCTGGCCTTAGGGGGATTCGAGTTAAATATACCCCTCATTAGTTTGGAAACCAAGGGGTGAGACCCCAGTGAATGGTGGTCGAATCCCCGCCACAAATAGGTGGATAGGGCACTCCTGGCGCTGTTGATGGCACTGTAGCTAAGCCTTTCATTGAAATGAAGGTTAGCGAGGAACTCCAGGACATTAGTTACAGTGGCTGAGTTATACTCAACATTAGTCCTGGAACAATATCGTTCCCATTTCCTGATGTAAGTCAGGTAGTGTTTTCTGGTAGACTCTCTTTGTGCCGCCGCGATCATGTTGATGGTTCAGTCCGTCAGTCCAAGATCCAGAAGTGGCCTGTTCAAATTCTGCAAATTAACATATTAGTCCTGTCATGGCATGGATGACTTTCGCCAGTTACAGGATGGACCATCAAGTCTGGTCTTTTAGTGACGGCCATACATGGTTCTGAAACCATGTCGAGAACCACAGGGAACCATGGCTGGGTAGGCCAGTCGGGTACTACCAAAATACCTGACGCAGAGTCTTGTTGTATTTTGCGTAAGACCCGACTGATGAGGCAGAAGGGGGGAAATGCATAGAAAAACAAATTTCCCCAGTGCAGCGAAAATGCGTCCATTGCTGCTGCCCCAGGGTCTGGTTCCCGATGCAACATATGTCGGCAACTGGTGGTTAAGCCTAGATGCAAATAGATCGATATCTGGTGTTCCATATCTTGCTATGATGTCTGCAAACACTTTGGGGTCCAACATCCATTCAGTGTTGTCATTAAATTTCCGTGACCTGGTGTCTGCCACTGAATTAAGTTTACCTGGTAGGTAAGTAGCAGATATCCAAATGTTTCTCTTGATACACCATTGCCAGATTGAATTGGCCAGATCATCACATGATATCGATCTGATTCCACCCATGTGATTAATATAAGCCACCACAGTGGTATTATCTATTTGCAGGCGAACATGCAAATGATGCATTTTTGAACAGTACGCCTTCAAACCATAGAATGCTCCCAACATATCCAAATAATTTATAACAAGTGTATAAAACAAAGATGATTCATGCGCATCCCATCTGCCCCCACAACTGGAGATGGTGTTGGTGGCACCACAACCTTGAGCGCTGGCATCAGTTTGTAATACAACTGACGGGTTGCTAATAATAATGGAGCTGTAGGAACGCCGAATGTTATGTGCCCACCATCGCAGTTCCAAAATAGCTTTTGTTGGTAATTGCATTGGTCTATCGAAATGACCAGCATGATGTTTAAGTGCTCGCACCTTTGCTCTCTGTAAATTTTGATAGTGCAAAGGTCCAAAGTGTGTCGCTGGAAAAGCAGCTACGATTTTCCCAATTACCCTTGCTACTTGTCTGATAGATGGTTGACTGATGACAGCAAGGTTGCTGCAAACTTCCATTAATTCAGTTACCTTTCCCCTAGGTAAAGTTACAGTCATGTGAACTGAATTAATGGTGAATCCCAAATAGTCCATAGTCGTGGATGGTGTTAACTTTGATTTATCTGGATGTATGATAAACCCCAGTTTCTCAAATAGACCTATGGTAGCTGTAACAGCTAATTTGGCTAATTCGTAGGTATTACCCACGATTAGTATGACATCTAAAAAGGCCATGACTATATGTTTTTGTTTCCGAAGAACCGCCAGAGCTGGTTTCAGTAATTTAGTGAATAATCTGGGGGCTGAGGTCAATCGATTTGGTAGTGCTTTGTACTGCCAAAGCTGCCCCATCCAGTTAAACTTCAGATATCGGCGGTGATCCTTGTGTATAGGCACCGAATAGTATGCATATTTTAAATTGATGCATGCCATGAAGTAGCCTTCGGAAATCAATTGTTTGGCCGTGACAAAGGTTTCCATTTTGAAGTGAGTATACTGCACAAATGTGTTCAATTGTCTCAAATCAATAATGATGCGACATCCACCATCTTTTTTCTTTTTTGTGAAAATGTTAGACACAAATTCTTGAGACTCATGTTGAGATCTCTCAATTACACCCTTAGTATAAAGCCTCTTAATTTCAGCATGACCATCCAACTTCTCTCGTTATGATAGAATAAATGATCTGATGGGTGCATGCTGAACCGGAGGAAGGCGTTTGTTTTCTAATTCAATTTCATATCCTTGAACTCTATGCAGTATATAAGAATCAGAGGTTATTAATCTCCATGCCTCACTAAACCAGTGTAACCTACCACCAACTAGTGTATCCATTGCACCCGCTAAGTCCTGCGAGGAACCAGACCCACCTACCTCCATGGTTACCAGTGGGGTGTTCATCTCTTCTTCTTCTGTTTCTTGGCTGATTGAGGTGCTGGAATTCGGGGTTGGCGCATCTTCCACGAAGGTCGCTCTGGGCCGCGGTCTAAAAAAGACCTTTGTCCTTGAGCTGCGGCCTTCGAGCTTTCACCAGCTTCGATGTGACGTGGCCTGCTGGTGGATGCGCAGGGGTGCTGTCGCCGAGGTATTTTCCCCGATGCCTTGATGAGCCCGGCGGCTTTCGCCTCTTCATCCAGGTCTTTAACCTGTTTGGACAGGTTGCCCCCGAATAACAAAATTGGCGGCTGTGTGGTGTTGGTCTTACACAGAGCCGCAAATTTGGGGTTCAAGGCTGGGCGGTGGAGTTCTTTCGGAAACAGTTGATCTCGAACTGTGTATTGCAGAGCATCGCCAGCGTATCTTGCTGCGCCTCTGTCATTTCCGTGTCATCCACCGACCGGGCAAATGCTGTAATCCCAGTTGTTAAAAGTTTGAGGATTTTCTGCATTTGTACCTCCTGTGCCCTTATACCTGCACCAATATGTCCCCAGATGGAGGGATTCACTGCTGGGACATTCAGTGAAGTACAGTTCCCTGGTGCCAGGTATTTTGCAGTGGTTTCATTAACTGCCTGTTCCTGCAATTGATGGGTTGAAAGGTAGTCAATGCTGGCTGCTAGTTGTTGTTTCAGCGGCTGCCCTGACTGTGGAGGCACCGCAAACTTTTTCACCATACCCAGCATCTTCTCTTCTGGCACCCCCAGCACACTTGAAGTCTCTTCAGCCAACCCTTGTTCGGAGTCAGCCCAGAAATGACTCCCAATGCTCCCCTCTGTCGAGGGAGATACATTGTGCAGCCCTGAAAAAGGTACTGCCATGGGCTTCCTTGGAAGCCCATAGTGACTTGACTCCTGCTCACGGAGTTTGTCACGGTGAAGCAATTGCTCCACAAGCCGCTCCAGATGTGAAATGCGACTACTGTCGCTGTCTGCCGGCGGCGTTTGCTCATGGCCCGACACATCGGAGTCCATGAGCGTGTCCCATCTTTTGCCGTTCCTGTCAGCCTGTGGCGACCCAGGCTGCACAGGTGCCGGGACAGAGACCGCTGATCACAAAGATTGCGATGCTGCAGTTGGCCGCTGCTGGCTCCCGGTACTTCCGCGGTCCTCCTCAGCCAGTTTCTTAGCGGCCCGTTTGGACTTGGTACGGGTCCTGTCCATCATTGTCCTTCCTGTAACAGAAATACACCCGAAAAACGACCTCAGAGTAAGTAACTTACCTGTAGATCTCTGGTTTTAAGTTTACCGCTGCGAGGAGCGCTCCCCCCCCCGCCTGTCGCTCTCAATGCGCTAGACGATATGTCGCGCATGCGCCCTGGCGGTCTCTTCACGTAGTCACTCACATGACTCCGAAGTAAAATATACAGATAATTGCAACTGGAGCATTCAGCAATAAAAGCAACAACACGCAGACAAGATCTGATGGGTAGCACAGTGGCGCAGTGGTGCAGTGGTAGAGTTACTGCCTTACAACGCCTTCGGCACCAGAGATCCAGGTTCGAACCCGACACCGGGTGCTGTCTGTATGGAGATTTACGTTCTCCCTGTAACCCTGTGGGGATCCTCCTACACTCCAAAGAGGTACAGGTTTGTAGATTAATTGGCTTTGTATAAATGTAAATTTTCCCTAGTGTGTGTAGGATAGTGTTCATGTGCGGGGATCGCTGGTCAGTGCAGACTTGGTGGGCCGAAGGGCCTGTTTCCGCGTTGAATCTCTAAACTAAACCTATGAAGGTGAAGGATGACAGCACTCCTGGACCTAGCCAGCATGTTGTACATCCTCATCTGCACAGATACCGAAAACCTTCAACAGTTTTCCATCAATCACTCTAAATCAATCGTGGCCACTTTGAACTTTGGTACAAATCACCCTCTCAATCTCGTGAAAGCTTCCATTTGAACTTTTAATGGGAAATAACACAAGCAAATGTGCACATTTGCAAGCTGGACGTGTAGTCTGCAGTGTGAATGACCAGAACTTGCTTCACATCATCTGCTATTTGGGGATCAGGTCAGCTGAACATTTCGGCGTTGGAAATATGAAGTGGGTGACTGACAATCTCAACCAGGAGCTGGAATGTCTTCCCATTCACTCGGAGAAGCGCCACCTGGGAGCAAAGATCAGCAATGAACATCAGAAAATGCAGGGGGAAAAAACATCCCACATAGTAAACGCAAAGCCAAGTGCGTGTAAACAGAAAGTTGACAAGAGGCCTTTAAGCAAGGATGTTTGGACACAAGGAATTGCAGCTCTTCAGATAATAAGTGGGACCTCAGGGCAACTTTTTCACTCAGAGGGTAGTCCTTATCTGAAAGCTATGGAAGCAGATACATTTATGACTTACTTTTAAAATACATTTGGACAGATATATGGATAGGAAAGGTTTGGAGAGCTATGGGCCAAATGCAGGCAAATGGGATTAGCCCATTGGGGCGACATGGACAATATGGGCCAAAAGGCCTGTATCCTTGATGTACAGCTGTATGATTCCTTGAGTAAGCTTGAAATGAGGCTCAGTTCAAGGTTAACAGACAGAGTGTTAGGATGGAAAGTTAATGATAGTAATGAAGTCTTTCAGTCTCAGTAAACATGGTGAACCTTTCGTTTGAGGAGCTTTTGTGCTTAATTTTTTCCTTTTACAAGAACTAATAATTTCTTCCGTGTGATAAAGCCACATTAAAGTGGTGAGATCTGTTGCCTTCCCCTAGACTATCGTGATGGTGGAAGCAAGCAGACACGAGCAGAAATCAGTGTTTCCATCGAATATTTCTTTTGATTTTTAGTGTCTGCATTTTGTTTGTGAACCATTCTGAAGTGATCATTAGTTTGTTCAGTAATTCCATCCGCTCTTAAATATGATGTATCCATTAAGAGGCCCCACTCTGGCACATCAACCCGTTCAGCTGTATAACGTACGCATCACTGATAATGTGGCAATTTGTATTTGAAGATAAGCACTTTTTTTTGCATCTCCAATTATCTAACAAAACCTTCCCAGCTCAGCACTGCAGGCAGCATTTGTTTTTAGTTTTGCATTTGCAGTGAGATGATCATTTATCTGGTGACTCTTTAAGAACTGGTTATACTTAATTAAAATGGAAAATCAGAGCATTATCTGGTTGACTGCGGATGCTGGTTATCTGAGCTTATTGTCCACTTCAGTTGGTCTAGTATTACTCAGTTCGCTTGCTATGACTCTGCCTTTTATGCACTATCGGTTAATCTAGATCAACATCACCAAATAACACTCACATTAAGTCTGGAGCTCTAATTATGATATGGCAAATGAATGAGATATGTCTTTCAATACCTCTGATAAGAAAGAATTCTCATACTAACAGAAAAACAATTAAAATTAAATTAAATAAACCCCCCCACCCCCCGTCCATCTGCATTCCTTCCTCTTCCCACGCAATTCGCAACTTTTCTGTCCTCACGCTTCACAATTCACAAATCTTTATCCTTTTGGCTCACACCTGTGTTTTCATCTCTGGCCTTTGTCTAACAATCTGCCCAAGAAAACTGCCGTGCAGGAAGGAACTGCGGATGCTGGTTTGACCCGGAACGTCACCCATTCCTTCTATCCAGAGATGCTGCCTGTCCCACTGATTTACTCCAGCATTTGTGTCTACCCCCTTCACCTGTGTTCACCTATTACCGCCCTATACTCAGTCCTGTCCCTCCTCTCTTCCAGCTTTCTTTCCTGCTTCCCCTGTAGTTCTGAAGAAGGGTGCTGACCTGAAACATCACCCATCCATGTTCTGCAGAGAAGCTGCCTGAACAGTTGAGTTACTCCAGCAATTTGTGCCTTTCAACAGTAAAAAAATGTTCTGCATTTTAACCTAATGTATTTGAAGTGAATTGGTCATGTTGAAGACTTATGCCCAGTTTAAAAGGGGCTGAAATGAAGGTTCCATTTTGGGCCAAGCCTCGATCGTTTAGTTCTGGCCAATTTACAACCAGGGTTCAACCTAAATGACCATTCTAACATGGACTCCTTCAGACTGCTGCTGGGCTCATCCGTGTCGAGGTGGGTAAACCAGCTCCAGTATTTACACTGGAGTTAGGGGAGGGAGCCCACCCCCCCTGATGGTCTGCACCCTTCACAATATCAGCACCCAGATCCCTGCCCAACCCCCACCTGCTCTGTGCCCATATTCCAGTGTTTTTCTGGATTCCACATATCACTCAATTCCAATCTTTCATCCACATCCCACTGGGGTGGAATATGCAGTAGCTTTACTGCTCCGAGTCTAGCCCTCACCGAGACTGACCTCTACATTCTTCCGTCAGAATCCCGTGTTTAAATGAGATCACCTTTCATTCCTCTAAACCCATGGAATTAAGTCCATTTTACAATCTTTCTTTAACAGGACAGCCCCGTCATCCCTGGGATATTTCTCATCCCCCTTTGCTGCTGCTTTCCCTGGACAAGGTGCCCTTACTCAGACAGGGAGATGAAAACTCAGCTCTGAACACTGTGTGTAATATAGTCTGTCTCCTTACACTTGCAATCCATCTCCTTCCCCACCAACCAGACTTCACATTCCTTACTGGCATACCTAGAATTCATCTTGCTACGAGCATCAGCAATATCCTGATTTCCCTAATGAGACCCATTACGCTGCACAATTATTACTTGCTTGTTTTGATCTATTAAAATTCACGCTCTAATTTAACACCACATTGGACTGTCGCCTTATTAGGCTTCTGAAGTTCATGCACAAGGACTGACTCTTTCATTTGTTTTTGGTGCAGAAGGCGGCAGCAGGTTGAAGTTGAAATTGCCCCCAGTTTCACTTTTCTCGTCCCTCAGAACTGTAGCTGGAAACAAATAGCAGCATAGCAGGGGCTGGCATTTATTCGGCAAATCCACAGACTATTTATCTGTCCACTGCCTGTTCAAAGCTTTTTTTTAAATCAGTTGCAGTGTCTTGTTTGTGTAAATTGTTTCTGTTTGTACATAATGACAGAGGATATTTATTTGAATGCAGTTGAAAGGAGGTAAAAGATACAACAAAACTTTAAGAAAGTGTAAATAATTATAACTAGGCAATATTATTTGAAAATATTATAGTGAGCTATAACCATTCTTAGCAAACATAATTGAAATAAAGCACTTCAACTGATTATTAAAACTTTGTAAAAAAAAATCTCAGAACACAAAAGTGATCACAATACTGTTTTCTCCAGAGATGCTGCCTGACCCACTCAATTGCTCTCGTTTTTTTATGACAATCTTCAGTGTAAACCAGCATCTGCAGTTCCATCCTACACAATATATCATTATTGCTGACTTTCCTCAATATCACATTCACAGCAGCAATGCCACATCAACATACCAAAGTAACTAAGTAACAAAGCAACTAAAACGAAAGTAAACTGCAGCAGTTTAAACTCGTTTTTCTTCGGCCCAATTCCTACAATTTTTAAACCATAAATCATAGCTTTATTTTCTATTACACTCAACGCAGTCACTTGAAATTAGACTAATATCCATTCCATCCTTAATTCTTTGAAGTAACCCAGTCACTGCCCCCTTTCATCCTGACTTTAGCATCTAATCAGCTGCAGCTGAATTCATTATCTTCATTGCCATTTCCCTCAATATACCATCTCAGAAAGAACACATATAACAAGCATCCACACTCACTTTCCCTCAGTAAGACAGAGTGGGGACAAAATGAAAGTGCCCACAGGGTTACACGTCACTCTCTAACTGTGGTGATGACAGTAAGTGACAACCGTTGGAAAATAAGTGCTTCTTGATACATCTTCCAGGAGGAATCCTTGAAGTTTGTCATTCTTCCTGCATGTGGAGGGAGATCATTATTCTTTAAATGAATGTCCTGAGACATCAGATGTCACAGAAAACCTGTGTACACTAATACTTCAATCTCCAGTTAACAGCAATTCAGCACTTCAGAGGAATCCTAGACTGCTTACCGAATGATACCAAATACATCTGACCATTCTTCTTCACAATTTTAAACAAACTTTTCGAGCAGACTCACCTGTCAGAATGACCTAGCACAGGCCTTCATTGTTAGTCAAGGTGCGATGGAGAGAGGGTGCAGAAATGTTCATGGCACTGTCCAAATGTCTGTGTTGCTCTATGTGTTGACCAGTTAGAGTGCCAGGTTCGATCCCTGGCCTCTGCTGGGTGATCTGAGCGCAGGTGGATTCAACGATACGAACCCTGGCCTGAAGAAACCGGCTGTGGATTCCAGTCTTTGGTTCATCTGCATTTAATCTCTCTCCCCAACATTCCTCACATCGCTAAATCTCCCATATATATTCCAAACATAGAGCCAGTATAGACATAGAACATTACAGCACAGCAACAGGCCCTTCAGCCCACAATGTCCATGCTGAACAAGAGGCCATGTTAAAGCCCTGTCCCACGGTGCGAGTTCATTCCAAGAGCTCTCCCGAGTTTGCCCCGATTCAAACTCGGAGATTTACAGTAATGGCCACTCGTCGGTACTCGGGGCTCTCGTGGACATTTTTCAACATGTTGAAAAATCTTCACGAGTCTTCCCATGCTTACCTGCCATTAGCGAGTCTTCCCGAGTACCTGCCATTAGCCGTTAGCGTTACGAGCCGCTAAGAGACGTCCCCGAGCTCCGACGTACCCGCTACGTTCATTCTCCGTGCTTACCATGAGTTTGATTGTTTTTAAACTCGGGAGAGCTCTTGGAATGAACTCGTACTGAGGGCTATTAAACTAATCTCCTCCGCCTGTACATAATCCATATCCCTCCATTACCTGCACCCATGTGCCTATCTAAATGCCTCTTAAACACGACTGATGTATACACCACCACCACCACCACCACCCACTACTCAGAATGAATGAACATTTCAAACCACTGTACTTCCTGTTGTAACTCTAATGTGTGTATGAAAAGTAAGACAATTGACAGAACAGTTCCATATTTCAAGTATTTTATTGCAAACTTAGTCTAACCCCTCGTGATCCAACAAACAGTATATGAAGTTGCTATTCCTGGTACAGAAACGACCCTGTTGCTGCAAACTCTTTATTTGATTATGAGCTTTGTTAAATCTCCTCATTACACAGAGCACCATGTGCTCATTCTGGCCATAAGCTGCTCAGACATTCTCTTTGTGTGCCTGTCCTTATTTTTTACCTGAATCACTCCATTAATTCCGTCTGCTTGTCTTGAACTTGGTCTTGTTTTGCATTTTGTGTCCTGAATAAAAGGCAAATGAATGAAACGTGGTATGGATTGTCATGAGAAACATGGATGTATAGTAATTAAACCATGTTAGGGATATATATTGACCCACGCTAAAGAAAGTGGCGAAGGAGTCACACCAGTAAGTTAGAAATTAGCTAGAACATCGGCAAAGTTATTGAATGGCAAAACAAACTCTGGGGGACCACATGAACCTTCTTCCTGTTTGAGTTAAACTACAAAAGGAAAAAACTGAAACTTTATGTTACAGTTGCACAAGATGCTGGGTGAGGCTGCATTTGGAGTACTGTGTTCTTTCTTGGTCACCCTGCCATAGGAAGGATGTTGTTTAGCAGGAAAGAGCGCAGGGAAGATTTATGAGGATGTTACCAGGACTCGAGGGGCTGAGCTATTCGGAAAGATTGGGCAGGCTAGGACTTTATTCCATGGAGCACAGGAAGATGAGAGGTGATCTTATAAAGGTATATGAAATCACGAGGGAAATAGATAGGGTCGATACAAATATTTTACCCAGGATAGGAGAATCCTGAATTAGTGGTTTAAAGTGAGAGTGGAACTATTTAATAGCATTTAATTTAAAGTTATTTTTTAAATAATGGAACAAGCTGCCAGAGAAGGTAGTCAAGGCAGGTACCATACCGCTATTTAAAAGACAGTTAGAAGACAGGTTTATGGCTAAGAAAGGTTTGGAGGGATATGGACCAAATGTGGGCAAATGGGACTAGCCTAGATGGGGCAACTTGGTTGGCCGGGATGAGTTGGGCCGATGGGCCTGTTTACGTGCTGTATGACTGTCAGATCTCAGTTGTGAGAACGAATGCAAGTGCACGGTTTCAGGTTAATTACACAGAACTGTGTAATTGAATGGCAAAACAAACTCTGGGGACCACATGAATCTTCTCCCTGTTTGAGTTAAACTACAAAAGGAAAAAACTTGGGCGGCACGGTGGTGCAGCAATAGAGTTGTTGCCTTACAGCTTGTCTGTACGGAGTTTGTACGTTCTCGCCGTGACCTGCGTGGGTTTTCTCCGAAAACTTCGGTTTCCTCCCACACGCCAAACCCCACAGGTTTGTAGGTTAATTGGCTTGGTATAAAAATGTAAACATTTTCCCAAGTGTAGGATAGTGTGCGGGGATCGCTGGTTGGTGCGGACTCGGAGGGGTGAAGGGCCTGTTTCCACATTGTATCTCTATACTAAACTAAACTGAACTCCAATCTCAACTCTCCTCTCAGCTTAGTTGAGCATAAATGTACCACAGATTTGCGGTCCTGCCTCAGACCCTCTGCTGGGACGTGCCGGTGCACAAGCACGTCACTGGGCCATTCCCACATGTCAGCAGAAATGCTTGCCGCATTCAGCGGAGTGCAGCATTGGGGCAGTAACGGCGTCAGTAAGCACTTCCCACGGACTGTCCCAGTCCCAGGCTGGGAACCCACCATCGTTCTCCCACATACTAACTCTGCCGTCGGTACAGCGGTCCCATCACCATGGCAGGGACAGGGCCGCTGTCAAAGAGAATCAGAGCCATTGTAGTGAGACCAAGTGGGTAGAGCAAAATGTTTTTTATTGTCAAAACAACACTTAAAACTACATGGGCACATAGTCGAGAGAAAATGTTTAAAGCTCTTGTCGTCGTGAAGAGCACCAGCTACGTAACACACTGAAAAGCCCGCGAACGAACCGACCTATGACGAGGGTTCTGCATACACAGTTTAACCACTATGTGCCTCTACACCTTCTTATTTTATTTTGTTAAATTAGTTTAAACAGTTTCTTTTTTTTTAAGGCAGTATTGGATTTTTAGTTTTTAGCCCCCGATATCCAGAACGAAAGTCGCGATGCCTGGCTGCATCACCCGGAAGAGCCCTCGTAAGGGCGCTGCAGCGGGGTCCGGTGCGAGTCCCTGCAAACAAAAACAAATTGACAGTCCTTGAGAGCAGGCATGACATGGGAAGTGACAAATCTGTGGCGAGAGGTCGGGACAGGGGCAAGCTTGCCCACCTGCTCGCGAAGGCGCACTAGCACAAATGATGGGGGTTCCTGCTGCCCACGTGCAGCTGGAATGAAATCACCGGGTACTTTGAGCGGGGAGCCTTACACTAACTCGGCGGACAATGTGCCAAATCCTCTTTAGGGGCAGTGCGGATTCCCAGCAAAACCCACGGCAATTCGTCTAACCAATAAGGGCCCGTGAGCAGTGCCTTCAAGGAGGACTTCAGGTGCTGGTGGAAATGTTCCACCAGGCCATTAGACTGAGGGTGGTACGCCGTAGTGTGGTGCAGCTGTGCGCCGAGCAGTTGGGCCATGGCCGACCACAGCGCGGAGGTGAACTGGGCACCCCGGTCCGATGAGATGTCCGCTGGAACACCGAAACGAGCCACCCAGTGGGCTTTAAGGGCACATGCACAAGTCGCAGCGGAGGTGTCAGCGAGTGGAACGGCCTCGGGCCATCGCGTGAACCGGTCTACAATGGTGAGCAGGTAGGTGACACCTCGGGACGGCGGTAGGGGGCCCACAAGATCAACGTGAATGTGGTCGAAACGGTGTTGTGGGACGGCAAATTCCTGCAGAGGTGCTCGCACGTGACATTGGACTTTGGATGTTTGGCAGGGAACGCTGGCCCTGGCCCTGGCCCTGGAACCGACTTGCTTATGGAGGCCGTGCCATACGAATTTGGCTTCCACCAGCTCTGTAGTTGCCCGGATAGAAGGGTGGACTAATCCGTGGACTGCATCAAAAATACGACGTCGCCAAACCGTAAGGACGATGGTTCACGGTTGCCAGTGGATCCATGCGTGACGTCCTCCAGTATCAATGGCGGTGCGATATGTTAGCATCTCGTCGTCGTCCCATTGCGCAGCGGCCAGGCCGGAATAGTCGACTCCCGGAGCTAAAGTCAGAACGGCATTAATGGCATGGCGGGATAAGCCCTCAGCGACCTGGTTGTTCTTACCCGCCACGTGTTAGATACAGGTGGTATACTGCGAAATAGAGGCCAAATGTCGCTGTTGTCATGCGGACCAGGGATCGGACACTTTAGCAAAGGCGAAGGTAAGGGTGTAAAAGCCGTGAAGGGTCTGCCCTCCAGGAACTAACGGAAATGACGGACAGCCAGGTAGAGGGCCAGGAGCTCGCGATCGAACGCGCTGTAATTTCTCTCAGGAGGGTGCAGGTGTCGGCTGAAAAAGGCAGGAGGTTGCCAGTGACCAATGAATTGTTCGAGGACCCCCCCGACAGCAGTGTCAGAAGCATCCACGGTGATAGCGGTAGGAGCATTGGCCCGCGGATGGACGAGCATTGTTGCGTTTGCCAGCGCCTCCTTTGCACCGTTGAACGCGGCCGTGGTTTCAGCTTCCCACACTAGGTCTCGCTGTTTGCCTGCCAGACACTGAAACAAAGGTCACATAATCCAGGCCGCCGCTGGTACGAAACGATGGTAAAAGTTTATCGTACCAACAAATTCCTGGAGACCTTTCACTGTGGCTGGCCGGAGAAACTGTCGAATAGCCTCCACTTTGGCGGGGAGCGGGGTCACGCCCTGTTGGGTGACATGATGGCCGAGAAAGGTAATCGAGTCAGGGCCAAACTGGCACTTGGTTGGATTAATGGCGAGGCCATGGTCTCTGAGGCGCTGGCACAGCAACCGGAGGTGCGCGCAGTGCTCTTGACGAGAGCAACGGGCGACCAGAATGTCAGATGAATAAAAGCAACCCCCAGCTGACTGTGTCCATAAACCACTGAAAGGCTTGGCTGGAAGTTTTGAGGCCAAAAGGCATTCTCAGCCACATGAATAGTCCGAAAGGGGTGATAATTGCGGTCTTGGGCACGTCATCCGGGTAAAAGTATTTTGCCCCGTCCAAATGGGGCGTGAAATCCTGTATATGAGGGGCGGGGTATCGGTCGTTTGTCGTGGCGTTATTGAAGTGGCGGTAGTCCCCGCACTGTATCCTGCCGCCGGACGCTTTGGGGACCATATGGAGTGGGGAGGCCCATGGGCTGTTGGAACACCGCACAATACCCATCTCTTCCAATTGCTGGAATTCCTCCTTGGCAAGCGGCAGCTTGTCAGGCGGGAGCCTGCGTGCCCGTGCATGGAGCGGTGGGCCGGTGGTGGGAATGTGGTGTATGATGTATGGCCAATTTGAACTAAGGGATATCGGGGAAATCGGTCAGAATTTGTGTGTACACGTTGTCCGCAAACGACATCGAGTCGAGGTGTGGGGTGGTGGGGAACGCAGGTCGCAACTAAGTGGGTTGGAGGGTCTCGGATTGGACGAGACATTGCCCTTTAACATCTACAAACAAGGATTGAGCCCGTAGGAAATCGGCGCCTAACAACGTTTAGAAACATAGAAAATAGGTGCAGGAGTAGGCCATTCGGCCCTTCGAGCCTGCACCGTTATTCAATATGGTCATGGCTGATCTTCCAACTCAGTATCCTGTACCTACCTGCCTTCTCTCCATACCCCCTGATTCCTTTAGCCACAAGGGCCACATCTAACTCCCTCTTAAATATAGCCAATGAACTGGCCTCAACTACTTTCTGTGGCAGAGAATTCCAGAGATTCACTACTCTCTGTGTGAAAAATATTTTTCTCATCTCGGTCCTAAAGGGTTTCCCCTTGATCCTTAAACTGTGACCCCTTGTCCTGGACTTCCCCAACATCGGGAACAATCTTCCTGCATCTAGCCTGTCCAGTCCCTTAAGTTTGGGAGACGCCGGCGATGGTGAACGGCCACGTGAAATGGCAGGAGTCGAAAACAAGGGGAAGTGTACGGACCCCATATGTCCGGATAAGGCTGCCATTGACGGCGGTCAGGGCAGGGCCTCGCTTACCAGAACGGGTGTCGACTCTGAACGGGGGTAGTATGCTGATCTCTGCTCCCGTGCCGACAAGGAATTGGAGCCCGTAACGACGGTCCCAGACGTAGAAGCGATGTCTCTGGCTGACTGCGATAGCCTCTACTGGCGATCGGCCAAAGCTTTTTCCGGACGTGAGCAGGGAGAATGGCATCGGCGGGCTCCGCACCTCAGCGTTGGTGGTAGTAACACCACAGACGTTTACCGGTATCCGCTGCTGCCGGTTGCGTCGCTGTGTTGTCGGTGGAAGGTGGAAACGGCCGTCGAGGCGGTCAGGGAGCTGTAGACACCCGTCTGACGGAAGCGCCGTTCTGTTGCTTGGCTTGCGACAGCTCGTCCGCTCTTTTGGCTAGTTGCAGGAGGTCTGTGAAGTCGCTACCGGCGAGGAGCAGGCGGATGTCATCCGGCATCAGTTCGAGGAATGCCTGCTCAAAGAGAAAACAAGGCCGGTGACCGCAAGCCGTCAGTACTGATGAGCGAAATGCTCTCACTGATGGACGGTCACCGGCCTTGTTTTCTCTTTGAGCAGGCATTCCTCGAGACCGTCCATGTGTAGGATTCTGGAGGCTTGATCGCGGCGGCTGAGCACAAAAGTACGCAGCAGCGGTGCCTTGAGGCCCTCGTACTTGCCGTCAGCTGGCGGTTGTTGAAGGTAAGGTTGTTAAACGACCGGCAGTTTACTGGTCCAGCGCGCCGACCACGTAGAAATATTTAGTTGAATCGGTGACAATGTGTCGAACCTGGAATTGGGCCTCAATGTGCTGAAACCATACGTGAGGTTGTGCCGTCCAGAAAACGGGCAGCTTTAGCCAAACTGCATTTTGCTGGGCCGGGTTGGCGTCGAGGTTAGCGGCTGCAACCATAATAGCGGATCCGAAAAAAGTTCGGATCGACGGGGTCACCAATTGTAGCGAGAGCAAAATGTTATTTATTGTCAAAACAACACTTGAACTACACGTCGAGAGAAAAGGTTTAAAGCGCTTGTCGTCGTGAAGAGCACTAGCTACTGAACACACTGGAAAGCCCGCGAACGAATCCTGTCACGTGACAGATCCGACCTATGACGAGGGTTCTGCAATTCAACCACTAGGTGCTGCTACACCTTATTTTATTTTGTTAAATTAGTTTAAACAGTTTCTTTTGTTTTTAGGCAGTATTGGATTTTTAGTTTATAATATTTGAATTTATTTAATGTTTTTAACTTTTTCCGATCTTACTTTTGCTTTTGTAACAGTGTTCGAGTGGTTTTGAAAGTTTGGGAATCTTGGTCATCCATATTCAGCAAAAATTGGCGAGTCTGAAGAAGGGTCCTGACCTGAAAAGTCACCTATCCATGTTCTCCAGAGATGCTGCCTGACTTGCTGTTACTCCAGCACTTTGTGTTCGAGGCAAGATCCTAGCATCTGCAGTTACTCGTGTCAACGGTTGGTGAGGCTGAGGGCTGGGGGACTGCGGCTGGGGGCTGGGGGCTGGGGGACTGGCGGACTGCGGCTGGGGTGGCCAGGGGCTGGGGGGCTGGGGGACCGTGGCTGGGGTGGCCAGGGGCTAGGGGCTGGTGGCTGGGGGACTGTGGCTGGGGGCTAGGGGACTGGGGGACTGCAGCTGGGGTGGCCAGGGGTTAGGGGACTGCGGCTGGGGTGGCCAGGGGTTAGGGGCTGGGGGACTGCGGCTGAGGTGGCCAGGGGCAAGGGGACTGCGGCTGGGGTGGGTTGTAGAGAACAGGGAGAACAAAGTTACAGCAAAAGATTAATAAAGACCATGGAGGCTTTGGTGCTGTGGGGAGGGGGCAGAAACTCACCTGTGAAGCTCGCAACTCACATCAATGTGACACAGAAACTTTCTCAGTAGTGCCAGGGAGAAGTGGAATCACTGTTGGAGTGAGGCAGGATGGTAACATCGATATAGACAATAGACAATAGACAATAGGTGCAGGAGTAGGCCATTCGGCCCTTCGAGCCAGCACCGCCATTCAATGTGATCATGGCTGATCATCCCCAATCAGTACCCCGTTCCTGCCTTCTCCCCATATCCCCTGACTCCGCTATTTTTAAGAGCCCTATCTTGCTCTCTCTTGAAAGCATCCAGAGAACCGGCCTCCACCCCCCTCTGAGGCAGAGGATTCCACAGACTCACCACTCTCTGTGAGAAAAGTGTTTCCTTGTCTCCGTTCTAAATGGCTTACTCCTTATTCTTAAACTGTGGCCCCTGGTTCTGGACTCACCCAACATGATATGGTGCTTTAAATTTCCAATATCATTAATGTAGTTTAGAGTTTAGTTTAGAGATACAGCACGGAAACAGGCCCTTCGGCCCACCGAGTCCCCACTAACACTATCCTACACACACTAGGGACAATTTTACAATTTTACCAAGCCAATGGATCTACAAACCTGTAAGCAACAATAGTGTAGCCCTTCGAGGTCTAAGAACAAAATGAAGAGGCGCACAGGTGTTACACAAATTACTTCATCAATCCTCTCAGGCAAATGCCATTCCAAATCCAGCCCTCACAACTTGACTTATATCAGTGTCATTTCGTTGCATTTGGCTATTGTCAATAGCAGACTCAGCAAGTGACCCATGTGCAAATCAATTCTTTGCAAATAACATGATTTCCGCTGGCAAATTGTAGTTGCTATTAAGAGGAAAACAATGATGACTCAGCTCCAAATCAGCTTCTGAATTTAATTAATCTGTATTAAGAGACCTGTATCGCCGCCTTTAAATTGGAGTTTGGGTCAGACCCTGAAGTACCTCGTGGTCCCCTCTGCACAAGTAATTACTAACCCCGGTACATGCTGTTGGTATTACATACCACTTCATGGACCTGAACCCGCAACTTTCCCATCTTCCCAGTACATCTTATCTGTACAAGGGATTTCCTCTTCTATATAAGTGTTGTGCAGTTCAGTTGGCCACAGCCTTAACCCATAATCTGAACATTTTTGGGTTCAAAATCAAGTCCGGATTAAAGCTTTTCACGGAATTATTGAATGAGGTTATGTGGCTCCTCATGTCCATGGTAACTGGGCAAGAACCAGAGAAGCTAACCTCATTTTCCACCTGGAACAAAATCTCCATCTCATACCAACACCAACCTCTCTGTCTTTGACGGCCTACACTGCTCCAACCAGGCCTGATGGACACTCAAGGAACACCTCCTCTTACCAATGGTTTTATTGCAACTCTTTGCGCCTCAATATTCAATTCTATGAAGCAGATAATCAGCTTTACCTGTTTGTGTCAGAACAGTCCCGTACTGATATAAGGACACCCACCGATAATGTTAACTATTCCATTCTTAGAGTGCACCTTGCTTTCAGGCAGTAATCTCTCAAGATTATCACTCTTAGGGTGACGTGACTATTCCTCTCTCCTATCCATTTCATGTTACTGACCCTACATAGGCTTTCAGAAAAAGGCTCACCAGCATCTAGACTTTCTTAAATGTTTAAAAATATTTAGCATGTCACCGAATATTCGCATAAACTTCGACAGATGGACTGTGAAAAGCAAAGATCCTATAGCGGAGCAAGATAGACCACTCCTGCTAAATGCAATGGGCTGACGTGTAGTACGCAACAGAGCGGAACGTGGGCCTTTTTTTCATCCATTTCAGCAACCCGACCCGACCCGACTCGCAGTGTAACCAACGTTGCGGGGGAACAGTTTGTGTTAATAAATTATAATTCTGAAAATGAGGAGAAGATTTTTACCAAAGAACTTTTATTTTTACGAAGACGTTTCCATAACCGGCTTCCGTCTCCGCGCTGGGTATCTTTGCTCCGCTATGGGATCTTTGGTGCGGAGACAGAAGCCGGTTACGGAAATGGGGCCGAAAATTACCCATGAATCTGCCCATGACCATACTACGTCTTTTTCGTCGAGTGATCTATCTTGCTTGCCATAGGATCTTTGGTGAAAAGTACCTGACTGGTTGCATCATCGCCTGGTATGGCAATTCCAACGTACAGGATACAAGAGGTTGCAGAGAGTGGTGGACTCGGCCCGGTCCATCACTGGCACAGCCCTCCCCACCATCGAAAGCATTCTCATGAGGCACCGCCTCAAGAAGGCAGCATCTATCTTCAAGGATCCCCCACCATCCGGGCCGTGCCCTCTTCTCACTGATACCATCAGGTAGGAAGTACAGAAGCCTGAGGTTTTTGCAGGAAACTAAAACAAAGCATATTCTTAACAGGTGCAAGATCTGAGTGTTGTGATGCAGCGATCAGAGGATCCTAGTGCACGATTCACGCAAGGCTTGAAGGTAAATACAGCAAGTAATTAGCAAAGCTAACAGAGTTATTGTTTATTGCTGTGGGAATTGAATGTAAAAGTTGAAGGAAGGTTATGCTTCAGTTATATGAGATCATACCTGGAGCACCGTGTATTGTACTGGCTGCTCTTTAACACATGGGGAACAGTTTGGAGAAGTTTATCAGTTCAATACTCAGAAATGGTGCATTGTCTTATTGCAAAAGGTTGCAAGATATTCACTGAGATTCAGAACACCGATAGGCCTCGATTCCACAAGGGGTCTGGGCACATGGATGTGGAAGGATGTTTCACCTTGGGGGGGGAATCTAGAACACACAGTCACTATTTGAAAACAAGGAGTCATTCATTTAAGACAGTGGTGAGATTATTTTTTTCTCTTCCATGCTTCCAAGTTTTGGGAATTATCTTTCTCAAAGCACTGTAGCAGTAGAATTCTAGCAGATATTTATGCAGTCAGATGGACACATGATGAGCAGCAAGAAGGTTAGAGGCTGTAAACGGGAAAGTGGAGTGAGCTTACAATCTAATCGGTCATAAATTTAATAATTGCTGATAAGGTCTGAGGAATTGAGTGCTACTCCAAACTCCTACATAAATCAGCAATTTCCATGGATCCTAGGATCTTTTACTGCTGTGATCACTCTGGCATCTGCCCTGAGGGAACCTTGCAGCAACTTATATGCCTTCCTTTTCATATGACATGAAACAACATCCAGAATGGGGCAATATTTTCAAGGAAGACCAGAGGCAGCAGGATCTCATGTAATACACTTGGCCCCATTGCCTTAAGATCTTCTTTCTCCCCTTTCCTTTGGCGTTCTAGTCTGTGTATCAAACATCACACCCACCCTTCCATTGCTCCCTTCATAGTTAACTTTGATCCATAGTCCATTTAACCAGGGAGTTGGCACAACAAAACCTTTCTTGGTACCTTTGTACAATGTGGGCACATCAAGCCACTTCCCGAGTTCCTAATGTGTGGGAAGGAACTGCAGATGCTGGTTTCAACTGAAGATAGACACAAAATGCTGGGGTAACTCAGCGATACGGGCAGCAAGTCTGGAGAGAAGGAATAGGTGACGTTTCGGGTCTGAAGAAGAGTCTCGACCTGAATAGTCACCCATTCCTTCTCGTCGGAGATGCTGCCTGTCCTGCTGAGTTACTCCAGCATTTTGTGTTCATCCTCAGTTCCTAACATGCTCTTCCCCAGAAGATGTAGCAGGTTTGAAGCTTGGCGGTGATGCAGTGACATTTCTAGAAGGTCTGCACTTTGGCACATTGAGAAATGGGATCGATCAGCTTCTGGATGCCTGATGGGTGCAAGGATGTGATGTTGTGATTTTGCTTCACACATGAAATGTGATCACCACAGGCTTAGGAGCAGATTCAATTGCAGCGGAACAGACCCTCGGCAATGGAGGGGAGTTATATTCATTGATAGAAACAAAACTGAAGTTGAAATGAAGTTAACCTATCTGACACAAAAGCAATATGGTTAATAAAGAAAAGTCAAACACAAATAATAGTTTCTGAGCATGCAGGAATAAGAAATATTAGTTTCTTAGTGATTTGGAAATACAAACGGAAATCCATTTCACGGAGGTGAAGACTTCACCACCTCAACTGCCGGGTTCCTGAACCAGTGATAAACCAGGCAGAGGCAATAAAGCAAATCCAATCTTTTTAAATAAAAAAAAAACAATTATTTTCACTTAAATGGAGAAACCTCTTATTTGAAATAAAATGAAAGGATTCCAAAAGGTCTCAGACTTTAGTGCAATTTCAAAATTGGGTTTTCTCAGTTTAATTTGTGGATAAAAACAAAATAAAATGATCGTTAAACGTACCAGAATTTGGAGATAAGTCATATCCCATCAGTTAAGTTTCTTTCTACAGTCAGGAATATCCAGTTCAGGTGAGAATGAAACAACCATTAGCTATACAAGAGGCTGTGCTTTAGTTGACGGACTGAGGCCCATACAAACGGTTTGTAATTTTAAATGATGGAGTTGGCCTTCACCGCAGAAGATGAAGTCCACTTAAAATTCTGCTGGTCAGAGACCTGATGGTAAAATGGACACAAAGAACAAAGTATAATAGTAAGATTAAACGAGAACTTACCAGTTTGAAGTTTGATCTTTATTTTATGAGGAGTTACGGTGAGCGATTACGTGAAGAAGTCCCGCCAGTCCGCGTGCGTGTCAATCTTCAAAGCAGCGGTGTGAAATCACAGATAACAGCAGTCGAAGTAACATAGTAAGACTTAGAGAAGACTAGAACTACCGAGTGATCTTTATGAGAGAGGGCAGGGAGCGGTGGGCACGTAATCGCTCACTGTAACTCCTCATAAAATAAAGATCAAACTTCAAACTGGTAAGTTCTCGTTTAATCTTACTATTTTACTTCGGAGTCACGTGAGTGATTCCGTGAAGATTTCAAAGCTCTGTGATTTCATGCCGTGAGAAACGAGTCTACACAACCACAACTGCTTCATTGACAGATGAGGGAAACACTCATAATGAATAATAGTAACTCCTCTCATTCGGGAGTAAACTAACCACTGAACCTAAAATAGAGTTGGCAAATACCCCTGGTCTGGCAATAGGTTATTATGAAATGTTCAGAAGTTCGTTCGCCCATCCTGCAGTCACCAGGATGTGGTCCAGCGGAACGTACATAACCTTTGCTGCTGATGTTGTAGCAGCCCTGGTGGAGTGAGACTCGAAAATATCAGTATCTACTCCTGTATGAACCAAACCCCATTTCAACCACCTTGGTCCAAACCAATACCTTTTTATAACGTTTTTTGTAATTAACAACATTGCTAGTTCAGAGCCTCTAAGGCTCTTTGTGACCTTGACGAATTGTTGTATATGTGTGACCATAACCGAAGGTTCATGAGGTATGCCATGAACTAGTTCAAGACTTCACGTCTGTTCTGCTTAACTAAATATTAAAATATAATGTTATTTGCAGATGTAACCATCCTATCCAGTCACAATATGTAGTGACTGAACTCATTGCGCTGAGACCAGCGTCATGAGGATAACTACCTTACGAGAGCCGAGCCAAGCTAAGGATGTAGCCCCCTAGTGAAATTGTGTTAATACCACATCAATATCCCATACTGCCTTCGTGCTTGTCCTGGGAGAACTTGTGTGAAAGATATCCTTTATAACTCGATATCAGAGGGTGAAACCCGCCAGAGTGGGTCCCTTTTGCTGCAGCAAGTATGATGGGAAAACACGTTGGGCACAGTTAATGATCCTATAACTTAATTTAATGTCAAAGACCCATTTGAAACGACCTCCAAGCCGTCAGTTATCTGTACCGTATTAGATGTAACTTAAATATTTAAACAAACACTTCCCATCTCCTGAAGAGGAAATGTAATGCTTTTCCTTTCTTGGTGCTATCCCAGCATTTTGCAGCGAGCACATACATGGATCGGTCTGACAATCCAAGCCGCAGGAGCGGTCTACTCAGAATCTATGTCAATAATTAATTTATTATGCAGAGGCTGGTTTCCCGAGCCACAGGCTGAACCAGCAAGTTTTATGTTTAGAATAACCATAAAAGGTTGTATTATTATTCCCGACAAAGCGGAAAGCATGGCTGCATAGCCCAGTCAGACAGAACGACAACCTAGAGCAGGATCTTGCTGACTTTATTGCAAGACCCGACCAATAAGGCAAAATGAAGGGAGACAAACATAACTTCTTTCTCCTTGTAGCGAGAGTGTATTTTTTGCCACTGTTATGCCACATATTTTTGCAACCGGTGAATGAGCCTGGAAACAAACATATCAATTCGGTATTCCATTGAGCCATAATTTCATTAAATGCTTTGTGATCCAACACCCATTTTGTGTAGTCATTGATTATACGTGATGATATTCGAACGTAAATTGAGATTAGGTAAATTATTACAGGATATTCTATCTTGATCGCACCCATGTGACTAACATACGCCACCACCATAGTGATCAACTTAACGTTTGAGCATGCAGATTATGCACATTCACTCAATAACCCTTTAACCTATAGAATGCACCTAGTGTCTATAGGTAGTTCATACCAAGAACTGAATAATTGTTAATTGATGCAAATCTCCTCCGCCTCTGGACTAGATGGCATTCATAATTTTCCACCTTAGAGCCCCATCAGTTTATAAAATAACTGAAATTTTACTGACCAGATTACTGGAGCAACGCTGAATACTGTTCGTCAACCATAATGACCTTGGTAGCTTCAGTTGGTAATAGCATAAGGTCTGTCACAAGACCTACATGGCATTTGAGATTGCTACTTTGCACAGCTGAATTACAGCCACTATATTGCCAATTATACTTAATGAATAGAAGGCTGTTTTATCACAACAAGATTGTTCGAGGCTCCTATTAATTCCAATCTCTTACCCCAGGGCGGAGTCACAGGCTAATTAATAGTTAAAAGTAAATCCCAATAATGAATATATCTAATTGGTATCACCTTCATTTTCTTAAACATAGTTTGAGGCTGAAACAGTTGATTTTAACCACATACAGCGTTAAAATATCCTCCAGACATAACAAATATTTTTGAGCTCTGATTTTGAGCCAAGCATTGGTTTTAGTAAAGTGGTAAATAACCTGGGAACTGAAGTTAACCCATTTTGCAATGTTTCATCATTGTCTTATCCAGATAATTTTCAAAATGTCTTCGGTGATGTCTGTAAATGGGAGCATCCTAAGGAAATCAGATGCGAAGAAAACAACATTCTGCATCTTTTCCACAATGAACAGGTCATGCCTGTGAATTCCGTACCTGCTAGAGCTACAACTCTGGCCAGTTTTCCGAGCCAGTCCCGAAAGCCATTCCTGGCCATAATACTGAGCCTGCCTCGAAAGACGACTCTGGACATAATTCTGAGCTTGCCTGTAAAGACAAATCTGGCCCAATTTCTGTGCTTGGAACCTTAGTATTGTGCAGCTTTACATGGTTAGATGCCAACCATTTGTGTGTTGTAAGGCCACTAGGACCCCATCCATCCTTATCAAGGGAAAATGCTATTTTCATACAACACATAAAGAAAACACAAGTGTAAATATTACCAACTTGTAGATGGTCCCATATTTGTTGAAATATGTTGGGACGTATGGGAATATATGTTGGTGCACGCCAATTGCGTAAAGATGGGAGAGCCCGGCTTGGTCCTTGACCCGCACCAGCGTCAGTGACCTGTTTGTAGGGGTGTAATCGATGAGGCGGAATTCTACCAATCGGATATGCCTTAATGAGGCTGACCGTCTTCGCCTCGTCATCCAATTCTTTTACTTGTTTTTCCAGATCCTCACCAAACAACAGGTTCGGTGGTTGTATTTTAGTTGATCTGCACAGTGCTGCAAATTTTGGATTTAAAGTTGGTCTAATTGCATTCTTCCGAAGGCAGTTTATTTCAAAGTGGGCATTGCACAACAGGGCCAACGCATCCTGCTGTGTATCAGATAGTGGTGCCCCTTCGACTGATCGTCCAAAAGCAGTAATGCCTGATCCAACCAATTTTAAGACTTTTTCCAGCCTTAATTCTTGCATTCTCATGCTTACCCCCATTTGCCCCCAGATAGCTTGGTTTACAGTGGGCACTTTGATTGAGGCACAGTTAACAGGTGTTTCTTACCGTTTCGCCGTCTCTTCCACTGTTAGCTCGTAACTGGTGGAAGGCCATATAATTGATGTTTCTAGCCAAGTTGTCTTCCATTGGCTCACCAGTTCCTGTCGGTATGGCGAATTTACATGCCACATCTGGTACACCTGGAGCTTTGCTCTCGTGCCTTGGGGTGTGCTCCTCCGCAATACCTCCAACTTCAGGGTCAGAACCATACTGCCCTGGTACGCTCACCTCCTCCATGAGGGAGACATCATGCGGCCCTTCACAAGGCGCTGCTGCTATGGGCCCCTAAGTAGATCCGCAGATATAAGGCTCCTCTTGCTGGAGCATATTATGCTGGAGCTCTTTTTATTAGCTCAACAGCCCTTCTTGGTTTTATGCCTTGGGGCATGCTCTCCAATACCTCCAACCTCAGGGTCAGAACAAAACTGCCCTGGTAAGCTCAACCTCCTCCCTGAGGGAGACATTATGCAGCCCTTCTACAGATGCTGCTGCCATGGGCCCCCATGAGGACCCGTGGATATAAAGCTCCTCTTCATGGAGCAGATCTTCCCTAGACAGCCCTTGAACAGGCTGCTGCCACGGGCCTCCAAGACCCGTGGATATAAAGCTCCTCCTGGAGCCTGTCATGATGGAGCATCCTTTCTATCAGGTGCTCCATCTTTACCAGACGTCCACGGACGTTGCTTCTATTGGGAGTAGAAACCTCCTGGCCTGACTCCACAGGCTTACTTTTGAATGGCTTTTTCCTGCCCACAGGATTAGCCACGGTGCTCCACAGTCAGCACCCTGATACCGCAAGGACTTATCCCTCCACGGGAACCTCAGCGGTCTGGAAGCCGCTGACCGCCTTGTCAGCGGCTGGAGTAGCGCACCCGACGTCCGCCGGCTCCCGTGTTCCGCAGTCTGGACCGGGTCTCCCCACAGCCCAAAGCTGGTTTCCCCGTGGCTCGACCGGACAGCGCTACAACATCCAGCAGGAAACCTCTGTAAGAAGAGGTTCCTGCAAGAAAACACAACCTAGTAAGTATTAAAAACTTACCTGCAGGTTTAAACTTACCGCTGGCAGGAGTGAGTTGCCTGCCAGTCCGGTGCTTCGCCATTGCGGAGGACGTAATTTGACGCATGCGGACTGGCGGGGCTTCTTCACGGAATCACTCACGTGACTCCGAAGTAAAATAGAAACTGACCTTATCGTTCTACATACAGCATATATTTGATGCTGGATTCAAAGACTCTTTTATAGAATGAGCTGTTGGAGGAGGTAATTGAAGCAGGTACCATAACATCATTTAAAAGATGCTTGAACAGATGGATAGGAAAGTTATAGATGAATACTAGACTAAGAGGGACCCGTTGGGTCCCAGCTTCACACGGGAGGGCTGGTTCCCCAACGCAATGTTCCACCTCTCCACCAATTCCAATATATACACACACACTCACACATACACAGACTTACACTCACATACACATACACTCACACACACATACAAACACACACACATACACTCACACTCACACACACTCACTCACTCACACACTCACTCACACACTCACTCACACACAGACAACACTCATACATACTCTCACACATACACACATACACTCATACACACACACATACACTCTCACACACACACACATACACTCACACAACCACACACACATATACACTCACACACATACACATACACTCACACACACTCACACACACACACATACACGCACACTCACACACACATACACTCACACACACACTCACACACATACACATACACACTCACACACATACACACTCACACACACACTCACACACACTCACACATACACTCACACACCTACACACACACCTACACACCTACACACCCACAGACACTCACAGACACACACAGACACTCACACACACACACACACACACACACACACACACACACACACATACTCACACACACACTCACACACATACACATACACACTCACACACATACACACTCACACACACACTCACACACACTCACACACACACCTACACACACACCTACACACCTACACACCCACAGACACTCACAGACACTCACACACACACACACACACACACACACACACACACACACACACACACACACACACACACAGACTCACACACCATATATATGACAGTAAACTTTGTTGAATCTACTCACATGGCTGAGCGCGGCCTCTCTACTGTGGGGCTTCCGCAGTCAGCGGCACTTCCACAATCAGTGCGCCCTCTGTAGTTACTGGAAATTACGCAATCAGCGCGACCTGTCCACTAAGCGGAAGTCACGAAATGAGCGGGACTTTTGGACTAAACACAGTCGGACGTAATAAAACATTTATTCCTTCCAAACACAGTCGGACCTAATAAAGCATTTATTCTTTCCAAACACAGTCGGACCTAATAAAGCATTTATAAATTCCAAACACATTTGGACCTAATAAACCATTTGTTCCTTCCAAACACAGTCGGACCTAATAAAGCATTTATTCCTTCCAAACACAGTCGGACCTAATAAAGCATTGCAGTTTCAAGCACAGGCAGGGCAGCAGGCCAAACAACTCATGGCATTGTCATTTCATTTCATTTCATTTCCAATTAAGCATTGCACTTTCAAGCACAGGCAGGGCAGCAGGCCAAACAACTCATGGCATCGTCATTAAGGGCTAACAAATCATTTATTGCCAGTACATTGCTGACTCACAGTTCAGTTGATTCACAGCTTAGAATGACAGTCGTGGCCTCTCCCTCACGATCTTGCAGAGTGACTGACTCATGTCCAGGCATCCGGGGTTTTATAGTCCTGCCCCCCCCCCCCAGAAGGGGCGTTACCTTCATCACGGTGATTGACAGGCGAGAGGACAAATCAGCTGATCTCAAGGTTTTTTAAACATAACTTTTTTATTTTTCACCGATGGGAAAAATCCTCGGGGCTGGCTCAGCAGAGGAGGACTGCGAGTAAGATGGCCAAAAATCAGCAATACAGGATAGCATTTTTTCTAAAATCAATATACAGCGCAGACAGGAAGTGGTCAAGGTGAGACTTTTAATTACATAGATGGGTCAAACGCAGGGAAATGGAATTAACTTAGATAAGGCATTGACGAGCTGGGCTGAAGGGCCTGTTTCCATGCTGTATGACTCTATAACTCCATGGTGTAACTTCTGGATAGCATCTTCCCACTTTGACGATCATGATCTTGTGTTTCTTACCACTTTGAAGCACATCTCCATCGCCAGCTTTATAAAAGTCTACACCAGCGCTGAGGAAGTCATTTGCGACTGGTCTTCCCAAGCTTGCAAAATCAGGTCCAAAATGAGCAACTTTTCAAGCTCAGCACTAGAATTGATAATTTTTCCACCGCAACAAGAGAAAACCAACTATGTAGAAGATGCTTCAGTCTCTTCCACTTAGGAGGTTCTCCAGCATCAAGGAGGACTTGCGTCCACTCAGTTCTGCATAGTGGTGAGTGATGAGTGGAAACCATGGGTCTTCCACAGATGGGGCAGTAGGTGTTTGGCAGTGTTGGCCAGATAGTGTGCAGTTTCTGCTATTTCAGCAAGATGTCAGTGTGCTCCTGATCCATGGACAAGGCTCGCGTTACCACCCTGTTTCTTCTCCACTTTGAAGGGTCATGGCACAGAGAACCCAGGAGGCACTGGGATGTTGCTTCGCTTCAAGCAAACTTTGAACTTATCCTCGAATCTTTTCCTCTGTCTGAGTGGAAGCATCACCCTGTGGCAGAGCTCAGAACAGAGTGTCTGCTTTTAGCATCTGTCATAGTCATGGAGTCATACAGCATACAACATCACCCACCTACACATCTCACCTGCTGGTGTTTTGCCCATATCCCTCTACACCTGTCCTATACCTGTCTAAATGTTTCTTAAACATTACGACAGTAACTGCCTCAACTTCCTCCTCTGGCAGCTCGTTCCATACACCCACCACCCTTTGTGTAAAAAGATTACTCCTCAGATTCCTATTGTCTTTATGAAAATTGGAATGCATAATCAGATTAGTAGAATGTGCATCCAGAGGATGTAATTTGAATGGACCACAGTAATGTGTTATCTTTGTGCCAGCACAGTGGCACAGCTGGTAAAGTCACTGCCTCACCGAGGCAGAGATCCGGGTTCGATCCTGCCTGCGGGTGCTGCCTAAGCGGAGTTTGCACATTCTCTCTGCTTCCCACATCCTAAAGACTTGCGGATTTGTAGGTTAATTCTTAGGTCCCCTTTGGTCATGGTTGACCATGGGTGGTCTCCAGGGTGCTATTCCCTATATGGAGGATGCCTGTGCGTGACTTTGTTTAACGTGGAGAGACTGGTGCACAGACTGCCGCCACAAGGTCCTTGACAGATCTGGGTCAGGATCCAGTGGCATGGAGTCCAAGACGACCGGAGACCCTTTTCTGCTGCAGCCTTCATCCGCCTTCCCAACCATTGTGATGCTCCACTAAGGTCAGTCATCGTCCTCCACCTGTTCCACCGTTGAGGTCTTGGCTGGATTGCTCTTTGTCAGAGACCACTCCCTCGACTTTACCGCCATGGATGGCCCTACCAGGAGCATAGCTCCAGACGGCATTGATCTCAGGATCTCAGGTCCACACAAGCTTCTCCACCACGACAAGGTGACAATCTGTAAATTGCCCCTAGTGGATGAGTGTGGGATAAAATAGAACTGGTGTGATTAGGTGATTGATGGTCAGAATGGGGTCGGTGGGCCGAAGGGCCTGTTTCCATGCTGCACATTTCAAGCAATCAATAGAAAGACACTAAGTTTAGATGAGTACATTTAAGAGCAGAATTCTCTCGGAATGCAATTAGATAAAGCAATAAAATAAAAGGCCAAAATACTTTTTGGGAATCATAAATAGCCAAGTATACAAGATGAAAGAAGTCATGATTAATTTGTACAAACCTAATTCCTCTGGTTGTGGAGTCGGTGAATAGGGGCCAATAATTTAATATTGTCTCCCAGGAGAGAGGTCAGGAGAAATTTCATTAACAGAGGACTGTTGAAGCATGAAATAATGTGCCAGCGAGTGGTTGTGGTGGAGACCAATCCCTCTTACAAGGGAAAATGGATAAACATTTGAAGCAGAGGTGAATACAGGCATATGGTGAGAACAGGATGTGGGATTAGTTTTGAATTACGAGAGTAAAAACCAGAACACATACAATGAGTCAGATGGATTTCTCCCACAAATTTCTGTGAAACAGTTTAAGCCAGTGCATTGCAGAATTAGTGTTGTGAGGAAATAAATTAGCAAGACTTTTTATTTTAATTGCATTAAAAAAAAAATCTTATATTTGGGGTTTTTCAGGCATAGATAATCTAACTTGAGTGATGTGTATGATGGGCTGCTGGCCATTCCTTTTATCTGTTTCTATTACCTAATGTGCAAACGGTGGAGGTTGCTTTGTTATTGCCTTGGGTCAGATCCCACAACATCCTTGCCAAGATGCCAACATAGAGCCACAGCACAGAAACAGGCCTTTTGGCCCATCTTGTCCATGGGTTGGCATACTGGCCCAGTCCCGTTTCCTGCATTTGGCCCATAGCCCTCTAAGCCCTAAGATACTTCAGCATCTCTGGAGAAAAGGAGTAGGTGACGTTTCGAGTTGAGACCCTTCTTCAGACCTCTTGAAAAAGTAATGCTTCTTCCCTTAGAGATATCTCTCTCCTTTCATTGCAGCTCACGTCCCAGGCAGATTTCCCGTAGTTATGCTGGGGAATAGCAGGCTGCTCCCAGGCTGTGAAGAGCAGCCAGAAGGTTGGAGATTGTCGCGTTTGCAGAGCTGTCCCAACACTTGGTGGCAATTCAGTGATTTCTGCAGGCCTCGAACATTCCTGTTTTTACATCCATGCAATTGCCAAGGATAAAAATAATATGGCTAGAAAGTGTGGGGGTTCAATAATGAACAATTATTTAACCATGATAAAATAATGTTTATTGAACATTTAATTAACCACTAAACATTTTTTTTATGGCATTATTATAATAGCAGAAGAGAAGTGTTAATAGTCCATTGACCTGTATTTTGCTGGGTTTTGCCAGCAGTTGCCATGGACCTAATGGTAGACACAAAATGCTGGAGTAACTCAGCGGGTCAGAAGAGAAGGAATGGGTGACGTTTGGGTCGAGACCCTTCTTCAGACTATGTCGTAGAGCTGGAGAGCAGGAGGAATCACGGAGGGAGAGCAGCGAGCAGGGTTGGATTTACGTATAAGCTTGACAAGCTTAAACTTAGGACCTCGAGATCTAGGGGGGCCTCGCAGAGCCGGATTTACCACTAGGCTTCATAGGCTGAAGGCTAGGGCCTCGAAATCTAGGCGGCCTCCGGCCAAGGCAGGACACCTGCCGTTCAACTCTGGGCGGGCCCCCCTCTCTATCTCTCTCTATCTGTCAATCTCCGTCTCTGTCCGCCATCCGTATCCGGGCCGCCGGGTATCTGCTCTCTGCTCGCTCCTCATCCGCCGGCACGGCAGGCCGCCTTGCACATGCGCATTGCTACGGCCAGCACATCCTCCCCCTGCACATGCGCACAACCATGGCCAGCACATCATCGGCCACCCTGCGCATGCGCACTGCCACGGCAACTGGTCGGCGCTGGGCACTTTCTCCCTCGCTTTGAATAGTGGGAGATCTGGCCGCCATTGCTGTCCGGTCGCCGCCTCGCCGTGACCGCTGAAAACCAGCGCAGAATCACTCCCTGACCCTGGATCTGGAGTAACTCCCTGCAGTAACTCTTGCTTCTGGTTTCCTGGTCCTCCATAAATATTCTAAATGGAATTTAAACTGGAGGTGGTGGAGTGCTGAACAATAACAGCCTATTGCATTTTATCTGTTTATTTATTGTGTATATATATGGTCTATGGTATATAAACACGCTGAACTTTTATCTCCTGTTCTGTATTATGTTTACATATTCTGTTGTGCTGCAGCAAGCAAGAATTTCATTGCCCTATCTGGGACACATGACAATAAAACTCTCTTGACTCTTGACTTGGACTTAAGCAAAAAAAGGGTTCTTGGGGGAAAAAAGAGGTACCTTAAATTTAGTTGCGTCTGGTTGGGTAACTATGGTAGGGTGAAGACTATTCCATGCTTTAATTGTGCGGGGGAACTACATGGAGCAGCCAGCAACTCTGGATAGAAGAAATTGGGTGACGTTTCAGGTAGAGACCCTTCTTTAGACTCCCTCTGGTTTTAGTGTTTTTAGTTTAATTTAAAGATACAGCGTGGAAACAGGCCCTTCGGCCCACCAAGTCCACGCCGACCACTGATCACCCGTACACTGATTATATCCCACACATTAGCGGAGTAAGTCAAGAGTCAAGAGTGGAAGAGTGAAAAACGGGGAATTACAGACCAGTTAGTCTAACATCGGTAGTGGGGAAACTGCTAGAATCAGTTATTAAAGATGGGATAGCAGCACATTTGGAAAGTGGTGAATTCATTGGACAAAGTCAGCATGGATTTATGAAAGGTAAATCATGTCTGACGAATCTTATAGAATTTTTCGAGGATGTAACTAGTAGAGTGGATAAGGGAGAACCAGTGGATGTGTTATATCTGGACTTTCAGAAGGCTTTCGACAAGGTCCCACATAAGAGATTAGTATACAAACTTAAAGCACACGGTATTGGGGGTTCAGTATTGATGTGGATAGAGAACTGGCTGGCAGACAGAAAGCAAAGAGTAGGAGTAAACGGGTCCTTTTCACAATGGCAGGCAGTGACGTGGGGTACCGCAAGGCTCAGTGCTGGGACCTCAGCTATTTACGATATATATTAATGATTTGGACGAGGGAATTGAATGCAACATCTCCAAGTTTGCGGATGACACAAAGCTGGGGGGCAGTGTTAGCTGTGAGGAGGATGCTCGGAGGCTGCAAGGTGACTTGGATAGGCTGGGTGAGTGGGCAAATGCATGGCAGATGCAGTATAATGTGGATAAATGTGAGGTTATCCACTTTGGTGGCAAAAACAGGAAAGTAGACTATTATCTGAATGGTGGCCGATTAGGAAAAGGGGAGATGCAACGAGACCTGGGTGTCATGGTACACCAGTCATTAAAAGTAGGCATGCAGGTGCATCAGGCAGTGAAGAAGGCGAATGGTATGTTAGCATTCATAGCAAAATGATTTGAGTATGGGAGCAGGGAGGTTCTACTGCAGTTGTACAGGGTCTTGGTGAGACCACACCTGGAGTATTGCGTACAGTTTTGGTCTCCTAATCTGAGGAAAGACATTCTTGCCATAGAGGGAGTACAGAGAAGGTTCACCAGACTGATTCCTGGGATGTCAGGACTTTCATATGAAGAAAGACTGGATAGACTCGGTTTGTACTCGCTAGAATTTAGAAGATTGAGGGGGGATCTTATAGTAACGTACAAAATTCTTAAGGGGTTGGACAGGCTAGATGCAGGAAGATTGTTCCCGATGTTGGGGAAGTCCAGAACAAGGGGTCACAGTTTAAGGATAAGGGAGAAATCTTTTGGGACCGAGATGAGGAAAACATTTTTCACACAGAGAGTGGTGAATCTCTGGAATTCTCTGCCACAGAAGGTAGTTGAGGCCAGTTCATTGGCTATATTTAAGAGGGAGTTAGATGTGGCCCTTGTGGCTAAAGGGATCAGCAGGTACAGGATACTGAGTTGGATGATCAGCCACGATCATATTGAATGGCGGTGCAGGCTCGAAGGGCCAAATGGCCTACTCCTATTTTCTATGTTTCTATGTTTCTAAGAGTGTTTTATTCTCTCACGTCCCAGTTGGTACAATGAAATCCTTACTTGCAGCAGCACAACAGAATATGTAAACATAGTACTCTGTAAACAATGTTATAAACGAGAAAACAAAACGGTGTATATTTATATATGAATATATAACTATATAAATATATATATGTGTGTTTGTGTATATAATATATATACCCACACACACACACACAATTTCCCTCCTGGGATTAATAAAGTTCTATCTTATAGTATCGTGTGTGTAGGAAGGAACTGCAGATGCTGGTTTAAACTGAAGATAGACACAAAAAGCTGGAGTAACTCAACAGGTCAGACAGAATCTCTGCACAAAAGGAAAATATTACATTTTGGGTTGGGTCTGAAATAGGTTCCTGCACACCTTTGGAATGTGGAAGGAAACAAGAGCACCCGGAGAAAACCCATGCGATCAAAGGGAAAAGGAGCAAACCATACAGACAGCACCCATATTCAGGATCAATTCTGGGTCTCTGGCACTTTTAGGCAGCAACTTTATGGGGGACATAGCGTCACTTAAATTTAAAACTGAAAATGGATATTTTCATTTTTTTTTGTAACCAAAGTTATCAACGTATAATTCTTTGTGTGTTGGAAAACAAAATATAGTGACACAGCTGGTAGACTTGCTGCCTCACACACCAGAGATCTGTGTTCGATCCTGTCCTCGGGCACTGTCTGTGTTGAATTTGCACATTCTCCCTGCAAGCGTGTGGGTTTCCTCTCACATCCCAAAGACGCATTGGCTTTGTAGGTTAACTTGTCTCTGTATAATTGCACCTAATGTGTAGGGAGTGGGTGAGGAAAGTGGGATAACAGAACTTGTGTGAATGGGTAGACAAAAATGCTGGAGAAACTCAGCGGATGAGGCAGCATCTATGGAGCGAAGGAAATAGGCGACGTTTCGGGTCAAAACCCTTCTTCAGACTGATGTGAGGGTCGGGGGAACGGGAAGAAGAAAGGAAGAGGCGGAGACTGTGAGCTGAGGGAGAGCTGGGAAGGGGAGGAGAAAGCAGGGATTACCTGAAATTGAAGAAGTCAATGTTCATACCGCTGGGGTGTAAACTGCCCAAGCGAAATATGAGGTGCTACTCCTCCAATTTATGGTGGGCCTCACTCTGGCCATGGAAGAGGCCCTGGACAGAAAGGTCGGATTCGGAATGAGAGGGGGAGTTGAAGTGCTGAGCCACCGGGAGATCAGGTTGGTTATTGCGGACCGAGCGGAGGTGTTAGGCGATCGCCAAGCCTACGCTTGTTCTCACCGATGTAGAGCAGCTGACACCTAGAGCAGTGGATGCAACAGATGTGGTTGGTGGACGTGCAGGTGAACCTCTGCCGCACCTGGAAAGATTGCTTGGGTCCTTGAATGGAGTCAAGGGGGGAGGTAAAGTGACAAGTGTAGCATTTCCAGCGGTGGCAAGGCAAAGTGCCAGGAGAGGGGGTGGTTTGGGTGGGAAGGGACAAATTGACCAGGGAATTATGGAGGGAGCGGTCTCTGCGGAAAGCCAACAGGGGAGGAGATGGGAAGATGTGGCCAGTGGTGGGATTCCATTGGTAGACAAAAAAGCTGGAGAAAATCAGTGGGTAAGGCAGCATCTATGGAGCGAAGGAATAGACGACGTTTCGGGTCGAGACCCTTCTTCAGATTGATGTCGGGGGGGGGGGGGAACACGAAAAAGAAAGGAAGAGGCAGAGACAGTCGGCTGTGGGAGAGCTGGGAATGGGAGGGGAAGGAGGGAGAAAGCAAGGACTACCTGAAATTAGAGAAGCCAATGTTCATACCGCTGGGGTGTAAACTACCCAAGCAAATATGAAGTGCTGCTCCTCCAATATGCGGTGGGCCTCACTCTGGCCATGGAGGAGGCCCAGGACAGAAAGGTCAGATTCGGAATGGGAAGGGGAGTTGAAGTGTTCAGCCACCGGGAGATCAGGTTGGTTATTGCGAACTGAGTGGAGGTGTTGTGCGAAGCGATCGCCAAGCCTGCGCTTGGTCTCACCGAGGTTGATCATACGCTGAATAATCCAACCACATTGTTGTTTGGAAGTGGAAAGAAATAATAGAAATTGCATTCATTGCAATGTGCAATAAGTGTTGAGATACTGTATTATAATGTTGCTGCTTGACATTGTGGTATATATCATGTCTTGATTGGTGAATATGTTTAGTTTGTGACTTTATTCGAAGCAGAAATAATATGTGAATTCTTCATTGAGCATAATTCCGACTAGATGTGCAAAGCTGGTAGAGACATACCCCAAAAGACTTGCAGCTGTAATTTCAGCGAAAGGTGGTTCTACAAAGTATTGACTCAGGGGGGCTGAATACTTTTGCACGCGACACTTTTTTATTTGTAAAAAAATTTGAAAACCATGTATCATTTTCCTTCCACTTCACAATTATGCGCCACTTTGTGTTGGTCTATCACATAAAATCCCAATAAAATACATTTACGTTTGTGGTTGTAACGTGACAAAATGTGGAAAAGTTCAAGGGGTATGAATACTTTTGCAAGCCACTGTATGCTGTCACAATGCACTCTAAACAACCCTTCAGTAATTTTCCTTGCCCTCCATTTCAGAATAATAGTGTTTTAAGCCAATAAAGCACTGGCACTGGCAGTAAATAAATAAATAAAAAGCACAGCTTTCCAGCCCCTTATCTCATTGGCCACGCTCGGCTGCAAATCGGTGTCAATCTGGTGGACCATCTTCCTCTAGTCGTGGGGGTGGCGTATTGGGAGGGGCCTCACAAGTGAATCCGGCCCTGGCAGCGAGAGAGGATGTTGCAGAACTTTCAGAGAGAAGAGGAAAAGTTCAAAGTAGGCATACCTAGTGGAGATTTTGCAGTGAGGCAGACGAAATGTGTCGGAAGGAACTGGGCAGTTGCTGGTTTACACCAAAGATAGACACAAAATGCTGGAGTAACTCAGTGGGACAGGCTGGAGAGAAGGACTGGGTGACGAAGTCCGAAGAATTGTCTCAACCTGAAATGTCATCCATTCCTTCTCTCCAGAGATTCTGCCTGTCCTGCTGAGTCACTCTAGCATTTTGTGTCTGTCTTTGTTGTAAACCAGCATCTGCAGTTCCTTCCTACACATGGATCTAATGATGATTCTTACTGCAATGGAAGTGAGACTTGAGACTCCATGTGAACTCCATGTGTTAGTTTTACATTAGTTCCAATTAATTATTCAATGAAAATAGTTTAACTGTTTGAATTGTTTTTCTTTAAAAAAAAAACGAATTAAAATTAAAAGATGACTTCACTTATCAGAGAAAGGCAGAAACATTGTTTCCGACAGGTCTGGCAGACGGTAACTTTGTCGAAGATGGACACAAAATGCTGGTGTAACTCAGCGACACAGGCAGCATCTCTGGAGAAAAGGAATGGGTGATGTTTCGGGTCGAGACCCTTCTTCAGACTGATGTCAGGGGAGCGGGAGATACATAGATAAGGAAGTATAAGGTGTGAAAATATGACAAAGTGTATGGAGATCAATGAAAATGAAGAAAATGTCATTGTTAGCTTGGAGAAGATAACAACAACAAAGCAAACAGAGATGAAATGTAGTCGGCACAGTAAGACTGGTCGGAGAACTGGGAAAGGGTAACTTTGTCGACGGTTAGGATAGAGTGGAGAGGATGTTTCCAGGAGTGGGAAAGTCTAGGACCAGAGGGCATAGCCTCAGAATAAATAAACATACTGTACCTTCTGAATGGAGATGAGGAGGAATTTATTTAGCTAGAGGGTGGTGAATCCGTGGAATTCATTGCCGCAGAAGCCGGTGGATATTTTTAAAGCAGAGATTGGGTATTGGGTATTTTTAAAGCTGAGATCGATAGGTTCTTGATTAGTAAGGGTGTCACGGATTACGGGGAGAAGGCAGGAGAATGGAGTTGAGAGGGAAAAATAGTTGGCTTCCATTGTGTCATCATGCAAATATAATTTGTATTGGTGTTAGAATTGTTGCCTGTATAAGTTGCAAGTGATTTCAGGGGCTGCTATAGGTTTCCGTCTGCTAAATAATACAATATTTTGGGTTCAGTGCCCCATGAAAAGAACTCAGCCCTGTGAAATTGTGTTGGGAGCCCAGAGAACTCTTTTTACTTTTAATTTTAAAAACCTTAGTGTCTGCAAAATAAATTACTTTGGCTGGAAGCATGGAGTTATAGCAAGCTCCAATAACCCAGAAAATGCAACAAATACAACAAAAGGACATGTTCTCGGCAATACATTGCTAGAATTCTGCCCACACCACCACTCTCACACAAAATATGCACCCAAGTTTAGTTTAGTTTAAAGGTACAGCGCAGCAACAGGCCCTTCAGCCCACTGAATCCACGTCGGCCAATGATCCCAGTACACTAGCACTATCCTTTACACTAGGGACAATTTGCAATTTTCCTGAAGCCAATTAACCTACAAACCTGTACATTTTTGGACTGTGGGAGGAAACTGGAGCACGCAAAGAAAATCCACGTGGTCACAAAGAGATTGTACTCCGTATAGACAGCACCCATAGTCAGGATCGAACCCGGGTCTCTGGCGTGGTAAGGCAACAATTCTACCGCTGCGCCAATTATTTAAGTTTTGTAAAAATATTCTGAATCTATCGCTCCTGTAAATTGCAGAATTGATATATTTATTTCTTCTGCAAATAAAAAGACAATAACATGTTGAATACTCCTCTATTTCAGGTTTAGGACATGCCTCTCTTTCTCTCTGGGACTCTGGCAGTCTGACCAATCTCCTCTCAGTGACCTCTCTGCACCCATCACCCACACCTGATGAAGAGGACATTGGAACAAAGTTTTTGGATAAAATCCCAGGTCTGGCTGGAGATTAACTGGCGGAACTAAGTATCTCACCAGGCAACCTGAAGTTGGTTCACCAGTTTTCCAGTCCAGAGTTGTACTAACACACAAAGACCTGGTGGCTTCCAATGATCTGTTTCATGTAAAACGGCCCTGATCCAGCTCTGGACATTGAGATTCCACTTTAAACTCTCTGTACAATGCACAGTCCTTGCAACAGAGATAAAGCCCAAACTGAGTGAATTCCAATGGTCTGTGTGGTTTATTTACTGGAAACAGCACCATGTATATAATGGCAAGAACTCGCGTACTTCTTCAAGCCTCGGGCCATTTTAATTGAAGAAGCAGCTTAGTGTTTACCTCTCTGTGATATTATGTTCCCAGTATGCAAGGTATGCAAGGTTTGATTAGAGATGGCTGCGGTTCAGAACGTCTCTCCCCTCCTGGTTTATATCAGTACTTTTCCCAAACCTGTTTCCAGAAGGGAATTCCAGAAATGGTACAGCCGGGGTAATCGTATTGCTTTCAGAGTTGACAGATTAAAGAATCCTCACGCGGATAAACTCCAACCAGCCCTGTCTGCGTGGCCATACAACCAGGAAGCAAGCGACTGACAGCTGGTGCAGGGCTCGAGGGAAACAAAATGCTTCATAAAAATGTATTCTCACGACAAAAACAATATTTTGTGCTCATTCTAAATCGCCACTTCAGAGGGCAATAAAGAGACCATCTCTTCTCCATAACTTACCCATTATCTCAACAGGAACTGGTGCCGAGTAAAATAAATAGAGAAATCAATAACTCACCAACGGTATTATCATCTGGTTTCAGATACAAGTCATTGGCTGTTTTATATATATATATATAAAACGACCATGCTCATCACCACAAGACCATAAGCACGGGAGTAGAATTAGGCTAATCAGCCCATCGAATCTGCTCATATTTGTCCTGCCTTTTTTGTTTTTGTTGATACAGCTTTCTCTGACTTTGAATTCTTCTGTCCTTGTCTCTGTGTTGTGACATTGTTGTCCACACAAAAGGACACAACAGACAGCATCTCCAGAGAACATGGATAGGTGACAGTTCGCGTCAGGCCTCTGCTTCAGCTCTTTGTACACCCGTTCGCCATGAAAAGCTGGTGGTGAGCCAATGCGCAGAATTCTGCAGTGACCTGGTGGAGATCCTCCCAGTGACCTCGTGGAGGTCCTCCCAGTGACCCAGTGAAGGTCGTCCTAGTGACCTGGTGGTGGTCCTCCCAGTGATATGGTGGTGGTCCTCTGAGCGACCTGGTGGTGGTCCTCCCAGCAACGTGGTGATGATCCTCCCAGCGACCTGCTGGTGGTCCTCCCAGCGACCTTGTGGATGTCCTCCCAGTGTCCTGGTGGAGATCCTCCCACAGTGGTGGTCGTGGAGAGGGAAGTCTGGCATTTACTGTGAAGAAGGGGTTGTGATATATGCAAATTGAGGAGAACTCTGCAGACGGGGCGTTCTGTGCATCTACTGCCCTAGGCTTTCCAGAGTGGACGAGTGTTATACAGGAGCAGCCCAGGGAATAGTTGCAGTGCATTCTGTCAATGGTGCACACTGCAGCGATGTATGGCACACCAGTAATGGAAAGAGTAAATGTGCAGGCTGCCAGTCCAGCAAGCTGCTTTGACCTGGATGGTGTTAGGCATCAAGTATTGTTTGAGCTGCATGCATGCAAGGAAATGGAGTGTTTCATCATTCCTGATTTGTGCCTTATAGAAGGTGCAAAGTGTTTGTGGTGCAAGAGGGGTCTCACTCATTGCAGGACACCAATGGGGTCAGGTAGCTTCTGTAGTTATGTGGCTAGACTGGTTAAGGTCCTGTCCAATGATGGTAACGCCCTTGAGAGTCAATGGTCATTGGTTAGGATCTTTCTTGTTCGAGAAGGTCTTGCCTGGTACATCAAGTCCTGCCATGGCACCTTGATATGTCGAACCGGGACATACCTTCCACAGTAAATTGTAGTGCCCTAGAGATTGCGGCAGAACTGAGAGATGTGGTGGTAGTGATGCCTGGTGTGCAGGGGCGGAAATCTCTATCAAAACATGGGGGGCACACAATTTGGGAGGCACAACTTCTTGGTGGCTGCGTGCACATAAACACACGTGAGGCTTCGGAGGCTTCGGCCGTGGGCCCTGTAGACGGTAACATTGGGAGCTGACCTTGTTGGTGACCGACTCCGAACTCCAGCAACAGCAGCTTCGTCCGCCCCGAATCGAGGGGCTTGAATCGGCCGGTGCCTTTCATCACCCGGTGCCGCTTAAAATCGGCCGGCGGGGTCTACAACATCGGGAGCCTCGATCGCCTCGATGCAGCAGTTTGATTTTAAGCCGCACCAGGCGATGAAAAGCCTCGCGAACAGGCCGATTCAGCCCTTAGAAAGCGTTTGATACCCGCTTGAATCTTTCAAAAGCCACAATGTGATAAATAACACTTAAACAAATAAAACTGAAGCAAATAAAGGCAAACAGAAGAACCAAACTTGGAGGGGAGAGAGAGAGAGATGGGAAAATACTAAATAACGTGAGTGACCGTGAATGTGGGACTTACCTGCAAGCCAGCCAGGAAACCCGTTCGTCCGGAGCCCTTAATGACCTGACCCGTTTAAATCTGATATCCGTTTAAATCTTTCCCATCCACCAATACATCCAATTAGTTCAAATGGTAATTGTACCCGCATCAGACAGCTTTAAGAAATTCTCCGTGAATACCTTTAGTAATACTTGAAGGTCAAAACACAATTGGTGACACATCATGTTAATACGATGTTAATAGAGACATTTAACTAGCGCTTAACAGTGACACGCCCACTGAGAATTTAATAGATTTTTTTCACCGAATTTCAAAATACAGATTACAAAATATGGTGGGGGGGGGGGGGATTGTCCCCCACCTCTCAAAACATGGGAGGGAGGTGCCCCCCCATTCCCCCTGGGATTTCGGCCCAGGCATGGTGGCAAGTCAGGTGGACAGTAGGTGAAGAAGGCATTGGCACACTTGCCTTCATTGGGAATGTTTTTGAGTACAATAGACAATAGACAATAGGTGCAGGAGTAGGCCATTCGGTCCTTCGAGACTGCACTGCCATTCAATGTGCTCATGGCTGATCATCCCCAATAAGTACCCCGTTCCTGCCTTCTCCCCATGTCCCCTGACTCCGCCATCTTTAAGAGCCCTATCTAGCTCTCTCTTGAAAGTATCCAGAGAACCGGCCTCCACCGCCCTCTGAGGCAGACAATTCTACAGACTCACAACTCTCTGTGAGAAAAACTGTTTCCTCATCTCCGCTCTAAATGGCTTACGCCTTATTCTTAAACTGTGGCCCCTGGTTCTGAACTCCCCCAACATCGGGAACATGTTCCCTGCCTCTAGTGTGTCCAAACCCTTAATAATCTTATAAGTTTCAATAAGATATCCTCTCATCCTTCTAAACTCCAGAGTGTACAAGCCCAGCCGCTCCATTCTCTCAGCATATGACATTCCCGCCATCCTGGGAATTAACCTTGTAAAGCTACGCTGCACTCCCTCAATAGCAAGAATGTCCTTCCTCAAATTAGGGGACCAAAACTGCACACAATACTCCAGGTGTGGTCTCACTAGGGCTCTGTACAACTGCAGAAGGACCTCTTTGCTCCTATACTCAACTCCTCTTGTTATAAAGGTCAACATGCCATTCGCTTTCTTCAATGCCTGCTGAACCTGCATGCTCCCCAGATCCCGTTGTACTTCCCCTTTTCCCAACGTGATGCCATTTAGATAGTAATCTGCCTTCCTGTTTTTGGTACCAAAGTGGATAACCTCAAATTTATCTACATTAAACTTCATCTGTCATGCATCTACCCACTCCCCCAACCTGTCCAACTCACCCTGCATTCTCATAGCATCCTCCTCACAGTTCACACTGCCACCCAGCTTTGTGTCATCTGCAAATTTGCTAATGTTACTTTGAATCCCTTCATCCAAATCATTGATGTATATTGTAAATAGCTGCGGTCCCAGCACTGAGCCTTGCGGTGCCTCACTAGTCACTGCCTGCCATTCTGAAAAGGACCTGTTAATCCCTACTCTTTGTTTCCTGTCTGCGAAACAATTTTTTATCCATGTCAGCACTCTACCCCCAATACCATGTGGCCTAATTTTGCCCACTAATCTCCTATGTGGGACCTTATCAAATGCTTTCTGAAAGTCCAGGTACACTACATCCACTGGCTCTCCCTTGTCCATTTTCCTAGTTACATCCTCAAAAAATTCCAGAAGATTAGTCAAGCATGATTTCCCCTTCGTAATTCCATGCTGACTCGGACCGATCCTGTCACTGCTATCCAAATGTGCGGCTATTTTTATTTTATTTTTTATTTATTAGAAGTAGTGTACAAAAATGTAAACAGCGGCATATAACATAATACAATTATTGTACAGCTTCTGTTTTAATTTTTAGCTAAAGATGAAAGAAAAGGAGAGAGAGAAAGCAAGAGAAAAAAGTGGATGTGCAAGAATAGAACCCCTAGACTACTGAATTGGTGTAGCCAAAGAATGAGTAAGTAAAATAAATAAGAAAGATGTAGAGAAATAAAAAGATAAAAACCGAAAGAAAAACAAAAAGTGATGATATACCTGCTTTGTATCCCTCCCCACCCATCACCCAACCCATAATTAAATTTAGCTCCGAAATTGTGTTGCACCATACTATTCTTGTAATAAATCAATGAATGGTGTCCATGTCTTCGAAAAATGCTCTGGTTTTTCTGCTAAGACAAGTCTCATATTTTCAAGATGTAGCGTCTCAGATATGTTTGTAATCCACATTTTGAGAGTAGGGGTAGATGTTTGTTTCCAAAATTTGAGTATTCGTTTTTTCGCCCTTATCAGACCATAATTGAGGAAACGTCTTTGAAATATTGATAGCTCAGAGCAGGCTTCTGACGTTCCTAGAATAATCAGTTCCGTGTTGGGGTCCAGTTTTGTTTTTAATGTTTTTGAGAAAATTTCAAAAATTCCTCTCCAAAAGTTATGCAATTTTATGCAAGAGGTGAAGGAATGTGTTATAGCTGCTTCTTGAAGGAGACATTTGTCACAAAGATATACATTTGGAAAGATCTTTTTCAGTTTAGTCTTTGAATAGTAGAGTCTGTGCAGTATTTTAAATTGTTTTAAGTATGTCTAACGTTAATCGAACAATTGTGTATATATAAAAGGTTTTCTTCCCATCTGTCTTTTAGACTTTTTAGGCCGTTCCTCTTCCCAGTCTCTTCTAATTGCTTCTGACGATGGGATTTCTATATTTAGAAGAGTGTTATACAAATATGACGTCATGTTTTCAGATAATCTCGAATTTGAAGATATCTGAAATATTGATTACCTTTCAGGTGATATTCATGTGCGGCTATTTCATCTTTTATAATTGACTCCAGCATCTTCCCCACCACCGATGTCAGGCTAACTGGTCTATAATTCTCTGTTTTCTCTCTCCCACCTTTCTTAAAAAGTGGGATAACATTAGCTACCGTCCAATCCACAGGAACTGATCCTGAGTCTATAGAACATTGGAAAATTATCACCAATGCATCCACAATTTCTAGAGCCACTTCCTTAAGTACCCTGGGATGCAGACCATCAGGCCCTGGGGATTTATCAGCCTTCAGTCCCATCAGTCTACCCAACACCATTTCCTGCCTATTGTGGATTTCCTTCAGTTCCTCCGTCACCCCAGATCCTCTGGCCACTACTATATCAGGAAGATTGTTTGTGTCCTCCTTAGTGAAGACGGATCCAAAGTACCTGTTCAACTCATCTGCCATTTCCTTGTTCCCCATAATAAATTCACCTTTTTCGGTCTTCAATGGTCCAACTTTGGTCTTAACTATCCACCTTTATATTCTTGGCTAGCTTACCTTCGTACCTCATCTTTTCTCCCCGCATTGTCTTTTTAGTTATCTTCTGTTGCTCTTTAAACATTACCCAATCCTCTTGCTTCCTGCTCATCTTTGCTACGTTGCACAAGAGTTGGGACATCATGATGCAACTGTACAAGTCATTGGCAAGACCACACTTGGAGGAATGTGTACAGTTCTGGTCACCCAGCTACAGAAAGAACAAGTGCATGGATCTGAAAAGCTTAGAGGGATATGGGCCAAACAAATGGAACCAGCTTAGATGGGGCTTCTTGGTCGGCATGGACGAGTCGGGCTAAAGGGCCTGTTGCCGAGCTATATGACTATATGATTCTACATCCCTGAATCAATGCTGTGATATGGTTTTCTTACATACCACCTCAAGAATATTATTGGTCAGCACCGCTCTCCCCCTTCTTCATGCAGGCTCCCTATGGTTCTTTGCTGGATGTACAGCCTATACTGCTATTGCAGCCTGTTGCCCTTGTGGCCAATAGTGCCACAGGACTCACACTTCCCCTGGGTCACACTGGTACCCGCTGCCTGCTCCACTAACTGTAAGCTTACACCGTATTCCGTGCTTTCATTCTGTTTCAGTTTGTGCAGAGGTATGGGTGACAGCCACCTCCACATGGCCAGTGTGGTGTCTAGGGCCCTCTATATCTGACCCACGCAATCTGCACTCGGGACCAAAGATCCTATGGCAAGCAAGATAGACCACTCGACGAAAAAGACGTAGTTCGGTCATGGGCAGATTCATGGGTAATTTTAGGCCCCATTTCCGTAACCGCCTTCCGTCTTCGCACCAAATATCCCATAGCGGAGCAAAGATAACTAGAGCGGAGACGGAAGCCGATTACGGAAAGATCCTCGTAAAAATAAAGGTTCTTTGGTAAAAATCTTCTCCTCATTTTCAGAATTATAATTTATTAACACAAACTGTTCCCCCGCAACGTTGATTACACTGCGAATCGGGTCGGATCGGGTTACTGAAATGGATGAAAAAAAGGCCCACGTTCCGCTCCGTTGCGTACTACACGTCAGCCCATTGCATTTTGCAGGAGTGGTCTATCTTGCTCGACTATAGGATCTTTGCTCGGGACCCTACAGTCTATCTCTCTCTTCCTACACCTGACCCACAAGATCCTACGTGTAGGAAGAAAGGTCTCAACCCGAAACGTCACCTATTCCTTTTCTCCAGAGATGCTGCCTGACTCCAGCATTTTGTGTCTCCCTTCGATTTAAACCAGCATCTGCGGTTCTTTCTTACACATAGTTAACTGCATTTTTTGCGAATTTGCAAGTGGACGATTTAAACAAATAAAAAGGGTCAGAAGTTGTTCCAGGACAATGCAATGAGATTTCAGAATAAAAATTATCCCCATGCTTTAGCCATTAAATCGCTGACAGCCGCACCACATAGCCCATTGAATGATTACATGTCTGGGCCTGGCAGCAAACTTCAATGCAGCCCATCTAACGGAGCAAAGTTGAATCGACCTCCTGGACAAACAGGCAGGGGAGGTGCAGCAAGGAATGGCGGGTCACAGACTTCTTTAAATTCAACTTTTACAAATCACTTTATAATTTGATGCTTTATTTTCCATTACCCCTTTCATACGAAATTTGCCATTGTATCTTTACTGAATGAGTATTTTTTTAGATAATCACTTCAGTCATTTGTAGCACAGCAGGAAGCAACATGGAGATCAACCAAACAAACCCACTTGACCTCCTACTTTGTAATTTTAAGGCTGCTCAGTTTTCTAATGCTGGCAACAAATGGTTCCCACTCCAGCTTTGCAAACTTTTCAAATGCAGGAAGGTCACAGCCCTTTCAATGCCATTTAGCAAGGTCAGCTAGTAATGAGCTGCAAACGACTTTGCTTGCGATTTGCAGCTCAGAGGGATTAATTGTCCCTGCACTGTCTCATGCACGATCTAAGGCTGAATTGTCAAAATGATCCATGGCTTTCCTCCCTGGGCCCACACTCTCATTATTAAGGTGCTGTCTAATCGATAGAAGCATTTTTACATTTTGCCCCTATAGTTTTATCAATCCTTATTATCTAATGACCAATATTTGACCATTTGACCAGGGCTGCAAGCACCACTGACAATTTAAACACACAAATGTCATGCATTTTTAATAAGACTTGGTTGCTGCTTAAACGATTGAATATGCAAAGAGCTTTTTTTTAGTAAAACAGTGTTTCTATCAGAATTTACAGCCTGTGACACACTTTCAACTGTAGTGGGAAATAAATCTCTACTAAAAGGAATATCAGAACAACATCTTTCATATGGAATTGAACTAACAAAATATTATTTTAAAGAAAATATCAGGTCAATAGTTCTGATTGTGATATCTTGAAATACCCTTTTTAAATACATATATTTTTCTAATTATGGAAAAAATCTTTCCGTACAGAGACAAATCAATTTCTGACAAATGTCACATTGGCATGAAGAATAACACAAAATATAATTGGAACTATTATTTCCAAAATTAATGTTCCAAGTTTGACAGAAACTATCCAAGTAGTTAAGGCCATTAGGACACAGAGTGCTGGAGTAAGCCCCTGTCCCACTTACGTGTCCTTGGCACGTTAATTTATGCGACCTCATGGTCACGTTGAGGCGCGACGGTCCCACAAAGGTCGGGCGCGATTTCATGTGCCCGTACAGCCGTCTGGAGCGAGTGACGTCATTTGAAGATGGACACAAAATGCAGGAGTAACTAAGCATCTGAAAGAAGGGTCTTGACTCGAAACGTCACCCATTGCTTCTCTCCAGAGAGGCTGCTAGTCCCGCTGAGTTACTCCTGCATTTTGTGTCTATCTTCAGTTTTCTTGGCCCCGCTCTGGGAGTAGAAGTGGTGGCGGATCCAGACCGCAACGGCCGTGAGCCCCAGGCCGAGTTCGACGATCGTTTGCCTGCTTCTGCTGCTGTTGGAGGCGAGACGTTGCGTCACGCCAGGGTCTTGGGCCTGTCCCACTTTGGCCGTCAGTTACGCGACAGGCCGTTGGCGTGCAAAGATTTGTTCTCTACAAAATTTCGGAGCTCCGCGATGTCGCGCACAACTCCATACCCCTCCGCGCTTCTCAGTGGGACCGGCCCCGCACGGCCACACGATGCCCGTGTGCCTCAACGCGATGACGAGGTCACGTAATTTGCGTGCCAAAGACACGTAAGTGGGACAGGCCCTTTACTCAGCTTGTCGGGCAGCATCTCTGGAAAACATGGATGCGTGATTTTTCGGGTCAAGACCCTTCTTCAGGCTGATCAAAGCCATTACACTTTACCGACGGATGTAATGTCAATAATTCATTTACATACCCAAGTGGATGCAGAGCACCAAACACGCCATCACAGGTGGGTTAAGGCAGCAGTCAATTAATCAGAAATGGTACAACTCAGTCCCCTCTTGGACAGGAAGGTATTCACGGAGGTTAATTTATTTGCAATTCAGCATTGATGTAGGTGAGGTCAAAATCCTGCAAGACTGTAAAAAGAATTGAGTCTAAAGAAGGGTCCCGACCTGAAACGTCACCTATTCCTTTTCGCCAGAGAAATCCCCTGTCCCGCTGAGTTACTCCAGCATTTTGTGCTATCTTTAGTGTAAACCAATTTCTGAATTTCCTTCCTACACAAAATAAATCTTAGGTTTGGATATCTTGAAGTAAACATTGACCGAATGTTTCCAGCACTTTTATCCAACACCTGTAATTTTATATCGAAGTATCGTGAGTGACTACGTGAAGAAGCCCGCCGCCCGCATGCGCGTCAATACGTCTAACGCATGGCGCGCTTGCCAGAGCAGTTCGAACTGCTCTAGCAGGTAAGTCATTTTATTTCCAACGGGCCGCTCCGTTAGGGGCCCAAAGTAGCTGATGGAGGCGGTCGGGGTTGGGCCGCCGTGGAAGCTCCATAAGGAGCAAGAGTATAATTTTGCGGTTTTCGCTGTTCGAGCTCCGACGCGAGCAAGCGGCCGAAATTGGGAGACCGCTGTGGGGCTCCATAGGACCTGGGATTACGGCAGCTGCCGTTCTAGCTTCGCACGGGAGTCAAGCTCCGCACGGGAGCAGGCGGCCGAATTTACAGGCCGCTGTAGGGCTCCATAGGAGCTGGGATTGCGGCAGCTGCCGTTCGAGCTTCGCAGGGTATAACGGCTGCCGGCACCAACTCCGAACGGGAGCAGACAGCCAGATTTGCAGGCAGCCGTAGGGCTCCGTAAGGAGCCAAGATTTCATTATTTACGGCAGGAGGTTTTAGGAGCTACCGCTCAGGTAAGCTCAAGCTGCCATAGCACTGAGCAATTTTAACATAGTTGCTACTAACTGAAAGGTTCAGTCTATGCTACAGTCCATCATATAGTGTATGTTTATTTTGGGCAGCTATATATAGAATTGGCATCAATAGCGGTTGCCACTCGGTCACGTTGTGACTATTGTAGTCGATTGTAGTTCAAAGCCATGTTGAATTATTTGGCCAGTATAACGATATATCTTACCATGCCAATAAAGTTTATAGTAAATGATACTACAAAGGACTTTTTTTTATCACATACACCAATGGTGTCGTTTAATAGTAAGATTAAAATGAGAAATCTACCAGTTTGAAGTTTGACTTTATTTTATGAGGAGTTACGATGAGGGACTAAGTGAAAAGACCCCCGTCCAGCAGCACACGTGTCAATTTTCAAAGCAGCGGTGTGGAAATCACAGATAATAATTACTGAAGTATGATAGTAAGATACGTGAAGACTAGAACTACCAGCTTGACCCTTATGAGAGGTGGAGGTGGAGGGCACGTGGTTAAGCATTGTTGATTGCTTTAACTCATTTAGAGTCAGTCAATGCAGTGAGACGCCTGGATTTGAATCTACGGCATGAAATCACAGAGCTTTGAAATCTTCACGCAGTCCCTCATCGTAACTCTTCATAAAATAAAGATCAAACTTCAAAACTGGTAAGTTCTCGTTTAATCTTACTATTTTACTTCGGAGTCACGTGAGTGACTGCGTGACGATTTCAAAGCTCTGTGATTTCATGCCGTAGATTCAAATCCAGGCCGTCTCACTGCATTGACTGACTCTAAATGAGTAAAGCAATCAACAATGCTTAACCACAACATAGATGCAATCAGTTAATGGTTAATTTATCACAATAATAGTAACCCCTTTATCACAAGGGGAACTTAATACTGAATCCAAAACAGCACCACCAAATAACCACAGATTCTGTAATCTCCTTATGGTAATACTTGTGAAACATCCGTTCACTTGCCCATCCTGCGGCCGCGAGGATATGGTCTATTGGGACGTCCAAATCCTTGGCGCCGATGTTGATGCCGCCCTGGTGGAATGAGATTTAAATTTGTCAGTATCAATACCTGCATCAACCAACACCTGCTTCAACATCTTGAAATAGCCTGAACCGACACTATCTTATGCGTTTTGTTATGGCTGATAAAGAATGCTGATTCTGCACCTCTTAAGGTTCTGGTGGCTTTAATGTAACATCGTAAATGTGATACTACACATAGACGTGGATCCGTAGGATATGCTGAAAAACCCAACTTACATCCTGTGACTCCAGGTCTACTCGGTTTAAGCAAATCATAGACATAGAACGTAATAGCATCTGCTGCTATTTCCATCATGTCTATTCATAGTATCTGCAATGTTTGCATTCTCTGTGCTGAAACCAGTGCCCTGAGCATGACTACCTTCATGGTAATTTTGGCCAAGGACAGAGCTGTAATAGGAGTCCATCGACAAAAGGAGCATAAGCACATCTCTTACATTCCAGATTCTGTATACCTGGGTCTAGGAATTGAAAATATCCTTCACAAATCTACAGACGAAAGGGTGTGACCCTACAGGATTTTGTTCTGATTCCCTCCATAGATATGCAGAGAGGGCACTCCTTGCAGTATTGATCTCACTATAGCTTAACTGCAAATCAAAATAAAGAGTTGACAGAAAACTCTAAGACGTCTGAGATGTCTGCAATGTGGTATGTAATATTCTGCCTTAAGCAAATACCTCCCATTTCCATATTCTAAGAAATGTACTGCTTCTGGGTACTATCCCTCCAGGTTGCCACAATAACATCCACAGTACGATCTGATAGTCCTCTTTCGAGATATGCCTCCTTAGCATCTGTAAATCACAAACCAATATGATTATGTAAAGGAGGTGAATCACCAGTTACAGGGTGCACAAAACAGGTTTTCCTGTTTGGGAATAATCATAAGGGGCTTTGTGATCATTTTTAACACCAGAGGGTACCACGGTTGTGTAAGCCAGTCTGGTCCCACCAATACTTCCAAAGCGGAGTCCTGTTTGATCTTCTGTATACACTGACTAATGAGGCAAAATGGAGGAAATGCATGCAGAAAAACATTCTACCCAATGCAGCGAGAAACATCCACCACTACTGCCCCAGGATCAGGTTCCCATGACACATATTTAGGCAATGGAGGTTAAGTCTGGATTGAACCAGTCAATCTCTGGTATCCTGAACCATGCAACAATATTATTAACTTTGTCATGATCCAATATCCATTCTGTATTATCATTGAATTTACGTGACCTTGAGTCTGCAACTATCTTGAATCTACCTGGTAGGTAGATTGCTGAAACCAAATGTTTCTGGTAAAACACCAGATCCAGATCACGTTTGCCAATATATCACAAGATTCTGACTTGATACCACCCAAATGATTAACATACCATTACTGTTCCGTAGTGTTGTCAATCTGTACCTGAACATGCAAATTTTGCATATTAGAGCAATAAGCCTTAGACCCATAAAATGTTCCTAAAACTCTCAGTAAATTATCCCTTGTTCTTGGATCAAAGCTACTTCCTCCATATTCCATCTACCTCCACAGCTGTAAATAGTATTAGTAGCACCCCCAACCTAGAGCACTTAAATCAGTGTGTAGAATAATGGAAGGTGTTTTCAACCAGAACCTCTCTGGAAGCATTTGAGACACTCATGATACACCATAGTATTTCAGTAATAGCTGCAACTGGCAATTGCATGGGTTTGTCAAAATGCCCTAAATGTATCCTCAATGCTGTACCTTGCTGTAAATGCTGATAATGCAGCGGTCCAACCGGTACAGCCGGAAATGAAGCAATTAGTTTGCCACGCTAGCTTGCTACCTGCCTAATTGAGGGTTGGTGCTGTGTAATGAGCTTAATACAACCTTCAATTATTGCAGCCTTTATCCTTGGGCGGAGTCACTACCATGTGTTCTGAATTAATAGCGAAACCCAAGTAATCAATGACTGTGCTTGGTAATAGTTTGGACTTATCTGGATGGATAATAAATCCCAGCCCTCGAAAGTGAGCTTGATTCTTGACACTGATGCTTCTGTTGTAGCCCGAGTATCTCCCACAATCAGCATCTATCCAAATAGGCCATTACCAAATGGTCTTAGCTCTTAGTAGTGCTAAGATTGGGTTTTAACAATTTGGTAAATAGTCTCAGAGCGAGGTTAACCATAAGGCAATGCTTTAAATTGCCATTATTGACTCATCCAGTTAAATTTTAAATTCTTTGATCTTATCATACCATGCACAGCCTCCCAGTAATATGCACTTGAAAATCTATGTGCCATATAGACTTTTTTTGATATTAGATGCTATAGCTTGGCAAATGTCTCTATTTAAAAATTTTTATTTATGTACAAAAAAAGGTTAAGATTTGATTAGATCTAGAATAAGTCTCCACCCACCATCCTTTGTTTGCTGCTCAGAAATTACTTGACACCAAATTGGTTGTGTTGGTGAACTGACTTCTCAATTTACTTTTTACCACAATATTTCAAGTTCTGCCTGAATCTGCATATTCTCTTCTTTTGAGAAAATACATGTCTGGTTTTAAATATGTTGAGTAAGAGGATCCAAATATGGGTAGAATTCAATTATAAACCCCACACTACTGTACAGTATAAATGCATCAGATTGCCATTCTTTTTTGGGAAGAATTGTAATCTTCCTCAAACTTGTAAGTGTGAAACATTAATATGTCTCTTACAGGACCTGACCCACCTACCTCGGGGTTTGCTGATGGCAATTGATATCCCCTGCTTATAGTGGGAATACTGTAACCTCCACGTGCCCCAGGAGCAGTGCGCTATAACGCAATATGGGAAGAACCGATTTGATCCTTCACTGCCCCGGGTCCCCACACGTTGGTAGGGAAACTGCCTTCAAATTGATCTGCCAAGCACCGGTGGTTTCATCATCCCCACGGTTTTAACTTCTTCATTGAGGTCTTTTACCCTTTTGGCTAGATTCTCTCAAAAAAGTAGATTAGGCAATTGAATATTGGATGGTTTACAGAGCCCCGCAAACTTAGGGTGTATTTTTGGTCTTATAGAACTTTTACAATACAGTATATTGCAAAGTGCGCACTACACATGAGTGCTAAGGCAACTTTTTGTGATACAGACACGTGCTCTCCATCTAACCTCTGGCGAAAGCCGTAATGCCTGACCCCAGTAATTTCAACACCCGCTGTAATTTCATTTCTTGTGCGCGAACTGCAATGCCCGAATAGCCCCATATTATATTATTCACCGTTGGGGCTGCTAGCAGTGCGCAATTCTGCGGGTTCCATATTATTTGACAGTCTTATCCATGGTCAGTACCTGGAGCTGATGGGAGAGCAAGTAATTTATTGTCATTGCTAATTTATCGCCCAATTTTTAATTTTGTGCCAGACCTGGTATTTTAGGCTCTGTTATTGGGCTCAGGTCCTCTTGCTGCCCGTAAAATAATCCTCCTCATGGAGGGGGCAAACTGGCATCCTGCTTCAGGTGTTTCTAGCGCTGGCTCTCCCATAGGCCTACGCATAGTAAACCCTATTTCAGGTGCTCGCCGTGCGGGCTCTCCTGTAGGCCCACGCATAGGTAGCCCTCTTTCAGGTGCTGCTGGCGCTGGCTCTCCTGTAGGCCAACGCCTATACTGTCTTCCTTCAGACATTGTTGGCGCTGGCTCTCCTGTAGGCCAACGCAAAAATGCCGTTATTCAGGCATTGCTGATGCTGGCTCTCTTGTAGGCCAACGCTGAGCCAGACCTTTCCCTAGCACTCCCTGCGCTGGCTCTTCTGTAGGCCAACGCGTAGCCGGACCTTCCCAAGCACTCCCTGCGCTGGCTCTCCTTGTAGGCCAACGCTGAGCCGGACCTTTCCCAGGCACTCCCTGCGCTGGCTCTCCCGTAGGCCAACGCGGACCCGAGTAAACAAAATGTCTGCCTGAGGTGGGGGAACCTCCGGTCTGACTCCTCACGGACATTTGCCTGGCCTTACGCCCTAATGGCGCTGCAACGGTATTTCTTTTAACCGTTTCTATAGTCGATGGCCTCGCTGCCACCGACTCCTCAAGCGGGCCCCCGCTACTCGCAGACCCGCGGTCTTTCTTGAGCTTACCTGCGGTACGCCCCCTTATCCTTTCTCCATTCTAACTTGTGTTGTCTCACAACTACAAGTTTCTCTGAAGAAAGCGACCTGAAAGCGAAAGTAAATCATTTACCTTCAGGCTTTTTACTCACCGCTATGACTCGTGTGCGGCTGGACGGGGTCTTCTTCACGCAGTCACTCACGTGACTCCAAAGTAAAATTGGTCTTGCCATTGCAGTCCAGAGCTCCTGGCTTAGGAAGCCTATTTTGAGCTGTGCCTATCAGAGACCTGTGGAAGCTACATCTGGTGGATTCATGGTAATTTCCGCTCACCAGAGGGGACTGTTGGAGATTCCAACTATCTGCATATCGATAAAGTAGTCGAATCTCTAATTTTATGGGGATATGCTTCTTTTAATCATATGAACATAATTGTCTATGACAACACCTGGCAGGGTTGCAGTATTCCTCCCACTCTGTCTAGCGGATTATCGGGAAGAGGTGACTCCGATTATAACACCGGCTCATCCGAGTCATATGGGGGCCAGAGGTGCTCCAGTCCTTCCCTGTAATACTCCGTTGGGGCTCCAGAAGGGAGTAAGGCTCGGAGTCACTAGCAGGTGCAAACTGTCTGGTAAGTTAAAGATGATACCAACAGAGCACCGATCTGCACAGTTAGTCCCGGTCGGCTGCTGAAGGGAGCAGCCTGACAACCCTGAGGCGGGGCAAAGTCAAAGCCAAGTCTGTGGGACAAGTCTTGTCAGATGATTTGGGACATCTATGGCAGATATGATTGGGCGTCTGTCTCAATTAGAACATCTGATGTATCAGATGGTGGCGCAAGAAATGCTCCATGTTACAAAGGCATGTCAGGCAGCAGCTGCTGGCTCAGGGTTGCAATTTTCCTCCCACTTGGATGAACGGAGTGATGGAGATGGTGCTAAAAGTATATGCACACATGCCTGAGGCAGCTCCTGGATCAGGGTTGCATAAGTCCTCCCACACGGATGAAGTGATGGAGATGGTGCCAAATATTATGCTCCGTGTTACGGAAGCATGCATAGGCAGTTCAAGTCATATGCCTGAAGCTACCCTGGTTTCAGGATTGGAATATTCCCCCCACCCGAAAGACTATTGAAGATGGTGTCACAAAATATGCTCTGTGTTATGGAAGTATGCACAGGCAGTCCGAGGCATACGCATGTGGCAACGCCTGGTTCGGGGTGCAATATTTCTCCCACTCTAAGAGAGTGTCAGAGATCAGTATGGATCTGACTCCGAACATGACCCCGAACATGACTTTGTGCCTGAATCCCATGCTTTAATGCATGATGTGCGAGAATCGCATAAGGAAGAGCTGCCTGCTCTTGCCTCTAAATTTGCTGTTCCATCGGAGACGGACAAACCACTACAAGAGGAGTTGGCCAGCGACATCAGCTATCTACAGATTGTGACAAGCATGATAGACAAGGTCTGCAAATGGAACCTCGCTGAAGCTCCAACGAGCAAATCATCGTCAGAGACGCTGGTAAGTAATGTCGGCCCAGGTTGGGTTTACAGGCAGCATGGGCTGCCTAGTGGTTTCAATGTCTCTGGGATAGATCAGGTTGATGTAGAGATTTTGGCAGAGTGCCTTGCATAGTAACCTCTGTAAGTTCTAAGTAGGAACAGTTTGGTTACCCTGGTCAGGGTAGACCATCATGGAACTGACTGGCCCTAGGGGTCATAATGACCAAGGAAGCACTGCATCATCATCTGTGATTGAGGTTATCAGACTGCTCAGTAGAATGAAGTAGTTGTAGTCTTCTTCAACATATGGTTTATTTTTCCTCAGTTAGTAGAGTTGCTGGTTCATTGGAATTATCATTACCATCCTTTCTGGGCTAGGTAGTTACCAGCAGGAAGCTGGTCTGGCATATAATACAATTTTATCTGACCTGCAGGTTCATGTTGTGAATCAACAATGTATTGATAATAATCCATAGGCTCTCAATACCAGTATTCCTGATTGAGTGGCGGGTCGAAGAGATTGTGTTGTGCACTCTGGCGACTTAGACATGTGGTTTCAGTCAAAGGACTGCGAGGTAATTCCTGATTCGGCCTTGCATTATACTTTTTTCCACTTTCAGTCAAAGGACTGCGAGGTAATTCCTGATTCAGTCTTGCATTATACTTTTTTCCACTTTAAGGGAAAACGCTGAGTATTAGTGGTGACTCTTAGTCAAGTTGACAGGGAACTCGTATTCCCACATCAAAGGGAGACTGTGGTTTCAGCTCTAGTCATTAGGTTCTGATTATATGTTATCAGCGAAATGTATGAATAACTAGATAATGCATCTTCCGCGGGTAGAAAAGCCAAAAAATTTCCATCCGTAGGATCAATAGAGGAACAGGGGTTCCGAGTGCAATTAGTGACAGCTCATCGAGGACGAGTGGTCTGGCCAAGGACTAGATGAGTATATTTCGGATACTTCTCAATATTACAGTAATATGGTGCAGGCCGAATCGGGTTAGCATTTGGTTAATCGGATTATGGGTTTACTTACCCAGTTTAAGATGGATGATTGGGTTTCTGCAATTTTACTGATTCAGAAAATCGATCTTGTGGTTGCATACTCTGCCATATGAGGCACAGATTCCGCTGTTTTGATAACAAAGCTAGTGGTGAAGCCTATGCTGCCCTAATCAGATTAAAGGGCATTGTGTCATCAAGTTTAGGTAATATGTAAAATTGCATGTAATTTTTTAATGGAAGTAACAGAGGTTTGTGTGGCTTCCAGTTTGAGCCTTGAGAAGCATTTATGTGATAGCACAATTGACATTGCTTGTGCTGCTTTGTCATTTTCTGTAGTACCATAAGTGGGACAATAAATGTTTGGTTATTCACCCAGTGTTCACTAACGTTATGCAGGGTGTCTTTTATTTGACCACTCTAATAGCCTACACTCATTGTAGTGTGCAATGTTTATCAGTACATTATTATGCAAATATTCTTCCATTTCATCCTAATGGGACCTGTTTAAGATAATTATGCTTTCAGCAACTGATCTCAGCATAAAGAACACAGCCTTTACTCAATCTCTGGCTTGGTCTCTATGTCATAACTGACATTAGGGTAGCTTGTTATAGGGAATGATCTCATAAGCAAAATAGCAGGATTGCGTACATTTGAATTTGACAACATACCCACCAGAGCAGAGATTGGGGATGTCATTAGGTATACAAGTGCACTCAGTTGCTAGTACCTATGAAATGGAAGATAGTTCTTTTGTTATTCAATAGTCTCAAGATATTGCTGATGGCTCATTAGCAGCCAATAGAATGGATTTTCCCTTTCATCATACAGCATGAGGTTTACATAGTGCAGGTTAATAAATTATAAAATTTGGTTAAATATGTCTGGGTATTTGCAGATAGAATTCTGCACAGTGTTGCATGAGTTATTGTCTAAACTTAACAGTCTATTGGGACTACGGTCCGTTTAAGAACAATGGCCATGTATGCAAGTTAAGCATCATGATATTAATAACTCATGTTTTTTCCTACCATTAATGGTTTATCTGTTTAAGTGTTCCCACACAGATTGGGTCACTGCATGAAACCACAGAGCTTTGAAGTCTTCACGTAGTCACTCACGTGACTTCGATATAAAATAGAAAGATTAAACGAGAACTTACTGTTTGAAGTTTGATCTTTATTTTATGAGAAGTTAAAGTGAGGGATTACGTGCCCTCCACTCCCAACCCTACTTCTCACAAAGATCATTCCGTAGTTCTAATCTCGTTAATCTTCCTATAGCTTAGGTCAGCAACTATTCTGTGGTTTCATACAACTGCTTTGAAGATTAACGCGCATGCGGGCTGGCGGGCTTCTTCACGTAATCCCTCACTTTAACTTCTCATAAAATAAAGATCAAACTTCAAACGGTAAGTTCTCGTTTAATCTTTCTATTTATTATTAATTTTAATTTACCATAGAATTATCATTGTTATTTAATGTGCTGGAAAAGTTGAGTCTCTGGTCATTTTTCTGCATTTGTTGCCATCTCTAGGAATCAACAGCAAAACTTCTTAGATTAGAAAAGATAGTAAGTTATCAGAAGATTCATATTCACTCTGAAAATAGCTCCACCTATTGCTAAAATGTCCAGCACTGCATTGTGACTTCCACATCGATAGAGATGGGATCAGCAGATCTGCTCTGTGCGAGTGAGATGTGAACTGTTCAGCAAACCTGCCCAGGTTGGGCAATGTAAACAGCAGGTCCATCAGCTGAGCAGAGCAGGGAAATTGGGCAGGGCTGGCACAGCTAATTACAATCATGGTCACGTTGTTCATTCATTGTGTTCGCTTGAATGTCTTTTAGTGTTTGGAATTTTTCTGGGATTCATCAGATTAATCCAGGTCCTTGACAAAGATGAAATCTACAAAAGGCAAGGAGGTGGTTTAACCAGCTGCTAAAGACGTTTTCTGCTGTTTTGTGCATTAGGGCTTGTGGTGACCAAATGATACTGGTCATAGTCCTGTCAGTGTGTGGCCTCACCACTTTCTGTCAGACACCAGGCTCTGTCCACAAAAGTCATCCAGTATGTACAGTGCTGCTTATGGACCCGCTGAGTTATTCCAGCACTTTGTGTTTTTTCTGTAAACCAGCATCTGCAGTTCCTTGTTTCTAAATCGCTTCAGCTTTTGCTGAGGTGGAGATCAAGAAATTGCATCTTTAGGTATCTGGGAAGATTTGGCATGTCCTGGACAATTCGCTTAAATTTCTATAGATGCGTCAAGTATTCTGATGGGATGCGTCTCAGTCTGATACGGCAACTGCTCTGCTCTTGACCGCCTGAACCTGAGGAAAGTGGTGAACACAGCTTGCTGCATCACAGGCTCGGCACTACCTTCCATCCACTCCATCTTCACAGTGCAATGCATCAGGAAGGCTGGAAGTACCGTCAGGGATGCCTACCACCCTGACCATTCCCTTTTCTCTCTTCTACCTCTGGGAGAAGGTACATGAGCCTGAAAGCTCAGACGTCCAGACTTAAGAACAGCTTCATCCCCACTTCATCGGCTATCAGACTCCTGAACCACTCACCTCTTTCACAACACTTTCCTAGAGGTGCTGCCATGTACTCTTACTTTTAACTCTGCCTCATTCTGTTTATGTGCTTGTATATTTTTACACCACCCAGATTGCATCACAGTCTTGCACCATTCAGCTGTTGCATTTATTGTTGTATTTATCATTACTGTGTGTACATTCTTGACTTTCAGCTTCACGTGAGCAAGGGATTTCATTGCACTCTGGAGAGTCAGGCAGGAAACTAATCAGGATCTGAAATCTCAGTTTGCAGCTCAGACTTCCAAGCTTGTATGACAGATAGAACAAATTAAAAATAATATACATTACTTTCTAATTAATAATATGCTTACAAAAAGCTGATTGAAAACAAATGTATGCCATTCAGTATTTAAGTTAAAGAATGATTTAAGTAGCACTTTGCCACTCTTTCTTTGATGACAGCCCAGTGTACCACACCATTATGATCTTTTAACCAATGTGCTTTTAAGCCTTTTAATGTCTGCTGTGAGATTTACGGAGATTGGGAGCAGTTGCTCATGAATTAGAAAGGACACATGATGGATATAGATCAGTCAAATGCAGCAAGGAATCCCTGGGCACATCGTTTTGTGTTGGTTACGAACACTGCAGATATTTGACTAGTTTAAAACCAAAACAGCATTAATACAATACAATACAATACAATCAGTTTTATTCGTCACTTGCACATAAAGTGCAAGTGAAATGAATTTGCCAGCAGCGGTACAATGAAAAAGAACACACAAAAACACAATACAAATTTAACACAAACATCCACCACAGCATTCATCACTGTGGTGGAAGGCACATCATTTGGCCAGTCCTCCTCCATTTTCCAAATGAACACTTTCAAATCATTTAGAGACAAACACAGTGTTTCCTTGTCTCTTTCTTTCATTGTTTGGCCTCCTCATGATGCAGATTGTCAAGCTCCATCAATCCCTTTTAAATGTCATGCAGTAAAAATGATCCAATGGGTTTGATGAGTAATACTTTTTATCTCTCTTTTTTTAAAGATGTTAAAAGGTAAATACAATGATGCCTGAACTTGTTTTTCTTTGTTCTGTCGATGTCTTCCTGAAATAACATTACAAACAGGTTTAGTTTATAGATACAGCACGGAAACAGGCCCTTCAGTCCACGCCAACCATCAACCACCCATTCACACCAGTTCTACAGTATGTTATCCCATTTTCTCATACACTCCCTACACATTAGAGGCAATTTACCGAGACCAATTCACCTACAAACCCGTACGTCTTTGGGTTGTGTCAGAATCGAACCCGGGTCTCTGGCCATCCATGGGTGGTTCTGACCAAGTCACATCCAGACTTTTCCCTTTTGGAATGAAAATAGAATTCCTGCCAGATTGTGGATACTTTAGTGCATTGATGCGAAATAGACTGGCCATTTGACAAGTATGTTTACATCAATGTCTGTGAATCTTCTGCCTCAGACTATCTTAATCCACTTTCCAAGCAGGCAAACATTCTCTTAATTTAGAATATTATTGCCAGAAATGCTCAGAAAACCCAGAAGAAGAATTATTATTTATTTCTAGTGCGTTCCTTCAACAGCTTTTTGAAGATGCTGGTGACTCAGTTCCTTAAACTACTGCAGTACTTGTGATAATGATGTGTCCACAATCTGTTGGACATTTACTCAGCAGTGGGAATGTATATGATGACGTGGAGCTTCAGCTGGAGAACGGTGTCCCGTGATATTACTGCAGGGAGGGAACTCTACATCTCTGCCTTTTTCTGCTGGCACATGCCTGTGATGTGACAAATGGTTCCCCGAGGGATACCTGGCCTATGATCAACAGTTAAAGCCATGGCTTTGGGTGGCTCGTCTAGCCGGCTTTCTGAGAGACAGGTGGATTGTCAGCAAGTGGTGACTGGTACCAGTGCAGGAAACATACACATTACATATATTCAGTGATCCAAGTGCACTCTGTTTTTAATCTCTTCTATTTTGCCAATAAAGATTAAGGTAATATCAGTTGACACCTCCTCATCTTCTGACTAGTTCATTCCATGGCCAGTTCTCACCATTAAATTCAACAATTTCTTCAACCTTCACTGTGTGTCAGGATGAACCTACCCTGATGGAAGGTCATCAGCTCAATGTTCTGTCTCTACAGTTGCTGCCTGACCTGCTGAGTAGTCCAGCGTTCTCTTTATTGTGTGCCCTGCACCTTCAGTTCCATTCCTTTTCTATCCTCTCTCCAGCTCTCATTCATTTCTCCTTTTTCAACTCATCCTAGACAGATTAACAAGATATGATCAACACAGGGAATGAGGATGACACCAGAATTTGGCCATTCTGTGTGTGTTTATCCCAGAGAAGGATCTACTATCATGCTCTATTCTTTTAAATCTGTTTTCCACTGTAAGTATAGTGCAATGTTCTCTGATATTTTACTATATTCTGCAATGTGTATCTCGCACTTTGCTCTGTCTGTTGTAGTTGAGTTTGGCTTGATTGTATTTATGTAAACTATTATCTGATTTGTCTGAATAGCATGCCAAACAAAGCATTTCACTGCTCTTTGGAACACATGGTACTAATAAATCTAAAGGATCCAGCCTCAGTCAAATGCTGCTTTAATGGCAAGACCATCCTTTGTGTGTAGGATGGGAAAGTGGGATAACATGGAACAAGAGTGAACGGGTGACGATGGTCGGTGTGGACTCAGGGGGCCAAAGGGCCTGTTTCAATGCTGTATCTCTGAGCTAAACTACAGTCATTATCACCTCACCACTGAACTTCAGTGCTTTGGTCCATGCATGGATTAAGGTTGCGATGAAGTTGGCAGCTGGCTATTGCCAATAGATTGTCTGACTTGCTGTATTGATTTGTTCAGCAATGACCGTTTTACAGCTGAACAGTTTGCGTGGCCTTTACAGATGGTGATGGAAGTCAGTCAGAAAGGACGTGATCATGGTCACAGGTAGGCAGGCCGGCAGGGTGGCCGGTCCTTGTGTGCCCACAGTAGAGAGAGACACATTGTCTTTGATTTCACACATGATGAAGGGATTAGAATACTTGCTGATCCAATGTTAGGCTGTGACACATGGAAAAACATTACATTGTCCTTCACAACTCCCTGCAGTTTTTAGACAGGTATAGAATGCTGAACAATACAGTACAGGAACAGGCCCTTCAGCCCACAATGTTTGTGCCGAACATGACGGCAGGTTAAGCTGATCTCATCTGCCTGTACACAATCCATATCCCTCTATTCCTTGCACTTCCATGTGTTATCCAAAAGCCTCTTAAACACCACTATGGTATCTGCCTCCCCCACCACCTCTGGCAGTGTGTTCTAGGCCCCCACCACTCTGTGTTAAAGAACTTGCCCCGCACATCACCGTTAAACTTGCCTCTGGTGTTGGATAATTTATGTTGCGCAGATGTTGTAAGTGGAAACGCACTCTTCAGCCACCCGTGTTGCATATGAGATGAGCGTGCTTGACAAAGGTTCTGAAAATTAGCAAAAATCTCCCAATCTATAGCACAGAAATCCTTCATCGAGTAGAGTGTCACCTGGACCATAGGTAACAATATGTCCGAGGACATATAGTCAGTTACAAGATGAGATGGATCAGCCATATTGAAGTCATGGCCAAGTAAGCACACAAAAACCTTTACTTCCTTAGAAGGCTTAAAGGGCCTGTCCCATTAACGCGACTATTCAGCGACTGTCTTCGACCTTCAAGCTCGAGGGCACTCGACTGAAAAACCTCGAGCTGGATCGACCGTCAGCAATGAAACCGCGAGCTGGATCGACCGTCAGCACACACACACAAACACATCGCAAAGGTGGGGGCCAGGGAAAGCGGGGGAGCGCTGTCTGAAATTCACACCCACGATGAACAAGAAGGTAAAAGACAGCTAGCACAGTTACGGTAAGTCCTTTAGAGTGTGCGGGGAGGGGGGGAGAGAAGGGGGGAGAGAAGGGGGGAGAGAAGGGGGGAGAGAAGGGGGGAGAGAAGGGGGGAGAGAAAGGGGGAGAGAAGGGGGGAGAGAAGGGGGGAGAGAAGGGGGAGAGAAGGGGGGAGAGAAGGGGGGAGAGAAGGGGGGGAGAAGGGGGGGAGAGAAGGGGGGAGAGAAGGGGGAGGGAGAAGGAGTGGAGACACTTTTAAGAAGCCAGACAACTTTAAATAAAGTTTAGCGGGCATTTAACATTACCAGTCGGTTTTCCTTGGTTCTGAAAACTCCAATGAGCCAATTAAAATGCCCGGTCAGCAAAGGAGATTGCATACGGCTACCTCGACTGCCTATAACTACATAGCGACCCCACTCCACTACACTATGAGTTCAAAAGAACCATGCCGACCAATTTTCACTCGCCGAAAAATTTTCAGCATGCTGAACATTTTTCCTCAGCCAAACTGAGGCTGCGAGTATGCAGGAACTTCCCTCGAGCATGAAGGAAAGTAACAGTGACCTCCTAGGACCTCCTAGGACCACGTGTCGACCATGCTGCGAGTTTCAGTTGAGCGCAAACTCTTCTAAACTCGCAAATTAGGTCCCCGCAGTGGGACAGGCCCTTTACAAGTTCAGCATGTACCCAACAACCATTACCAACTTCTACAGATGCCCCATAGAAAGCATTGTATTGTGATGCATCACAGCAGGGTTTGGGAACAGCTCCATCCAAGAATGCAGGAATTTGAGGACAATTGTGGACGCAGCCCAGATCATCACAAAAACCAATCTTGCTCCCATTGACGTCATTTACACTTCACGCAACCTCAACAAGGCTACCAGCATAATCAAGGACAAGTCAAAAAGTTGGAAGCTTTTCACTGTACCTCGTGACAATAAACTTAACTAAAAAGTAAGGAGCGTCTTTAGACTCGCCGTGCTACAGGATTGTAGAAGAGGTCACATTCAGGTCCAACAGAACGCCAAGGTGAATTACACTAGGTCAAATGAAGAGAAGAATATCCATATAAAATGCAACATTTTTTATCCGAAACTCAAACACAAGTTGTGAAGAAATCTGTTTTTTGTTTTTGGTTCCATTGCAAAATAGAAAACCATGACATTGATGAATTTTCCTTTACATAATCTATCTGTATAAATTTGATACAAAAGCATTTACAATCTACTGAACGGTGTGGGAGATAATGGGGGAGGAGGGAGAGGTGGAGGAAGTCTGCAATTCTCATGCATAAACTGCAATGATCTTATCTTAATTTCTAAAGGTCAGCTCCATTTTCTTTGCTTTTCTAAATTAACTGAATGTATTCAGCTGCTGCTCATAAGGGATGAACTAATATATTCTGCACTGAATTATGCAGCTGATGTACAAATACAGTACTCACAAACTTTCCAACATTGGACATCAGTAACTGTGGATACATCATGTTCTCCTGTTTACACTCCATTTGCAACCATTAGAAAGATTCCATTTGCAACCATTAAAAATACATGATTGTATCTGCAATTCAGTAATTATTGTAGAGATATCTTTAATCCAATGTAATTGCAAGATCTATTCAGTTTGTCAGTACCACACTTATACACTGTAACTAGATATATTAAAATGTGATTTTTAAGTGATTTAAGTGGATATTAATTTTTAAAGGGTCATAAAACGTCTCAAGAAACTTGGTGATAGGAATTGCACATAAATAATAACCGTAACATATACACATACACAATATATTTACTACCACCTACAGTATAAGGCAATGTCAACAGCAGTGTTCTTTATGTTAGATTGGCTCATTACCTTAATGCTTACAAGCAGCTGTATTGTGCATGTAGTCAGGGATAAAGATGACACCTACATGTATAGAATACTGGGCAGTTGCAGTTATAGTAAGGAAACATTCAGTTAAAATACTCAAACTAGTTCTGAAGATGCTAACATGAACTCCCATTGCCCTGGGATGTTCAGTTTAGTTTATAGTCATGTGTACCGAGGTACAGTGAAAAGCTTTTGTTGCTTGCAATTCAGTCAGCAGAAAGACATGATTACAATTGAGTCATTTACAGTGTATAGATACATAATAAGGGAATAACGTTTAGTGCAAGATAAAGCCAGCAAAAGTCTAATCAAGGATAGTCCGAGGGTCTCCAAGGAGGTAGATAGTAGTCCAGCACTGCTCTCAAGTTGTGGTAGGATGGCTCAGTTGCCTGATAATAGCTGGGAAGAAACTGTTCAGAAACTGATGATCGAGACGAGAAGAGGGAGCGGCCAGGGTGCGACTCGTCCTTGATTATGCTGCTGGCCTTGCCGAGAGGTATAAATGAAGTCAGTAGAAGGGAGGTTGGTTTGTGTGATGGTCTGGGTTGTGTGAAGAGCATGTTGCTGATACTCGTACTGAGCTAAATATGGTCTGGATCTGAAAGACTAGGAGAAACTGAAGACAAGAGTTCTAGCCAGTGCCACTCCAGACACTCGTGTGGTGTGACAGGGTGCTGTGGGGACCTCACCCACTTGTCCAGAAACCATTTCTAAACCAGTTTTGATTTTAGGCAATGCCTAACCCAACCTTAAGGTTGTCATCTGTCAATGTTTAACCATTGATCCCCAATCTCTCTGATATTTGGAAACTATTAAAAATTAAATAATAATCATAACAATTGAAAATAAAGAAAGAAATTAAAAATGACCAAAAACACAACAATTAAAGCATTATTTTCAATGTGATAATTTAAACATACCCCAGTGATGTGGAACAGTCACTATTTATGACTCTTCATAATAGTCATACAATCCTCACACAAAAGACGGACTTGTTGATCCTGCATCCTGCACCGGTTTAATCCAAGTCAAGTCAAGTCAAATTAAGTCAAGTTTATTCGTCACATACACATACGAGATGTGCAGTGAAATGGCAATGCTCGCGGACTTTGTGCAAAAAAACAAACAAACAAACAACAAACTACAAACAGAATGGAACAGAATCACATATTCTTTTACATATTACATATTGTGGGAGGAAGTAAAAAGGAAAAAAACAGCAATTTAAAAAAGAATGGCACAGTAAAGTTAGACCCTGGTGAGGTAGGTGTTTACAGTCCTAATGGCCTCTGGGAAGAAACTCCTTCTCAACCTCTCCGTTCTCACAGCATGGCAACGGAGGCGTTTGTCTGACCGTAGCAGCTGGAACAGTCCGTTGCAGGGGTGGAAGGGGTCTCCCATGATCTTATTGGCTCTGGAGTTGCACCTCCTGATGTATAGTTCCTGCAGGGAGGCGAGTGAAGTTCCCATAGTGCATTCGGCCGAATGCACTACTCTCTGCAGAGCCTTCTTGTCCTGGGCAGAGCAGTTCCTAAACCAAATCGTGATGTTTCCGGACAAGATGCTTTCCACAGCCGCTGAGTAGAAGCACTGGAGGATCCTCAGAGACACTCTGAATTTCCTCAATTGCCTGAGGTGGTAAAGGTGCTGCCTTGCCTTACTCACGAGTGCTGCAGCGTGTGATGTCCATGTCATATCCTCAGAGATGTGGACTCCCAGGTATTTAAAACAGCTCACCCTATCCACAGTATCCCCATTTATCCTCAATGGTGTGTAAGTCCTCGGATGATGTGCCCTCCTAAAGTCCACGATCAGCTCCTTCGTTTTTTTTAATGTTCAAGAGGAGGCTGTTGTCCTGACACCAGAGTGCCAGATCAGCCACCTCCTCCCGGTAGGCCTTCTCATCGTTGTCTGAGATCAGGCCCACCACCACAGTGTCATCAGCAAACTTGATTATCGAGTTGGAGCTGAACCTAGCCACACAGTCATGTGTGTACAGGGAGTACAGTAGGGGGCTGAGGACGCAACCCTGTGGGGATCCTGTGCTCAGGGTGAGGGACTTCCCGGACATTATCCAAGAGGAGATTCCCTGGGGAACATACCAGAGATTTCCAGCAGGTTCCTGTTCCAGGGCTGGACTCGATGCAAAGTTCAGTGGTGGTGTTTGGCCAAAATATCAGCAACAGAACTCAAACAACCAGTTCATAATTTGGAATTAGGGCATTCAGGCTGAGTCCTAAAACTTGGAGCATTTTACCGTACAAAACGCTAGCAGTTCCCGGTGGAAAATCCAAGCTCAAGTGATATTGTAGGAAGGAGGAGCAACGTTATTGCAATAACTTTTTTTAAGTTAATAGACATTAGACAATAGGTGCAGGAGTAGGCCATTCAGCCCTTCGAGCCAGCACCGCCATTCAATGTGATCATGGCTGATCTTCCCCAATCAGTATCCCGTTCCTGCCTTCTCCCCTTATCCCCTGACTCTGCTATCTTTTAGAGCCCTATCTAGCTCTCTCTTGAACTTATCCAGAGAACCGGCCTCCACCGCCATCTGAGGCAGAGAATTTCACAGACTCACAACTCTCTGTGAGAAAAAGTGTTTCCTCGTCTCCATTCTAAATGGCTTACCCCTTATTCTTAAACTGTGGCCCCTGGTTCTGGACTCCCCCAACATCGGGAACATGTTTCCTGCCTCTAACGTGTCCAAACCCTTCATAATCTTATATGTTTCAATAAGATGCCCTCTCATCCTTCTAAACTCCAGAGTATACAAGCCCAGCCGCTCCATTCTCTCAACATATGACAGTCCCGCCATCCCGGGAATTAACCTTGTAAACCTACGCTGCACTCCCCCAATAAACAATTTTAAAGAGTAGAGAAACAAGGAAACTTGGAGTCTGTGCACATGGTCTGCACAGATGTTTAAAAAATGGTTGTCAAATGGTCGATCGATGAAAAAAAATCAAACGGTATAATTGGCTGGGAAACATAGCAAAATAGAAAAATAGGTGCAGGAGTAGGCCATTCGGTCCTTCGAGCCAGCAATATGATCATGGTTGAACCATGCAATATGATCATGGTTGATCATCTAAAATCAGTACCCTGTTCTGGCTTTTCCCCATATCCCTTGATTTCTTTAACCCATAAGACCTAAAAATTAGCATGGAGTATGAAAACAAGGAATTAATAAAATACTGGCAAAGCCTCAGCTGGTGTCTGTGTTCAATTCTCAGGCACCTTGTGGATATATAATGCTCCATTCTACTGTATATTTGCCTGTTGAATCAGCAATATTCCCTTCAATATAATGTCACTAATCAGCATTTTGCTATTCCCAATCAACGTTGAAATCCCACCATATTTCAGTTAATCTATTTCCACATTGTTAATTGGTTGATCTTTCTTGCTGCAGTTAAGACAGTTGGTAGTGCCACTGCCTCACAGCTCTAAAGACCTGGGTTCGATCGGGACCTCGGATGTTATCTGTGTGTGGGAAGATGCTTGAGTCGATTATTAAAGATGTAATAGCAGCGCGTTTGGAAAGCAGTGACAGGATCGGTCAAAGATTAATCTTCTGGAAAGTTTTGAGGATGTAACAAGTAGAATGGATAAGGGAGAGCCAGTGGATGAGGTGTATCTGTACTTTCAAAAAGCCTTTGACAAGGTCCCACACAAGAGATTAGTGTGCAAAATTAGAGCACATGGTATTGGGGGTAGGGTATTGACATGGATAGAGAACTGGTTTTGCAGACAGAAAGCAAAGAGTAGGAATTAACGGGTCCTTATCATAATGGCAGGCAGTGATTAGTGGGGTGCCGCAAGGGACCCCAGTTATTTCCAATATATATTAATGATTTAGATGAGGGAATTAAATGTAATGTCTCCAAGTTTGCGGAAGACACAAAGCTGGGTGGCAGTGTGAGCTGCGAGGAGGATGCTATGAGGCTGCAGGGTGACTTGGATAGGTTGGGTAAGTGGGCAGATGCATGGCAAATGCAGTACAATGCAGTACAATGCAGTACATCAGTGCCTCTAATTCCTGAGAAGATTACGGAGAGTCGGTATGTCAAGGAGGACTCTCTCTAACTTCTACAGGTGCATAGTAGAGAGCATGCTGACCGGTTGCATCGTGGCTTGGTTCGGCAACTTGAGCGCCCAGGAGCATAAAAGACTACAATAAGTAGTAAACACTGCCCAGTCCATCATCGGCTCTGACCTCCCCACCATCGAGGGGATCTATCGCAGGCACTGCCTCAAAAAGGCTGCCAACATCATCAAAGACCCACACCATCCGGCCACACACTCATCTCCCCGCTACCTTCAGGTAGAAGGTTCATGAGCCTGAGGACTGCAACGTCCAGGTTCAGGAATAGACTCTTCCCCACAGCCATCAGGTTATTAAACTCAATTGAAACAAAACTCTGAACATTAATAGACCATTATCTGTTTATTTGCACCTTTTCTGTTTATTTATTCATGTGTGTATATATTTATATAATGGTACTAATCTAAGTGGGACCCGTTGGATCCCATGTTCACACGGGAGGGCTGGTCCCCCAATGCAATATTCCACCTCTCGACCAATTCCAATATTGGTGGCCGGTGGGTGGGGGGGGGGGGGGGTTGTGAATTGTGAGTTGTGAATCTGTGGAATTATCTACCACAGAAGGCAGGAGGCCAATTCACTGGATGTTTTCAAGAGAGAGTTAGACATAGCTCTTAGGGCTAACGGAATCAAGGGATATGGGGAAAAAGCAGGAAAGGGATACTGATTTTCGATTATCAGCCATGATCATATTGAATGGCGGTGCTGGCTCGAGGCGCTGAATGGCCTACTCCTGCACATATTTTCTATGTTTCTCTGTGTGTGGAGCTTGTACATTCTCCCTGTGACTGTGTGGGTTTCCTCCGGGTGCGCCGGTTCCATCCCACATCCCAAAGACGTGCGATTTTGTCGGTTAATTGGCCTCATGGAAATTGCTCCTTGTGTGTAGGGAGCAGATGAGAAAATGGTTCTAACATAGAATTAATGTGAAGGTACACAAAAATGCTGGAGAAACTCAGCGGGTGCAGCAGCATCTATGGAGCGAAGGAAATAGGCAACGTTTCGGGCCGAAACCCTTCTTCAGACTGATAGGGGGTGGGGAGAAGAAAGGAAAAAAAGGCGGAGGAGGAGCCCGAGGGCTAGGGGATGGGAGGAGACAACCAGAGGGCTGATGAAGGGGAGGGGACAGCAAGGGCTAGCAGAATTGGGAGAATTCAATGTTCATGCCCCCAGGATGTAGACTGCCCAAGCGGAATATGAGGTGCATTTCCTCCAATTTCCGGTGTTGCTCGCTGTGGCCATGGAGGAGACCCAGGACAGAGAGGTCAGATATGGAATGGGAGGGGGAGTTGAAGTGCTGAGCCACCGGGAGGTCAGGTTGGTTATTGCGGACCGACCGGAGGTGTTCGGCGAAACGATCGCCAAGCCTCCGCTTGATCTCACCGATGTAGATCAGCTGACATCTAGAGCAGTGGATGCAATAGATGAGGTTGGAGGAGATGCAGGTAAACCTCTGTCGCACTTGGAACGACTGCTTGGGTCCTTGAATGGAGTCGAGGGGGGAGGTGAAGGGACAAGTGTTGCATCTCTTGCGGTTGCAAGGGAAAGTACCCCCGGGAGAGGGGGTGCTATGGGAGGGAAGGGAAGAATTGACAAGGGAGTTACGGAGGGAGCGGTCTTTGCAGAAGGCAGACATGGGGGGAGATGGGAAGATGTGGCGAGTGGTGGGGTCACGTTGGAGGTGGCGAAACTGACGGAGGATCACTTGTTGTATGTGACGGCTGGTTGGGTGAAAGGTGAGGACTAGGGGGACTCTGCCCTTGTTGTGAGTGGGGGGATGGGGAGAGAGAGCAGTGTTGCGTGGTATGGCAGAGACCCTGGTGCGAGCCTCATCTATGGTGGAGGAGGGGAACCCCCGTTCCCTGAAGAATGAGGACAGAATGAGGACATTTTGGATGCCCAAACAGGTGATCGATAGTCGGTGGGGGCTTGGTGGGCAGAAGTCCCTGTGTCCATGCTGGATCTCTACAATTCGCTAGATGGTTTTTGAGGATACTCAATGATACCATTACTGTAATCCAATACTCAGCTCAATAGAAGCAGTGCAAGGAGCTGAGCAGTGGGTAAACTGCTCCTTAAAACTTGGGCCATTTCAAACCGATGATCGTATTGATTGGGACGCCACTAATTGGCAGGTATTGTTCAGATGAATAAGGGGACCACTAATTCCTTGGACAGAACTGCAGGCACCTACATTGCCTCTTTTTGCAGAATGGACTAGCACAACTGGGCCTCAGAACAATTACCTTCAGCAATATAGCCTCCATATCCCAAACTTTATCAATGTATGAGCTAATTACAACCAATCTGAATACAAAAGTTTGCGGGCTGGTATTTTGTGCACCAATATATTTTGTGCACGCCTTGATCAAGCTTCAGAACATTACGTCTATTCAAGCAGTCGTGCATTTGCAAAGGCTGACAGCCCGGGCTTAATGAAAGATGCATTGAAGGACCGGCCAGAAACCATGAATATTTTGGCCCATCTGAACGACAAGACAACAAAGAAGCTACAGAAGACTTAATCTCAGTCTTTGCCTCTAATAGAAAAAAAACGTATCATCGATTTCTCACACGTATGATACTGCATTAAATTCCAAAGTACATGATTCTCAGACAGGCTGGAAGGAGAGTCAGAGTTGCACTCGGTATGATTTGTAACTCTCAGCTCTACCTCATGAGCAGGAGATTGAAGCACTGTGCCTCCATTATTAACAGTGAATAGTAAATCTGCTGATAAGTTGGTTAAAATTTCAAAGTTCACTACTAGAGATTTATCATTGTGCAATAACTCAAGCACAAGATTATGAGGTTCAAGGAAGGTTTGGAAGAGCCAATATAAATTGCCTCTCCAAAACTTGCAATAAACTCAAGAGCAATTTGTTCTCAGTTGCTTTGACAAAGTACAACTGCTTTCAAACCCGAGTAAAGTTATTTTGCGTAATTCCAATCTTAGATTCTACAGAATCCTAAATCTTGTTGGAATTAATATTAATACATCATGCAGAGACTCAATTCATTCAATATGTGAGTAGATATTTCCTTTAAATCGTAAAAGGGGAAGACAGTGTAGGACTGGGGAAGATGCTACGTCTTGGTTTGGGTCTTGCAGCAGAGTGCATCAGGGAAGGCATCGAGAGGAGCAGCCTCAGCCTGTAGCACAATTAGCAGGCATCACGTCTGGCAGCGGGTACTGATGAGTGGGTATCGCCCATCGGTCTTGGCCAGATTTTGCATAGAATTCTTTAGCTCGCAATTCAAACTCTTGCAGGGAATTTCCACAATTATCATAAAGCTTCAATAGTTTAAGACTGATATAAAAACAAAAGAAGCTTACTAATTTTTCAGCACAGTCTACTAAGAAATTATTCTGTAACTTCACATGGAAACCATATAGAATTGTGGATGATGGGAATCATAAGTATTTGGTTTGATCAGAAGCCATTAAAACCCATGAAGCAATTGCAGATGCTTACTACACCCCAAGATTAAATGACAGCCTCTTACTCTGCACGGTCTGTACTTTGTAATGTAACATACACTGTATGTTCTAGTCTCATTAAATAGCAAAACTACTTCTGGTAAAACTAGAGACAAATTTAAATGGATTGAAGATGGTGACTTCGACTGAGTCGTTAATGCAGAATAATGCTCCCATGGTCCACGGTAATTTGAGGGAATAATGTTACATTTATATATAATATTCTGGAAAAATTAGGGCATGTTTAAAGTCTACATTCATGTAGTAAGATTTGGGGGAACATAAATGTTTACAGTTCAGGTAACATATGCTACTATTGCCAAAGGTTCCGATTTATTACATC
>CM075979.1:42089608-42136064 GCA_038087875.1 Malacoraja senta | reverse complement strand
TATTCACTTATTCTCCTCCCCCTCTCCACCCTCCCCTCTCCACCCTCCCCTCTCCCCATCCCTCCTCTTCTCTCCCCCCTCCACCTCCCCCTCCTTTTCTCTCCCCCTCCAACTCTCCCCTCTACTCTCTCTCCCCTCTAATCCCCCTCTCCTCTCCCCGTCTCCTCTCCCCTCTTCCCCTCTCCTCTCCCCTCCCCCCCACCCTTCTCTACCCCTCACCCACCCCTCTCTCCCCCCTCCCCCTCTACCACACCCCTTCCCACTACCCCTGTCTCCCCCTTTACCATCCACGCTCTCCTCCCCTCCCCACTCTCTCCCCCCTCTCCCCTCCCTCTCCCCTCCCTCTCCCCTCCCCCCTCTCTCCTCCCCCTTCCCCCTCCCTCCTCACCCATCTCTCCTCACCCCTCTCTCCTGTGTGTGTGTGTGGGTGTATATCATTTTGATTTTGCCTTTGATTCGTTGATCCGCCAAAACCACATGCAAAAACTCCGAGATTTTTACCATTTCGCTACCGATTTTACTTTTACATTCGCATATCCACTCCTCATTAAATGTCATCATTTTTCTGTACACATTTTAAAATAAAATCCTTCCCCTCCCCCCCACTCACTCATTTTGTCGCCTCCTGCTGGCCACCTTCTCATCGCGTGCCGCGCGACCATAACGGCTGCTGCCGCCCGGCTCTCCTCCACTCCCCCCCCCCCCCCGGTGCGGCTCTGTCACGCTGGCGGAAGGCACAGATCGGCTGGTGCCCCGCTGCTTTTCGCCGACCTCGCTGCCGGCCCGCACGCTTGCACTGTCCGAAAATCCCGCGCGTCAACGGCCTGTCGGCCCGCAGGCGCATTGAGGGTGTACGCAGCGTCTCCATGGGCGTACGCAGCGTCTTGACATCGTACGCAGCATCTTGACGTCGTACACAGCGTCTTGACGGCGTACACCTAGCGCGTGGCGTTGCGCGATGACGTCAGGCCGCCCCCCCTTGCATCCGCGTGTTGCGGGAACAGACCCAACGGATCTGCACTTGGTCTAGTTACTATTAATCCTTTCAAGATGTTATGTGATTTCAACCTTTATTATAGATTACAGCAATTACCCACTTGCTGACATTAGGATAACAACTCGGTACTTCTCGGTTTACTCTCTCCCTTGACCCAAAACATCACCTATTCCTTTTCTCCAGAGATGCTGCCTGACCCGCTGAGTTATTCCAGCACTTTGTGCCTTTCTTCAACTTTCTGTCAGAAGTGAATGAGATTAATGTAAGTAAATAACCACCACAATTCATTTCTATGGAGAAGTTATCCTTCTTGTGGATCTTGCCAGATGTTCTGTTCTGCTCTCTTCTCACGTTGAAATAGTAAATGGACTTTGCTGTTGGATACAAACCTCGTCACAGGCAGACCTTCACCCAGCGACTGAGACAGTGACACCAGAGTAAACGCTCGCCACGAGAAACAGTGGAGCAGAATTTGTCATTCACCATCAATGGCAATTCATTCAGTCAAAACAGCATGGAAACAGGCCCCTTTTCAGCCCGATTTACCCATGCCGAACAAAAAAACCTATGTTAGTCCCACCTGCCTGCATTTGACACAAAATCCCTCTAAACCGTTCATGTCCATGCACCTGTCTAAATGTCTTTTGAACGTTGTTTAAATGTGAAAATGTTGTTCACTGAAAGACTTTGGTGCATCCTTTCTCTCTCAAGTTGACCAAAGGAGGCAGGTTTATGGGCTCCTTGAAAAAAAACACAACCAGTTACTGTATGTACCGATGATATTTTAGAATCTCGTGCTTTAATGTTGACAGTGGAACATTTAATAATTAATCTCTGCAATTATTCAGAGTTAAGGTAATGCAGAGGATACAATGTAAAAAAAAAGTGGGAAGGTTTGGGAAAAGTGGAGGGAAACAACATTTAAACTGCTGTATTGCACTTGAATATATATTCCTATGGCATTTCGAGGCTCCGATTTTATGTTAATATTTTTACTTTTATTTAATTAAATACATTTAGTCAAAAAACAAAATCATGGCAACCAGTTCAAATACTATCGAGAGGAAAATTGCTCCCCAGAAATCAATCGCACCTTAATGAAAAATTCAAGTTTGTTTTCACACTAATAGCCCGTTTAAAACAAGAAAGGTACATGTAGAAGTAATTACATGTGTTTATTCATCTTGTCCTGTAGTGCAGAAGGACAGCTATTAGCTGGCGAGCTGCGGGGATTGTTGCATTGGTCTCTGGGGTACACCGTGCAGGAGTACCGGGCAGCGATGACCAGCTGCCCACAGCAGTGAACGGGCAGCAACAGTCTCCTGGACATCGCTGGGCCGGCTCGGCCCCATGCAGCGCGGCAGGCGGGTGAAGTTCGGGGCCGCGCTGACAGGGCGCTCCTCGGAGCCGGCCTCACGGTGATTAATGACAGCATTTGAAAGACAATTAGCAGGAGCAAGATCAGCTGCAACTTCCTTATCAATCAGACCCTCGCTGTTCATAAACACACAGCACCCTCTGCAAGACAACTGTATCGCATTCACGCAGACACGGCGCTCTCCACGTGATACAAAAGCAAAGTGATATTGCCGTTTGTTTTATTCCCAGTGACAACTGTGGCCTGTGCTCCCTTACCCGGCGGCAAGAGGCAGACAGGGACCGGGGCTGTTGCACCGCCCACAGCACGGAAACCATGCCCTTCGGCCCAGCCTGCCTATGCCGACCAACATGCCCCGTTATGATATCATCAGTCGCGGGAGGTGCACTTGAACTGAAGCGATGGCAAAGGTGTCGTGAGGTTCAACGGGAGGCGAGGTCTTGCTCCTCACACCCGGAGGGATGGGGTAAGGGGGAGGGGAAATGATGGGAGAGGTGAGAGTGGGAAAGGGGTGGGGAGGAGGTGGGGAAGAGAGGGGTGGGGAGGGAGAGGCGGGTGGAGAAGAGTGGGAACGGAAAAGAGGGCGAGGGATCGGAAGGGTCGAGAGTGACATGTCCATGAGTTAAGGGCATTGACTTGCCTTTCCATCCATCCATTGCGGCGCCTCATACCTTCTGATGACTTTTAGTGAAACGCATTGCAGGCAATTTGGATCCGACACTGCAGACAGGGATGCGCGGGATAATCTCATCAGCAGTAATTTGGCATCTCCTTCAGAGGTAACAGCATGGCGCATCTATTGATGCCACCACCGAGAACCCCATGGATTAAAGAGAGAGTTAGATAGAGCTCTAGGGGCTAGTGGATTCAAGGGATATGGGGAGAAGGCAGGCACGTGTTATTGATTGGGGACGATCAGCCATGATCACAATGAATGGCGGTGCTGGCTCGAAGGGCCGAATGGCCTCCTCCCTGCACCTATTTCCTATGTTTTATGTTTCCCCTCACAAACTCATTTGGCCTCGGTAGTTTTGAAGATATCGAGTTTGATTCCGGCGCTATACAGAGAAAACACAGGTGTGGACGTACAGACGAGGAAGACACTTTTCCCCCCAATAACTTTACACTACACTTTTGAAAATAATAGAGGTTCCATTCAACAAAACAAGAATTTTCGAAAGAGAACATGAAATTGCATGTTTAAATTGGACGCAATGGAAATTATTGGAGACCAGAACTGCTTTTTCACAGCGCCACGTGTCTTGTTGAAGGTTTAGAGTTTGGTTGCAAATAGTTAGCCTGGGACCTACGGAAAACCCGTCCATTGCTCCCGGCAATAGAAGCGTTTTTGCACAGGAGTGGGTAAACTGTCGGAGAGCGACTAGGATCAGGGCGGAGGTACACAAAAATGCTGGAGAAAACTCAGCGGGTGCAGCAGCAATCTATGGAGCGAAGGAAATAGGTAACGTTTCGGGCCGAAACCCTTCTTCAGACTGATAGGGGGTGGGGAGAAAAAAGGAAAAAGGCGGAGGAGGAGCCCGAGGCTGGGGGAGGGGAGGGCTAGGATCAGGGCTCCCACTACACTAAAAAACTTCCCAGCACAGAGCCAGCCTTTGGCTTCTCAATGTCCCAGTCCCAGAGAGTTAGATCACCCCTCCCCACCGCTGAATTACTCCAGCATTTTGTGTCTATCTTCTTTAAATATACAAAACATTGTTTCAATAAAGAAACAACAAACTAATTAGAATTGTCCCCTAATATGAATTCACAGAAAGCAAACCGGTCAGGATGGAGTCCCTGTCCTCAGGACCTGTGCGGATCAGCTGGCTGAGACATTCATAGACATCTCTAACCTCTCACTATTCCATTCTGAGGCTACCATCTTCTTCATAAACTATCATCCCATACATAGAAAAGCAATGTAGCATACCTTAATAACTATCATCCACTGACTCTGACATCCACCATTATTAAGTGCTTTGAAAGACTGGTGATGGCTACATTAACTGCAACCTCCCAGCCAGCCTTGATCTACTGCAGTTTGCATACCGTCACAACAGGTCCACAGCAGACACCAACTCTCTGGTCCTAAACTCATCTCTGGAACACCTAGACAATACGGACTCTTACGTTAGACTCCTATTTATTGACTATAGCTCCGCCTTCAATAATCCATTTCAAACTCATGTCCAAACTCCTGGATCTAGGAATCAGCTCCCCCTCTGCCACTGGGTCCTCAACTTCCTAACCCACAGACCCACAATCAGTGAGGATAGGTGACAACACATCCACCGCAATAATTCTCAACACTGGTGCCAAGCAACGTTGCATTCTCAGTCTCCACAATATTCTCTTTACACTCACGACTGTATGGCCAAACTCTTAATGTCATCTACAAGTTTGTAGACAACACACTATGGTGGGCTGGATCATGAACAATGATGAGACAGAGTACAGGAAGGAGATAGGGAACTTAGTGACATGGTGGCACAGCAGTAGAGCTTCTGCTTTACAGCACCAGGGACCCGGCTTTGATCCTGACTACGGGTGCTGTCTGTATGGAGTTTGTATGGTCTCCCTGTGACTTGCGTGGATTTTCTCTGAGATGTCCGATTACCTCCCAAACTCCAAAGATGGACATGTTTGTAGGTTAATTGGCTTGGTATAAGTATAAAAATGTCCCGAATGTGTGTAGGATAGCGTTTGTGTGCGGAGATCGCTGGTCAGCGCGGGCTCTGTGGACCAAAGGGCCTGTTTCCGCGCTGTATCTCTAAACTGAACTAAACAAAATATGATGTCAGGACAATAAGTTCTCCCTCAATGTTAGCAAGATGACGGATTTGATATTGACTTCAGGAACCATGGTGGAGGATATGCCCCAATCAGCATCAATGGTGCGGATGTGGAGAGCTTCAGGTTCCATGGAGTTAATATCACCAATGATCTGTTGTGGAGCAACCATTTGATGTGATGCCTGGCGGAACACCAATGCCTCTACTTTTCAACATGAATTTCAACAGGTCTCCAGTGACTCATACAAACGTCCACAGATGGACTATGGGAAAGCATACTGTCCGTTTGCATCACAGCTTGGTTCGGAACAGCTCTGCCCAAGACCACAAGAAATTACAGGGAGTTGTGGATGTAGCCCAGTCCACCACACAGACCAGAATTCCCTCGATTGACTCAATCTACACTTCACGCTGTCTTGAAAAACAGCCGACATAATGAAAGACTTGACCCACCCGAGTCATTCCTTCTCCCTGCTGCCGTCTGGCAGAAGGTACAGAAGCTTGAAAGCAAACATTTGCAGACTCAGGAACAGCCTCTAAAATCTAACAACTGAGACAATATGAGAAATGCAACTGGTCTCTTTGGATATTTTTTACATTAAAAAACAACATTTAAAAGCATCAGGTATTTCTACTGTTAATTTACATTGATCTAGAGGAGATAATTTGAAGCAGACGATGAAAATATTCAAACCATTTGGAGAAGTTCATGCTCCTGCAGAACAGTCTCACGATAGATCTTTATTCCAGACTTCCAACATCTGCAGGGCTCTGAACTTCACCCACTGGTTCATTCATTGTTCCTTCTCCTGGAGCAACCCTGGTTGGGGAGAATGTCGGAGCAAGGAACTGCAGATGAGGAAAGGTTCAGTATGAAGAACTTCAGTCAACGGCTTGATGCAGCTCTTCATTGCATCCACAATATTAGAAACATAGAAAATAGGTGCATGAGTAGGCCATTCAATATGGCTGATCATCCAAAATCAGTACACCGTTCCTGCTTTCTCCCCATCTCCCTTGATTCCGTTAGCCCAAAGAGCTATATCAAACTCTGTCTTGAAAACATCCAGTGAATTAACCTCCACTGCCTTCTGTGGCAGAGAATTCCACAGATTCGCAACTGGGTGAAAATGTTTTTCCTCATCTCAGTCCTAAATGACCTACCTCTTATTCTTAAACTGTGACCCCTGGTTCTGGACTCTCCCAACATCGGGTACATTTTTCCTGCATCTAGCCTGTCCAATCCCTTAAAACATTTATATGCTTCTATAAGATCCCCTCTCATCCTTCTAAATTCCAGTGAATATAAGCCCAGTCGATCCATTCTTTCATCTTATATCAGTCCCACCAAGCCCGTGAATTAACCTAGTGAACCTACGCTGCACTCCCTCAATAGCAAGAATGTCCATCCTCAAATTATGAGACCAAAACTACAAACAATACTCCAGGTGTGGTCTCACCAGGGTCCTGTACAACTGCAGTAGGGCCTCCTTGCTCCTATACTCAAATCCTCTTAATATGAAGGCCAACATGCCATTTGCTTTCTTCACTGCCTGCTGTACCTGCATGCTTACTTTCAATGACTGATGTACAAGCACACCCAGGTCTCATTGCACCTCCCCCTTATCTAATCTGACACCATTCAGATAATTATCTGTTTTCCTGTTCTTGCCACCAAAGTGAATAACCTCACATTTATCCACATTATACTGCTTCTGCCATGCATCTGCCCACTCACCCAACCTACACAAATCACCCTGCAGCCTCATAGCATCCTCCTAGCAGCTCACACTGCCACCCAGCTTTGTGTCTTCCGCAAACTTGGAGATGTTACATTTAATTCCATCATCTAAATCGTCAATATATATTGCAAATAACTGTGGTCCTAGCACCGAGCCTTGCGACACCCCACTAGTCACTGCCTGCCATTCCTACCGTATAGCTTCCTGTCTGCCGACCAGTTCTTTATCCTTGTCAACACCCTACCCCCAATACCATGTGCTCTAATTTTGCACACTAATCTCATGTGGGACTTTGTCAAAGGTTTTTTGAAAGTCCAGATACACCTCATCCACTGGGTCTCCCTTATCCATTCTACTTATTACATCCTCAAAAAATTCCAGAAGATTATTCAAACATGATTTCCCCTTCATAAATCCAAGCTGATTTTGACCGATCCCATCACTGCTTTCCAAATGCGCTGCTATTACATCTTTAATAATCGACACAAGCATCTTCCCCACTACCGATGTCAGGCTAACTGGTCTATAATTCCCTGTTTTCTCTCTCCCTCCTTTCTTTAAAAAGTAGGGTTACATTAGCCACCCTCCAGTCCACAGGAACTTTTCCAGAGTTTATAAAACATTAGAAAATGATCACCAATGCATCTACGATTTCTAGGGCCACCTCCTTGAGTACTCTGGGATGCAGACCATCAGACCCTGGGGATTTATCTGCCTTCAGTCCCAACAGTTTACCTAACACCATTTCCTGACTAATGTGGATTCCCTTCAGTTCCTCCATCCCATTAGATTCTTGGTCCCCTAGTATTTCTGGGAGATTGTTTGTGTCTTCCTTGGTGAACACAGAAACAAAGTACTGGTTTGCCATTTCCTTGTTTCCCATTATAATTTTCCCTGTTTCTGACTGTAAGGGACCTACATTTGTTTTCACTAATCCTTTCCTCTTCACATATCTATAGAAGCTTTTACAGTCAGTTTTTATATTCCCTGCAAGCTTTCTTTCATGCTCTATTTTCCCCCCTCTTGTCCTAGATATACCTTCTGGCCTGAACCTTGTATCCCTCTCCTTCACCTCTTGCCATTAATGAAGTGTCTTTGGGCCATTTCTCCTGCACAGACCCAGCAGTTTCCCACCACACTAATCCCTTGTGCCAGGGATCCTAATCTTCACTCCAGCCACAACACTCTCCACAGAACTGAAAGAATATCTCACTCCTCTTTTGTCTATGAATTTACCAATGCATGCCTGTTGACGACTGAGATTGGGTTAATTTCCACAGATAGGAGAGCATCTTACAGTTAAACATCGGGGACCAGGTGTTTGATGAATGTGCAGAGCTGGCAGGGTGGGCAGAGGTGGCACCAAATCACCATTATGTCACCCAGAGCATGTGTTGCTATTCAAGTTGCTCACCAGCATAATTGGAAATCAGCATTGTAGCTCAGACTAAAATGGGTCCACACAGCACGTTCCAGCCCAATCTTCCATTGCTTCCAGAAACTCAGGTGCTGATTTAACTATCATGCGGGGTATTTGGAACATGTCGCAAATAAGAAAACTGTTGTCTTTTGGCACTACGATACAATCCATTCTTATCATCATCAGAGAACAATTTAAATGACAGTCAGCGTGATTAGTTGTCCCTGGCTACACACATTACAACTCCTAACATACAACGCAGGGCTGAAACAGTGGAAGTGAACAGTGCCACGTTATTGGTTTATTTAATGCAGTTATTGTGCAGAAGTTCACAAAATCTGTGATTGTTAGAACATGTTTTACTGAGTATTGAATGAAGCTCTTGAAGATAAAGGTTGGCATAGACCAATGGAGGAATTGTGAAGAACTTTGCAGGATCGAAAGCAGCCTGTCTCTAATTACCTCTAATTGCTTTATTTATTTAAAAGCAGTTGTTGTTGGATTTTTGTGCGCTAATGATCGGCAAAAAGAAAAAAATTCAAAGGCATGCCACAATGGATTAGCTGCGGTTTAATGAGCAAACAGCTGCTTTAAATGCAGACAACAATTAGTACAGGGTGTACTAGTATGTTCCCAATTATATTTTATTTAACCATGGAAAATAATTAGCATTCAAAGCTCTCAAAGTGTCTTACTTTGCAATGAAAGTACAATTTAAGCATCCAATGTCCTTTAATGCTTTTGTTTAAATTCAGAGACCATTTTAAGCATAGAATTGGTGGAGGGGTTACTTCACTTGGAGAAGTAATTGAGCAGTTTGCGAGCTTCATTCAGGCACAGTGTCAGAAGCAGGAAGAAAGCAGCAGTGCCCCTATCAGCAGCCATCAGGGTAATCTCTGCCATCAGCATTGTCAACTGGACCACCACAGACATCTCCTCACAGCGAACTATCCATTGCAATCTTTCAATTCCATGCGAGTTTCACTGACCAACTATCATTATTATTTATGAATAGAAGGAATGGGTGATGTTTCGGGTTGAGACTCTTCTTCAGTCTGAAGAAGGGTCTCGACCCGAAACATCACCCATTCCTTCTATCCAGAGATGCTGCCTGTCCTGCCAAATTACTCCAGCATTTTGTGTCTATCTTCAGTGTAAACCAGCATCTGCAGTTCCTTCCTACACTTTATCATGTATTATTTAAGGTCATTTAAGGTATAGTTGTTTAATAAGGAACTGCAGATGCCGGTTTACACTATTTAAGGTATATTTATTCACTGGATTACCCCTGTCCTGAAACATAGAAACATAGAAAATAGGTGCAGGAGTAGGCCATTCGGCCCTTCGAGCCAGCACCACCATTCAATATGTTCATGGCTGATCATCCAACTCAGTATCCTGTACCTGCCTTCTCTCCATACCCCCTGATCCCTTTAGCCACAAGGGCCACATCTAACTACCTCTTAAATATAGCCAATGAACTGGCCTCAACTACTTTCTGTGGCAAAGAATTCCACAGACTCACCACTCTCTGTGTGAAAAAAAAAATTCTCATCTCGGTCCTAAAAGACTTCCCCCTTATCCTTGAACTGTGACCCCTTTTTCTGGGCTTCCCCAACATCGGGAACAATCTTCCTGCATCTAGCCTGTCCAACCCCTTAAGAATTTTGTAAGTTTCGATAAGATCCCCCCTCAATCTTCTAAATTCCAGCGAGTACAAGCCGAGTCTATCCAGTCTTTCTTCATATGAAAGTCCTGACATCCCAGGAATCAGTCTGTTGAACCTTCTCTGTACTCCCTCTATGGCAAGAATGTCTTTCCTCAGATTAGGAGACCAAAACTGTACGCAATACTCCAGGTGTGGTCTCACCAAGGCCCTGTACAACTGCAGTGGAACCTCCCTGATCCTATACTCAAATCCTTTTGCTATGAATGCTAACATACCATTCACTTTCTTCACTGCCTGCTGCACCTGCATGCCTACTTTCAATGACTGGTGTACCATGACACCCAGGTCTCGTTGCATCTCCCCTTTTCCTAATCGGCCACCATTCAGATAATAGTCTACTTTCCTGTTCTTGCCACCAAAGTGGATAACCTCACATTTATCCACATTATACTGCATCTGCCATGCATTTGCCCACTCACCCAACCTATCCAAGTCACCTTGCAGCCTCCTAGCATCCTCCTCACAGTTAACACTGCCCCCCAGCTTCATGGCATCCGCAAACTTGGAGATGTTGCATTCAATTCCCTCGTCCAAATCATTAATATATATTGTAAATAGCTGTGGTCCCAGCACTGAGCCTTGCGGTACCCCACTAGTCACTGCCTGCCATTCTGAAAAGGACCCGTTTACTCCTACTCTTTGCTTCCTGTCTGCCAGCCAGTTCTCTATCCACATCAATACTCATAAGTTCATAAGTTCATTTATTGGCACATACACCAATTGGTGTAGTGAAATTCACTGGTCAGGTCAGTCATACAATTTAAAAAAGCAACAGACTCAGAAAACACATTTTAACATAAACATCCACCACAGTGACTCCTACACATTCCTCACTGTGATGGAAGGCGAAATAAAGTTCAATTATCTTCCTTTTGTTCTTCCCCGGTCGTGGGCCTCGAGCCCCCGTTGACGGGATGATCTTGACTCCCGTAGCCGGTGGCGTTCGGGCCCTCCGTGTCGAGGTGATCAGCTCTCGCATTGGGGGGGATGCCAGCTCCCCCGCGCCGGGCGATCGAACCTCGCGTCGGGGCTGGTCGAACCTTATGCGACGTTGGAGCTCCTGACTCGGCCTCTCCCGACTGCGAGCTCTTGCTGGTAAGTCCGCGGTGGTCGCGGTGGGAGCGATCCCAGGCAAGGGATCCGCTCCGATGTTAAGTCCGTGCCCCGCGGTGGGGCTCACGACATTCCGAGGCGGCTTCCAGCTCCATCGATGTTAGGCCGCAGAGCCCGGAGAATGTGATCCGAAAATTGATCACATCACCGGGAAGGTAAGAGCTTGAAAAAAAAGCCCGATCCCCTCCCCCCTCCCCCCACCCCCCCTCCCCCCACGTAAAACAAACCAAAGAACATTAAAACAAACTTTTAACAAACGCTAAAAAGAACAAAAGGTATGAAAAAACAAACAGACTGCCGGCAGGGCTGCCATCTCCCTTCTCCAGCGCCCCCTATCTGAACCCCCAATACCGTGTGCTTTAAGTTTGCAAACTAATCTCTTATGTGGGACCTTTTCGAAAGCCTTCTGAAAGTCCAGATATAACACATCCACTGGTTCTCCCTTATCCACTCTACTAGTTACATCCTCGAAAAATTCTATAAGATTCGTCAGATATGATTTACCTTTCATAAATTCATGCTGACTTTGTCCAATGATTTCACCACTTTCCAAATGTTCTGCTATCCCATCTTTAATAACTGACTAGCATTTTCCCCACTACCGATGTTAGACTAACTGGTCTGTAATTCCCCGTTTTCTCTCTCCCTCCCTTTTTAAAAAGTGGGGTTACATTAGCTACCCTCAAATCCTCAGGAACTACTCCAGAATCTAAAGAGTTTTGAAAAATTATCACTAATGCATCCACTATTTCTGGGGCTACTTCCATAAACACTCTGGGATGCAGCCTATCTGGCCCTGGGGATTTATCGGCCTTTAATCCAATCAATTTACCTAACACCACTTCCTGACTAACCTGGATTTCACTCAGTTCCTCCATCTCATTTGACCCCCGGTCCCCTGCTATTTCCGGCAGATTATTTATGTCTTCCTTAGTGAAGACAGAACCAAAGTAGTTATTCAATTGGTCTGCCATGTCCTTATTCGCCATGATGAATTCATCTGTTTCTGACTGCAAGGGACCTACATTTGTTTTAACTAATCTTTTTCTCTTCACATATCTATAAAAGCTTTTGCAGTCAGTTTTTATATTCCCTGCCAGTTTTCTTTCATAATCTATTTTCCCTTTCCTAATTAAGCCCTTTGTTGGACTCTGAATTTCTCCCAGTCCTCTGGTAGGCTGCTTTTTCTGGCTAATTTGTATGCTTTATCTTTTGTTTTGATACTATCCCTGATTTCCCTTGTTATCCATGGATGCATTGCCTTCCCTGATTTATTCTTTTGCCAAACTGGGATGAACAATTGTTGTAGTTCATCCATGCGGTCTTTAAATGCCTTCCATTGCATATCCACCGTCAACCCTTTAAGAATCAATTGCCAGTCTATCTTGGCCAATTCACGTCTGAAGCTAACTAAATAATGAGGGGAGTAAACCAATATTAGAGTGGTTTGAGTTAACCACTGTTTAAAATCCTGCTTATTCCTAAAAATGATTTGGTCCTGTGTCAATTGATTGGAATGTTTGGATACATTTAATTTTATGGTTTATTGCAGATAAAATGAAGATAGTTTCCACTGCACTTCCCAAAGAAGTGCACTATATTTTCCATCTTAGTTTACGTTAGTCTTTTATTGTTGGCAAGATACACCAAGCTATAATTTTTATTTGAACTGCTTCTTAATAAATGATGTACAACGTATAATATATAAAACATGTTTGCGTAACAGTTTCACCAAACGAAGCAAGAAATCAAAGAATTTAAAAATCCTACTTAAGCAAGTTTTTACATTTCAAACACACATTCTGTCTTCTGGCAAGGTGAACAGAACTAAATAATTGAAATCAGACTTTGCCATCATATCCCAACATAAAATATCAGGGAAACACACTGAATGTCTGAATGTCTTTGAATGTTTTACAAATCATTGCAGATAAAGGGAAGAGACTCGCCCTGTTGCTCTCTATCAAGCACAACTAGTTGGCGTGGTCTCATTTCAATACTCATTGTAGGTTCCACATCACTCAAATACCCTCAGATTTCACACCAATGAGACAATGTCACGTTTAAAGGCTACAAGAACACGCAAGGTTGGAGATTGAAGCAGGAAGGAACCATACCCAGGTCGTGGCTGGTTTTCGAATGCCAGAGATGCACAAGGAAAATACTTCCATTCTCCTCACTGATGAGTAGCCACCACACAAGCAAAGGAAATCAAAGCCAAACTCAAATGGCATTTTTAATAAAGGGAATCAAAATTCCAATTAATCTTCAGATATATTCCTGAAGGCATCAATGGCTTTGCTGCAAAACCACAACATAATGACAGGCCAGAGATAGACACAAAATGCTGGAGTAACTCAGCGGGTCAGGCAACATCTCTGGAGAAAAGGAATAGGTGACTTTTCGGGTCGAGATCCTTCTTTGGTTTAAACCAGCATTAGCAGTTCCGACACAATGACAGGCCACCCCTTTACACCATTAGCCATTATTAATGTAGGACCCTCAAATGTGATACAGATTGTACGTGGGAATTTGGCCGATTTTCCTCGCCCAAAGAGTTTATGCAGAGGCTGCTTGTAGTTGAGGTCAGCTGTATGAGCCTGGAATGCAGGACATCTCTCAGGTGAAACCAGCGGCCATCGGTGACCACATGCACACTTCATGTGAAGTCCACTTATCTTCAGGGGTGTTTCCAGAAAATGTTGCTGAAACCCTGGTGTAGTTTGGACCATAACACATAACTTAGTCGACTCTGCCATCAATACGATACGATGTGATACAACTTTATTCATCCCCAGAGGGAAATTGGTCTGCCAACAGTCACAACACACAACAAGGTACACAAAAACGTGAAATTAAAATTAAATTAAAATGTTATTTCAATTGAAATTAAATTAAAAATCATGGCTGACCTGTCTTTCCCTTTCAACCCCATTCTCCTGCCTTCTCCACTTAACCTTTGACAGCCTTACTAATCAAGAATCTGTCAATCTCTACTTTAAAAATACCCAATGACTTCGTCTCCACAGCCGTCTGTGGCAATGAATTCCACAGATTCCCCACCCTCTGGCTGAAGGATGGCTTCTGGCTTCTTAAGGTCTGTCCTTTTATTCTGAGGCTGTGCCCTCTGGTTCTAGACACTCCCATAACTGGAAACATTATGTTTAGTGCCCTACACACTGAATGCTGGAATAGACACATTGAGGGTTCTAAATGATGAAATCTAGCAACACTAAAAGCCTTCACTATCTCATTATGTTCAAAGACACTTGTTTAATGGCCGTTTACAACCTTCCAGTTTCAAAAAATTAACTGTTTTTCTTTAGCACCAGCAATGTTTAGTGTGGTATTTGTGTATCAACTGCTCTATCATAGAGAAGCTATCAATTTATATTCCTGCGATCATTCACGGCATGGAAATGGAAATAAGGAAAGCCTCAACATTTTAGAAAAAATCTATTAACATAACTCAAAGGAAAGGCTATAAAAATGATTATAATTCAGTACAGCTTGCTTTTGGCATTAAAAACATAGGAAGTTGTGAGGCTTTAGCTGGATGTTTAAACACTGGTACAAGCTGGAATTTAAAACCTGGGATAAACTAAACTGTTTCCATGCTGTTTGTCAACCCATTACCATCTAAAATGGCTGAAGAAGGGTTTCGACCTGAAAAGTCACCCATTCCTTTTCTCCCGAGATGCTGCCTGTCCCGTGGAGCTGCTCCAGCATTTTGTGTCAATCTTCCATATAAAACAGGGCAGTTTCTCTCTTACAGAAACTTATTTTCCTTTTGTATACATTTCCTTTAGCAAAATGTAGTACCACAATTTTCAACCAAAACATTAGTTCCCACTCATTAGTCTCCCTCTGATGCAGCATCTGCGCCACAATATTATATCATTAAGCAGATTCTTGCTATCTCCCATAGGGCAGGAGGAAATGGTGTTAAATGAAGCTAGAGTCTCAATTTGCAGCTGGCACCAAGAAAGTGATTTTGTGTAGAGTGAGCGGGGGACATGATGGGATTGGTTACGCTTTCCAATACTAAACACAAAGTTCTTCACTGGAAGTCACGTGTTTTTAGATACGATTTGGCCTGAAGGATATTTTCACTCATTCCTCCCTGGGAACATCTGAACCTCAGGAGTAATCTAATAGTTCCTGGTAAATGGACAAGGGACACGGCTTTCATCAAGTTTGGTTCAGAAATAATTCTGCTGCACCGAGAGGCATTGACTATTGCTCAAGACTCTGGTTAAAGGACACTCCTTCCCCCAACAATGGCTCACAATTGTATCCCAGACAAAAATAAGAGGCATGTTTGGGATTTTACCAAAATGGCAGTGTGGGTGAATCAGTAAGAAATTTCCAGTGTCTAAGGATTATACCTATGGACTGATTTGGTGGGTGGCACAAAAGTGTCGAATGAATACAATTTGGAAAAGTGTGAGGAAAGACACATCATCAGTTGGGATGTGTTAGGCTGATGGGAGTGGATACGAGGGGCGGAAAATCAAACCAGACATGAAAAATGAAAGGTTAATAACATATGTAAAAGGAAACGTGGGACTTGGAAGTGCATGTCTATCAGTTCTTAGTTTTTCTGCCTCTAAGATGGTTGGGAAGGTATATGGGACTCCTTCCTTAATTATCTCCAATTGATATCTTAATTGTTAGAGATACAGATCACGGGACTGGGGATGTCATGCAAAAACTCCATAAGTTATTGTTCAGCCACAGGAGTGTACGGCGTGCAGTTTTCGTCTCTATATTGCAGGAGGAATTGAGAGAAGGTGCAGATGGGATTTACGCGGATTTTGCAAGCTGGGAATTGATAGTCAAAAGGCTGGGACAGTTTGGACTACGGAGACTGAGGGCAGCTTGATGTAATATGTGTAACCAAGACTAGGTGAACAGGAATGGTTCTTAAGAGAGAGACCAAGACGCGGTAAACAGGAATGAACTAGTTCCCTTGGCAGAGGGGGCAATAACAAAGGAGGAGACTTCAGTTAATTAAGAGAGAGATTTGAGGAGATTTACTTTACAGCACAGAAACAGCACCTTCGGCCACACCGATCAGCGATCCCCGCACATTAACACAAGCCTACACACACAAGGGACAATTTACACTTATACCAAGTATACAAACCCAAGACAATTAACCTACAAACCTGTACTTCTTTGGAGCATGGGAGGAAACTGAAAATCTCAGAGAAAACCCACACGGTCACGGTGAGAACGTACAAACTCTGTACAGACAGCACCCGTAGTCAGGATCGAACCCTGGTCTCTGGCGCTGTAAGTCTGCAAATCTACCGCTGCGTCACCATGATGCCCTTGAGGACATTTGTATTGCTCAGCAACCGGTGGGGACGGAACGGGGAACTCACTACCAGCATGGATGGCAGAGACAACACATTTAGAAAGGATAAGATGATCACTAGATGGACCAAAGCCAACAAGGAAGGAAGGCGATGGAGTATGAGACAAGTGGGACTACATTAAAGCCAATGTTTGGCTTCCTATTATTTCTAAACCTCAATACCTGGCAAATGCAGTGAGTTACAGAATATAAACATATTTTTATTACTCACTTATGGAATGGGCAGCACTGACGCTCAGTCCCAGTGGCCTTGAGCAGGTTGTGGTGAGTCGCTCGGGTTGTGCTGTCGCTCGGGTGTTCCATGGCGGACAGACTTAGTGATGATAAAGTACCAGTGATACATTTCCAAGCTAGGATGGTGTGATAATGCAGAGGGATAATGGCTTTTCATAATATAAGCTGCTCGTATTCCAACACTCCATCACTTTTATTACAAGAAAATAAGTAAACTTCACAAAATCATAATTTGTTGTATTGATACATTTTCAATTTACTGCAAAGAGATGAAAGGCTTAAGATTTTAGAGGCCTAAAATTTATTTTCGCAATCAACCTGACTATAATGCAAAAATATTTAGTTTGGTCATTTTATTTTGACCTTTTTATGACATTTTAGAGCCCATTATAATTTTGTCTTTTACTACAAAACACTGTGGTCTCCTCCACAAGAACATTAGATATGAAAATAGAATAAGTTGTATGGGTTCCAACACAACTTCACAAGGTGCAGGAAACCCAACTCCAATTTATCACCATGAAGGTAACTCATTGATAACACATACCTGCACTAACACACAGCAGCCCCAACTACTTATGCAAAACTATTGGTTCTTCACCATTTCCACCCCGGCACCAATACCATGCTCTACAGCGGCACACTCTGAACAAAGAATTGACAACATTCGATGGAGTTAATTGTTTTAAATAAAGCTGGAAGCAAAATTCGTTTGGAGAGTTCTGATGAAGAACGATATCCAAACATCTTTTATAATTTGGTTAAATGTAAATCCTTGTGTTTTCAAACATTACTCAGTGGTGGAGGGCATTACAGGTGATGGCAATGACACACCTGTTCCTCTGTGCTCAAATCACTTTCTACGGCAGAGTTCAGACAGTGGAGGCACCTTACTCATTAACCTGTGAATAGTTTTCACTCTCACGTTCAAAAGTACCTGTTTAAAAACCTGTTTCTACATTTCAATCTTGATAAAAGTGCATTCATGCACTCAAAACATAAAATATTGAAACTGACTGAAATATAAAATAAACAATCATTTTTCCCAGCACCCGATGGCTCCTGTTCACTTAAATGGGACGTTATGTTTCACCAGACAACCTGACACACTTCTCAGTGCGAGAACTGGAGCCTGCGGACATTGGTGCTGCATTGGTGAACTGCCTGAGGATCCCGCTGGTACAACACAGGTGCAGCCACTGTCACATTCGGATATTGGTGTTGCATTGGTGAACTGCCCAAGAAGCCAACTAGTGCAACACAGCTGCAGCCACGTTCACCTGCAATGCAGGCAACCTGCCCCTGTGGTCTTAGCCGAATGCCAGCAACACAGACTGGGACTGCTGCAGAGAGTCCCAGGGGTATCCTAGCGTGACTGCCGGCATGGAGTTGGAAATCCTGACCAAAGTCTGACCAGTCAGTGGTTATGCACTGAACGAGTAATTCACATCTCACTGTAGATGTTTGACAACCTATTCCAACCAAAAGATATGGGGAAGGAAAATTCAGGTATTCTAGTAAGATGGTGATCAAAACCTAAACTGGCCACTTGTGGCTGTTCGGGAAGATAACCCACAATCATTAGCAAAACACAAAGTGCTGGAAGAACTCAACGGGTCTGGCAGCATCTGTGGAGGGAATGGATAGACTGTGTTTCAGGTAATGACCTATCTTCAGACCCACAATCTTTAACTGGTCAGGCTAATAGCGACTCCAAGCTCACAAAAATGTGCTCAGTGCTTAACTGACATCTACTAGAAAATGTATTAACCCATTCACAATAAAGCCCAATAGCATAATCTTCAGATATTTGGCTAGGATTATATTACCAGCCATCTTCTCAATGAACCAGAGAAGGTCAGATGTTATTAATAATATCCCATCCTACTGACAACTCTAAAAGCTCACTTGGGGACACTGACTTAAAAAAAACCTGTGTCAGCATCTACATGTCCAGAGGATAATCCAATTAATCTGTCAGTATTTAAAAAAATAATTATGAATTCCTCTGAAATAAATTTACCATCAAAAACAAAAGATCTTTGAAACTACTTGTAAATTCTACAAATTATAATTCTGTTCAAATTTGAAATGAATCAATCACAAAGTGAATCAAATTGAAAATGAGGGTAAGGTGAATATTCATTGAGGGTTGGTATGTGAAGAGAAATAGGAATTACTTCTGTGATACATAGGAATGTTTCAAGTCCTTGATCTGTTGACTAGGTTGGTGACCACAGTAGAATAAATGATGATATTCTGCAACTTCCCACACAATGACATACACAATCCTCTCACATTGTTGATTACAATATGCTTTGTGATAGAGTTCTGATTTACAAATTGAACAAAGTAGACATTTATAAACAAAGGATCATGTCCTTTCAATCTGGTCAAAATGTAACTCCAGTGTCATACCAGTGACTTAAGATAGACATAAAATGCTGGAGTAACTCAGCGGGACAGCTAGCATGTCTGGAGAGAAGGAATGGGTGACGTTTCGGGTCAAGACCTTTTTTCAGACTGAGAGTCGGGGGAAAGGGAAATGAGAGATATAGACGGTGATGTAGAGAGATATAGAACAAATGAATGAACGATATGCAAAAAAGTAACAATGATAAAGGAAACAGACCATTGTTTGCTGTTAGCTAGGTGAGAACGAGAAGCTGGTGCAACTTGGGTGGAGGAGGGATGGAGAGAGAGGGAATGCAGGGGTTACTTGAAGTTAGAGAAATCAATATTGATACCACTGGGTTGTAAGCTGCCCAAGCAAAATATGAGATGCTTTTTCTCCAATTTGCGTTTAGCCTCACTCTGATGATGGAGGAGGCCTAGGACAGATAGGTCAGTGTGGGAATGGGAAGGGGAATTATAGTGTTTGGGAACCGGGAGATCAGGTAGGTCCAGGCGGACTGAGCAAAGGTTTTCAACGAAACGATCGCCCAGTCAACGTTTGGTCTCGCCAATGTATAAGAGTCCACATCTTGAGCGGATACAGTAAATGATCACAACAGTCACAAAGTGAGGGTAGCAATTGGAGAGAATTAAGTGGTTAGTAAAAAGACAATTAAAAATGATTAAGTACTGAGTTACTATTTCAAAAGCAAAGTGCATGAATTTTCTTATTTTATAGTATTCATAAACAGAAGAAATTATTTCAACTGTTTCACATTTCAAGTAATGGATGATATCATGAGAGTGGAGCATGGAACCAAACGACAGTATGTTCTCACGTTACGGTATTACATCCCTCTGCAAACTCTCAGGCTTCCATTCAAGCAAACACTCCCCGAAACAGCAACAACTCCACAATAGCAATTATAGTTACTGAAGGGATTTTGTACGTAACATAATCGCACATTCTGGCTGATAAAAAGCTGAGGAGCATCTGTCTGCAGATGTTATTTTTCCAGCACAGTATCCTAGTGGTGGCTGTTATCATTTAATTGTATTACTTCGCCACCACTCTCAGACCAAGGGAAATTCATTATATAGCGTTGTGTAGTTAGGATAGTGAAATGATAAAAATCTTAACTTGAATTTGAGCAAAACTATGTATTTACTCAACGCAGTCTCAGAATATGTTGATCCCGATAAACGGACCACCAGGAACAGAGCACGGCAGAAGGGATGAAAGTGGCCATCAGCAAAGGCAGGTGGGTGGAGGGGCAACCAAAACCACGGCAGAGGGGCAACTTTAACTCAACCTGTGCTCTAAATAAGTCACAAAATGCTGGAGTAACTCAGCAGGTTAGGCAGCATCTCCGGAGGACATGATGTCACACTTGCCAGACACTTGAGACTTTTTCCACACTCCTCCCCAGAGCTATTAGGGGTTACACCTGCATTTAATCTGCTCCCCTAATCCATCACTTGGTATAAATACCTGAGATCATCACCAATTGGGTGCTGACTAATCAGTTCTCTATTCTGTTGGTTCAAAAAGACAATATGGGGAGAAAAGATGAGGTACGAAGGTAAGCTAGCCAAGAATATAAAGCAGGATAGTAAAAGCTTCTTTAGGTAAGTGAAGAAGAAAAAATTAGTTAAGACCAAAGTTGGACCCTTGAAGACTGAAAAAGGTGAACAAGGAAATGGCAGATGAGTTGAACAGGTACTTTGGATCTGTCTTCACTAAGGAGGACACAAACAATCTTCCTGATATACTAGTGGCCAGAGGATCTGGGGTGACAGAGGAACTGAAGGAAATCCACATTAGGCAGGAAATGGTGTTGGATAGACTGATGGGACTGAAGGCTGATCAATCCCCAGGGCCTGATGGTCTGCATCCCAGGGTACTTAAGGAAGTGGCTCTAGAAATCGTGGATGCATTGGTGATAATTTTCCAATGTTCTATAGACTCAGGATCAGTTCCTGTGGATTGGAGGGTAGCTAATGTTATCCCACTTTTTAAGAAAGGCGGGAGAGAGAAAACGGGGAATTATAGACCAGTTAACCTGACATCGGTGGTGGGGAAGATGCTGGAGTCAATTATAAAAGATGAGATAGCCGCACATTTGGATAGCAGTAACAGGATCGGTCCGAGTGAGCATGGATTTACGAAGCGAAAATCATGCTTGACTAATCTTTTTTGAAGATGTAACTAGGAAAATGGACAAGGGAGAGCCAGTGGATGTAGTGTACCTGGACTTTCAGAAAGCATTTGATAAGGTCCCACATAGGAGATTAGTGGGCAAAATTAGGGCACATGGTATTGGCGGTAGAGTGTTGACATGGATAGAGAAGTGGTTGGCAGACAGGAAACAAAGAGTAGGGATTAACGGGTCCCTTTCAGAATGGCAGGAAGTGGGGTACCTCAAGGCTCGGTGCTGGGACCGCAGCTATTTACAATACACATCAATGATTTGGATGAAGGGATTCATGGCATGATTAGCAAATTTGCAGATGACACAAAGCTGGGTGGCAGTGTGAACTGTGAGGAGAATGCTATGAGAATGCAGGGTAACTTGGACAGGTTGGGGGAATGGGCAGATGCATGGCAGATGAAGTTTAATGTGGATAAATATGAGGTTATCCATTTTGGTAGCAAAAACAGGAAGGCAGATTACTATCTTAATGGCGTCAAGTTGGGAAAAGGGGAAGTACAACGGGATCTGGGGGTCCTTGTACATCAGTCTATGAAAGTAAGCATGCAGGTACAGCAGGCAGTGAAGAAAGTGAATGGCATGTTGGGCTTTATTACAAGAGGAATCGAATATAGGAGCAAAGAGGTCCTTCTGCAGTTGTAGAGAGCCCTAGTGAGACCACACCTGGAGTATTGTGTGCAGTTTTGGTCCCCTAATTTGAGGAAGGACATTCTTGCTATTGAGGGAGTGCAGCGTAGGTTTACAAGGTTAATTCCCGGGATGGTGGGACTGTCATATGCAGAGAGAATGGAGCAGCTGGGCTTGTACACTCTGGAGTTTAGAAGGATGAGAGGGCGTCTCATTGAAACATATAAGATTGTTAAGGGCTTGGACACGCTAGAGGCAGGAAACATGTTCCCGATGTTGGGGGAGTCCAGAACCAGGGGCCACAGTTTAACAATAAGGAGTAAGCCATTTAGAACGGAGACGAGGAAACACTTTTTCTCACAGAGAGCGGTGAGTCTGTGGAATTCTCTGCCTCAGGTTTTCTGGATGCTTTCAAGAAAGAGCTAGATAGGGCTCTTAAAAATAGCGGAGTCAGGGGATATGGGCAGGAACGGGGTACTGATTGGGGATGATCAGCCATGATCACATTGAATGGCTTTGCTGCTCGAAAGGCCAAATGGCCTACACCTGCACCTATTGTCTATTGTCTATTGATAGCAGTTCTGAGTTCTGCCTGGTCTATATCTTTCAGTTCCAGATCTATATCTTTTGGTTCCATTCACTTTTGGGTTTTCTTCAGTACTTCTTGGTGAGCCTGCATTTGAGTCCTTTCCATTTTGCAGCCCCCTGACCACATGGATAGTTGACGTTTTTGGTCAGGGCCCATCTCCATCCTGAAGAAGGATCCCGATCCAAAACATCACCAAACCACATTGTCCAGAGAAATTACTTGACCCGCTGAGTTGCTACAGCACTGTGTCCTTTTTTGTAAAACAGTATCTGCAGTTTCTTGTTTCTCTCTAGAATTTGGGGCATTGTGTAAAGGGACACCCATTTTAGACTTTTTTTCTCTCAGTAACAGTCTATGGACTCTCTTCCTCAAAGGATGGAAGAAGCAGAGTTTTTAGTTATTTATAAGGCAGAAGTTGATACATTCTTGAGAAGGAGGGTGAGAAATTACCATGGATAGACAAGAAAACTGTTGAGACTACAATCAGATCAACCATGAATCTGAAGAATTCCAACCCGAAACGTCACCCATTCTTTTTCTCCAGAGGTGCTGCCCGATATGCTGAGTTGCTCCAGCACTTTGTGTCTATCTTCAGTATAGCCCAGCATCTGTAGTTCCTTCGTACACATCAGTCAGTTGAGATCTTAATACATAGCAGAGCAGGGACAAGAGGCTAAGTGGCCAATTCTTGTTCTGAATTGCTCTGTCTGTATCTGACAGTGTGACACAACTTTACAACAAAGAGAGTGCCATTTTAAAGATGGCTCACCACAATCTTCTCAATTAGGGATAGCATTAAATGTTGGTCCTCACAAAGACTCCAATACCCAATGAAAGATCTTCTCCTTTGGCTTGCTGTATGAGCTTTGTCATGAATTGTTGTCCGGTGCTATGGAGCGCTGGGACAGTTGTTCTGCTCCTGGGTCACTGCATCTGTGTGACCCAGGGAAGGTGTCTGGTAACGGTGGCACAGAGTGAGGTTGGGAATTGGGCTGAGTAATATTGAACAGTCTTTTTAACCAGCACAGTGTCTTTGCTGCAAGATCTAATGTAATTAAATGCAGCTAAACAATCTTAAAAATCTTACAGTGTGGAAACTGGCTCTTCAGCCCAACTTGGCCAGATGCTTCCTCTAAGCTAGTCCCAGATACCCTGTTGCGCCCAAATCCCTCGAAGCCTTTCATATCCACCTACGTCTCAATAATGCTCCTGGTCAAATTTAGCAGGGTTAAGTTGTGCCATGATATTACCTGGATATGCTTACATTTAATGGAATTGCATTTTTCAACAAGTAAAAGAACAAGAGGGTGATTTTGCGAAGACAATGAATAAAGCTTTTACTTGCGTTTTCAGTCAGTTATATTCTGGCATTTGGCCCTAGAGTTGGTAATGTGAAATCAGAGTCCCTGCCTAATGACTGATGCAGAAGGTGTTAACAGACATCCAGAGGGCAAATGCACATTAGACATGAGAAGGTTATTTGCAGCCCCTCCGAATTATGATGGAAAGCACAGCTGAAAATCTGACCCAATGACAGCTGTGTCCAATTAGAGAAGTTATTTTCTTTAAATATCATTTTGTTACATCATGCACTTAAGCCAATGTTTTCAAATGAAAGAACAAAAGAAAATTTGTGAACAAGTTAGTAGCTCTCATCACACTGCAAATTACCCCGTTTCAATGAATGGCAACTAACTTCCCCCACTTGGACTGCGTTTCCTGGGAATGTGTCCTCCTGTTCAATCTGCTTGAACTAAACTCAACATTTACCTAACGGGTACAGTTTAACTTGTACTTCAGCTCAGGGGAATTTCACTTAAGGCATGAAGAATCTCAGCTCAGAGGTTTAGCTTGAGAGAAAGATCTCTCACCCTCTCCTGGATAAAACACTCATCGTCGGTCGTGGGAGGAAACTGGAGCACCTGGAGGAAAACCACATGAGGTCACAGGGGAAACATACAAACATACAAGCATACAAAGTAAAATTAAATGTTTTCAAAAATATATTATCCTCCATGAATATGTTACAACGAAGATTCCCAATAGGCTCCTATATTTGAAATAGCCACCAAATAAGAAAGCAACATTAACATGGTATAAGAGATAGGAAATTAATGTAAGTATTATGATGTATTAGGTTGCTCCCTCTGACCATTGGGAAAGTCCAAGAAATCTCCCATGAGTTTTGTGAGAAAGTTCTGTTAAAGTTGAACATTTAACCTTAGTGTGTTTGAAGTCAAATATTTGATCCAAAGAGACATACGTGTATGTGTTGGAAGGAACTGCAGATACTGGTCCACAGTAAAGATAGACACAAATTGCTAAAGTAACTCAGTGGGACAGGCAGCATCTCTGGATAGACAACTAAGCTTACAACCCAGTGGTATGAATATCGACTTCTCTAACTTCAAGTAACCCTTGCTTTCCCTCTCTCTTCATCCCTCCCCTATCCCAGTTCTCCAACCAGTCTGATTGTCCTCCTGATTAAATTTTATCTTTGTATACTTGTTGTCACCTTCCCCCCAGCTAACAATAATCTATTCTACATTTTCCTTGAGCTTTGTCCACTTTGATGTCTCATTTTCACAACCTACACTTCCATATCTCTGTGTCTCCCCCTCCCCTGACTCTCCATCTGAAGAAGGGTCTCGAGCCAAAACATCACCCATTCTATCCAGAGACATACGAGTATATTCTTGTGCACAATTAAAATGATTATATTCAAAACAAGATTATTAGTTTGGATATTAAAGAAAGTGTCAAAATTGCCAACAATTCAATTATTTGATGATAACTCTTGAAAGATCTAAATCATAAACTCAAGCCCCATCATGGCTTCCTGCCGTTACATTGAACAGTGCTCATAAAATAAAAGTGTAGATTTGTGACAAGATAGAAAAGCAGTAAATGGCATCACTCAATTTTTGTAAAACATGAATCCATAAAAGTCCATGATTAATTGACTGAAGCTTTATCTTGGGCGAGGATGTGCAAGAATGAGAGGGAGAGGTGCATTGCTACTTTACATTAAAATTATAGATTGGTTTGATTAACCTTGTATCCTTTGTACTTAGATATATTTCCTACGTTTGTGTAATAAATCTCTTTGTATCTGCCTTATACCATTTTAAATCCATTCACCAAATGGCATTCTGAGATGCTGACCAGGCCACACGTGAGGTTCATTCATGCCCAACATCTGGGCAATGGAAGATCAGCAGATAAGAAAGTGACCAACTCTTGGTGTCAGCCCATGATGCTGCCATTGGAGCCTCGCTCAAAAAACACAAAATGTAGCCATGTACTTGTGAAGGAAGAGACGAGATTAATGGCATAAAATCAATATTTATTGATGCACTTCACTGAAACAATTTTCCTGCTCATGTCCACCAGTTAACTCTAAAGATAATTACTAGTAAAATAAGTTAAAAGAGAATTTTAATGACATCTGTGAACGGGTTTGCAGTGAAGTTCTCAACTGAGAAATATACAATGATGGAAAAATGTTTATCAAAGGAATGAGGGAAAAATCACATCCATGTCATTGCAAGGAGATAACTTTCAACTTTTCACATCAGCTACAGAACCACTGGGAACAATGGGATGTACTGGAACCTCACTAGGAGTTTAGTTTAGAGATACAGGCCTTTCAATCCACCGAGTCCGCACTGACCAGCGATCCCCGCACATTACACCATCCTACAGACATTAAGGACAATTTACACTTATACCAAGGCAATTACCCTACAAACCTGAACGTCTTTGGAGTGTTGGAGGAATGAAGATCTCGGAGAAAACCCATGGGGTCACGGGGAGAATGTACAAACTCCATACAGCCAGCGCCTGTAGTCAGGATCAAACCCGGCCTCTCTCAGAACCATGCTGGGCATTTGCCTCTCTAATGGCACACCAAGTGAAACCACACTCACTGAGAGGATTCTCAGCCTACATGTTTGAAGGCAAGCGAAAGATAAAATACTGTGCAATTTATTTTTTACTTTAACAATGTTAATTATTTCTCAACACACGCCATTTTCATTTAAACCTTGGTATAGATCTGTCTGAGGAATGCTGGACAGAAGCACTGAAAATAGTCCATTCCTCGTCATCATGTGCTAGATTGGGACTCATACAATTCAAAGTTTTACACAGGGTTCATTTAAGCAAAGCCAGGCTTGCTGACATATATCCGGGGACAGCCGCTGGCTGTGACAGGTGCTTCTTCTCTCCAGCCAATCTAGCTCATGCATTCTGGTCTTGCCCCAAACGTGGTAACTATTGGGCAGTGGTTTTTAAAACCATCAGTGAAGTCCTTGGGATGACAGTGAGACCTTGCCCGCTTGTAGCTGTATTTGGTGTAGCAGATAAAACTTGGGTTTAAATACAACCCAGTCTGATATCATTACATTTACATCACTTTTAGCCCGTACGAGAATCTTGCTGGTCTGGAAATCTACCACTCCTCCATCTGCTGCTGCTTGGCTGGAAGAGGTGATGGGTTTTTAAGGCTAGAAAAGATTAAATTCACATTGAGGGGATCTGTGAAAAAGTTTTATTTGAAATGGGAACCTTTTTTATTATTGAGGGTCTAAAGGAACTATCTATTGACTGAGGGCACTTGACAGTAGGTGGGGAGCCACCTTTATTCTGTTTTGTTACTTTATTATTGTTAAAATGTGCATTTGTATTTGTGATATGTTTGTATTGTGAACACATTGGCTGCCAAGGGATGTTTAGGGAGGGTGGGTAAGGGTTATTTTGTTATTATATATAAAAAACAAAATGGAGGGAAATGTAATGCAATACGTCAGATGTACTGTATTATTTTTTTCCTCCCAAAAAATTAAATTAGAATAAACATGTTTTTAATGTTTGTTATTGCTCAGATTCATTTTTATTAGGTGTGAGAATCTCTGACCATCATGATATTTTAAAAATGCTAAAATCAACTGCAGTCTTCAACATGAGACCAAGCTTCACCTTCAGCTTTGTATCTGTTGAGGGCTTTCAATGGAGGGATTTCTGGACAACATCACCACCACACAGCACAGGTACCGTTGGGGTGGGGGGGGGGGGGGATGGGATGGTGTGAGAGCAGCCATCTGCTTCAGGGTGGGTTGGGTGGGGGTAGTGACAGTAAACGGTGATGGGCTGAGGAAGGGGCTGAGAAAATCCAGTGCAGAAATGGCAAAGATTCCTAGGACAGATTAAGAAATCTGAGCTCTTTAATGAACAGGTCACCTTTGGTCAGGGAGTTTAGTTTAGTTAGTTTAGTTTAGTTATACAGCGCGAAAAGAGGCCCTTTGGACCACCGGGTCCACACCGACCAGTGATCCCCGCACATTAACACTATTCTATACTCACACTAGGGACAATTTACACTCATACCAAGCCAATTACCCCACAAATTTGTACGTCTTTGGAGTGTGGGAGGAAGCCGGAGCACCCGGAGAAAACCCACGCAGTCACGGGGAAAACGTGCAAACTCCACACAGACAGCACCCGTAGTCGGGATTGAACCCGTGTCTCTGGCGCTGCAAGCGCTGTAAGGCAGCAACTTTACAGCTGCGCCACCATGCTGCCCATTTCCATGATTGCCTGAGTTCCATAGTCTTCATGTTTTTCTCCACAGAGGAGAAACATTCATTGAGGAGCTCACCCATGCCCTGCAGCTCCACATGTAGTTGTCCACTGTGGTCGTTGAGGGACCCTAATCTCTCCCTTTATTCCTTTTCCCTTACTAATATACTCTTTGAATTCTCCTTAATCTTCTCTGCCAAAGCCATCTCATGCTCCCCTTCTGCTCTTCTGATTTCCTCCTTAAGTACCATCCTGCATCCCCAATACTCCTCCAGGGATTCTCTTGATCCTAGTCGCCTGTATCTGATCCATGCCTCATTTTATTCTGACCAGATCCTCAATACCTCTTATCATCCAGAGTTTCCTACTCCTCCCAGCTTTGCCATAGAGTCACAGAGTGATACAGTGTGGAAACAGGCCCTTCGGCCCAACTCGCCCACACCGGCCAACAATGTCCCAGCTACACTAGTCCCACTTGCCTACGCTTGGTCCATATCCCTCCAAACCTGTCCTATCCATGTACCTGTCTAACTGTTTCTTAAACGATGGGATAGTCCCAGCCTCAACTACCTCCTCAGGCAGCTTGTTCCATACACCCACCAACCTTTGTGTGAAAAAGTTACCCCTCGGATTCCTATTAAATCCTTTCCCCTTCCCCTTGAACATATGTCGTCTGATCCTCAATTCCCCTACTCTGGGCAAATGATTCTGTGCATCTACCCGATCTATTCCTATCATGATTTTGTATATCTCCATAAAATCTCCCCTCATCCTCCTGTATTCCATGGAATAGAGACCCAGCCTACTCAACCTCTTCCGATAGCTCACATCCTCCAGTCCTGGCAACATCCTCGTAAATCTTTTCTGAACCCTTTCAAGCTTGACACTATCTTTCCGATAACATGAAACTGTTATCGATAACATGGAAGTTCACACTATCTTTCCGATAACAGTTCCCAGAACTGAACATAATATTCTAAATGCGGTCTCACCAACGTCTTGTACAACTGCAACATGACCTCCCAACTTCTATACTCAATACTGACTGATGAAGACCAGTGCCAAAAGCCTTTTTGACCAACTTATCTACCTGCAACTCGACCTTCAAGGAACCATGCACCTGTACTCCTAGATCCCTCTGCTCTAGAACACTACCCAGAGGCCTACCATTTACTGTGTAGGCCCTGTTCTTGTTCAATGTCCTAAAATGCAACACCTCACACTTCTCTGTATTGAATTCCAACCATTCCTCCGCCCACCTGGCCAATCGATCCAAATCCTGCTGCAATCGTTCACAACCATGTTCACTATCTGCAACATCACTAACTTTTGTATCATCAGCAAACTTGCTAATCTTGTTCTCATCCAAATCGTTGATGTAGATGACAAACAGTAACGGGCCCAGCACCGAACCCTGAGGCACACCACTAGTCACAGGCATCCAGTCTGAGAAGCAAACTTCCACCATTACCCTCTGCTTCCTAGTTTATTAGTAGTGCGAGTTAAATGCGAGTCACTTGGCTGGAGTTCTACAAGTTTGGCATCAGATGATCTATGGGTCATCGCCCTAAACAGTAAAAAGCACCTAATTAGGCTGCAAATGTTTAGCTCGTGAAGTTCCATAAAAGCACAAATAATTGGAGCACTAGTAGACATTATTTTCCCTGGAACCTACGTTGACATTTCATAAAATCGCAGCTGGCCAACCAGCTTGACATGTGCGGCACTGTAGCGCAGCAGGTAGTGCTGTTGCCGTGCACATCTCCATTGTCCCAGCTTTGATGTCTATGCAGAGTTTGCACGTTTTCCTTGCCACCACATGCTTTCCACAAGGGCTTCAGTTATTCCCACATCCAAGAACTGTGCTGGTGGGAATTAATTACCCCTGGTGAGGGTGGGTGTCATGAAAATCAGGGCATGCGATAGGGAGAGTAGGTTTCATGGAGCTATGTGGGGTCTGGGTTTGCTCCAGAGCTGGCCTACACCTGATGGGCCAAATAACCTTCCATAGTGGAAAGAAATATGAGATTTCCCAAGATTTCCTTGAAGCCTAAAGGAGTAATTGAGTGTAATGTTGAATATTCCACAGTATATCTGATCTTCCACAGCTCTCTGCGGTGGAAAATGCTGAAGATTTACAAGCAGTGGTACAAAGAGCTTTCTTTCCACTCCATCTGAAGTAGTCTGACTTCTTTTTCTGAGACTACAACCTTTAATTTTCAATTCTTTAGCCTGAGGAACGAGTCTCTGAGCAGCTATCCTCTCTGAATCTTGCACATTTCAATGAGATCAGCCTTAATTCATTTAAACTATACCTGTGGATCTGAGCACACTTGGGGCTTCCATGCCTTTTGGTTCCATCAACAGCTCGACATAAACTAGACTCAGATAAGTTCTGAATGCCCTTAGAGCAACAGTGTAAATTTCATGCAAGGCGGATCAATTTCACTGTAGGTGACAACATTTCTCACAAGTGCTTAGAGTTGGGGTTTGCAAGGAACCAGGCAACAGCAAAAACACACTTTGAAATGCTTTGTGTGAACCAAATTTGTCATAGATACACCTTTAAGCAGATGCACAACATACTTTGGCTTTCGTTAACATATCTTCAGCTTTTAGAATAATGGCAAACCTCTTCAAAGCAAACGAGTATACAATTAACACGGCCACATTTATCTATTTAATCATCATACAGATGTTACCCATGATGTTTTAACTCTACAATTAGCAGTTTATGTTAATGCTCCTTTCCCCTTAATCCAACACAGTCTCAATTGATATCAAACATGTTCGTTTTAAAGTGTAGGAAGGAACTGCAGATGCTGGTTTACACCGAAGATAGACACAAAATGCTGGACTAAATCAGTGGGACAGGCAGCATCTCTGGATAGAAGGAATGGGTGACGTTTTGGTCTGAAGAAGGGTCTCGATCCAAAACGTCACCCATTGAGTCTGAAGAAGGGTCTCGACCTAAAATGTCACCCATTACTTCTATTCAGAGATGCTGCCTGTCCCTCTGAATTAAGCCCCTGTCCCATTTAGGAAACCTGAACGGAACCCTCTGGTGACCTTGCGCCCCACCCAAGGTTTCCATGAGTCGCCAGAGGTTTTGGTCTACTGACCATTGCTACCGACCGCACACACACACACACAAACACATCACGAAGGTGGGAGCCAGGGACAGCGGAGGAGCGCTGTCTGCACGATGAAGAGGAAGGTAAATGGCTGCCACAGAGCACGGTAAGTCCTTTACAGAACGCGGGAGGGGGGGGAAGAGAAGGGGAAAGAAGGAGAGAGAAGGGGAGAGAGAAGGGGAGAGAGAAGGGGAGAGAAGGGGGGGGAGAAGGAGTGGAGACAGTTTTAAGAAGTTTAATAAAGTTAGCGGGCATTTTACCTTCCGGCGGATCTTCTAGGTCCTGAAAACCAAAGATCCTATAGGATCTTTGCTGAAAACTCCAATGAGCCTATCAAAATGGCCGATCAGCGAAGGAGATTGCCTTCGACTGCCTGTAAGTAAATAGCGACCCCACTCCACTGGCTTCGACCAAATGGCAACCTATTTTTAGTCGAGGCCGGTTTTGAATTTGTTGAAATAATTGCTGGAACATAGAATAGTAAGATTAAATGAGAACTTACCAGTTTGAAGTTTGATCTTTATTTTATGAGGAGTTACGATGAGCGATTACGTGAAGAAGCCCACCAGCCCGCATGCGTGTCAATCTTCAAAGCAGTGTGAAATCACAGATAACAGTAGTTGAAGTGACATAGTAAGATTAAAGAAGACTAGAACTACCAGATGACTTTTATGATACGAGGGTTGGGAGCGGAGGGCACGTAATCGCTCATCGTAACTCCTCATAAAATAAAGATCAAACCAAACTGGTAAGTTCTCGTTTAATCTTACTATTTTACTTCAGAGTCATGTGAGTGATTCCGTGAAGATTTCAAAGCTCTGTGATTTCATGCCGTGGAAACGAGTCCATGCGTCACACATTGCATCAATTGACCAAGGATGAGTGAAAAACAATAATGCATTCAGACATGACATAGATTCATGCTGATGCTTTAATGAGCAAAAGAAAAAAATAATAGTGACCCCTCTCCTCCAGGGAGAAGCTATAAACAGAACTTAAAATAGAGTTGGCAAATACCCCCGGTCTGGCAAAGGGTTTGTTATAAAACATTTGGGAGTTTGCTTGTTAATCCATCCTGCAGTTGCTAGGATGTGGTCCAGCAGAAATCCATAACCCTCGCTGCAGATGTTGTTGCAGCCCTGGTGGAGTGAGATTCGAAAACATCAGTGTCCACTCCTGCACAAGGCAAACCCCGTTTTAACCACCTGAAGATGGTCGAGACTGATACCTTCTTATGAGGTTTTTAGTAACTAACAAACATTGCTAGTTCAGAGCCTTTAAGGCTCTAGGTGCCCTAAATACTGTTGTAGATGTGTGACCACACACAACCAAAGGTCCATGGGGTATGCCATGAAAACCTGTTTGAGACCTGACGCCCCCGGTCTACTCTGCTGGACTAAGTCATGATCATAAATGTTATATTATTTGCAGATGCATCCTGTCCAGTTGCAGCTTATGCAACGACTGGACCCGTTGCGCTGAACCCAACGCCATGAGCATAACCACTCTGTAAGTGATTTTGACCGAGGACAGGGATGTGGCTGGAGCCACCGGCGAGGCAGCATCAGCACAACGTTAACATCCCATATCTCCCAGTACCTGGGCCTGGGGGAATTGAGTTAAAAATACCCTTCATAAATCTGGATATCAGTGGGTGAGACCCGACAGAGTGGTGTCCCGATCCCAGCAGCAAATATGACGACAAGGCACTACTGGCACAATTTATAGCACTATAACTTAGTCTCTCGTGAAATTATAGCTTTGAGAGGAATTCCAAGACATCTGTTATATGTGCCGTGTCATACGATATGTTGGACTGTAAACAGAACACTTCCCATTTCTTGATATAGGAGATGTACTGTTTCTAGATACTATTTCTCCAAGCCGCAGTAATTACATCCACCTTAGGACCTGACAGCGCAAACCCTATGAAAGGTCTTCTCAGAGTCTGCAACCGAACAAATTGATTTGCTCATGCAGTGAATGGTTCTCCCCAGTCACGGGTAAAACCAGCAGACTTCTGTGTTGGGGAACAGCCATAAAAGGCTCTGTTATCATTCCCAGTATGAGTAGACGCATGGCTGTGTAGGCCAGTCAAGCACTACCAAACACTTGAGGCGGAGTCTTGCTGGATCTTAAGCAAGCACCGACTGATGAGGCAAAATGCAGGAAGGACATAAAGAACATTCCTCCCCAGTGTAGCGAGAATACATCCATCGCCACTGCCCCTGAGTATGGCTGCCATGCCACATATTTTGCAACTGGTGATTGAGCCTAGAAGCAAACAAATTGATATTTGGTGTTAAAGAAGGAACTGCAGATGCTGGAAAATCGAAGGTACACAAAAATGCTGGAGAAACTCAGCGGGTGCAGCAGCATCTATGGAGCGAAGGAAATAGGTAACGTTTCGGGCCGAAACCCTTCTTCAGACTTCTTGATATTTGGTGTTCCATTGAGCCATAATGTCATTAAATACTTTGTGATCCAACATCTATTCTGTGTTGTCATTGATTTGCGTGATGATACACCAGCACCAAATGAGGTTAGGTAAACTATTATAGGATATTGACTTGATTGCACCCATGTGATTAATATATGCCACCACCGTAGTGTATCAACTAGTAGTTGAGCATGCAGATATGCATATTCGCACAATAAGCCTTTAACCCATAGAATGCCCTTAGTGTCTTTAGGTAGCTGATACCATATAACTGAGGAATTGGTAACTCATGCACATCCCACCCGCCTCTGTAACAAGAGATGGTATAGTAATTTTACATCTTTGAGCACCAGCATCAGTTTGTAATATAACTGAAGGTTTAATGACCAAAAGTTACTGGAGTAATGCTGAATACTGTTCGTCCATAAATGTGACTTTATAGCTTCAGCTGGTAATAGCATAGGTCTGTTAACAATGACCTACAGTATATGGTATTTGAGAGCTTGCTCCTTTGCACGATGTAAATTCTGATAATGCAAAGGCCCCAAATGCACAGCTGAAAATCAGCCACTATATTGCCAATTACAGTGGCCACTTGATGAATAAACAACAAGATTGTTACAAGCTTCCATTAATTCTAATCTCTAGCCCCAGGGCGGAGTCACAGATAAATTACTAGAGTTAAAGGTAAATCCCGATAATCTATAACTCTAGTTGTTATCAGCTTAAATTCAACTGGATGGATGAGAACCCCCCAATTTCTCAAATATTAGTTTTGTGGCTGAAACAGCTAATTTAGCAAGATTCAGCATTTTCAGAATGTCATCCAAATAGGCCATAATAATGCTTTTTTGAGCTCTGAGCAGCCCAAGCCTGGCTTGGTAATTTGGTAAATAGCCTGGGAGCTGAAGTTAGCCCATTTCGCAATGCTTTAACTGCTATCGTTGCCCCATCCAGCTAAATTTCAATATCTCTAGTGATCCCTGTGATAGGGAACTGAATAGCATGCATCTTTGAGATTGATGCATACCATAAAGCATCCTATAGAAATCAGTTGTTTAGACAGTAACGAAGTTTCCCATTCTAAAAGTCTCTACTGCACAAGAGCGTGTGAGTTAATCAAGGGTGATCTGACATCCTCCATCTTCCTGTATGAAGGCGCAGGGTGGTATTAAAATGGCGAAGCTATGCCCGTCGTGGGTGCTTTAATCAACCCGACAGCTTTGCTTCCTCATCCAGTCTTTTACTTGTTTGGATATCTGCTTGTATACCCAAACCTTTTTGCTGGAATGAATAAATGTCCAACTTGGTGTTTATGGTATGGGTGGCAATGAGTTAAAGGAATTAAATTTGGAACCCTTGTATACTGCGCAGTATAAACTGATCTAATGTTATCTTTTCAGTTGTAAACGGATCTGAAGTTATCCGTCTTCATTTGTACAAAAACAAGTGTAATCTATTACCAACTTGTAACTGGTCCACACACCCCATGTTTTGGAAAGAACCAGACCCACCTACCTCCATGGTTACCGGTGGTCTTACGGTAAGCCAAAAGGCCCCTGATGCGGGTTCTATTCCCAGTCTTCATTTAGAGGATAGGGCTGCTGGGGTGCGTGGATTGCACATTTTCCCTGACGGCTGGCTTGGGCCTTGGCCTGAAAGCCCTCTGCCCAAGGAATCAGCTTTCAAGCTGCCACCAGCTTCAGTGAACCGCTTCCTGCCAATGGAGGCGTAGGGGTGTTGTCGCCGAAACGGTGAGGCTTTGGCTTGTCGTTGGTGCCTTGACTAGTCCGACAGCCTTGCTTCCTCATTCAGGTTTTTACCTGTTTGGCTAGGTTTTCCCCAAGGAGAAGATTCGGCGGCTGGACATTGCTGGCCTCACCATCCATAGTCTCCCCAGATAGCGCTGTTCACTGCCGACACATTCAGGAGTGCACAAATTTACAGGTGTATGTTCCTGTAATGATGTGACGTGAGGTTACTGATGTTTACCAAGCTTGTAACGTGAGGGAACTCTGCCCCCCCCCCCCCCTGAGTTTTCTGCCAATGGCTGGAAGCCAACTCTCCTGCAGCGGCTCCTTTCTCCAGTATGTTTCATGGACATACTTCTGGGTTTGGAGTCAGTCACACACTGACCCCTCGCACTCTCCTCCACCGAGAGGCGATTAGTAAGCAGCCCTGAAACAGGTGTTGCTGATATGGCCCCTTCAACGGACCTATATCGGGATGGAGCATCTCCTCATGCTCCACCTGGGTAAACGTCCCAGGACGTACCCATGGAGGGGAACCCTCCTGGCCTGACTTGTCCCAGTCCAGGCCTCTCTGACTCCGTTAGGCTGCATTCCCACTCGGGGCTGCCGGAGTCTGAAGTCGGGTAGCGAACCCGCTGGCTATCCACACTCCCGCGATCCGCAGCCGGGTCTTCCCGCGGTCTCCGTGGCCGGGTTTCCCCGAGCCGAGTTTCCCCGCGGTCTCCTTAGTCGGGTTCCCCGAGCCAGGTTACCCCGCGGTCCGTAGCCGGGTTTCCCCCCCCGAGCCGGGGTTCCCCGCGGTCCGTAGCCGGGTTTCCCCGCGGTCACAGTCGGGATTCCCCGCGGCTTGTCAGGGTTTCGCCCCGGATTGCCCCAGTAGGAACTCTATAAAAGAGCTTCCTGCAAACAAAGCACAACCTGAAAGGAAGTTTAAAACTTACCTGCAGGATTTGAAACTTATCGCTGGAGGAGCCGACGCTCCTCCCAGCCTGTCCATGCGCCATGCATTCAGACGTATTGACGCGCATGCGGGCTGGCGGGCTTCTTCACGGAATCACTCACGTGACTCCGAAGTAAAAGAAGCCTTGACTAGCGGAAACCACTTTCGACCATTAGTGAGAGTGACCAAAACCTCCGGGAACCTCTCGGAAACCTTGGGTGGGGCGCAAGGTCACCAGAGGTTTCCGTTCAGGTTTCCTAAGTGGGACAGGGGCTTAACTCCAGTATTTTGTGTCAATGTTCGTTTTAATCATTTAATAGTGTGGTAAATAACATTTCACAACTTCCTCTGTTTCATGCAAACCACTCACAATACACGCCCCAGATTACAAAAAGGAACAAAGGATTCCTGTAACCCTCTAACACTTTTGTGAACACACAGAAAGAAGCAAACCATGCACAGATTGTCTCCAGTTGCTACCTTTAATTATAAAGCTTGTGATAGTTTTATTATTCTGACCGTGATGAAAAAGGTAGATTAAGCCTTCAATGTGGGAACTAATCAGAGTTTAAATGTTTGTCTATGCATGATTTATAAAATTAATTTCACCAAAGTCTTAATGCTGCTGTTTCATCTGTAAGAGGAATTGTGTGTGTGAATATGGGTGGAGGGGTTATTGTGGGTGTGTGTTGGGGTGGAGGGATTATTGATTAACAAACATTTCTCGAAATTGCAGATGTAATAATGAGCTCAGCGTCACTCCAGATCTAATAACAAACATCCATTACAGCTAAAGACCAAATAAGCACGAGCTACAGACAACATGATTTCTTAAAGTGATTATGCCTTTATGAAAAGGACTTAAAATTATAAATGAAACTAATTTTATATTTAAAATATTAAGAGTAGACTTACAGATATCACATCACTTCCATCATCTTGTAGTTTGCACGTGGTGATATAACAAGTAACATTTCACTGCAACAAGCTATTGAATAGCATCTACTTCTTAGGTAGACAAAAATGTTCGAGAAACTCAGCGGGTGCGGCAGCGTCTATGGAGCGAAGGAAATAGGCAACGTTTCGGGCCGAAACGTTGCCTATTTCCTTCGCTCCATCGATGCTGCCGCACCCGCTGAGTTTATCCAACACTTTCGTCTACCTTCGATTTTCCAGCATCTGCAGTTCCTTCTTGAGCATCTACTTCTTGTTAGCCTACCCTTGTCTAACCGCTTATTTTGTTTCCAGAGCTGCTTACTGAGAGTTAGGGAAATGGAACCTCAGACACAGCAGTCAGCAACTGGGCATTTCTGGGTCCAAACAGATTAAAATTCAAGGGGGAAAATCCCATTATACCACTCACTAATATGAAGGTAATGATTGGATTTCAGGGAAAAAAGAGACAGAAAAGGAAATAAAATTGTTGTAATTTTAAATGTTAAAAGCGTTTAAAATATCAACAATTAGTACCTGAAACTGCACAGGTGGAAATTTAAATGCTAATAGGTGACTGCCAGTAAGTACATATTTAAAGGCTGGTCATCAGTCAGTAGTACTCATCAGTCAGTGAGCATTGTGTATAGAAATTGGGAGGTCAAGTGCAATTGTTTAAGACATTGGTGAGGCCACATTTAGAGTAATGTGTTCAGTCCTGGGCACCATGTTATAGGAAATATGTTGAAAAGGGTACAGAGCTGGATAGGGTACAGAGATGATTTACAAGGTTGGAGCCAGGATTAGAGGGTCTGAGCTATCGGGAGAAGCTGAGTAGGCTGGGACTCTATTCCTTGGAATAGAAGAGTAGAATAGAATAGAATGCCTTTTATTGTCATTCAAACAGCTTGGTTTGTACAAAATTGCATTTTCTACAGTCTTACATTACAAAAAAACCAAGACCCACACTTAACACAGTTTACATAAACATCCATCACAGTGGATCTCCAACGTCTCCTCACTGTGATGGAAAGCAAAGTCTTATCTCTTCCCTTTGTTCTTCTCCCATGGTCCAGCAGTCCAACTGCAGCATCGAGGCAAACTGGGGCTCCCAATATTAAAGCCCCCGGCGGGCGATGGTAAGTCCCGCGGCCAGTAAGCCGCGCCGGTCGGTGTTAGGCCCCGCTCCGTGTCCTTTAAAACCCGCGATTGCAGCGGGAGAAGTTGCCGTTGCGGGAGATCCGAAAAGCAGTCTCCCACCAGGGACCTGCGAGCTCCCGGTGTTCCTGTCCACCGGGCCTGCGGCCGAGCCTCCGAAGCTCCGGAGTCAGGTCGCAGCCGCGCGCCACCACAGCGCTTCCCGTTCCGAAGACGGCCAGCTCCGCTATGTCAGGTCCGCAGCCTCCGCGACTGGAGCCCTCAGGTTGGTCCTGGCCGGAGGCTGCCGCCGGCTCCACGATGTTAGGCCCAACGACACAGGAGACCCGATAGGGAAAAAGTCGGGTCCTCGAACGGGGAGGAGACTAACGGTTTCCCCCACCCCACCCACCCCCCCCCACCCCCCACATATACACAGCTAAAGAAAAATAATAAAATCTAGACTCAAGACATACATTTAACAAGATAAAAATGTTTTAAAAAGACAGACGGACTGTAGTCGAGCCGCTGCCGATAGGCGCTGCCACTCCACACTCAGGCAGGTGAGGGGTAGGTGAGGGGTGATCTTATAGAGCTGTATAAAATCATGAGAGGAAGAGATCAGGTAGATACACAGTCTCTTGCCCAGAGTAGGCAAATCGAGGACAAAAAGACATAGGTTTAAAGTGAAGGGGAAAAGATTTAATAGGAATCCGAGCGGTACCTTTTTCACACAAAGGGTGGTGGTGTATGGAACAAGCTGCCAGGGGAGGTAGTTGAATCAGGGACTATCACAACATTTAAGAAACAGTTAGACAGGTACATGGATAGGACAGGTTTGGAGGGATATGGGCCAAACGTGGGCAGGTAGGACTAGTGTAGCTGGGACATGTTGGCCGGTGTGGGCAAGTTGGGCTGAAGGGCCTGTTTACATGCTGTATCACTCTCAGACTCTTTGACTCTACATGTGCTTCCAGTGTGGGTGGTGAGTTGGGATTACTGCATCATGGTGGCAAACAACAAGAAACTAATTTTGCCAAGCCAACACTGGAGTATCATAACTCACACACCCACCTTTGGGTGCCAACATTGAGCCAGATGTTTTCCTCTGATTTGAAGTTGCTGTAACATGCACAGTTTGACAATGGTTAGCCACACTGATCCCACCATTATTTTCACAATAAAATGTGGAACAACATATTTTAATCGGGTATTCTTTCACACTAAAAAAAATGTATTCCAGTAAAATGCAACTTGTCTTTAGTTAACAGAATTCTACTCATGAATGGTGGCCTCTCAAAGATTGAAGCAGATTGTGTACTAAGCCACAATTTCTTTCAACTAAACATTGGTGAGATCTAGGCCAGAGTCTTCAATCTGTGACACAAAGTGCCATTTGAACAGATCATTACCAATCTGTACAATTAAAGAACTGTAGTTGCTGGTTAATACACAGTGCTGGAGTAACTCAGCCAGATAGGCAGCTTCTCTGGAGAACATGGCTAGGTGATGTTTCGGGTTGAAACTGAAGAAGGGTTTTGACCCAAAACATCACCTATCTATGTTCCCCTGAGATGTTGCCTGGCCCGCTGAATTACTCCAGTACTTTGTGTTGTTTCATCACCGATCTGGCTCATTACCTGCCTCAAGATGAATTTCTGAAATTCATTCTATTAGACTCCCTAGTTCTACTTCCCTCACATTCCCCTTGCCTCACTTCATCTGAAACTTGCCTTTACACCTGCACCAATGCAAACCCTGTTAGCCTCCCTCTCCCCAGCCTTTATAACCTTAGCCCAACCCAAGTCCTATCCTCTAAGTGCACTGTCCTGCTCACAGTCCATCCAGTACTCGCTGGTCCTTGTTCTCCATGACTCAGATTGATTAGAAACATCCCAATGGCATTGCCTCCCCACATCTCTGCAACCTCCAGCTCCAAAATCTTTGAGATCTCTGTAATCCCCATCTGTGCATTCCCAATGCCACTTTCTCACCATTAGCAGCCATCAATACTTTAAGTAGTTTTCACCGTAACCTATGGAGTTCCCTCTCCAATACTCTCCTTAAGATGCTGCATAAAGTCGAGGCCGGAGCCTCACGAGTCGGAGCCCACGGCTGACGGGGAGCCCGCCGAGCTCACGGCCGGCCCCTGGGTAGACAGATCCCGCGGGTCGAAGCCTGCGGCTGACGGAGAGCCCGCTGGAGCTTCATGAGTTGGAGCCCATGACTGGCCCCTGGGTCGACGGAGCCCGCGGCTGGGGCCTGGGTCAGCGCCACGGAGGCATCCGGAGAGGACCTGGCGGTGATAATGGAGAGGTCGGTGCAGCGGTCGATGATGGCACCGACCGATGGACAATGACGGATCATCTGGAAGTGAGGACGCTGATGCCGGGGGAAGAACAATGGAGGACCCGGTGTGGGGGGGACCGCCGTGAGGGAGGGGGAGGAGTGAGGGGGGGGGGAGGAGTTGGGGGGGGAGACCTGGCGCCGGGGGGACTTTGTAACTTTGTAAGCACTCTCTATGTGGTGACTATTCGCATACATTGGGTATGCAAGCAAAGAATCTCACTGTGACTTGTCACATGTGACTACAAAGTATTCATCCATTCATTGATTCAAGTTGATTCACTGCCCACATGTTTGGCCAGATCTGAGAACCTCTTATGTGACCTAATGTCAGTTTCCCCTTTGATAATTCAGTTGTGAATTGATTTAGAACATTTAACTACAGTAAAGATTTAGAAGTGCTAATAGTTTATCCCACATGGATTTGATTGAAAGTTGAGGTAGAAATTCATCTTAGATGGTTTGTGCTAAATGTACAATATACCAATATAGTAGTAATCTATTTCTGAAAATTGGTTTCACTGGCTATAACACTGAGTAGAACATACGGCCAGTGTTATAGTCTGCATTTACCATCAGCATTTCCACCTCATTGAGCTTTGATTCATTTTAATAAGATTGTGTTAGGTCTTTGATTCAGCAACCATTGCTAAATCTCTGCGCAATCTATTGAAGTTAATGGAAAAGGAAGTCAGAGGGGGTATAAAACATCCTTATTCCAGTTGTTATTGTCCAATTGATGTTAATACAAAGGAGCAAATTCATTCTTGTGGAATATATTACATATATATACATATATGGAGGACAGAAGTCTACTTTAGCCTGGGCTTTCCATACCTAGCATTGGTTCACTAACAATTAATCATCAACAATTCTGATCCAAACTAGCTCTTTCTTACACACTCCACATGCAGCTTATGTTCCTGAGCTCTAAATACTGCCAATGTCTGATTACTTCAGAGTAAAATAATGTGCAATTGTTAAGTGTTTGTATTGCCGCTTTTGTTTATTCTGAAATGCTAAATGAATGATTAAAAGGGCTATGGTATAATGATTTTGCAATTGGCCATTTTAATGTGCAATTTATAGAAAACCAAATCTGATTACAATCCTGATTCTAATATAATAATTCTTCTAAAATTGTTTAGACTTTTACGAGAATGCTGCTCTATTAATATTGATCCAACTTTCTATTGTAGTAAATTGTGTTCAGTTTTGGTCATTGTGTTCAGTTTGATCACCCTGCTGTAGGAAAGATGACATTAAATTGGAAAGCATGCAGAGAAGATTTCTGAGGATGTTGCCTGGACTTGAGGGCCTGAGCTATAGGGATAGGTTGGGTCGGAGGCTGAGGGGTGATCTTATGGAGTTGTATAAAATCATGAGGGGAATAGATAGGGTGAATGCACAGAGTCTTTTAGCCAGGGAAGCAGAATCAAAAACCAGAGGACATAGGTTTAAGCAGAGGAGGGAAAGATGTAATAGAAACTTGAGGGGCAACCTTTTCACACAGAGGGTGGTGAGTGTGTAGAAGGAGCTGCCGGAGGAAGTGGATGAGGCAGGTACAACAACAGCATTCAAAAGATATTTGGACAGGTACATGGATAGGAAAGGTATGGAGGGAAATGGGCCAAAAGCAGGCAAATGGGATTATGTGAGATGGGGCATCTTGTTTGGCTTGCACGACTTGAGCCAAAGTGCCTACTTCCGTGCTGTATGACTCCATGACACTAAATTCCACCCATTAAATTTGTTTTAAGAATAATAACCTGTGGAATATATTGGAGCAAAGTTTCATTACTAGTGCAAACTTTCCGAGATGGCTAAATAGTTCCAGGGTTGGATATTACATCGGGTGAAGCACACTTTGGAGTTTAAGTGTGTTCACACTCCTGGCTGCTTACAAGAATTTCTGAGAAATGTGCAGAGAATCTGTCGATAAGGAACAGCACACAGGGAATTTGATTATAAAGTCCTTTTAATACTCAAAGAGTTAAATGAAAAAGATGAACAAGTTCAGAAAGAATCTATTGCAATGAGGTAAGTTTAAGTTGGACCTAATTAAGTTAATAGATGAAAAGCTGAGGCTGAAGTTTGGGGTGTTCTGCAGTAGCTGCTCGGGTGATGACAAGGCCTGGCTTGGCTAACGTAACACACTTGAACTTCTTTTATTCACTGTGAGTGTCACTGAGTTTTATCGGCAGAGTACAGTAATTCCCTCCCAAGTTGCAGCGTGAAACTTCTGCCTCCGCAATTAGAGCTCTGAAAGTTTCCAACCCTTTTGTTGAAAGAATTTGTCCTTGTGCTCTCATGCCCCATCAGCTACCTAATTAGCAGAGTCTTTGCATGATTAACAATTCTCACAGAGATTTGGTTGGATATTTGCCTCTCCTAATGAGTGTGTGTGGACAGCTGGGGAGATTGCTTTCTCCCCCCTCTCAGGGCCCACAATGAATTGTGCAGAACTCTGTCAGGGGCCCAGGCGTGAAAGCTGTCACTGTGGTAATGGCAAGGAAACTGGTCAAAACCCGCTTTGGTCCTTGAGGAATGGTGCCTTGAAAAATAAATGAAGATGAATATTCATATTTTGCTTCAATAAGTGCTGACTATTAATAAACATGTCTGTCAGTTAAACAAATTTAAAGTTCTAATCTATCTGGCACAGATATTGAATCTTCAGCTCTGTGTGTTTTAATGGAGTGAGTCAAAAGGAGAAGCCGGGGATTCATGGCACTCTGAATTTTACCACTCCAATATGCAATAATTGAGTGAGATCAAAAAATAATTAGCATCTTTTCTCCAAAGAGTTTTTCATAAAATCCTAATCTTCGCTGCTCCTGAAGCTGTTGGCATAGCCTGACACACATTAATCAATGAATGCTCTGAGTTATATTTCTTCAAATGTTTACCTGCAGTCTTGATCTGGGATGTCAGCAGCTTGTGACCAGCAAAAGAATCACAGCCAGATCCACTTGTGTGGATATTGATCCTCTGGATATTGATCAGAAGCAGATACTTTGGAAAATCTGTAAAATAGGAGTTGGATCAGAAATAAATACCCGGGCGATGCCTTTATGCAGTTCCACACTTCTTGAAAAGTATCACATCATGGAATGATACTGGGATCAGGGAAAACTCCAGTCACTGGTATCAAAAGTGGAGCTTCTGCCAACCAGTCGTAACATGAACTCATCTCCTATCCACTTTGTTGCACTACATCCTTCAGTTTTGCACTATTATTGTCTGGTTATCTAGCATTGCCAATTATTAATGTATATTATTATTGGTCATTATATAGTTAAGAATACAGAGCAGAGAACAGTAGAGTCTGAAGAAGGGTCCCGACCTGAAACATCACTTATCCATGTTCTCCAGAGATGCTGCCTGGCCCATTGAGTTACTCCAGTACTTTTTTTTGTAAACCAGCATCTACAATTCCTTGTATCAGCATGCTGGTAAACCTCCAATGCACCATCTCTAAAGCCTCCACATCCATCCTGTAATGGGGCAACAAGAACTGCACACAATACTACAAATGCAGTCTGAATAAACCTACAAAGCTGCAACATGACTTATTGACTCCTGTACTCAATGCCCTGACTGATGCGGGGGGGGAGGGGGGGGGGGGGGCAAACATACTATACACCTTCTTTACTATCTATCTACTTATGTTGCCATTTTCAGGGATCTATGGACCCCAAGATCTCTCTGAACATCAATGCTATTAATGGGACGTCATTATCTCTATACATCCTCCTTACATTCAACCTCCCAAAGTGCAACACCTCACACTTGCTCGGATTAAATTCCATTTACTATTTCTCCACCCATTTCTGCAGCTGATCTTTATCCCGCTGTATACTCTGACAGCCTTCCTCACTGTCTGCAACTCCATCACTTTTGGTTTTCACCTGCAAAACTTACCAACTGACCCCGTCTATATTTACATGCAAGACATTTATATATATGACAAACAGCAGAGGTCCCAGCACAGATCCCTGCGGAACTCCACAGGACACAGACCTCCAGCAGCAATAATATCCTTCCATCCGATCCTCTGTCTTTTCATGAGACCCTCTGAAATCCAGATCTTCGTGACTTGTTTTACCATCACTGATCATTCCTCTATAGTCAGCCAGTAGCCAATTGCCATACATAATTCTACTACAAGAGTCAAGAGAGTCAAGAGTCTTTTATTCTCATATGTCTCAGATAGAACAATGAAATTCTTACTCCACATCTAAAAGGTGCAAGTGCCCACCCATTGCAAGATGGCTGCTGACCAGGGAATGCATGTGGGGCCCTCACATTAGGTCACCAGCTCCCCTGCTGCCAGGGATGGGAACTGAGAGGGCTATTCTGGCACACATAGTCTTATACTGGCAGTCCACACCATCCCAAAGATGCCAAGCCACCAGGACAAATTACTCCATAAACTCAATCCTCAGTACAACTGCATATGTGCTAGAAGGTCTTGGACCTAGTGCGGAAGAGCTGAGAGGGGCAGAAAGCATCAGGATCTGAGAAACCCTCTCTGTGCAGGTTGCAAAAGATAGCAACAGCAGGAGTCAGGGCAATCTCCATCCTTCCTCACCTTTCAGCGGAACTTAACATTGTGCACCCTTAGTCCCCAATAATGCGCACTCACCCACCCAAGTTTAAATCTCCCCAATTCTTGTGTCACCTAAACCATCAGTACATGGCCCCCTTAATCCCCAGGCAGGTAGTGGCGTATAATACAAAAACTCTTTCAATATATTAATTACAAAAACATTGATTCTTTGCAGTTTTTGTGTAACACGATGTAAAATTTAGACTGCAATTTGTCATTAAGATATCAAACTGTATAATTTGATTTCTACTAGTAACTTCCCAAAAGAGATTTGGAAAGTAATGCATCACAAATGTTTTGGATTGTAGGCTAGATGCTCTGTACTCAATAGGTCATGTTTTGTTTAATACATCTTTATACTGATATATATGAAAAAACATGCTTCTTCCACTGGGAATTAGGCCTATAATAACCTGAATTAAATGAGAAGGCATTCAACCAACTTCCAGAGAATTGACAGCAGAAGCACAGAACTCTGTTGGCATGGTAAGTCAAGTAGGCGAGAAATATTTGCAATCAGCATGATTACTGATCTGCCATGAAACCTTCAGAGGCCAGGCCATCAAACCTCCATCAGCGATGTGATGAGAAAGGAAGGCGGCCATTTATTTATGGTACGTCTGAAAGGCTTTGCTTCCTTTCATAATACAGAAACGTCTAAATAATTGTAAAGTGCAATAGACATTCCATTTTAAACTCCGAGCAATTCACACCTATTTTCACAGAGTCTGAGTCCAGTAATGATTTTAATAACTACACATGGCTTCACATGACCTTAGCTGGTCTGTGCGTAGATTTGAAAATGTATTGATCACACAGATGCTGACGTGAAGTACAGGGAAAGGGAGATTGAAAATAGGTCAGGCCTTATTTAACCTTGTGAGTACTGAACACCATTTCCAATGGATAAATAAGGCAGGTGCTCTCAATTGCATGTTGTTGAAACATGGACAAAAACATCAGTTTCAGTTT
>CM075979.1:41761772-42089408 GCA_038087875.1 Malacoraja senta | reverse complement strand
TGCCCCCCTTCTCTCTCCCCCCCCTTCTCTCTCCCCCCCTCCTCTCTCTCCCCTCCTCTCCTCCCCTCTTCTCTCACCCTCCACTTCCTCCTTCTCTGTCCCCCTCCAATCTCTCTCCACCCCCTCCTCTCCCCTCCCCTCGCCCCCCACCTCTACCACCCTCTCTCCTCCCTCCTCTCTCCCCCACTCTTTCCCCCCTCCCTTTTACCCCCCTCCACTCCCCTTCAACCCTCCATCTCTTATTCTCCTCCCCCTCTCCACCCTCCCCTCTCGTCCCCCCCCTCTCCCCCCTCCACCTATCCCCCTCCTCTTCTCTTCCCCTCCACCTCTCCCCCCTCCACCTCTCCCCCCTCCACCTCCTCCCCTCCTTGTCTCTCCCCCTCCTCTTCTCTCCCCTCCAACTCCCCCTCCCCTCTCCTCCCTCCCCTCAATCACCCCCTCCTCTCTACTCCTCCCTCCCCCTCTACTCTCTCTCCCCTCTACTCTCCCCTCTATCTCCCTCTCCTCTCCCCTCTTCCCCTCTCCTCTCTCCTCTCCCCTCCCCTTCTCCTCCCCCACCCTTCTCTACCCCCCTCATCCACCCCTCTCTCCCCCCTCCCCCCTCTACCACACCCCTACCCCCTACCCCTGTCTCCCCTTCACCCTCCCCGCTCTCCTCCCCTCCGGTCCCCCCCCTCCACTCTCCCCTCCCTCTCCCCCTCCTCACCCCTCTCCTCCCCCTCTCTCCTCCCCCCTCCCCCTCTCTCCTCACCCATCTCTCCTCACCCATCTCTCCTCATCCCTCTCTCCTGTTTGTGTGTGTGGGTGTATGTCAGGTGTATGTCATTTTGATTTTGCCTTTGATTCGTTGGTCCGCCAAAACCACATGTAAAAACTCCGAGATTTTTACCATTTCGCTAGCGATTTTACTTTTACATTCGCATATCCGCACCTCATTAAATTTCGTCAATTTTTTGCACACATATTTAATAAAATCCTTCCCCCCCCACTCACTCATTTTGTCTCCTGTTGGCCACCTTCTCATCGCGTGCCGCACGCAACCATAACGGCTGCTCCCGCCCGGCTCTACTCCACTCCCCCCCCCACCCCCCGACGCGGCTCTGTCACGCTGGTGGAAAGCACAGATCAGCTGGTCCCCCGCTGCTTTTCGCCGTCCTCGCTGCCGGCCCGTACGCTTGCACTGTCCGAAAATCCCGCGCGTCAACGGCCTGTCGGCCCGCAGGCGCATTGAGGGCGTACGCAGCGTCTCCACGGGCGTACGCAGCGTCTCCACGGGCGTACGCAGCGTCTCCACGGGCGTACGCAGCGTCTTGACGTAGTACGCAGCGTCTTGACGTCGTACGCAGCGTCTTGACGGCGTACGCCTAGTGTGTGGCGTTGCGCGATGATGTCAGGCCGCCCCCCCCCCCTTGCAACTGCGCATTGCGGGAACAGACCCAATGGGTCTGCACTTGGTCTAGTATACTTTTAAAACTCTGTGTGTGTGTGTGTGTGTGTTAGTGGGTGTATGTCAGATTAGATTTTCAGATTAGATTTTTGGCCTTTGATTCCTTGGTCCGCCAAAACCACACGCAAAAACTCCGAGATTTTTTCCATTTCGCTAGCCATTTCACTTTTACATTCGCAGATCCACTCCTCATTAAATTTCGTCGTTTTTATGTACACATTTTAAATAAAATCCTTCCCCCCCCCCCCCCCAAATTTCAAAATGTTAAAAAAATCAAACAGCTCTCACCCATAGAATGTTGGTGAACGTTCCATCGTGTGATGTCACAATGCCCAATGCTCACAGGTGTCCAATCAGAATAGATCTCATTTACATATGCCTTTGCACCAGCCCCAGCCCCCCCCCCCCCCGCAGCCTGTGTCGAATCGCATGATCACATGTGTGGGAATAGAGAAAAAGGATTGGGGGTGATAGGGAATGGGGAATAGATGGACTGCCTCTACCCCCCCCCTCCCACTTTCCCTCCCCACTCTTTCCCCTCTCTCCCCCCACCTCTCTTCCCCTCCCTCCACACTCTCCTCCTCCATCCCCTACCCCATCTCCCTCCTCCCCTCCCTCCCTTCCCTATCCCCCTCTCCCACACCTCCTCCCCCCCTCTCCTCCCCCCTCTCCATCTCTCTTTCCTCATCCCTCTCCCTCTCCTCCCCCTCCTGCCACCCACCCTCTCTCCCCCCGCACCCCCCTTCCCTCTCCCCCATCCCCTTCCCTCTCCCCCCACTTCACCTTCCCTCCCCACTCTTCCCCCTCTCTCCCCTACCCCATCTTCCTCCTTCCCCCCTCCCCCACATCTCTCTCCCCCTCCCCTCTCCCCTCCCCACCGCTCTCTTCTCCCCCCTCTCCATCTCCCTCTCCTCACCCCATTCCCTCTCTTCCCCCTCCTCCTCCCACCCCATCCCTCTCTCCCCCACCCCCTTCCCTCTCTCCCCACCCTCCTTCCCTCTCCCCCCCACCCTCCTTCCCTCTCCCCCCACCCCTACCCCTACCCATCTGTCCCACTTCCACCACTCCCCCTACTCCTCTCCCCCTCCCTCCCCACTCTTCCACTTCTCTACCCCTTCCCCCACCCCTCTCCCTCCCCACCCCTCTCCCACCCCACTCCTCTCTCTCCCCCTCCCTTCCCCCTCTCTCCCCTCTCTCCCCCACCCCTTACCCCTACCCCTCTCTCCCTCTTCCACCACTCCCCCCTAACCCCCTCTCCCTCCCTCTCTCCCACTTCCACCACTCCCCCCTACCCCTCTCCCGCTCCCTCCCCACTCTTCCACTTCTCTCCCCCCTTCCCCCACCCCTCTCCTTCCCCACCTCTCTCCCTTGCCCACCCTCTCTCTCCCCCACCCCCTTCCCCTACCCCTCTCTCACCACCTCTCTCCACTCCCCTACACCTCTCCCTCCCCACTCTTCCACTTCTTTCCCCCATCCCCCACCCCTCCCCCTCTCCCCCTCCATCCACCCTCTAGCCCCTCTCCCTCCCTCCCCTCCATCCTCCCTTCCCTCTCTCCCCCCTCCCCCACCCTCTGTCCTTCTCCCCACCCTCTTCCCCCCTCCCCGCCCTCTCTCACCCCCTCCACCACCCCTCTCTCCTTCCTTTCCCCCCTCTCTCCCCTCTCCATCTCCCTCCTCCCCTCCCACCTCCAACCCCCACCCCTCTCTCCCCCCCCCTCCTCCCCCTACCCCTCTCTCCCTCTTCCACCACGCCCCCTACACCTCTTCCCCACTCCCTCTCCTCCACCCTCTCTCTTCCCCCTCTCCCCTCTCCCCCACCCCCTCTCTCCACCTCTGCCCCATCCCCTCTCACATCCCCTCCCCCACCCCTGTTTCCCCCCTCTCCCACCCCTACCCCTCTTCCCCCCACCTCCCTTCCCCCTACGCCTCCCTCTTGCACCACTCCCCGCTACCCTTCTCCCCCTCATTCCCCACTCTTCCCCTCTCTCCTCCCCTCCCCTCCCCTCATCTCTACCCCCTCCTCCTCTCCCCATTTCCCCCTCCCCCCTTCCCCCCTCCCCGCTCTCCTCCCCCTCCCCATCCCCCTCTCTCCCCCTACCCCCTCTCCTCTCCCTCCCCAATCTCTCCCATTTTCTTCTCCCCACCCTCCCCTCTCCCCACCCCGTCTCCCCCTCCCTCCCTCTCCACCCCTGCGCGTTGGGGAAACGGGTGATGTCACAATGCCATCCCTCACAGATGGGCAATTGCAATGGATCTCATTTACATATGCCTTTGCTCTAGCCCCAGCCCCGCCCCCAGCTGCCTGCGTCGAAGCGCGTGATCACGCCCCAAAACACAGGTTATTATAAACATCAAAGTATTAAAACTGTGTGGCCCAGCCGCCCGCCCACCCCCCTGCATTAATGTTAAGTTAACTCGCACGCATACTCTGCTTTCCCCCTCCTCCTACTCTATCTCCCCCCCCTCTCTTTCTTCCCAACCACTCCCACCCAAACCTTTCATCCCCGCTGTTAACCGCTCCTAACCTCACAGCTGTCAACTTCAAATGGCTGCTGTCCAGCTCTCCCGCGCACGGCGCCTCTTGCAACGGCTGCGGGCGGCGCGAGGCCGAGTTACGTCAACAACCCCTTCTCCCCCCCCTCCCGACGCGCGTGCATTTGGCTCTCCGACTCCTTCTCCCTCCCGCCGTCCATCTGCGTTCCTGTTCTGTGTCCCTCTCTGTGAACGAGCAAGTTCTGCAGATCCGGAGGTCACCGGGGACAGGCGAGATCCTGGGGAGGTGAAGAAGGGGAGTGGGAGGTTTGAGGGAGAGGAGGTCGTAGGGAGGGAGAGTGGGGAATGGGGGAGGTGAGGAGGGAGAGTGTGGGAATAGAGGGAGAGGAGTGGGGGGTGATAGGGAGTGAGGAATAGATGGACTCCCCCACACCCATCCCTCTCTCACTCCTCCCCACTCTCCATCTTCCTCTCCTTACCCCTCTCCATCTTCCTCTCCTCAGCTCTCTCCTCCCCATCCTCCCCCTCCTCCTCCCACCCCCTCTCTCACCCCCATCCCCCACCCCTCCCCCCCATCCCCACCCCTCTTCCCCCATCCCCACCCCTCTCTCTCTTCCACCACTCCCCACTACCCCTCTCCCCCTCCCTCCCACTCTTCCACTTCTCTCCCCCCTTCCCCACCCCTCTCCCTCCCCAAACCTCTCCCTTCCCCACTTACCCCCCCACTCTTCCCCTCTCTCCCCCCTACCCCTCTCCCCCTCCCTCCACACTCTTCCCCCTCTCTCCCCTTCCCCTCTCCCTCCTCCCTCACCTCCCTCCTCCCCCCATCCTCCCTCTCTCCCCTCCCCCACCCCTCTAACATCCCCTCCCCATCCCCCACCCCTCCACCCCTCTCCCCCGCTTCCCGCCCTACCCGCTCTCCTCCCACTCCCCACTCTCCTCCCCCTCTCTCTCCCTCTTCCCCCCCTTCCCCCCCATTCCCCCCCTCTCCTCTCCCTCCCCAATCTCTCCCCTTTCCTCCTCCCCCTCTCCCCTCCCTCCCCTCTCCCCACCCCGTCTCCCCCCCCCTCACCCCCCCGCAAACGTGCATTGGGGAAACAGACCCAACGGGTCTGCACTTGGTCTAGTATATTATAAAGCTGTAATTCTGTTTGCTGGATTATAACAATATTTACCATAGTTTATATTGTTCACATAACCTGCAGATAGCTTTTAATAGACAGGCAAAAGCTGTTTGCTTCCTATGCTTGAGATCATAACTTTAGAAAAAAACAGTGCTGTGCACATAAACATTCCTATATTTCATCTTCCCTATTGAAACAATGTTTTCATGAATGTTGATGGCATTGATAATAGATGTCAATCCACAATTACAAACTTCCTTTTGTATCTTAATAATAACAAAATAACTATCTGCATTTGGAAATTTGTCCAAGTCGCAGTCTATTCAATGGCACAGGGTAAACTGAAGCACCAGTCTATTACTCCCATATATATATTGGATGCATTCTGGGTTGTTTTTAAAACCCTTGATGAAAGTATTTAACGATGTTTTTGGAGAGTTGGGGATGGGGATTGGGGTGGAATATGGTTTCAGCATTGCGTCATCTTGAGTAGAAAATATCACACTACTTAATTGTGAATTACCACTTAGTTCACGGCAATCCAAATAAAAACATAATAACTGGACATACTCAACAATTCACACACCATCTAAAGGAAAGTCAAATTGAGTTTCCGAACATTTTCGACATTTTCTGTTTTCATGTCACATTTTTGGCATCTTGAATTATTTTGTTTTTGGATTACATGTTCCTCTTAATAGGTAATGTTAACTGTTTTTGCAGCGAATGTACCTGGTGACGGAGGTCTGTGAAGGTGGAGAGCTCAGTGCAATCCTTCACAGAAAAAAACATTTAAATGAAAATGAAACAAGGCATGTGATTCATAGCCTAGCAAGTGCAATTGCTTACTTACATAAGAATGGTAAGATTTTATCAGAAACTAAATAATTTTGTACTTATGCTCAATATCATTATCGTAAATGTCTGAAAAAATAGAACCTGCAATAGGCAACAGAAACTGAATTGACCAGTTTCAGTTGTGAGTGAGCAGATATAAGAGGAGGAACTATGCAGGAGATTTTAAAAACAGTCATTAGTATCTTGGTTAGACTGCTCCAGTGGTGCTTAAAAGGAGGGCTATGTTGAGGTGAAGTGCTGTATCTGAGGGTAAGTGCTGAGGCGTTGACTTGTGAGGCTTCAGCCAAAAGACTGAGTGGAGGATGATGGCAATTTAACGTAAAGTCTGTTTTTTATTGTTACTCTTCCTTGGTCTTATTGCAGTAAGGATGGAAGTTAGGGCACTGGTTTGCTGCTCCTGCAGGATGTGGAAAGTTAGGAAAACCTCCAGTGTTCCTGTGGACTATACATGTGGGAAGTGCGCCCAGCTGAAGCTCCTGACCTACCACGAGGAAACTGGAGTATCAGCTCAACTACCTCAGGATTGTCTGAGAGAATGTTAACGCTGTACATAGGAGCTATCGTGAGGTGGTCACACCTAAGATATAGGCAGAAAGAAAATGGGTGAGCATCAGGAAAGGGAGTGGGCAGAAAGTGCAGGAATCTGGCCATTCCCTTCAAAAACATATGTCCTTTTTGATACTGTTGGAGGGATGACTATTCAGAGGAGAGCAGCAGCAGCAGTCAAGTCTGTGGTGTCAGGCCTGGCTCTCAATCATATGTGAGGAAGGGTGGAGGCAGATAACCCTCTAGTGATTAGTCAGAGGGACAGACAAGAAATTCTGTGGCAGCAAACGTGATTCCAGAATGTTTGTGTTGCAACCCTGGTGTCAGGATCCAAGATTTTTCAGAGTGGATGTAGAACTTTCTGCGGGGCAAGGGTGAGCAGCCAGAAGTCATTGTTCACAATGGCACAAATGACATGCAGTAGATAGAAAAAAGGATAAGGTCCTGCAGAGTGAAAATAGGGAGTTAGGCAAACAGTTTAAAAAGCAGTGAGTTAAAAAAGTGAGGCCCAGTGCAAATTGGAGGTCGGTTGCTCAACACTTTAACTCCCTCTCCCATTCCCACACTCACCTTTCTGTGCTGGGGCCTCCTCCATTGTCAGTGAGACCCAGTGCAAATTGGAGGAACAGCACCTCATTATTCTCTTGGGCAGCCTACACCCCAGCAGTATAAACATTGACTTCTCTACCTTCAAGTAGCCTTTGCTTTCCCTCTCTCGCGATCCCCTTCCCAGTTCTACGTACTGTCTATGACTACATTTTATCTCTGTACCACCCACTCCCCTGACACCAGTCTGAAGAATGGTATCGACCTGAAACGTCACCCATTCCTCCTCTCCCTAGATGCTGCCTGTCTCGCTGAGTTATTCCAGTATTTTGTATCTATCTTCGATTTAAACCAGGATCTGCAGTTCTTTCCAACACAGTTAAAAAAGCAGGATCTAAAAGGATAATCTCCGGAGTACTTTCAGTGCTCCATGCTAGTGAAGGTAGAAATAGGAAGTGAGGAAAGGTGAACGCGTGGCTGAGAGTTGGTCCAGTGACAGAGATTCCGATTTTTGGATCATTGGAATCTCTGGGGCAGTGGTGACCAGTACAGGGTTGACGTCCCATACCACCAGGTTCAGGAAACACTACTTTTCTATAACTATCAGGTTCTTGAACCTACCTGCATAATCCCTAATCCCACCTCAGCGATGGAAAAACCATGACATACCTCTTGCACTACCATAGACTTGTCTTTTAATTGTATATTTTTACACTAATGTCATTTTCTTTTCGGCCTTGTAGAATGTATGTCTAATTTATGTTTTTGTGTATTGTCTGAATCAATGTGCCTTTTATGCTGCTCAAGCAAGATTTTCATTGTACCTGTATCTCATCTGCACATGACAATAAACATGACTTGATTGCTTAAAAAGAACAATGTACTTTAAAGGAAAATTCTGGGATTGAAACAGTTAACACATCTAATAAAGATATTAACGCATCACGAATGCAAGTTTAATCAATTATCTTTTCCCATTAGATAGCCAACCTTACTGCTTTCCATTCCTATCATGTCCTGCTCAGCTTCATTGTATATTGTGGAGCACTATGGATGGCAAGCTTGTTGATGTCTATTCTAAAGTCACTGGAGGGAGAAAGGGCTGTGGCCTGTTACTGCAAGTTAGTCTGTGGTTTACCAGATGCCACTAGATTACCACCGATATGGAGAACTGTGGTTTCAAAAAAGAGAGTTGGAATTACCTATTGTCTTCATTGCGGTGTTTTTTACGTGCAAAATTAGTTACTGTACAGTGCACAATTTATTTATTTAGAAACCTTGGGCAAGTCATGTCGCTATGATTGGTTTGTACACATGCTTGACCTCCAGTGTAAACCTATACATGGTGGTGATGGTACTTTATGGTTTGGTGCTTTTCTAACATTAAATAATTGTAGTTTAACTTTTTAATATTCTTTGAGGTTAAGAAAAAAAAATTCTTGAGTTTTGTTTACGGTACAAATTTAGTACACCCATAAAGTTGGAGAATGATGAATGAATCTCACTTGAATTACATACTTTCAATGCATGTTGAATGTTGAATATTGGTCTTTCTACAGACATTGTCCATCGGGATCTAAAACTAGAAAACATCTTGGTTAAAAACATTGAAAACAGCAGTGAACTTGATATGAAGTTAAACATCAAGGTAAACTGAATGGGTTGTAAAATAAGAAAGATGTAGAAACAAGAAACTGCAGATGCTGGTTTACAAAAAAAGGCACAACGTGCTGGAGTAGCTGTGCAGGTCAGGCAGCAACTCTGGAGAACATGATAGTTGACGTTTTGAGTCAGGACCCTTCAGATTGTTTGTAGGCGGATGGGGGGGGGGGAAGAAAGCTGGAATAGAGGAGGGGCAGGACAAACCCTGTAAGGCAGTAGATTGGTGCAGGTGAGGGGGGGGGTTGATAGGCTGATGGTTGGACAGGTAATAAATAGGTTGATACAAGTGAGGGGTATTTTTGATTGGTAGATATTTGGATAAAAATCAGAGATGAAAAGACAGTAGGAACAAGACAAATCGAAGAGATTTGAAGAGAGAGATTGAAGATTGAAGAGCTGGAGGAAGGAATGTAGGTGGAAGGCGAGGGGAGAGATAGGTGCGATGCCAGGTGGGCCACAGGAATAATAGGTGGGGAGGGGGTGGGAGTGAAGGGGGGGGTTTGTGTGAAGAAGCGAGGGGGGAAGTTGTAGTTATAAAAAATTGGAGAATTCAATGTTCAGACTGTTAGGTTGTAAACTACTCACCATCTGCCCATCAAAAACTACCATCGCCTATATCAACCTATTAGCTTCTGTCTTTTCATTTCTGACCTATTGCCGTGTCTTTTCATCTCTGACCTATTACATGTCAGGCTTTGTCCTGCCCTTTCTCTCTTCCAATTTTCTTCCTTCCCCCACAATCAGTCTGAAGAAGTCCCTACCCCAAATGTTCTCGAGAGATGTTGCTCAAACCACTGAGTTACTCCAGCACTTTGTGTCTTTTTGTTTGGGTTGTGAAATAATGTTATTTTACAAAGTTGAAGATGGGCCAAAACAAACCTCTGGCAGGTGCTACCCCTAAGATAAATTATAAACTTAAAAATTCATCTCAAATCATCCAATTTGATTTGGAAAGCAATATTGGAGCATAGATCAAGTAATAATTGTTTAATATTTCTGAAAAGATACAGCTACGCCACATTTCCAGCAGTGACTTGGTTTCTATGCCGTTTGTTACAATTTCCTCCTGTTCAGAATGAAGTGTTGTCTTTGGTTGCCACAATAAACTACATCCTCATCACTGAACCTGTCCCCTTCTCATCCACATTTTGAAGCTGCACCAGATTTGTCTCAACCTTTTTCAACCTCAATGAAAGCCCTCATTTCCACCACAAAATGACCTGTTTGTCTCTTTAACATTGACCTTTCAATTCTATTTCCACTGCTACGGCTGGAATTTTGTTTATGTTTATGTCACTCCGTCTGCTGATTCCAATGCTTTCTTTAGCAAATTGTCCTATCTTTACTAGGTGGCTTATCCTTTCCTGGCTTCTCTACTCATGCCAGCATTCAAATCGTTAAAAGTTGGCACTGATGCATAAAATGAAATAATCAGACATTGGGTTTTATTTCAAACAAATTGGAATTCATATATGAGGAATCAATCCAAGAGCCATCATTAGATCATATCTAGAGTATTATTGTTAAAATGGTTTCCAAGAAACAAGCATTTCAGGAGAGATTTTCCTAGGAATATTGGTTCTCCTGGGTGTTATAAATAACAAAACACTGAGCAAAGGCACAGTGGAATCTGCTTACTCTTAAGAAAATTGGGTATATTTCTTTACACGCAGGCATTCTGACTGGGTGACCCAGTTGCAAGAATTTAAAAAGTGCCATTTTTTCCACAGTGGGGAAGGAGGCAGCTGGTGGTTAGGCTATCATTTCGCATCAAATAGATGCTCAACTCAAAGGTACACAAAAATGCTGGAGAAACTCAGCGGGTGCAGCAGCATCTATGGAGCGAAGGAAATAGGTAACGTTTCGGGCCGAAACCCTTCTTCAGATTTATTTCCTTCGCTCCATAGATGCTGCTGCACCCGCTGAGTTTCTCCAGCATTTTTGTTGTACCTTCGATTTTCCAGCATCTGCAGTTCCTTCTTTAACACAGATGCTCAACTCAGCCTGCCCCATTGCATTTGTTTCCCCTGGGATCCTTGTGACTTAGAGTGACTGTCGTGTTTTGTGGTCACAGTACCCAAAATGACCAGGAGGTGTCATCAGTGTCCCATGAAGTGTCGTGTTCTGTGAACAGCAAGTAGCATTGTACTGTCACATCTTTTCCATTGTTTCTAAATGTCCCCAGTGAGGAGATTAAAAACTATGATTTTATAAACATTAATTAAAACATTGATATTAACATAATGATAGAATTGGCTTAGGTTTGAGGAGATACTTTGCAAAGAATCAGATTCCAGGTAAACAGAAAGATTGTAAATTGAATGCACTGTTAAAAAGAAATTGCAGATCAGAAATGTTCACGTGATAGGAGAAATATGTGGAAAATTAATGTTCATCAAAATGCATTGGCATGTCCTACACATAATCAGGACTCTTCTAAATGGTGTTTTTTTTGGCCCAGGTGACTGATTTTGGACTTTCTGTGCAAAAAGGGGGTGTTGGTAGTGACAAAATGTTGCAGGCAACCTGTGGAACACCTATGTATATGGGTAAGAAATCTGCTGTTGTTTACATTCCAGTTTGCATTTACTGCACAGAATATTCCCAATTCACTCAGTGCATATAACCATTTTTTCCCCCAAATATTATTGTTTCTTAATTTTGGTCAGGTCGAGGGGAGTTCCCCCCGCCACAGGTACCATGTAATGCCGTGCTACCTGCTGCATGGTCGGATAGTCGGCGACTAAACCATCTCCCCCACCTGGTTTGCCAGGTGAGGAGGGGGCTGTGGACCCCCAGTAGGACCAAAAAACAAGACCTGTCAAAGGGCAGATCAGCACCTAGCGAGCCAACGGCCATCCACACTTCAGTAGACGTTGCGATCACTGTCGTGCATAGCATTGTAAGGCACCGTGATCTTTGATGTTTTCAACGATGATGATGATGAATTTTACCAACAGAATTCTTGCTAAGATATCTCACTACATATTACAATTATCCCATTTATTCTGAATATAGAAAATAAGTTATTCATGTAAATATTTACATTATGCCTCTCTACTAATTTACTGGTGGAAGTGAATCTTGTATAGCTAGATTTGAATCAAATAATCTTTTAGATAGTGATAAGCATTAAAGGTGAATGCACCGGTCATTCAATGATAGCATTTTTTTCCTTTTGTAACAATGCTGAATGGTTCATATCCGTTGAATAAAATATGTTGGAACATTAATGTTTCACCACTGGAAATATTTGATACCGAGACCATTGAATCTTTTAATGGGAAATTAAATAAATTTTTGATTTAGGCGAAGGCTAAAAGCTTTGGGGAGAATGCGCAGTAGAAATTACTTTGAAGTTGTCTATCAAAAAGCTGATAAAAACACAGTCGTATGCTTCCAACATCTTTGTTTGATAAATATCAAAAATATTATATAAAAGTTAATATTGACACCTGAACCTTGAAATTAATTTGTTGTGTAATCGATCCCACTCACACAATATTACATATAGCAATATAATATAGCACACACATATAATTTAAAAATAGATTGTGATATCCTTGATGGAAGATGGGCAGTTTACTTTTAAATTAATATAAAAGAGAAATCTCATATTATTCAATCAACTTTTTGACGTTTATGTGATATATAAAATGATGCATTCCTTTTAGGAATACTGTATTCATCAGTGTCATGGAATATGGTATATTTCTAAATATTACATAAATTTGAGTGAGATTTTGTGCAAGCAACTGGCATCATGTTCTTGTAACATAATCTTTTAACTCTTGGCGTTGTAGTTGCCTGGAGTTATTCAGCAAATGAACCATAACTTTCCCATTAAGAGTGATTAATGTAAGTGAAGATTCTTTTTTTTGGAATGCAATATACAATGCAGAGAAGAACTGGTGAATGACAGAGAGATAATTTGGTTTTCTAATAGCAAGTTGCTGATTAGCAAAGAATTATATCAATTATTCTCATGGTGCAAGCTGTAACGAAGCTGAATATACCGAACTGTATTTTTGCCTTTTGATGGCTATTTTAAGTTGTTAATCTTTTATTAAAAGCAAGATTTTTGTCATCTTTCTCAGTACAGTCCATGGTCACCAGATGGTGCTATACTTACTGTCTAGAAATATGAGTAAAGGCACTAGTAGCTGATTTAACGGTAATATGCAGTGAAAAAGATAACTCCCTGAAATGTAATCACTTGATGCTACATTTTATCAAAAAGGTCATTTGTGTCATTCTGAAAATTTGATTTGCCTATCATGGCAGAATGGCTGTAAGTGCAGAAAGGGTACACGATGTGTGTATTTTGGGGCTTCAGAAAGGTAGGTAAGAACACTGATTGTTTCTTAATGTTACTGCTGTGATGGGCTACTGGGCAAGAAACAGCATGTGAGCAGTGATGCAGATGTTGGCAGATGGGCTTAATTGTAGCTGTAACTAACCTTGACCTTGTGGGAGTGCTTCAGCATTAACTGTCCGCAATTTAATCGATAAATTGAATGAGGGAACAAAATGTACAAAATTTGATGACTGAATTGGGTGGGACTGTGAATTGCAAGAAGTGTATAAAGGGACTTGAGGGCAATTTTGGCAAATTGAATGTTTGGGGGGAAATTTGGCAGATGCGGTATACCATAGTAAACTTAGATTATTCACTTTGACTTTCAACAGAAAAACTAATATTTTACAGGTGATTAAGAAATATTGGTGTACAAAAGGGGCTTGGGGGCAGTAGCAATGTTACAAAATTTTGAGATTTTAAAAATAAAGTCTGTAATTTATCCCATCAGATAAAGCATAAAAAGAAGTTTAATTTGACACCTAATTCACTTTCATATCTTCAGTATTAAAAAAGCTATGGCATTTTCATACTCGGAAATTGGCATCTTGTTCCCTATTGCTTTTCCATTGACTTAACACAAAAGCTGTGATCGAGGACAGTTAAAAGCCCATAACTTTCTTAAAAATTAAGAGAACTGAAAGAATTTTTCAGTTATTATAGATTGAAGCATTCTGAAACAAATATGAAACAATCTTACTTAGATGACATGAAATTAAAGCATATAATTAGTTAGTTACCTAATTGTAGCTAATTACAAAATTCAATTCCTAGATCTAAACATCTATCAATTTCTTAAGAATAGATTAACATTTTTAAATAGCCTAAGTGTCCAAATAACATTCACACAAGAATTCACAATATAACAAAATTTTTAAATCTCATTGTCATGGATTTACAGGCCAAATGGAAGAAATTTAATGTTTAATACCTGTAAATTAATGGCCATTTAAATCATCTTGCGAGTGGGATTTTCTGGAACGCGATCATTTGGAACGTTGATTTGCGGTGAATTTAACCTCGTATCGGCATGAAAAATTCTGCCGTTAGTTCGGGGAAAAGAATCACCGTTTCACATTTAAAAATGTGAATTAAAGGCCTCTTAAGAAGCACTTTTACACATTAAAATGAACTACTTTCGTTTACCTGTCCCGTGCGTGAAATCCGTCCCCGTTGTCGGCATTGACGGCTTCAGGAGCTGCTTTTAAAATAACTCCAGCGCTGAAATTGTCGATCGAATAAAAATAAAAAATACACAAAACGCCCGTCGGAACAATTTTTCAGCAAACGCTTGCACTCCAACGAAATATAATTCAGGACAAGGTAGGCCGCGTTTTAACCCCGTCCCCCCCCCTCAAAGGCGCCCAAATCGCGCACACGGCCAGTGGCAGAATTGCAGCGCCGCTGAAGGTAAGTATTGTAACATACCTACATTAAGGTAGATGGTACATGGCCTTCATAGATATCGAGTGCAGGTGCAAGGATTACTTACTACATTTCCTTGGAGTTTTGGTGTGACTATGGCTGGAGTATTGTTTGTTGTTTTGCTATCCTTACCTCAGAAAGGATATACATGGAAATGCAGAAACTTCATTATATTATTTCTAGAATGGTCAGACTGGCACATGAAGAGAGATCAGATCTATGAGGTTGTGGAGGTTAAAAGAATGAAAGTTGAAATACAAAATTCCTGCAGGTTTAGAGAACTGAATTTCGAGAGGGTCTGTTCACTGTGTTTCGATAGAGTGGTGATAGTTTGATAATATTGGTTAAGACATTTAGGACCAAGAAAAGGACAAATTGCTTCTCTCTGGTAGTAGTGAAACTAGTGGAGGCCAAGTGATTGAATATATGAAGGTGGTGGATAGATTTCTAGAATCAATTGATGTCTAGATTGTGGCGAAGAGAGCAGATTATGAGAGAGGATCAGACATAATTGCTTTGGATGGCATAGGAGACTTTAAGGTCCAAATTTCCTACTATTTTCTCTACTTTTACCTTTTATTTTATTGGAAACCTAAATAAGAAATTCCCGTAAAAATCAAAAACCAAATATGCTTATAATATTAGATTAAGCAAGAATAGGAATGAAAGAATGGTGACTAATATATGTTCTGGATGCTAAAACAAATTGTAAAATTGTAAAATTTTCATGCAGCACAATAGGCGAGAATGGGAAAAGGTTAATTGGATATGCAATGAGTGAAATAACAACATATGACCTAAGTAGAAAATGATTTAAATAACATTTCTGAATGATTACTTAAACCCCTGTCTCACGGTGCGTCCACCCACGAGTTTAAAACAAATCAAACTCGTGGTAATCATGTAGAATTAACGTAGCGGGAAGGTCGGAACTCGTAACGCTAACGGCAGGTACTCGGGAAACTTGTTAACTCGTGAAAATCTTTCAACATGATGAAATACTTCCACGAGTCAAATTTATTCTTGAAGTAAAAATAACTGACCTGGTAGGGGAGACATGTGTAGGAGAGGTGTACTGACTGTGTGGGCAGACACTTTGATAGTGATTGCCCATGGGGTTCACTGTCGAGGACTTCATAATGCAGAGAGCATTATAAACAGTGGAGCGATTAACCCTGGAAAGCGGGGAGACTTCTCTCTGAGTTGGACCCAGGAAACTGAAGCAGGCTCACGTAGACTTAATATTTTCTTGAGGTTATTAACGACAGATAAATGGATGGGAAGGGTTTAGAGGGCTATGGGCCACATGCAGGCAAATAGGACTACCCCAAGATGCCAACTTGGACGGCACGGCCCAGCTGGGCCGAAGGACCTGTTTCTGTGTTGTACAGCACCATGACTAAGGCCTATCCAGTGGGATTGACATGTTTTGTATTTCCTTTCTAAAGATGCAGTGCATTTTGGTGACTATTGCACACTGCAGACCAGAAGCGCCTTCAATACCCAGATATACCAGATCCACACAAAATCTTTTTTTGCAGCAACTGTTTATAGTGTTCTCTGCATTATAAAGTCCTCGTCAGTGAACCCCATGGGCAATCACTACCAAAGTGTCTGCCCACACAGTCAGTACACCTCTCCTACACTTGTTTCCCGTACTAAGTCACCCCAGCACCCCCCCACTCCCCTCCCAATCCCCCCCCCTCCCCCCCACCTTTCCCTCCCAACTCCAGTCCCGTCCCGACCCCCTGGGAAATTGAAGGGAGCGACAATCAACTGCCACGGATACAAATAATGTCATACACAAGAAAGGGCAGATGCTGGTTGAGAAAAAGTGAACACACAGTGCTGGAGTAACACAAAGCCGTAGCAGAATTTTGGAAACGTCATCCCATCACCCATTCCTTCTCTCCAGAGATGCTGCCTGTCCCGCTGAGTTAAAGAGTGCCCACGGTAGACTCATGAGTCACTACGGTTAACTCACGGGCTACTACGTTCTTACAAGGAGTTTAAAAGTTTAAAATTTTTACTTCATGAGTAAATTTGACTCGTGGAAATCTTTCATCATGTTGAAAGATTTTCACGAGTTAACAAGTTTCCCGAGTACCTGCCGTTAGCGTTACGAGTTCCGACGTTCCCGCTACGTTCATTCTACGTGATTACCACGAGTTTGATTTGTTTTAAACTCTGGATCACTCGTGGGTGGACTTGCACCGTGAGACAGGGCCATAAGAGAGACTGGGAGATATGAGCTGGATTAGTGCTGTTTCCATGGTTGACTTTGTTGTCGCAATTATCAAAGACAACTTCTTCAACCAGCATTTGGCCTTAGTTTCCTTGATTTGTTCCTTGCTCAATTATACTGCATTCATTAAATCTTTAACCATCCCTGCCTAACTAACCATTTTATTTTTTTTTCTTTTCAGCTCCGGAAGTTCTCAGTGCACACCAGTACACTCAACAATGCGACACATGGAGCATAGGAGTCATTATGTATACATTGTAAGGAAATTAATATTAACTTTACCTGGGATTAATGAGTTTTATATAGTATTAATAATGTATATAAATATATATGTATATAATATATGATATGATATATATATATATATATATATATATATATATATATATATATATATATATATATATACAGTGGCTTGCAATACCTCTTGAACTTCTCCACATTTTGTCACGTTACAACCACAAACGTAAATGTATTTTATTGGGATTTTATGTGATAGACCAACACAAAGTGGTGCATAATTATGAAGTGGAAGGAAAATGATACATGGTTTTCAAATTTTTTTACAAATAAAAAACTGAAAAGTGTCGCGTGCAAAAGTATTCAGCCCCCTTTACTCTGATACCCCTAAATAAAATCCAGTGCAATCAATTGCCTTCAGAAGTCACCTAATTAGTAAATAGAGTCCACTTGTGTGTAATCTAATCTCAGTATAAATACAGCTGTTCTGTGAAGGCCTCAGAGGTTTGTTAGAGAACATTAGTGAACAAACAGCATCATGAAGCCCAAGGAACACACCAGACAGGTCAGGGATAAAGTTGTGGAGAAGTTTAAAGCAGGGTTAGGTTATAAACAAATATCCCAAGCTTTGAACATCTCACGGAGCACTGTTCAATCCATCATCCGACAATGGAAAGAGTATGGCACAACTGCAAACCTACCAAGACATGGCCGTCCACCTAAACTGACAGGCCGGGCAAGGAGAGCATTGATCAGAGAAGCAGCCAAGAGGCCCATGGTAACTCTGGAGGAGCTGCAGAGATCCACAGCTCAGGTGGGAGAATCTGTCCACAGGACAACTATTAGTCGTGCACTCCACAAATAGGGCCTTTATGGAAGAGTGGCAAGAAGAAAGCCATTGTTGAAAAAAAGCCATAAGAAGTCCCGTTTGCAGTTTGCCACAAGCCATGTGGGGGACACAGCAAATGTGGAGGAAAGTGCTCTGGTCAGATGAGACCAAAATTGAAGTTTTTGGCCTAAATGCAAAACGCTATGTGTGGCGGAAACCTAACACTGCACATCACCCTGAACACACCATTGCCACTGTGAAACATGGTGGTGGCAGCATCATGCTGTGGGGATGCTTTTCTTCAGCAGGGACAGGGAAGCTGGTCAGAGTTGATGGGAAGATGGATGGAGCCAAATACAGGGCAATCTTGGAAGAAAACCTGTTAGAGTATGCAAAAGGCTTGAGACTGGGGCAGAGGTTCACCTTCCAGCAGGACAACGACTCTAAACATACAGCCAGAGCTACAATGGAATGGTTTAGATCAAAGCATATTCATGTGTTAGAATGGCCCAGTCAAAGTCCATACCTAAATCCAATTGAGAATCTCTGGCAAGACTTGAAAATTGCTGTTCACAGACGCTCTCCATCCAATCTGACTGAGCTTGAGCTATTTTGCAAAGAAGAATGGGCAAAAATTTCAGTCTCTAGATGTGCAAAGCTGGTAGAGACATACCCCAAAAGACTTGCAGCTGTAATTGCTGCGAAAGGTGGTTCTACAAAGTATTGACTCAGGGGGGCTGAATACTTTTGCACGCGACACTTTTCAGTTTTTTATTTGTAAAAACATTTGAAAACCATGTATCATTTTCCTTCCACTTCACAATTATGCACCACTTTGTGTTGGTCTATCACATAAAATCCCAATAAAATACATTTACGTTTGTGGTTGTTCCGTGACAAAATGTGGAAAAGTTCAAGTTCAAAATGTGGAAAAGTTCAACATATATATGTATGTTCAAATAATATGTGCACACAATGTTGATTAGCAATTCCTTAATCCTCAATGCAATTCTTAACAGCATTGATGTCTAGAGGGATCTTAGAGTCCAAGTCCATTGCTCGCTGAAGATGGCAAAACAAGTAGATAGGCTGATTAAGAAGGTGTATGGTATGTTTGGCTACTTTGCTAAGGACATTGAATGTAAGAGTTATGGAGTCATGATGCAGCTCTATAGGACTTTGTTCAGGCACTTTGTTGCGACCACTAGTTTAAGGCCTCCAGTTCAAAAATCAACTTTTCACCGTCGCCCATCATTTATTCCATGAAGCCAATTCTCTATCCAGTCAGCTAGCTCTCCCTGGATCCCATGCAATCTAACCTTCCAGAGCAGCCTACCATGTTGAAGCTTATCAGATGCCTTGTTGAAGTCCATATAGACAACATCTATGGCTTTGCCCTCATCAACGTTTTTGATTACTTCACAGAACAATCATTTTCATAAGACATGATCTTTAATATAACATCCCAACTTCTATATTCAGTTCTGCCCTGGTTTGACTTCCCAAAATGCGATGCCTCACATTTATCTGGATGGAACTCCATTTTTACCATTCCCTAGCCCACTTGCCCACCTGTTCATGATCCCACTGTAACTCTTGGTAACCATCGTCATAACTCATAATCTATTTTGGGGTCATCCACAAACTTGCTAATCGTGCCTTGTACATTCTTGTCGAGGTCATTAATATATAACTGCAGCAGGCCAGATGCTGGAAAACAAACAAAAACAGAAAATGATGGAATGTCTCAAAGGTCAAGCAGTATATGTGGAAAGAGAAGCCGTCTTCAGCCTAAAAGATTAAATTTATTTCTCTTTCTTCTGATGCTGTTCGATCCACTGAGTATTTCTGTTTCTGTTCAGATAGAATTGGCACGTTCTTCATGCCTCAGCAAGCATTTCCATCATTGTACAATCTCCAGGTTAATGTATGTAATGAAATTATTTTCAAAACCACATTCTGATGAATATGAAGTCCTTTACATTCTGGAATTTGATGTTTTTTAAATCATTTAACATATTTTGTGCAGTAGAATATTCAGCTACAAAAGGAGAAAATTCTACTAATAAGACTTTTGACTGATTCCAAGATTTTTTTTTTCTATTCTTCTCCTTTTCAAGACTCTTTGTTTTTATAACTAGTAGATAAAATCTAATTGGCAGTTTTCTTAAAACCATTTTCTGTATTTTGCGGTGTGATATATGCTTTTTTAATTTTGAGCCAATCAGCAATAAATGGTGCCCAATGAATGATGGCTAACGTGTTGGAAATATGCAACAAGGATTGTGATGTAAATTGAATGAAGGGCATGCATACGTGAAATATTTAAGAATGTACATCTGGTTTATTCTGAACATGGGGAATGTACACATTGGTTTATTCTGAACGTGGGGAATAAATGGGTGATTTTGGCACTTTTGATGTAAACGCAACAAAACATACAGCATCATCCACAATCTTTCCTAAAAAGTTTACCTTTCTCCACAACAAAATACTCTGTAAACTTCCCTCCAAGCATACTTCCCGTCATTGTGGCACTAATGAAAATTTACTCGGCAAAGCATCATGAAGTTCTGCACGAATGGTTGTATGGCACACTGCAGTGTCCATCAATAGTGACTATATCAGATACCGTTCTCAGTTTACAGTGATACACTGGTAACTTTTCCCCTTGTCATAATGTACACATTGTAGTTTTATTGATTGTTAAGGCTATAAAGATGATGGTGATATATTTGCCATGTGAACTTCTTCAAAGGTAAACATGGCCTGTTGAAAATGTTTGCACCTATGGAGTGCATTGCTTGTATCTCAGTTCAGAATATAAAGCCATAAAGTATAATGAAAATAAAAGGTTACATTGTTAAAGCACAAAAGAACAAAATATAAAAGTCAACAGCATTTTGCTGCTGATTGTTCCAAAATAGTAAGATTAAACAAGAACTTACCAAGTTTGAAGTTTGATCTTTATTTTATGAGGAGTAACGTTGAGGGATTACGTGAAGAAGCCCCGTCCAGCCGCACACGCGTCAATCTTTCAAAGCAGCGGAGTGACAATCACAGACGATAATTACTGGTATGATAGTAAGATGCATAAAGACTTAGAACTACCAGCTTGATCCTTTTATGAGGGTGGGAGCGGAGGGCACGTAATCCCTCAACGCTACTCCTCATAAAATAAAGATCAAACTTCAAACTTGGTAAGTTCTTGTTTAATCTTACTATTTTACTTCGGAGTCACGTGAGTGACTACGTGAAGATTTCAAAGCTCTGTGATTTCACACCGTGGATTCAAATCCAGGTGTTCACTGCATCGATTGACTCTATTTGAGTAAGCACAATCAACAATGCATAACCACAACATTTGAATGTAATCAGTTAATGGTTTTATTTATTTTAATAAAAGTAACAAAATTAGGCCCATTTATTATAATGGGGGATTTAATACTGTATCCAGCACGGCATCACCAAACCCTCTGAGATCTTTAATCTCCTTATGGTAATACTTGTGAAACATCTGTTCACTTGCCCATCCTGCGGCCGCGAGAATAAGGTATATTGTCTGAATCCCTGGCCGCTGATTCTTGATGCCGCCCTGGTGGAATGAGATTTAACTTTATCAGTATCAATACCTGAATATCTCAACACCTGTTTCAACCATCGTGAAATTGTTTGTGTTCACACTTTCTTATGAGGCTGTTTATGACTAATAAAAAATGCCTCTTAAAACTTTTGTTGTTTCTATGTAACATTGCACATATGTTACTACACACAGTCGTGGATCTGTAGGATATGCTAAAAATTCCAACTTGCATCCTGTGAACCTAGGTCTACTTTGCTTCAGTAAATCATAGACATAGAATGTCACAGCATTTGGCCCTACTTTCATTCTATCAATTCTGAGTTTCTGTAATGTTTGAACTCTCTGAGCTGAAACTAATGCCATGAGCATAACCAATTTCATGGTGATTTTGGATAATGACAGAGTTTCAACTGGATTCCAATTCCTTAGCAACATCAGTATATCTTTTACATTCCAAATTTCTGTATACCTAGGTCTGGGAGGATTAGAGTTGAAAATTCCTTTCATAAACCTACAGACCCAAGGATGTGCTCCTATTGGAGTTTGTTCTGATTCACTGCTTAAATATGCAGAGAGTGCACTTCGTGCAGTATTAATTGCACTATAATTTAATTTTAATTCATAGTATAGAGTAGAAAGGAACTCTATTACATCTGAAATTTCTGCTGTGTTATATGCAATATGTTTCCCTGAACAAAACTCCTCCCATTTCTTTATATAGGAGATGTACTGCTTCTGGGTACTATTCCTCCAGGCTGTTGTTATAACATCCACCGTACGGTCTGATAATCCTTTTCCAAGATATGGCCTTGTTAGAATCTGCAAAACAAACCAATATGATCATGTAAAGGATGTGGTTCATCAGTCACAGGGTGTACAAGCAGTTTAATCTGCTTTGGAATAACCATAAGGGTTTTAAAAAAAATTAAAAAAAAAAAATTTAAACACCAGTGGGTACCATAGCTGTTTAGGCCAATCTGGTACTACCAAAATCCCTGAGGCTGAATCTTGTTTAATTTTCTGTATGCATCTGTGGATTAAACAAAATGGCGGAAACACATACGGAAACATACCACCCCAATGTAGCGAGAAAGCATCTACCGCTACTGCTCCAGGATCAGGTTCCCATGACACATACTTAGGCAAACTGGTGGTTCAATCTTGATGCAAACAGATCAATTTCTGGCATTACAAATTGTGTGATAATTTGTGTGAATATTTTCCGATTTAACATCCATTCTGTATTATCATTAAATTTACGTGATCTTATTAAATTTATCTGGTAAATATATTGCTGACAGCCAAATTTTCCTGGCAATACACCAGGTGCAAATTTCATTCGCTAATTTAGCACATGATTCTGATTTTATACCACCCATGTGATTTATGTACGCTACAGCTGTAGTATTGTCAACCTGTACCTGAACATGCACATTTCACTACAGGCCAGTGAGCTGGAAATCATGTTAGTAGCGCCGCAACCCAGCACACTTACATCAGTCTGTAGAGTGACGGAAGGTGTTTCTACCAGAACCTTTCTGGAAGCATTAGAAACATTGTTAATCCACCATTCTATTTCTGTAATGGATTAAATTGTTAATTTCATGGGCCTGTCAAAATGCCCTCTATTCATTTTGAACGCTTGTACCTTAGCTCTCTGTAAACATTGATAATGCAATGGTCCAAACGTGACCGCTGGAAACCCTGCAATTAATTTGCCTACTTCTCTAATTGAAGGTGTGTCCTCGTTAATGAGTTTTATGCAACCTTCAATTAACTGCAGCTTTTATCTTTTGGCAAAGTGATTACCATGTGTTCGGAGTTAATTGTGAACCCTAGGTAATCAATGTTTTTGCTTGGTAACAATTTAGATTTTTGTAGGTGAATAATGAAACCTAATTTCTCAAAAATGTATTTGACTCTGGATACTGACAATTTTGCAGCAGCCAAAGTGTCCCCTACAATGAGGATATCCTCTAAATAAGCCCTCATGCTCTTAACACATGGCCCCTAAATACATGGCCCTCAGCTCTTAACAGAACTAAAATTGGTTTGAGCAATTTAGTGAATAATCTTGGTGCTGAAATCAGACCATTGGGCAATGCTTTAAATTGCCATAACTGACTCATCCATCTAAATTTCAAATATCTTTGATCATTACAATGCTTTGCCACAGAATAATATGCATCTTGCAGATCTATGCTTGCCATGTAGCAATTTTCTGTGATTAGCTGAATTGCATTAGTAAATGTTTCCATTTTGAAATGTTTGTATTGTTCATAAAGGTTAAGATTTGTCAGATCCAATATGATTCTACATCCACCATCCTTTTTTGTTCTTGGAAAAATATTTGATACAAACTGATGGTGTTGTTCTACTGACTTCTCTATTACCCCCTTATTGGTTAAAGTTTCTAATTCTCCTTTGATCAACTTATTCTCTTCTTTTGAGAAAATTCGTGACCAGTTTGAATTTCCTTGCCTTGGAGGATCCAAATGTGGATAGAAACTCCATTTTGAATCCTACAATGCTATTTAGAATAAATGAATCATTTCTTTTAGGAAGAATCGTAACCTTCCCCCTACTTGTGAATGTGAAACATTTATTGTATTCCTTACCAGACCAGGACCCCCTACCTCGGGGTTTGCCACCGGCAATTGTCCACTTCTGGTAGGCACATTGTAACCTCCACGTATCCCCGGTGCAGCATGCCAACGTGTATATGAGAATGATCGGCTTGTTCCTTCTCCAGCACCAGTATTCCGCCTGTAGGGATACTGCCTTCGCACCGCTCTGCTCATCATCGGTGGTTTCATCATCATGCCACTCAAGGTTCTTGACTCTTCATTCAAGTCCTTTTAGCTTCTTTGCTAGATTTTCTCCAAACAGCAGCTTAGGCATTTGTATGTTGGTTGGTTTGCAGAGCCCTGCATACTTAGGATGAATATTTGGTTTTATTGCATTTTTATGAATATAATTTATTTCAAAATGTGCACCACACATCAGTGCTAGAGCATCTTGTTGTGAATCTGATACATAGTCATCATCCAAACCTCTGGCAAATGCCGTGATGCCTGACCCCAGCAATTTCAATACACGTTGCAATTTCAATTCTTGTGAGCGTAAACCAATGCTCAAATAACCCCAAATCAAGTTATTTACTGCTGGAACTGTCAGCAATTCACAATTTGCTGGGGCCTCGTACTGTTTCATAGTCTCATCCATAGTTACTTCCTGGAGCTGATGGGAGAGTAGATAGTTTATAGTCATTGCTATTTCCTCCCTCAAAGGTTCCCCCTTTATTCTAGGAACAGCAAACTTTTGTGCTAGTCCAGGAACTTTCAGCTCTGATAATGGGCTCTCATCCTCATAGAATTCATCTTCTGAATGTAGATGTTCCTATTCAGGTTTGGTAAATTCTGGCTCCCCTGTTTCAGGTAAGTCTATGCCAGATTCCCCCTGCGCGGGCTCTCTTATAGGCCCACGGATAGGCAGCCCTGTTTCAGGTGCTGCTGGCGCTGGCTCAACTCTAGGCCAACGCTTCATAATTTTCCCTTTACGAACTTTCGGTGCTGGCACATAATTACGTTTGTACTGTCTTTTTTGAGACATTTCTGGTACTGGCTCTTCAGTAGGCCAGCACATATACTGCCTTTTTTCAAGCATTTCTGGCACTGGCTCTCCTGTAGGCCAACCACTGTAATACCTTTGCACAGTCATTTCTGATGGCTCTCCTGTAGGCCACCCTTGTGTCCCAACCAAGGCACACCCTGTGCTGTATCCTCCATTGGCCAACACCGACCTGATTCCTCCTGTGGGTGTTCTTTGTAAATCCCCATCAGGAGCTCTAAACTGGCGACCCTTGCAGCCATAACGTTTTCTGCTGCAGGAGGGTATACCTCCGGGTCTGACTCTTCCGAGTCTACAGGTCGGGCCGACTTTTGTCCAGCCTTGCGCCCCGCCGCCGGCGGTTTAACGGCACATTCGACCGTAACGGGAGTTGATGGCTTCGATGCCACTGCCTCCTCTTCCTGACGCCCGCTACCCTTAGCATCGGGGGTTTTACCTGCGGTGCGTCCCTGGCCTCTCCTTCCCCTACGCTCTTCTCCATTCTGAGTTTGTGTGGACCTCTGCCAACACATCTGAGCGGGAAGAAAAGCGCCCTGTAAGTAAAAACGAAACCACTTACCTTGTCCGATTTTTACTTTAAATTTGCTTTACTCACCGCTGGAGGAGCTCCTGCTCCTCCACACACGGTCATGAACGCTATGCGTCTGATCGATAATGACGCGTGTGCGGCTGGACGGGGCTTCTTCACGTAGTCACTCACGTGACTCCGAAGTAAAATTAAAATTGAATGGTATTATTTTCCAAAGATTTTGACTTCAAAATAATTTGGTGCGAGAAAGATGGTGATTCACTTTGTCCCATTGTCCTATAAAGCATCACATTACTGAACTGGACTGTATAGTGCCTTGAATTCAAAATGAATCCTCAATTACTGTACCTACTCATCATATCTGTGTCAGGAAGGTATGCATAAGAGCTACATTTCTTGGGTTATGAAGCCTTCTGAATCCAGATCATTAAGTGGCTTAGATAACCAAATAAAGGAAAATATAATTGCATTCTTTCCATGCAGGCTCTCCGGAGCACCACCATTTGTGGCAAACTCAGAAGAGAAGCTTGCTGAATTGATAAACAGAGGGGAGCTTCGCCTAGACAGCTCGGTTCTACAAAAGATTAGTGATGGTGGTAAGTAAAAAACATTGTATAATTTTTGGGCTTCTATTTAGAGCAAAGTTAATTTTGGTCTTGTGAAGATTGAAAGCATCTGAAATGTCATTTTGCGAAAGGTTTAGATGGGGTGGAATTTGTCAAATGTGTCCAGGAGAGTTTCCTCTGGCAATATGTAGTGAGCCCCACAAGGAAGAGGGCCACACTTAATCTAGTCTTGGGAAATTGGGAGAGGCAAGTGAATGAAGTGTTCATGAATGAGCCTTTTGGGACCAGCAACCACTGTTCTATTAGGTTTAAGGCAGTTATTGATAGAGGCAGGGCATGCCCACGAGTTAAATTTCTAAATTGGGTCAAGACCAACTTTGAAGGTATAAGACAGGAACTCGCTCAAGTTGATTGGAATTGGTTGTATGAAGGAAAAGAAACGTCAGGAAAGTGGGATATTTTCAAAAGCGTGCTGACGAGTCCACAACATGCATGTTCCTGTTAGAGTTAATGACAAGGCAGGTGGACGTAACGAAGCTTTGGTGACGAGGGAAATTGAGGCTCTGGTGATGAGTAAGAAGGAGGCATGGGGCAGGTATAAACAGATGGGATCAAGTATATCCCTAGTAGAGTTTCGGGAACTGAGGAGCAAGCTAAAAAAGGAAATCATGAGGGCAAAAATGGGGCAGGAGATAGCTCTGGCAGATGACAGTTAGTATTATGGTCAAGGAGGTGCTGAAGGTCCTGACTCATATCCATGACTGATCAGATATATCCTATGGGAAGCTCGAGAAGAGATTGCATGAGCCCTAGCAGAGATTTACTAGTCATTAAATTCAGATGAGATGCAAGAAGACTGGAGCTTGGCAAATGTTGTGCATCCATTCCAGAAAGGCTACAGGGAAAAGCTAGGGAACTACAGGCCAGTGAGCCTGACATCTGTTGTCAGAAAGTATTCTGAGGGATAAGATATACATGTATTTAGATGGATAATGACTGATTAGAGATAGTCAGCATGGTTTTGTATGTGGGAGGTCATGCCTCACAAACCTGATTTTTTTGAAGATGTGACCAAAAAGGCTGAGGGCAGAGCTGTAGATGTTGTACATATGGATTTCAGCAAGGCATTTGACAAGGCTCAGCTTGGTAGGCTGCTCTGGAAGGTTAGATTGCATAGGATCCAAGGAGAGATAGCTGAATTGTTAGGAGATTGGCTTCATGGAAGGAAGCAGAGGTTGGAGGGGTGTTTTTCAGATAGGAGGCCTCTGACTAGTGGTGTGCCTCAGGGTTCACTGCTGGGCCCATTGCTGTTTGTCATCTATATCAATGATTTAGATGAGAACATACATGGCATGATTAGCAAGTTTCCAGACGACACTAAAGTGGGTATCAAAGATTACAGGATCTTGATCGTTTCGGCAGGTGGGCTGAGGAATGGTTGATGGAATTTATTACAAAGAAATGTAAGGTGTTGCTTTTTGGGAAGACTAATATGGACAGAGAATACACAGTGAATGGTCGGGCTTTGAGGAGTGTTCTGGAGCAGAGGGATCTAGGAGTACAGGTGCATAGTTCCTTGAAAGTGGCATCACAGGTGGATAGGGTGGTCAAGAAGGCTTTTGGCACATTTGCCTTCATCAGTCAGAGTATTGAATATAAAAGTTGGGAGGTGATGTTGCAGTTATATAAGTTGGTGAGGCCACATTTAGAGTATTGTATTCAGTTTTGGTCACCATGTTATAGGAAAGTGGTGTCGAGCTTGAAACGGGTCATGAAGATTTGCCAAGACTCGATGGACTGAGCTATAGGGAGAGGTTGAGCAGGCTAGGTCTTTATTCCTTGGAGCATAGGAGGATGAGGGGTGATCTTATAGAGGTGTACAAAATCATGAGAGGAATAGATCGGGTAAGTTGGGGAATCAAGAACCAGAGGGCATAGGGTAAATGTGAGGGGGGGGGAGATTTAATAGGAACCTGTGGGGTGATTTTGGAACACGTTGCCAGAGGGAGTAGTTGAGGCAGGTACTATCGCAATATTTAAGAGACGTTTAGACAGGTACATGGATATGGTAGGTTAGAGGGATATGGGCCGAAAGCAGGCAGGTGGGACGAGTGTAGATGTTGGTCGACGTGGGCTAGTTGGGCTGAAGGGCCTTTTTCCACGCTGTATGACTCTATCGCTAAGAATTGTAGGAATGGAATGTTCATTTGTTTATACCAGGTTCTTGGAATGTGGAGTTATTGCTCCCTCGTTTAAAATTGCTCTTGTAAATTATTTGGAGTATTGTTAATAGACTTACTGAGCTACATAACAAATTTGCAGTGGTAGTAATGATGGCCCCAATCACATTGGAGGCAGCCAACTGCCTCACGGAACAGCTGACCACAGCCTGTGCGATTTTGATCATGATAAATAGAGCGGTTGCAGTTTAGTTCGTTATTGATTTAAAGAAATTAAGTTTCAATGGCAGTTGCCTATTCAGGAAAGAATGAATGTTGCATACAATAAATGTTAAAGTACTGTTCTTTATATCTTTATTTCCATCATCAAATAAACCCTTTTATGTTTTCTACAAAACTGCATGGATAAATAGTGTTCAGCTTTTCTATTTCTTGTAAACAATGTTGCTGAAACGTCAGGTTTACTAAGTTTTCCTTGTTCTACTTGCAGCAAAGGATGTGCTCTCACGTCTCCTCAAAGTGGATCCTGCCCATAGAATCACAGCCAATGAGCTCCTTGACAACCCATGGGTCACGGTAAAGCACAGGCTGATAATTTCAGAATTTCTATGGATTTGGGGGAATGGAGGGATCTGGATCACGTTCAGGCAGAGGAGATTAGTTTAACTAGGCATCATGCTCAGCACGGACATTGTGGGCCGAAGGGCCTATTCAGTTTAGTTTAGTTTAATGTCATGTGTATCGAGGTACAGTGAAAATCTTTTGTTGCGTGCTGTCCAGTCAGTGGAAAGACAATACATGATTACAATCGAGACATTTTTGGGCGACTACATGTCGAAAAATTTTCGGCAACAGTGGCGACAATTTTTGCTGTCATAGGTTGACGTATGTTTTGTCGTAGGTGTTGTCGTAGGTTGTCGGCAGGTGTCGTAGGTGAATTCCATTAAAACTAGTCCCTGGCAGTCGCCTAAAGAGTCGCCTTAATGGGACAGGCCCTTTACGATGTATAGATAATGTTTAGTGCAAAGTAAAGTAAAGTCCAATCAAAGATAGTCTGACAGCCACCAATGAGGTAGATAAAAGTTAAGGACTGCTCTCTAGTTGTTGTAGGATGATTCAGTTGCCTGATAACAGTTGGGAAGAAACTGTCCCTGATTCTGGAGGCATGCATTTTCACACTCTACCTTTTGCCCAATGGGAGAGGGGAGAAGAGAATTCCTGATCTGTATTGTTCTATGTTCTATTAGATATGAAAGACATTCTGTGGGACCACTTACTACATACAGAAGAGCTTTTCCAAATGCATTCATACATTTCAGCTGCTTTTGCAAGCAGGGCCATCTATTACAGTGGATTCCATAATCTGGCCACTATTTTTGTAATTGAAGATTAATTTTTAATGATTCATGCATCTGAACACCTTAATTATTTTGTCTGCTCTTTATTTCAATATTTTCTGTCATTAACATGAACTACACAGTTTTGTTCTTGATCGATTCTCCATCATTCGGCTCAATTATTTAATTTTCATTCTTTTACAGTAATCTTCTTTACACAGCATTCACTATACTCAATGTATGATTGAGCATAATTTGAAAATTTGAACTTTATTTGCTTTTGGAGCTTCAAGCTCTTGTGCAAACCTGTGCTTCCAGGACCCTGTGGATTTGGGGTATTTAGCTCATAATTTGAAATCAGAACTTGTCAATATGCATATGTTGGATTGATGAAGTAAGGTTTGATCCAGTACATTGCTTATTTTTATTGTATTGATCCCATCCTTGAAATCATACTTTTTTTTGTAGGGTACATAGCCTATTGGTTATGGTAGTGGGCTGCAAATGGGGTATTTGTGAATCTAGGATCTAACATAACAGGACATAATACTGAATTAGATAAATCTGATAATTTATATGCTGACTATAACGTGTACTTGACTCCTAATTCACCTAATTCCCTTATGCCGACCTCTAACGGGTAGTAAATACTGCCTATTGTTTCAAACCAAGGAAATAAAACAAATGATATTTCAGTCTTTATTTTGGATATTATTGCATTATTTCAGTCTTTATTTTGGATATTATTTCATTATTTTATAAAGGCTGGTCGCAACAGAAAAAAATGAAGTGATTAGTGTTTCTAAGATGTGTGAAGTTTGTTTGAAATACGTTTTCCAAATACCTAGAGGTCCATTTTTCAGCTGGCCTGGGGTGGTTTTGCATCCAACATCACATCTAGAAATTGATTCCCAACAGGTTTTTTAATACAAGCATAATTCTTCCTCATGAATTGTGAGATGTATTACTTCAAAATAATTTAAATTGTTAAATTTATTTCACACATCACTAAAATCTTTCATCCAAGGAGAAAGATCCTACTTTTTCTATTGTATTGGGTGCTTATTCCAGTACAAATGCTTTTTTCAGGATGTCACTTAGGAAATGCAAAAATATTAATGGTGAAAGTTTGTAATGGAATAAAAGGTAATTTATGGGATCTATCCTTAGATTTACATTTAATAAGGTTGTGGCATATTCATCAATGACAGAACTATTGAACTTTGTTTATGATTTACTCTCACTTCAGGCAAAAAATTGTAATTCATCTCCAAAGTCAGTAATTTAACATTTGCTACTTCTCAATGGAATTGGTGTTTTATCCTGACCTAAAAGTATAATCAATAATGCCAAATGTTCTAATCGTCAGAGCATAATCACAACTAGCTAGAAAGGACAGTGACATGTTTTAATTTACTGCCATACTAAAGTCACGAAACATAATCCTTGAATTCCAGGGTGATACTACAGCCACTCAAAGGCCATCCAATGTGCTTGAAATGATGAAGCAGTGGAAAGATGACCTGGATGGAGATGAAGAAGGATTAAATTCAAATAGTTCTCTACCAAACAGTGTTTGCCAAAATAGTCGGACTAGCCAAGAAGATGGAGAGAGTCCTACCAGCAGCAATGATGTCTCTGATAGTCCCAGAGAAATTGATGCTGGCAGTAATCAGCCCTACACTCCAGCAAAGCAGGTAAAAATTGCATGCAAAGATTAAATGGAAAAAAATATCAAAGGAGGAGCTCTCATTCAGCCCCCCAGGTGGATAGTTCGGGATAAATTTGTAGGAACATTTCTGAATGTGTGATTCTTGTTCATAGCTGGTCTTGGAATAATTGAATCATGTAGCACCGAAATAGGCCTTTCAGCCCTACATCCATGCCGATCAAGATGCCCATCTGAGCTAGTCCCATTCGCCAGCATTTGGCCCATATCCCTCGCAATCTTTTCTATCTATGTAGATGTTCAAATATCTTTTAAATTATGTCAAAGTACATGCTTCAACTAGTTTCTCTGGTAGCTCGCTCCATATACCCACCACCCACCTTCAATCATAGATTGTGTGGGAAAAAATTGGCCATTGGGTACCTTTTTGTATCTTTCCTCTCTCGTCTTAAATCTATGCCCTCTAATTTTTGATTCCCCTTCCTGTGAAAATATGTGCATTTACCTTATCATGTGGATGTGTTAATTTCAATATTCAAAAAGCAATGCATTGTTTACTCTGAGGTGTCTTCAAAGCGAGATAGTTCTTAGTTGACCTTGGATTCCACAAATTGTTCACGTTGTAATGTGAAAAATAACTAGCAAAGAAAGCCACTGAATGAAGGTCACTTTGTGCAACTGCAACCAGTTATCACTGGCCCTGGGACTACCTGGCAGCCAGTTGGCAGCTGTATTCTCCAGGGATTGGTGTTTGGGCCTTGCTGTTCAATATTGATAGTAATGATCTGGAAGCGTGTTTGGAGAATTGCTCAAAGTTGGGAACATTTATTTTCCCCTAAAAGACTTCCCCCTTATCCTTAAACTGTGACCCCTTGTTCTGGACTTCCCCAACATCGGGAACAATCTTCCTGCATCTAGCCTGTCCAACCCCTTAAGAATTTTGTACGTTTCTATAAGATCCCCCCTCAATCTTCTAAATTCTAGCGAGTACAAGCCGAGTCTATCCAGTCTATCTTCATATGAAAGTCCTGACATCCCAGGAATCAGTCTGGTGAACCTTCTCTGTACTCCCTCTATGGCAAGAACGTCTTTCCTCAGATTAGGAGACCAAAACTGTACGCAATACTCCAGGTGTGGTCTCACCAAGGCCCTGTACAACTACAGTAGAACCTCCCTGCTCCTATACTCAAATCCTTTTGCTATGAATGCTAACATTCCATTCGCTTTCTTCACTGCCTGCTGCACCTGCATGCCTACTTTCAACGACTGGTGTACCATGACACCCAGGTCTCGTTGCATCTCCCCTTTTCCTAATCGGCCACCATTTAGATAATAGTCTACTTTCCTGTTCTTGCCAGGCTCCATTTAAACTCGGGGTTCAATGGAAAATGTATTATTCAATTTTGTAACACTTAAAGAAAATATGATTTAAATATGTGATGGGGCATTAATGGAATAAAATCTAATGGTCTGAAAAAGATGCCAGTCAACCAAAATCCCTGACATGCTGGATTAAAGGAGTTTATGCTCTTAGAATGTGTCCTCATTAGTTGCTGTTTCTGCAATTGGTTTTGTTTGTTTGTCGCATTTGTCTATTGTTCTCATTATTTTCTTTATTTGACTAGAAATGGTTTTACAACTTCAAAATAAAATTATAGTCTTACATTTTGCAGCATTTTGAAATGAGATCACGAACGCTTTGTATGTTAGTGTCAACAGATCTGGCACTTTAGCACATGTAAAGCACAGATACTGAGATGTACTCAATGAGATCTGGCAGCATATCTGCATGTGGCTTTCGTGCTTTCTTTACAATTTTCTTCAAAAATAAATCTGGCACTCAATTTGGCATGAGATTTGTTTCTCCACCTGCAGCAGTGTTGTTGCTTAACTAAGCAACATTGATAAATGCACAATTTAAATTGTAATTTTCCAGAGCGTTAAGAAGAATATCATTGCCGCCTTTCCTGGTGACGGGCCACTTGCTTTGAAGAAAACGAACAAGTTCAGCAATAATGTGAGTCCCAACAAATTATGTAAAATCATATTGAGAATGAAAGGGTTAATTTAAAGAAAACAGATGATTAAAATTAAACTATTAAAATTAAAATTATAATTAATGTTAATTTGATATCATTTTGACAGTGTGAGTCTTCATTTGAATTGACCACTGCAGTTGTGATTATACTGACTTGTACTTTACTGGAATTTTAAACTCCAGCAATAAAGATAAAGACGTTGATTTTCAATCCGTGGAATAATTCATTTTTTAATTTACGCCTGTGTTTCAAGTTCCATGAGTTAAAATTTAAATTTTGATTTTTTGTTATTTGTCCCAAAGATTTTCAAATTCAGAATGATGTTTGGGTAACTTTGTGATGGAAATACCTATTATGTTTCATTTGTTGTAACACATGGCCATGAAACAGTAATATTCAGCACTGATCATTTGTGTTCACTTGTGCTACCCAATTTAAACTGACCCAGTACATTAAAAATTTGGATTCTCAGGTTTAAATGATCACCATTAGCAATAGGACACGTGTGCATTGTGGTGTTTTGATTTTGAGTATACAGCTCAATTTGGGGGGCTAAATACAGCAACTCGTCGGTTGATCCAAACCACCAGGTTTAAATGGGTTAGGCAAGTTAAATATCAATATTGATCTCATAATGGAGTGTCATGTCAACCTAGAATTAGTGATTATACTTTCAATTTGTTTTATCCAGCGTATGATTGGGTCAGATGATTGCTATCTGTGTGGTCGAGACAGAATTCTCTCATTGCACCAAAGTATGCTCTAACACATGATCTACAAGGCAGTGGTCTGAGGGCTAGGAAATAGTATTGGGGTGGTAACTCTTTTAATGACAAGTGCTGAAACAATGGTTGAAGAGTTGGCTTCTTTGTTCTAAGTTTCTGTGATTAATTTGTCGAAGCCAGTTTGGAACATCCTTGGGTTCTGAATTGTGCTACATAAATTTAAGTTCTTCCTTTGTTGTTTATGCTATGGATAAAGTCATAGGCAAAGTCTGTAACATACTTTGATGAGTGACTTATTCCTATGCTTCTTCCAATACTGCTTTGAAACAGGGGAGTTGAAATGTGTCTCAGTGAACTAAGAATAACTCTCCTGAAGCTTCCTAACCTCTATTCACTGTGTGCCTTGGCGTCAAGACAATGATTAGAAATGCAGAACATTGGAGATCAGGAAAGTAAAGCTGCATCACTACTTTAGTGCATTATATGCTTTCTGTAGTTCTTGACTGAAGATGCTGGAAACAAAAAGACTTGTTAACTTGAAAAACATTTAATCCTACATGTTCCTTCTGTGTCATAATGTAATCTAATAATGTAGATGCATGTAAAATAAGAACAAAATAGAGCTATTAGAGAATGGCTATGTGGAGTAGACTAAAATCATGATTAAAATGATTGTGACAAACTTGTACATCAAGAGTAGCTGCAATAAATGGTATTCAATGCAAGCTTGGATCATGGGATAATGCAATTATGAAGAGGTTATAAAGGTTGTCTGGGAGAGTAAAACATAGGGTTGGTATAAATCTATGTGGAAAACCTCAAAGCGTGATAACTTCAAAAACATTTAATTTAATTCAAATTTTTTTTTTTAAGTATCAGATTGGTGCCAATATTTTTTCAGTATATCACTTTAATATTTTTCAGGGAGTGGCTCTCCATTCTTGGCATTTTTCCTCCAATAGACGCCTTTCATCCCCTGAATTCCATGGATAAAATCTTTATAAAGCAGAGTTGTGAAGTATACAGTACACACCCAAGATCTTTGAATCGGTAAAATTAAATGGAAGGATACACCCGATTCAATCCATACATTTGTACATATTAACTGGATATCACCCTCTTCCAGTGTACCAGTAAGTATAGTGTTAATGCCCCTCCAATCTTCCTAATAAAAATTGATCAAGTTATTAAGATACAACTTGCCGTGTATAAACCCTTGTTGACTGTCCTTAATTACAAGTCATTTATATGAGGCACCACAAGGCAGTGTGCTCTCCCTCCTGCTCAATACCTATGACTGTGTGGCCAGACACAGTTCCAACTTCATCTTTATATTTGCTGACAATGCCACCATTGTTGGACGAAATACGGATACTGTGAGTATAGGAGGGAGATTGATAGTCTGATTAAATGATGCCAGAACAGCAACCTTGCTCTCAACGTCAGTAAGACCAAGGAACTGATTGTTGACTTTAGAAGAGGAAGGCTAAGGATCCATAAACTTGGCTTCTTCAATGGGTCGGTGGTGGAGAGGGTCAACAACTTCATGTTCCTGGGTGTGCATATCTCTGATGATCTATCCTGGACCCAGCACATTGATGCAATCATAAATTCAGTCCATCAATGCCTCTACTTCCTTAAGATTGAGGAGATTTGGTATGTCAACGAATACTCTCTTGAATTTCCAGGGGTGTACGGTAGAGAGCATATTGACTGATTGCATCACAGAGTGGTTCGACAACTTGATTGCCCAAGAATGAAGGAGATTATAAAAAATGGTGGACACTGCCCAGTTGATCACGGGTACTGACCTCCCCACCATCGAATTGATCTATAGGAGGTATTGTCTCAAAATGGCAGCCAGCATTGTCAAGGACTCGCACCACACTGGCCAGGCTCTAATTTCATTCCTGCCATTGGAATTCTGAAGACTAATGTCCAAGTTCAGCAACAGCTTCCTTCCTAATAACCATCAGGCTATTGAATGTTACGAACTCCAACTAACTACAAACTGCCTGCATTGCATGAGGGACTGTGGACTTTTTTTTGCACTATATTGGGTAATTATTATTTATTATATTATCTATTGAGCACTGTGTTTACAAACCTGTTGAGCTGCTTTGCAAGTAAGAATTTCATAATTCTGTTATGGTGCATATGACAATAAAACACTCTCTTGACCGATTAATCCATTCTCTTCCAAATGGGAGTAATCCTATCCCGAAGAATTCTCTCCATTGTCCCTGCCACTGACGTGAGGCTCACCAGCCTATAATTGCCTGGTTTCTCTCTACTTCCTTTCACAAATAAAGGAATGGTAGCTACTCTCCAGTCCTCTAGGATCTTGCCTATGGCTAGAGAAGAGACAAAGATATTCATCAAGGCTCCAGCAATCTCCAGCCTCTCTCAATAACGTGGGATAAATCCCATCAGGACCTGTGGATTTATTCAACTTAATGTTCTTTAAGTGCCCCAAACTTTAAGTTTCTCCAAACTGATCTCATTGAGCTCCACGTCCTCGTCCTTGGTGAAAACATATGAAAAGTACTTGTTTATACCTCATCCTCAGACTCCAAGCACACATTGCCTCCTTTATCCTTGAATGATCTCCCTGATTATCCTCATGTTTTTGATATAGCTATAAAAAGCTTTGGGATTTTATTTAATTCAACTCGCCAAAGCCATTTTGTGACCCATTTGGCCCTTCTAATCTCCTGCTTGAGTTCTACCCTCCTCTCTTTATATCCCTCGAAGGCCTGGTTTGAATCTAACCTCTTAAATCTTTCACGCACTTCCTTTTCCTTTTTGACCAAATTTACGAGCTCTTAGTCATCCAAATCTCTCCTCCTTACTAGAACATGCCAGTTCTGAACATTGATCAACTGATCATTAAGCAACTCTCACGTCAGATGTGGACTTACTCAACAACAATTGCTCCTAGTGTACCCTCCCAAGCACCTGCCTAATAACATTGTGGTTTGCCGTACTACATTTAGCATCTTCCTGCAAGGTCCAGCCTTTTCCCTATTTAAAACAATCCTAAAATTGATAGAGTTATGATCACTACCTCCAAAATGCTCTTCCACTGAGGCCAGGCTTATTTCCCAACTCAAGGTCCAGTATGTTCCCTTCTCGTGTTGGACTATCCACGTAATGTTTCAAGACATGTAATTTCTTGGATACACCTCACCAAATCTGCCCCAGCTAAGCCTTTGGCACTGAGCAAGTCCCGGTCTATATTGGGAAAGTTAAAATCACTCATTAATCTGAATCCCTGACCTGAAACATCACCTATTCGTACTCTCCACAGACGCTGCCTGACCCAGCCATGTTACTTTAGCACTTGTGTCCTTTTATGTAAACCACCATCTGTATTTCCTTGTTCTACACTATGACAACCCTGTTGGCATCTTTCCATAATCTGTCTGCATATCTGTTCCTCTATCTCTTGTTTGCTATTTGGGGGCCTAGCGTACAATTCCATTAGAGTGCTTGCACCTATCATATTTGTAAGCTCCACTCATACCACCTCAGCTACTAGCCATCCAATATGTCCTCTTTGAATGCCACCATGACAATCTTCCTGATCAGTAAAGCAACACGACCTTTCTGCCTCCTCTCGATCATGTTTGAAAGAATGAAACCTTAACACTGAGCTGCCAGTTATGTCCCTCCTGCAACCACATTTCTACAGTGTCCACAACATCATAATCCCAAGCATCAATCCAGGGTCTAAGTTTATCTGCTTTCTCCATAATATGCCTTGCATTTGAAATAAACACACTTCAACTCATCAGCGTCCTCACCTCTACTTTCCCATCACTCCTTCCAATTTCTGGCCTACTACTGTTTCCCAGCTTGCCTCTCTAGCTTAAACGCTCCTGAGTAAACCTCCGTGCAAGGATACTGGTCTCCCTCCAGGTCAGATGCAACCCATCCCTCTTGTGCAGATCACCTCTGCTCCAGATGAGATCCCAATGGTCTAAAAATGTGAACCCCTGCCTCCAGCGCCAACTCCTGACCCATGCATTCATCTGTCCTATCTTCCCATTTCTACTCTCACTGGTACGTGGCACTGGAAGTAATCCAGAGATTACTATTCTTAGGGTCCTACATTTTAATCTTCTGCCTAACTCCCTATGTTCACTTTACAGGATCTCATTTCTCTTCCTCCCCATGTCATTTGTGCCAACCTGCACAACTTCCAGCTGCTTGCCCTCCCGGTGAGCATGTTCTGCAACTGCACTGAGACATCCTGGACCCTGGCACCAGGGAGGAAACACACCATCCTGGAGTCTTGTTTGCTGACACAGGATCTCCTATCTATGCCCCGAGTCTTCTATCACTGTGGTTCTGACTTTTCCCTTCCCCGCTGTGCCTCAGAGCCAGGCCCGACACTGCAGGCCGGACCACTACTGCTGCTCTCCTCTGACTGGTCCGCCGCCATAACAGTATCTAAAGGAGAATACCTGTTGTCGAGGGGAACGTCCCCAGGGGATTCCGGCATCTTCTGCCTACTGTTATTGTAACAAAAGGAAAAGACTGTGATTAATAATGGGAGCTCTGTGATTTGCATAACCATTTATGCAGACAATTGAAAAGTGTAGTTGGGAATTTTTGTCTTTTTTAAAAATATACTAATTTTTCAGGACCTGGCCATTCATGTCCATCTCTAATTGCCTTGGAGGAGTCCTCCCATAGCGTTGTTGGAGGGAGTTCCAGAATTTAGATACTTTTCAGCGATGGAGTAAATATTGTACATGATACAGTCACTGTGCATTAATGGTGCATGGGAGACATGCTCCTGATGTGCACGTTGCAGGCAGTAGAAATGCTATGGGGTTTTGGGACAAGTTGTTTGCTCTAGGATACCCAGGCTATGTTCTGCACTGCAGCAACTGTGCCATGTGGATGGGCTCATTGGATTTCTGGTTCATGGTGGATGCCAGAGTGGTGGATTTGCGATGGTATTGCCATTATATATCAAAGTTGGTGGCTAGAACTCTTGTTGGAGATGGTCAATATCTGACATTTTTATGGATGTGAATGTTACTTATTAGTTTGGAGGTTTTTAGCACCTTGCGTTGTGCAGGCATGGACTGCTTCTTTTGCTGGGGAGTTACAAATGGAATTGAACATTTTATAATTATCAGTTCATTTTCAGTTCAGTTTTCCTTTATCACCAAACAGCCCATTCTTGACGTGTAATGAAAAGGTCATTGACATAGCAGTTGAAGGTGATTAGAGGAATCCTGCCCTGAAGAGGTCCTGCAGTTCCGTCTGGGGTTGGAATGATTGATCTGCAGCACCCACTGTCATCTTTCATCGCCTGAGGCATGATACTAAGCCTGGAGTGTTTTTTTGCAGTTGATGCTCATTGTTCCCAGTGTTATCAGGGATCCTTGATGCCACCTTTGGTTCGATGCTGCCTTGATGCCAAGAGCACTCAATCTCCCCTCACGTCAGGTGAGATGTTGTGAGCATGACATTGATGCGATAACGATGCCCTTGAGAATTAATAATGAAGATTGTACATTGCCTCCAGAAGCTGTCTGTCAGAAATGAAGGAAAAGTATGCAGTGTGACCAACAGCATAATTGGTTGTTTGACTGACTTTAGGGGGGGGGGGGGGGGGGGGGAGAGAGAGAGGAAATGTAAAACTGGAATATGCCTGGAAGTGTTCAGGCTGATTTTCCAATGGTCACTATTTGGTTAGAGTAATCTAACGTGCTATAAATGGCATTTCTGCACAAATTTGACACAAATAGTCAGATTTCTAGGTGCTAACGTCAATTCTTACAAAAATGAGCTTTATACCTGTATTATTCTGCTGTAGTCGTCGGCTGGAGGAGGGGGAGGGTGGGAGAACAAATATGTAATACATGTAAAGGGTTGCTTGGAGATTGGTATACAGAATGTAGAGAAAAGTATTTTCCAGGGCAGATTGTCCTCTCATGCATGACACTATGCTATTGGGTAAAAATGAGTTCTACAAATGTTCCCAAAGAAGGTTTGAATAACCCTGTGCTGTGGAAACTAAAGTCGGTGACTGCTGCAGCCAATAATTATCTTTAAAGTGAAATTGTTCTACTTGCTGCATGTAATTTAATAAAGTCATATTTATGAAAAATGCGGGTCTGAAAGGCAAAACTACAAAATCTCTCGACAATACAAAGAAGGAAATTATGGCAAACTGTGAAACTTGGACCATTTAGGCAGGTGAAATGAGCAGATATGTGACTGAATGCAAAGAAATGCAGGATGATTTTAGCAGGAATATCAAGAGACATAATGAACTAAATTGTATAATTTCAAAGGAGCTGCAGGAAGTGAAAGTATCTTCATAAATCTTTGAATGCAGCATGGTAACATGATGATTCTGGACTTCAAAAGTAGAAACAGATCAGGAAAACAGAGAAGGGTATGCTGAACCTTGAGAAATAAATTGGTTTGCTGATAAATTTCATTAACAATTTGTCCTGGTCCAACCACGTTGATGCTATGGCCAAGCAAGCAAGGTAACACCTCGACTTCTTCAGAAGGCTAAGGAAATTCAGCTTGTCTCCAATGAGTCTTACTAATTTCTACAGATGCACTGCAGACAGCATCGTATCGGAATGCGTCAATTGCAGAGTTGTAAATACAGCCCAATCCACCACACAAACCAATCTCCTTCAATGCTTCAATGATACTTTATTGTCACATGTACAGTGAAATGCTTTGTTTTGCCTACAACCCAGTAAAACCATGTAGCATAGCTCTCCTAGGCAGTACACAAGTGTCACTGCATCAATGTCACAAAGGTTCACTGAACAGTCCTATCTACTTCCTGACGCTGCATGTGGTTGCAACCCACACACCCCCACCCCCCACCAAATAGTTCTCTGCGCCGCGCCCCCCCTGGCCAGGACCCCCCTTGGTTCTCGACGGCCCTCCTCGCTGTCGTCGGCTCTCCTCGTTCTCCGACGGCACTCCCATGGCTCTACAATGATCCCCCTCACCTGCCCACCATCAACTCCATTCATATTTCACACTGCCTTGGGAAAGGACCCAATATAATCAAGGTTTGTTTATTATGGCCATGTATACCAAGATACAGTGAAAAGCTTTGTTTTGCATGTCATCTACTATACATAAACACAATCAAGCCAAACTCGGGTACAATAGATGGAGCAAAAGGGAGAAAACAGAATGTAGAATATAATCCTCAGCATTGTAGTACACCAGTTCTGGAGAAAAAGTCCAATGTCTGCAATGGAGTAGAGTTGAATAGGACAGTACCCTAGCTTATGGAAGAGCCGTTCAGAAGCCTGATAACAAAGAGGAAGAAGGTGTGTCTCAGTCTGGTGATGTGCGCTTTCAAGCTTCTACATTTCCTGCCCAACGGGAACAGTGAAGGAATGATCAAAGTGTGAAGTCTCGACTGTGTGATGGACAGGGCAACATCGACAACTCTGCAATTTCTTGCATTCATGGGCAGAGCTGTTCCCAAGCCAAGCTGTGATGCAACCTGACAGTGTGCTTTCTATGGTGCATCTGTAGAATTGTGTAAGCGTCATTGGAGACGTGCTTACATTCCTCAGTTTCCTGAGGAGCTAGATGCATTGGTATGCTTTCTTAGCAGTTGCTTCAGTGTGGAAAATCAGGAGGGCAAAAAGGTGGCAGGAGATAGTTCTGGCAGATATCATTAAGGACAATCCTAAGAGATTTTATGTACCAAAGGGATAAAGGGTGACCAGAGAGAGAGAATGGGACCCTTCAGGAATCAAAGTGATGTGCAAAGTCCTCAACTAGTATTTCTCCTCTGTTTCCACTGTGGAGAAAGACATGAGAACCTGGAACTTGGATCAGTCAATGGAAGTGTCTTACGGTCGAGGAAGTGCAGAAGGTCCTGATGCGTATGAAGGTTGACAAATCTCCCGGGCCTAATCAGATAGATCCGAGGACACTGGGAAGCTAGAGACTAAATTACAGGCCTGAGATTCACAAGGCGTCGTTAAATACAGGTGAGATGCCGGAAGACTGGAGGGTGGCAGATGTTGTGTCTCTATTCAAGAATGGCTGCAGGGAAAAGCCTGTGAACGACAGGCCAGTGAGCTTTATATCTGTCGTCACAAAGTTACTAGAGATGTACATGCCTTTAGATGGACAAGGACTGATTAAGGATAGTCAGCAGGGTTTGTACATAAGAGGTTGTGCCTCACAAATCTGCTTTGTGTTTTTTGAAGATATGACCATAAAAGTTGATAACGGCAAAACTGTAGAAGTGTATATGGATCTCAGCAAGACATTTAACAAGGTTCCGCATGGTAGGCTGCTCTGGAAGGTTAGATCGCATGGGATCCAAGGAAAGATAGCTGAATGGATAGAAAAGTGGTTTCATGCGCCGCAGAAAGCATTTTATCAGAAAGCATCACAGCATAATGTGGGAACAGCTCCATCCAAGACCGCAAGAAATTGCAGTGAATTGAGGATGCAGCTCAGATATAACACAAAATAACCTCCTTTCCATTGACTTCATTTACACTTCAGCAATGCCTCCAGCATAATCAAGGATGAGTCGCACCCCGGCCATACCCTCTTCTCACCAGTACAGAAGTATGAAGACGCGCACCTTCAGATTCAGGGACAGTTTCTTCCCAGCTGTTATCAGGCAACTGAACTATCCTATCAACAACTAGAGTGCAGTCCTGACTATCTACCTCATTGGAGATCCTTGGACAATCTTTGATCAGACTTTACTAGACTTTATTTTGCACTAAATGTTATTCACATTATTCCACATGGACAGTATCTGTACACTGTGGATGGCACAATTGTAATTATATCTTGTCTTTCCGCTGACTGGTTAGTACGCAACAAAAGCTTTTCACTGTAACTCGGTACACATGACAATAAACTAAACTAAACTAAGCAGAGGGTGATGGTGGAGGGTTGTTTTTTGGACTGGAGACCTCTAACTAATTATTAGTGTGCCTCAGGGTTCGGTGCTGGGCCCATTGCTGTTTGTCATCCACATTAATGATTTGGATGAGAACGTAAATGGCATGATTAGCAAGTTTGCAGATGACAATAAAGTAGGTGGTATTGTAGATAATGAAGATGGTTGTCAATAATTGTAGCAGGATCTTGATTGGTAGTGTGGGTGGGCTGAGGAATGGTTGCTGGAATTTAAAACAAATATGCGGTGTTGCATTTTGAGTGGTCTAACGGGGGCCGGACCTACACGGTGCATGGTAGAGCTCTGGGGAGTGTTGTACAGCAGAGAGATCTAGGAGTGCAGGTACATAGTTCCTTGAAAGTGATGTCACAGGTGGAAAGGGTGGTCAAAAAGGCTTTCATCAGTCAGAGTATAGAAATGGGTAGTTTATGTGCAGTTACAGTGCCCTCCATAAAGTTTGGGACAAAGAATCATCATTTATTTATTTGCCTCTGTACTCCACAATTTGAGATTTGTAATAGAAAAAATTACATGTGGTTAAAGCGCACATTGTCACATTTTAATAAAGATCATTTTTATACATTTTGGTTTCACATTGTAGAAATTACAGCAGTGTTTATATATAGTCCCCCCTATTTCAGGGCACAATAGACAATGGACAATAGACAATAGGTGCAGGAGTAGGCCATTCGCCCCTTCGAGCCAGCACCACCATTCAATGTGATCATGGCTGATCATCCACAATCAGTACCCCGTTCCTGCCTTCTCCCCATATCCCCTGACTCCACTATCTTTAAGAGCCCTATCTAGCTCTCTCTTGAAAGTATCCAGAGTATCCTCTGAGGCAGAGAATTCCACACTCACAACTCTCTGTGTGAAAAAGTGTTTCCACATCTCCAACATGTTTCCTGCCTCTAGCTGGTCCAAACCCTTAATAATCTTACATTTTTCAATAAGATATCCTCTCATCCTAAATTCCAGAGTATACAAGCCCAGCCTCTCCAATCTCTCAGCATATGACAGGCCCGCCATCCTTGTAAACCGACGCTGCACTCCCTCAATAGCAAGAATGTCCTTCCTCAAATTTGGAGATCAAAACTGCACACAATACTCCACTAGGTCTAACTAGGGCCCTGTACAACTGCAGAAGGACCTCTTTATTCCTATACTCAACTCCTCTTGATATGAAGGCCAACATGCCATTCACTTTCTTCACTGCCTGCTGTACCTGCATGCTTACTTTTATTGACTGTTGAACAAGGACCCCCAGATCCCGTTGTACTTCCCCTTTTCCCAACTCGACACCATTTAGATAATAATCTGCCTTCCAGTTTTTGATACCAAAGTGGATAACCTCACATTTATCCACATTAAACTGCATCTGCCATGCATCTGCCCACTCACCCAACCTGTCCAAGTCCCCCTGCATTCTCCTCACAGTTCACACTGCCACCCAGCTTTGTGTCATCTGCAAATTTGCTAATGTTACTTTGAATCCCCTCATCTAAATCCTTGATGTAAATTGTAAATAGCCGCGGTCCCAGCACAGAGCCTTGCAGTACCCCACTTGAAAGAGACCCGTTAATCCCTATTCTTTGTTTCCTGTCTGCCAACCAATTTTCTATTCATGTCAGCACTCTACCCCCAATACCATGTGCCCTAATTTTGCCCCCTAATCTCCTATGTTGGACCTTATCAACTGCTTTCTGAAAGTCAAGGTACACTACATCCGCTGTATTTCCCTTGTCCATTTTCATAGAAACATAGAAAATAGGTACAGGAGTAGGCCATTCGGCCCTTCGAGCCTGCACCGCCATTCAATATGATCATGGCTGATCATCCAACTCAGTATCCTGTACCTGCTTTCTCTCCATACCCCCGATCCCTTTAGCCACAAGGGCCACATCTAACTCCCTCTTAAATATAGCCAATGAACTGGCCTCAACCACCTTCTGTGGCAGAGAATTCCAGAGATTCACCACTCTCTGTGTAAAAAATGTTTTCCTCATCTCGGTCCTAAAAGACTTCCCCCTTATCCTTAAACTGTGACCCCTTGTTCTGGACTTCCCCAACATCGGGAATAATCTTCCTGCATCTAGCCTGTCCAACCCCTTAAGAATTTTGTAAGTTTCTATAAGATTCCCCCTCAATCTTCTAAATTCTAGCGAGTACAAGCCGAGTCTACCCAGTCTTTCTTGATATGAAAGTCCTGCCATCCCAGGAATCAGTCTGGTGAACCTTCTCTGTACTCCCTCTATGGCAAGAATGTATTTCCTCAGATTAGGAGACCAAAACTGTACGCAATACTCCAGGTGTGGTCTCACCAAGACCCTGTACAACTGCAGTAGAACCTCCCTGCTCTTATACTCAAATCCTTTTGCTATGAATGCTAACATACCATTCGCTTTCTTCACTGCCTGCTGCACCTGCATGCCTACTTTCAATGACTGGTGTACCATGACACCCAGGTCTCGTTGCATCTCCCCTTTTCCTAATCGGCCACCATTCAGATAATAGTCTACTTTCCTGTTTTTGCCACCAAAGTGGATAACCTCACATTTATCCACATTATACTGCATCTGCCATGCATTTGCCCACTCACCCAACCTATCCAAGTCACCTTGCACCCTCCTAGCATCCTCCTCACAGCTAACACTGCCCCCCAGCTTCGTGTCATCCGCAAACTTGGAGATGTTGCATTCAATTCCCTCATCCAGATCATTACTATATATTGTAAATAGCTGGGGTCCCAGCACTGAGCCTTGCGGTACCCCACTAGTCACTGCCTGCCATTCTGTAAAGGACCTGTTTACTCCGACTCTTTGCTTCCTGTCTGCCAGCCAGTTCTCTATCCACATCAATACTGAACCCCCAATACCGTGTGCTTTAAGTTTGCATACTAATCTCTTATGTGGGACCTTGTCGAAAGCCTTCTGAAAGTCCAGATATAACACATCCACTGGTTCTCCCTTATCCACTCTACTAGTTACATCCTCGAAAAATTCTATAAGATTCGTCAGACATGATTTACCTTTCATAAATCCATGCTGACTTTGTCCAATGAATTCACCACTTTCCAAATGTGCTGCTATCCCATCTTTAATAACTGACTCTAGCATTTTCCCCACTACCGATGTTATACTAACTGGTCTGTAATTCCCCGTTTTCTCTCTCCCTCCCTTTTTAAAAAGTGGGGTTACATTAGCTACCCTCCAATCCTCAGGAACCACTCCAGAATCTAAAGAGTTTTGAAAAATTATCACTAATGCATCCACTATTTCTGGGGCAACTTCCTTAAGTACTCTGGGATGCAACTTAACTGGCCCTGGGGATTTATCGGCCTTTAATCCATTCAATTTACCTAACACCACTTCTCGGCTAACCTGGATTTCACTCAGTTCCTCCATCTCATTTGACTCCCGGTCCCCTGCTATTTCCAGCAGATTATTTATGTCTTCCTTAGTGAAGACAGAACCAAAGTAGTTATTCAATTGGTCTGCCATATCCTTGTTCCCCATGATCAATTCACCTGTTTCTGACTGCAAGGGACCTACATTTGTTTTAATTAATCTTTTTCTCTTCACATATCTATAAAAACTTTTGCAGTCAGTTTTTATGTTCCCTGCCAATTTTCTTTCATAATCTATTTTCCCTTTCCTAATTAAGCCCTTTGTCCTCCTCTGCAAGATTCTGAATTTCTCCCAGTCCCCTGGTAGGCTGCTTTTTCTGGCTAATTTGTATGCTTCATCTTTTGTTTTGTTACTATCGCTGATTTCCCTTGTTATCAACGGATGCACTACCTTCCCTGATTTCCTAGTTACTTCCTCAAAAAATTCCAGAAGATTATTCAAGCATGATTTCCCCTTCGTAAATCCATGCTGACTCGGACCGATCCTGTTACTGCTATCCAAATGTGCCGCTATTTCGTCTTTTATGATTGACTCCAGCATCTTCCCCACCACCGATGTCAGCCTAACTGGTCTATAATTCCCTGTTTTCTCTCCCCTGCCTTTCTTAAAAAGTGGAATAACAATGGCACCATAATGTTTGAGACACAGCAATGCCATGTCAATGAAAGTAGTCATGTTTAGTATTTTGTTGCACATCCTTTGCATGTAATGATTGCTTGAAGTGTGCGATTCATGGACATCACCAGTTTCTGGGTGTCTTCTCTGGTGATGCTCTGCCAGGCCGGTATGCTTTGGATCTTGGGCAGTTCCTTCTCTCCTCAATACTTTGCTCTTGACATTATTCTGATAAAAATGAATCTTCGTCTCATCTATCCACAAAACCTTTTTCCAGAACTGTGGTTGCTTGTTTAAGTACTTCTTGGCAAACTGTAACCTGGCCATCCTATTTTTGCGGCTAACTAGTGGTTTGCATCTTGCAATGTAGCCTCTGTATTTCTGTTCATGAAGTCTTCTGCGGACAGTGATCATTGACAAATCCACACCTGACTCCTGAAGAGTGTTTCTGATCTGTTGGACAGGTGTTTGGGGATTTCATTATGGCAGAATTCTTCTGTCATCAGCTGTGGAGGTCTTCCTTGGCCTGCCAGTCCCTTTGCGATTAGTAAGCTCACCAGTGCTCTTTCTTCTTAATGATGTTCCAAACAGTTCATTTTGGTAAGCCTGACGTTTGGCTGATGTCTCTAACTGTTTTATTCTTGTTTCTCTGTCTCATAATGGCTTCTTTGACTTTCATTGGCACAGCTTTGGTCCTCATGTTGATAAACAGCAATAAAAGTTTCCAAAGGTGATGGAAAGACTAGGTGCTGAGAGATCTTTTATATCTGCATTAAGGAGGCATTTAAACACATCTGAGCAATTACAAATATCTGTGAAGCCATGTGTCCCAAACATTATGGTGCCCTGAAATGGGGGGACTATGTATGAACACAGCTGTAATTTCTACATGGTGAAACCAAAATGTATAAAAATACCCTTTAATAAAATCTGAAAGTGTGCACTTTAACCACATGTGACTTTTTCTATTACAAATCTCAAAATGTGGAGTACAGAGGCAAATAAATAAATGATGGGTCTTTGTCCCAAACATTATGGAGGGCACTGTATATAAGATGTTTGTGAGACCACATTTAGAGTGTGTTCAGTTTTGGTCACCATGTTATAGGAAAGATGTTGTCAAGCTGGAAAGGGTGCAGAGAAGATTTACAAGAATGTTGCCAGTTCTGGAGGACCTGAACTGTTGGTAGAGATTAAGCAGGCTAGGACTTTATTCTTTGGAGCGCAGGAGGATGAGGAGCAGGCAATCCTCTAGAAGTGTACAAAATCATGAGAGGAATAAATCGGGTAATACAGAGTCCAGAATAGGGGAATCAAGAACCAGAGGACTTAGGTTTAAAGTGAGGGGGGAAAAGATTTAACAGGAGGGTTAAATTTTTTCTTTTTTACACAAAGGGTAGTGGGTGTATGGGACAAGCTGCTGGACGAGGGTGTTAAGGCAGGAACTATCGCAACAGTTAAACATTTACAGTGCATTCAGAAAATATTCAGACCACTTCACTTTTTCCACATTTTGTTACGTTACAGCCTTTTTAAAATAGATGAAATAATTTTTTTTATCAGCAATCTACATGCAACACCCCAGAATGAGGAACGAAAACAGATGTTTAGAGATTTTTGCAAAGTAGTTAAAAAATTCAGACCTTTTGCTATGACACTCAAAATTGTCCGTAGACCTCCGAGACAGGATTGTGTCGAGACACAGATCTGGGGAAAGGTATAAAACAATTTCTGCAGCATTGCAGGTCCCGAAGAGCATAGTGGCCTCCGTCATTCCTAAATGGAAGAACTTCAGAACCATAGAGCTGGCCGCCCAGCCAAACTGAGCAATCGGAGGACAAGGGCCTTGGTCAGGGAGGTGACCAAGAACCCGATGGTCACTCTGACAGAGCTCCAGAGTTCCTCTGTGGTGATGGGAGAACCTTCCAGAAGGACAACTATATCTGCGGCACTCCACCAATCAGGCCTTTATGGTAGTGGCCAGACGGAAGCCACTCCTCAATAAAAGGCACACGACAGCCCACTTGGAGTTTGCCAAAAGACACCTAAAGGACTCTCAGACCATGAGAAACAAGATTCTCTGGTCTGATGAAACCAAGATTGAACTCTTTGGCCTGAATGCCAAGCGTCACGTCTAGAAGAAACCAAGCACCGCGCATCACCTGGCCAATACCATGCCTACGGTGAAGCATGGTGGTGGCATCATCAAGCTATGGGGATATTTTTCAGTGGTAGGAACTGGGTGACTAGTCAGGATTGAGGGAAAGATGAATGGAGCAAAGTACTGAGATGAAAACCTGCTCCAGAGCGTTCTGGACCTCAGACTGGGGCGGAGGTTCACCTTCCAACAGGACAACGACCCTAAACACACAGCCAAGACAACACAGGAGTGGCTTCGTGACAAGTCTGTGAATGTCCTTGAGTGGCGCAGCCAGAGCCCGGACTTGAACCCGATTGAACATCTCTGGAGGGACCTGAAAATTGTTGTGCATCGATCCTCCCCATCCAACCTGACAGAGCTTGAGAGGATCTGCAGAGAAGAATGGGAGAAATTACCCAAATACAGGTGTGCCAGGCTTGTAGCGTCCTACCCAAGAAGACTTGAGGCTGTAATCGCTGCCAAAGGTGCCTCAACAAAGTACTGAGTAAAGGGTCTGAACACTTATGTAAATGTGATATTTCAGTTATTTATTTTTAATTACTTTGCAAAAATGTCTAAACACCTGTTTTCGCTTTTTTATTATGGGGTATTGTGTGTAAATTGATGATAAAACATAAAATAATGTAATCCATTTTAGAATAAGGCTGTAACGTAACAAAATGTGGAAAAAGTGAAGGTGTCTGAATACTTTCTGAATGCACAGTAGATGGGTACATGGGTAGAATAGGAATCCTGGCAAAATGCAGGCAGTAGGATTAGTGCAGATCGGGCATGTTGGTCGGCGTGGACAAATTGGACCAAAGGCCACAATATATGACTCTATGACTGTGAATGGAACCATGGAAGACAAAAGTGTAAAGGATTCATAACGAGGCGTCGTTACTTTACTATCTTTATTCATACTGGAGCATTACACATAGCACTAGCTGTACGTGGTCTGTCACAGGAACTAGAGAGCGATCTGTGGGTGGGGAGGTTGTAGATATACTTGTGATATGGGGAGTGGTTAGTAGGTATGAGGTCACTATGTTAAAGGCACATGCATATCTCATCTACATCTTTCCTCTTCGAAACGACAGGCAAATACAATGGTGACATGGCGACCACGGCTCATGCGCTAGGATAGTTAAACAAAATCGCCATAGCGGTCAGGCGGTTTGACAAGACGTCCCGCCCGGGTTCGCGTCTCGCCATCCACCCTTCCTGCAGGAGGAAGAGGCACCGGCGGGGAAAGACGAACCTGAAAGGGAGAAACGGGAGGAGACGGAAGAGACCGCGGCACCGATCCCGGAGGGGATGCGAGGTCGGGACCGGGAAGAGCGCGGGCAGGCGAGCGAGGACTAGTCGGAGTGGGATGGAACGGAAGGGGCGGAGGAGGAGCAGAACGTTGCATGTCAGGACGGACGGGCAGAGCAACGCCCTGACGCGAAACAGGCAGTGGGGGAGCAAAGGGATCCGCGGCAGGAGGACGCGGCTCGTTGACGAGCCGAAGGTGCTGGCGGGACCGTCGGTAAATGGCCCCAGCGTGGTCGACGAAATAGGATCTGGGCGACCCCGCAGAGCCGACGACAGTAGCGAGCTTGGAGTGACCGGGAGCGGTCTGCATACGGACAACTTGACCGGGGAAGAGGCGCGGCAGCGGATGGCAGGACCTGTCATGGGAACGCTTTTGGACGTCGTGCCTGAAGGCAATGCGTTTCTGAACCGCCGCAGGTGGGAGGATGGAGGGTATGAGGGAGCGCTGGGCCACAGGGAGCGGGAGTCTGGTAGCGCGAGACATGAGCCGCTGAGCAGGTGAACCCATGGCAGAGTCGCGGGAAATGTTCCGAAGGTTGAGGAGGGCCAGATGGAAGTCGGAGTCAATGCCACCACACTGTTCCAACAGGTGCTTAGCACTGCGGACTGCGCGCTCGGCCAAACCGTTGCTTTGCGGGTACTCCGGGCTGCTGGTGAAATGGCGGAAGTTCCATCTGGAAGCGAACGCTTTAAACTCGGAGCTCGTGAACTGGCTGCCATTGTCCGACTGCAGGCTTGCCGGGGGGCCAAAAGTGCCAAAATGAGGGTACAACCTGTCGATGACGGCCGAAGAGGTCATGGAATGCACCCGGTCGACCACAAAGCAGCTGGAGTAGGAGTCAACGAGCACCAGGAAATGTTTGCCCCGCCACTCGAAAATGTCAGTGGCAAGCGCCATCCAGGGCAGTTCGGGCGCGGGCTGCTGTAGAAGCGGCTGACGCTGCTGATGGGGGGCGAGGCTGTTGCAGGTGGAACACGAGGAGACCCTCTCCCGGATGTATTTGGCCATATCCGGCCAATAGAACTGGCTCCTGGCGAGAGACACGGTGGCTTCGGCCCCAGGGTGACCGCGGTGTGCGACTTGAAAATATTGGTTGTGCAGCGCCGCGGGCACGACCACTTTGTGACCCTTCACCACCACGCCGTCGTGCAGTACGAGCTCGTCCCGAATCAGGAAGTAGGGCACGGCACCAGCCGGCAGTGCCGAACGACGGTCAGGCCAGCCCTGCCGGATGACGGCAGACAGCTGTTGCAGGGCAGGGTCATTGGTAGTGTGTTCAACCAGGGACTTCATCTGCTGCGAGGGGACGATGTTCAATCGTAGCACCAATAACTCATACATTTCATATTGGTGGCGAGCGGTGGACGTCAGCGGGGCGCGAGACAACGTGTCGGCCACGAACATGTCCTTGCCCTTACGATAAACCACCGTGAACGTGAAGCGCTGGAGCTGCAGCATCATGCGCTGCAGGCGTGATGAGGCCACATGGATCGATTTGTTGAGGATGGTGACAAGTGGCTGATGGTCAGTTTCAACGGTGAAAGTGTTGCCCACGATGTAGTCCCGGAATTTGGAGCAGGCAAACACCACGGCCAGTAGCTCCTTCTCAATCTGCGCGTAGTGCTGTTCGGTGGCGGTCATGGTGCGGGACGCGAAGGAGACAGGCAGCTGCAGGCCGTCATGGACCTGGAGGCAGGCGGCACCGAGTCCGAACTGAGAGGCGTCGCAGGTGAGGACAATGGGACGCTGCAGGTCAAAGAACTTGAGCGTGGGTGTGCTGATCAGCTTAGACTTAAGAATGTCAAATGCCTTCTGATGGTTGGGTAACCAAAGCCAGGACGTGTCCTTTTTGATCAGATCCCTCAGGGGAGCGCTGAGCTCGCTGAGGTCGGGGATGAACTTCCCCAGGTAGTTTACCAAGCCGAGGAAGCGTTGCAGGCCTGCCACATTGGTAGGAGGGGGCATCCCTGAGATGGCAGCCGTTTTCTGCGGGTCTGGCTTTAGCCCCTCAGCGGTGAATACATGTCCAACATAGGTGACCTCCGAGACGCGGAATCGGCACTTCTTGGGATTCAGTTTCAAGTTGATTTGCCGGGCCCGGTCCAGGACCAGGCGGAGGTTGACATCGTGTTCGGCAACGTCCTTACCGTAAACGAGGATGTCATCAACAATTATGGCGCAAGGCAGATCTAAAAACAACTGCTCCATGGTCCGCTGAAATACCTCGCTGGCAGAGTTGATCCCGAATGGCATTCGGAGGAACCGAAACCTTCCGTAGGGGGTGGCGAAAGTTGTCAAAATGGACGACCGCTCATCCAGTGGTATCTGCCAGAAGGAGCTTTTGGCATCGAGGACAGAAAAAACCGTTGCTGGACCAACCTGTGCAGCGACGTCTTCCACCGTTCTCATAGGGTAGTGAGGGCGTCGAATGGCCAGGTTGAGGTCTTTGGGGTTGATGCAGATGCGTATCTCGCTCATGTTCTTTTTAGCAGCAACAACCATGGAAGAGACCCAGCTGGTGGGCTCGACGACCGCCTTTAGGACGCCCATTTGTACCATACTGTGTAGGGTCGCCTCCACTCTGTCCTTCATGGCGAAGGAGACACGGTGAGGAGCATGGACCACAGGAACGATCTTATGGTCCACTACAATCTTGTAGCTGCAGGGTAGTTTGCCTAGCTTATCATCAAAGCGGTCGGGATAATCGGCCAGCGGGTCCATAAGAGTCTGCACCTGGTGGATGTCCCGGTGGAAGTACACCAGTCCCATTTCCTGGCATGCCTGGATCCCCAGCAGGGGAATGCATTTTCGATTGAGGAGATAGAAGGTGAGGGGCCGAGTGGTCTCTAGTATCTTACAGTGTAGCGTGGCCTTGCCCACAGGAGTAAGAATCTCCCCACCGTAGGCATGCAAGGTTGAGCTCTGAGAAAATATCTGCTCATTAGTTCTTATCTGGTTGAAAAGGGATGTTGACATTACGTTGGTCACCGCCCCCGTGTCGATTTTAGCAGTGAAGGTCGAGTTGTTCACAGTGACTTGCACAGAAGGATCCGTTATCATAGCAGGTGCGTCCAACACGGTAAACAAGTTGGTCTCCCCCTGAGAGGAGTCAGATGTAGAAACAGAATGTTCATCGGAATAGCACTGGGAGCTGAGCTCGTTGCCAGCTTGTAGAAGGTTGTTTAAATTTCCCCTTCGAGCAGCGACAGGCTTCCCACGGGAACGACAAGCCGCAGCAAAATGGTTCAATTTATTGCAGACATTGCAAGTCTTTCCCAAAGCAGGGCACACATTGAATTGATGAGTTGTGAAGTTGCAATTAGGGCACCTTTGCTGGGTACCTCCCCTTGTAGCAGCACCGAACCCCGGGGCGCGTCCCCCTCGAGCAGCGAGCGACCCTGGGGGTCGCGACTGGGGTGTGTTCATGAGATGACTGGGAGTGCTGGCAAAGTTGATCGCCTGCTCAGCCGGCGGCGCCGCCGAGGAAACAGCGTCAGCTAAGCGAGTAGCGTGCATAGCATCGGCCAAAGTCAGATCCGGCTTGCGCAGAAGTTCGGCCCTGAGCTTCTCATCACGGAGACCGTAAACCAGTAGGTCCCTGATAATCTCATCGGGGTTCCACGCTTGGAGGCGGTAGCGCCTACCGAGGTGCCGCAGCGCAATGACATAGTTCTCAGCAGATTCCCCAGGGAGCTGACGCCGCGCGAACAGTTTAAAACGTTCTAAGATGCAATTAGTCGGAATGTCACAAATAGCGTCAAACTTAGCCAACAGACATACCGGGTCCCGAGCTGATTCTCCCGCAGCGTAGACGAAGAAGTCGGAGCGAGTCAGTGCCTCGGGACCAGCCAAGTTGAGAAGCAGGGAGGCTTTGAGAGCGGGGGTGGCGTCAGGATGAGCGATCGTGAAATAGTGTTCAAAGTCACGTTTGAATATGTCCCATCGAAGGGCGATGTCTAAATCAAAAACGAGCACATCGGGCTTACGGGCAGAAGAGGCCATGACAAAGAAACAGGAGGGCGGGGGAAACAAAAAACTGGGACAAAATTAAATGATAAACCGATAAACAGGAGGCGCAAGGTAAGTTATGTGACACCATGTAAAGGATTCATAACGAGGCGTCGTTACTTTACTATCTTTATTCATACTGGAGCATTACACATAGCACTAGCTGTACGTGGTCTGTCACAGGAACTAGAGAGCGATCTGTGGGTGGGGAGGTTGTAGATATACTTGTGATATGGGGAGTGGTTAGTAGGTATGAGGTCACTATGTTAAAGGCACATGCATATCTCATCTACAAAAAGGAAATGTTTTTAATGTCCAGCTGCAGGGTAGTGCATAGGAATTTTTTGGAAATACAGCCAAAGAAACACCGGTGCATGCATTGTTCCAACCAGGCACTAATTCACTGGAGAGTTGATAGTGACATCTGATTTTAGGTTCCAGGTGGATCCTATCAGGGCCATGAATAGTATTGGATTGTTTGTAATCGTGAGGGAACAGAGATTCATATCATGTGACAACAGAAGTACAACACAAAGCTACCTCACATTTTCGTTTTTTGTATCATTAAATTCCCTTCAACCCTGGCTTTCTATATACTTTACTCACTTCCCAAAGTAAATCTGTGTTGAATCTTTCAACATTACCCAGAGAATACATCCAACCTATTAACTGCTTCATTACCAAGGCTGCCTACTCTCACCTTGTGACATTGCCTGAACCTGAGGCCATTCAGTATGTTGCTGAAATCATTCTCCATGCCACAGTTACTGGTAGGCTGACTACTCCAAAACTTTCTTAGCTGGTCTTCAAATTATATAAACCAGTGCTTGTCAAAATTATATAAATTGTTACCCATCCAAAACCCTCTTACCCTTATAATATCTTGCACCAATTCCTATTCACCCTTCGCTTCTCTACTTGACGACATACAATGGGTTCCAAATGAACAATTCCTTAATTTTAAAATTCCTCAGGCTTCACATCCCACTGTGGCCTCACCCCTCCATCCCTGTAATTTCTTCAGACCGTGTGATTTCTGTGTTCCATTTTTCACATCTCCACTGTTGATGTCCTCTTGTCCCTAAGAGAATGGTTGGAATTTTTAGACTTTAGGGAAATCATTGATTCTGGGAATCAGGTAGGAAACTGGAGATAAGGTTGAGATCAGATTAATGTTACTGAATAGTAGAGTCAGCCCGAGGGACCATGTGGCCTGCTCCTGCTCTCCGTAAACTGTGAAATGTCCTCCCTAAACTGCTGCTCCCTACCGCTCATCCTTAAAATGGTGCCAAAATCTGACATCAGTAAACATTGCACTTTTCATCCTGAAATATTAGGATAATCATTGAAAGGGAGAATGTCAAAAGATGGTGAGTTGATCAGATTTTTCTTATGTGCCTTGTGCGCTTTACTATCGCAGAGCATTTTGTACGTTTTTGTATATTGTTGGCAGCAACAATGACATGCCTAAGAAATATGTGTCCATATTGGATGCAGTAATCCATAAAATACAGCACAGCAGAGGAAAGGTGGGTTATGAATGTGGCCCCTTTGAATTGATGAGTGGAAAGCTCAAACCACCTTGACAAAAATATGTTTTGAGAATCAATTTGAAATTACGAGCATTTAACATATGTGATTTGATGTCAGTGAATAGTTTTGCATCTGAATAAATAAAATCCAGTATGCACGTTCTTCAAGAAGAAGTTATGTGGTTGGATATTTTTAAGGTGAAGTTTGACAGATTCTTGATTAGTAAGGGTGTCAGGGGTTATGAGGAGACGGCAGGAGATGGGGTTGAGAGGGAAAGATAGATTAGTCATGATTGAATGGTGGAATAGACTTGGTGAGCCGAATGGCCTAATTCTGCTCCTATAGCTTAGGAATCAAGTCAGCGAGAACTTGATGTTCACTTTGAATATATTCACTCGACAAGTTTGGTGTCAAGGGAAACAGTGCTCGGCTGACGCCATTGCTTCAGATATTCTTTTCCGTCTTTGGAGAATGACATAGAGTGAGATATCCTGGAAGATGAGCTCCCATTACTTTGGTTGACACTGCTTTGAATGTAGATGACAGATACCAAAGCTTGTTTTGTTTTTAAGCTGATGCTGTTTCATTTCTGTCAGTTTGTCAGCATTGGAGTGGGACGGGGGGATATTTTTTAACTTTTACCTTTTGTAAGAACTAACCATTGTAAGTTAATTTGAAAAGTTAGATTGGAAACAAGCTAATTAGAAGGTAAAATAGGAATCAGGTTAAGTTATTTAAATATTTCTCAAACAGAAAGTTAAGGGATAAAAATAAAATTATGTAGGACTTATTCTCCTGATGTTTACAATTATAGTTGTTTAGTAGTTGTTTACATGCGTATAAATGATATGTATCATTAGCTGTAAAAAAATCTGTCTTAGCAACTTTGCCATTTGTTAAAGAAATGTTACCGAGCATGTCTAGTTTTCCTTTATGAAGTATTCTTTTAAAGTCTAAGTGTAACTGTTTTTTTAGTTCGGTGGGCATTCTTTGGTTGAAGGCTTTGTTTAGCACTTTTTATTACGTAACAGTCATCTAGGCATGGAAACAAAATGTTAAGAATTTTGGAAGCTTGCTCTTAGTAATTTAAAACGATATGCTAATTTAAATTTGTGCCACAATGCTGATTTCTGTACCAAAGTGGTTAAATTTAAAGTGTTCTGGGACATATTTTCACTGAAAGTGTTTTTTCTACCTTCAACACTAAACTCCATTTAACAATTCATAAATCACTCCTGTTACTATAGACTATGTGCTCTCAGTATAAAATGATGTAATGGTGGATATACCTGCAACGTAAATAATAGAAACAAAGAACTGCAGATGCAGGTTAATACACAAAAGGACTGGAGTAACTCAGCAGATCAGGCAGCATCCCTGAGGAACATGCATCTACATCGATCTACATCGGTGAGGCTTGGCGATCATTTCGCCGAACACCTCCGGTCGGTCCGCAATAACCTACCTGACCTCCCGGTGGCTCAGCACTTCAACTCCCCCTCCCATTCCGTATCTGACCTCTCTGTCCTGGGTCTCCTCCATGGCCACAGGGAGCAACACCGGAAATTGGAGGAAATGCACCTCATATTCCGCTTGGGCAGTCTACATCCTGGGGGCATTCCCAACTCTGCTAGCCCTTGCTGTCCCCTCCCCTTCATTAGCCCTCTGGTTGTCTCCTCCCATCCCCCAGCCCTCGGGCTCCTCCTCCGCCTTTTTTCCTTTTTTCCTTTCTTCTCCCCACCCCCTATCAGCCTGAAGAAGGGTTTCGGCCCGAAACGTTGCCTATTTCCTTCGCTCCATAGATGCTGCTGCACCCGCTGAGTTTCTCCAGCATTTTGGTGTACCTGAGGAACATGGATAGGTGATGTTTCGGGTCGCGACCCATCTTCAACTTAAGTTAGGTTTTATCACTGGGTCTGTATTCAAAGTTGGTGCCTGTATCAGCTCATACTTTTACCTTGTTTTGCATGGTCGATAAATTCAGCAAAATATCCAAAATTGTTTATCAAATACTCAGATCATATCCTTCTAGTAAACCTATCTGAATTTAATTTTAAAAAGTTAGAAGACCTGAGATTCTGGCTGAGGTGCTCTGCATATGTAACTTGGAAAACATAATTATTTTCAAACCATTGCTATTGACCCTGGGTGATAGTGACATTTGAATCTTCCTTTTTAAAATTATTTTATGGTCAATTTTCACTTGTACTTTGGTTAATTTCAGCCTCCTGGGAACAACAAGGCTTCTCCAAAACTAAGCATGAAACGATCACCATTGCAAGATAAACAAGCGTGGTCACCCACACATCTGAACACAGCAATAAGATCTGGTTCAATCTCTGGTAAGCCAGAGCTACGTAGATCCATAACCCCAACCAATAATGGCTCTGGATATAAACACACAATTAAGTCTATTCCCAAAACCAAAAAGAGCACATAGAATATAGAATTTTAACAGCATAACCTATCTTCAAAATGAGCCAAAGGCAATACTTCAAAAAGGACAATGGATTAGAGTTCAGGATGAATTTGGCTTTTCTTTGTGCCACTGACCACAATGAACGCTGATGGGCATAAAGCTTTTTTTTTTCAATTTCCTCAATATGTTTCACATGATTTATACAAATTGCAAAAAAAAAAATTGAACCAAGGAAATTGTTCGCTTATTAACTTTCTTTAGGTGTACATTGATTCCTTTAGGTAGAGTCTGGGTTAAAGAGGTGTTAAAGAGGTGTTAATACTGTTGAAATCAGAAATAATTTATTTAAAGTATTTGTCTGTTTTGTTTGCACATTAGATTCACTGTCATTGCTTATTTATTTTGTGGCTACCTGCTGAAAGTCAGAAGGAGCCAATGTTACCAGCAAGAATTAGAACATATTTTTCTGTACAGTTAATTGTCTAAGCATGAAGAAATGTATTTTTCATCAATTATTTAAAGAACATACATCCACTACAAGTATTCAGCCATTTTTAATCTATAAATTGAATTGACTGCAGTGTTATTCTTAGGAGTTGCAAATTGAAAAAATTGCCACTGACTTCTACAAAGGATTAAAACATGTAATATATGTTAGATAAACAACCTCTTATTTTCTCAAGAATTAATGTAAAAATGTTCTTTATGTAGCTAATTATAATGCAAATAAATGGGGTTGTAGCTGACTGTACATAGTACATTATTTTGTTTAAATGTGTTGAGTTGTCCTGAGATGCTTTGTAGAATGACATCATGCACCAGGAATCCCGAGATGTATTAATTGTGCAAGTCCATCCAGATAACTGGAGAAAGATTCAGATGAATGATGATTTGCCTTAACTATTATTTTGAAACCATATGCAGGCCTTTTAAAAGCAAATGGAAAATAGATTACGAAGGCTGTGATTTTTCACCTGTTATGTGATTCCAGTTATTTTATGAGCTGGTTTAACTTTTAATCCTTTCCTTCCAAAGTATTCATATTAGAAAGTTTTCTTTTCTCAAGATAATACTGTGCCAGTTGTAAATTTTACATTAAATATAACATGATATTAATACTTAGCTACTATTTCATCACCTCTGTAATAAAGATGTCTGTGGTTCAGGAGTATTATAAAAATGCTAACTATAAAATAAATTGTCTTTCTATAACCTACAATCTGAGCAAATAGTGAGGAAAGTTTGTGCTGTTTGTGTCGCTGATCTGGATCTAGATCTAGTTCTGTAAATGTCTCTGAATCAGTTCATCATGCAGTGCCATGCTACGTGTTCAGATCTTCAGGATCCAGGACATATATGTTCCTGTCAGAGTGAAGGACAAGGCAGGTGGGTGTAAGGAAGCTTGGATGCCAAGAGAAATTGAAGCTCTGGTTAAGTGTAAGAAGGAAGCATGGGGTAGGTAATGGCAGTTGGGATCAAGTGTATCCCTGGAGGAGTTTTGGGAACTGAGGAGCAAGCTAAAAAAGGAAAACAAGAGGGACAGGCAATAGCTCAGGCAGATAATATTAAAGATAATCCCAAGAGAGTTTATGTACATCATGGAAAAAAGGGTAACCAGAGATAGAATTGGACCCCTCAGGAATCAAAGCAGTCAACTCAGTATGGAGCCACAGGAAATGGGCAAAGTCTTCAATGAGTATTTCTCTTCTGTTTTTACCATGAAGAAAGGCATGAGGGCTGGGAACTTGGGGCAGTCGGTATTATGGTCGAGGAGGTGCTGAAGATCCTGACTATGTTGGCTTTCAGTGTTTTGTGGACAAACACACCCGGGTCCCTTTGAAGATACAAAAGTGAATGACATTATATTTTTTCACATTATATTCCATCTGCCATGTTCTTGCCCTCACAATTAGCTTGTCCCTATCCACTTGAAGCTACTTTATACTATCCTCCATGCCCATCATGCCACCGAGTTAAATATCTGCAAACTCGGAAATCTGACAGTTTATCCTGAGCCAAATAATTGATGGAAATCGTGAGTAGCTGGGATCAAAGCACCAATCTTGGTCGTACACTATAAACCACAGCCTGCCAATCTGAGAAGGATCTATTCATCCCCATTCTTTCTGTCCAGTCGAGGTGAGTAGACTGCTCCCAATTCTGTATCTAGACACAAAAAGCTGGAGAAACTCAGCGCGTCACACAGATTCCTTTTCTCCAGAGATGTTGTCTGACCCACTGAGTTACTCCAGCTTTTTGTGTCTACCTTCAGATTAAACCAGCACCTGCAGTTCCTTCCTACACTCCCAATTCTGTGCTGCCTCACAACAGCAAAGGTACTAGAAACAGAAACATAGAAAATAGGTGCAGGAGGAGGCCATTCGGCCCTTCGAGCCAGCACCGCCATTCATTGTGATCATGGCTGATCGTCCCCTATCAATAACCCGTGCCTGCCTTCTCCCCATGTCCCTTGACTGCACTAGCCCCTAGAGCTCTATCTAACTCTCTCTTAAATCCATCCAGTGATTTGGCCTCCACTGCCCTCTGTGGCAGGGAATTCCATAAATTCACAACTCTGGGTGAAAAAGTTTTTTCTCACCTCAGTCTTAAATGACCTCCCCTTTATTCTAAGACTGTGGCCCCTGGTTCTGGACTCGCCCAACATTGGGAACATTTTTCCTGCATCTAGCTTGTCCAGTCCTTTTATAATGTTATATGTTTCTATAAGATCCTCCCTCATCCTTCTAAACTCCAGTGAATACAAGCCTAGTCTTTTCAATCTTTCCTCATATGACAGTCCCGCCATCCCAGGGATCAATCTCGTGAACCTACGCTGCACTGCCTCAATCACAAGGATGTCCTTCCTCAAATTAGGAGACCAAAACTGTACACAATACTCCAGATGTGGTCTCACCAGAGCCCTATACAACTGCAGAAGAACCTCTTTACTCCTATACTGAAATCCTCTAGTTATGAAGGCCAACATTCCATTAGCTTTCTTCACTGCCTGCTGTACATGCACGCCAACTTTCAGTTGCACCTTCCCCTAACCTAACCCCATTGAGATAATAATCTGCCCCCTTGTTTTTGCCGCCAAAGTGGATAACCTCACATTTATCTATATTATACTGCATCTGCCACGCATCTGCCCACTCACTCAACCTGTCCAGGTCACCCTGCAACCTCCTAACATCCTCTTCACAGTTCACAATGCCACCCAGCTTTGTGTCATCTGCAAACTTGCTAGTGTTGCTCCTAATTCCCTCTTCCAAATCATTAATATATATGGTAAAAAGTTGCGGCCCCAACACCGAGCCTTGCGGCACTCCACTCGCCACTGCCTGCCATTCTGAAAAGGACCCGTTCACTCCTACTCTTTGCTTCCGGTCTACCAACCAATTTTCTATCGATCTCAACACTCTACCCCCAATACCATGTGCTCTAATTTTAGTCACCAGTCTCCCGTGCGGGACCTTATCAAAGGCTTTCTGAATGTCTAGATACACTACATTCACTGGCACCCCTTCATCCATTTTACTTGTCACATCCTCAAAAAATTCCAGAAGATTAGTCAAGCATGATTTCCCTTTCATAAATCCATGTTGACTTGGACTAATCCTTTTACTGCTATCCAAATTCCCCATTATTGCCTCTTTAATAATTGACTCCAGCATCTTTCCCACCACCAAAATCAGGCTAACTGGTCTGTAATTCCCCGTTTTCTCTCTCGCTCCTTTCTTGAAAAGTGGGATAACATTAGCTATCCTCCAATCCACAGGAACTGATCCTGAATCTATTGAACATTGGAAAATGATCACCAAATGCGTCCACTATTTCTAGAGCCACCTCCCTGAGGACCCTGGTATGCAGACCATCAGGCCCAGGGGATTTATCATCCTTCAGTCCCATTAGCCTACCCAATACTATTTCTCGCCTAATGAAAATTTCTTTCAGTTCCTCTACCCCCTTAGATCCTCTGTCCTCCAGTACATCTGGGAGATTGTTTGTGTCTTCCTTAGTGAAGACAGATCCGAAGTACCTATTCAACTCTTCTGGCATTTCCTTGTTACCCATAATAATTTCACCCGTGTCTGCCTTCAAGGGACCCACATTTGACTTTGGTACTCTTTTTCCCGTAACATATCTAAAGAAGCTTTTACTGTCCTTCTTTATATTCCTGGCCAGCTTCCCCTCGTACTTCATCTTTTCAGCCCGTATTGCCCGTTTTGTTTCCTTCTGTTGTCCTATGAAAGTTTCCCAATCCTCTGGCTTCTGGCTACTCTTTGCTGTGTTATACATCTTTTCTATTAGTTTTATTCTATCCCTAACTTCTCTTGTCAGCCACAGTTGCCTCCTACTCCCCTTAGAATCTTTCTTCCTTTTTGGAATGAAATGATCCTGCGTCTCCCGGATTATGCCCAGAAATTCCTGCCATTGCTGTTCCACCATCATTCCTGCTAGGATCCCTTTCCAGTCTACTTTTGCCAGCTCCCCTCTCATGCCTTCATAGTCCCCTTTGTTCAACTGCATCACTGCCACTTCCGATTTAACGTTCTCTTTCTCAAATTGCAGATTAAAACTAATCAACTAATACTATCCTGCAGGATCTTCCAAAAATCCAAATACAATGGGCTTGTAATTGACTTGTACAAGATCTGCTTGCTGTTTCTTTATGCTACCTATATATACATCAATACAGCACTTTGCAGGCATTATGTGTGTCATTTGTCCATTCTTATACTTAAATCCTCCTTTTCATCTTATATATATCCAGTTAATATACTGCAGATATTATCAGCCCATACATTATTGCTACGACCTTATTGTTTGTGTAGGTTATTCAATCTATCAATAGTAATAGCAACTAATAAAAATGATTTGTATATACATTAGGCCAAATGAAACCTATTTCTAGATTTAATTCTATGCTATGTTATCCAGAGAGGGATATTTATTGTTCTTGTTGTTTGTTACATGCATGTACTCTCAACACTGAGTCAAATATATAATTAAAGTCAGTAATGCTGTAATTTATATTTATAAGTAGAAGCAGGATGTTTAGGCACTAAAAAACTCTGAAATAGGCAGGCAAAAAGGCATAATAAAATTACAAAAAAGGCATAAAAAGGCATTTATTTCTACCACCAAAATATAGCTAAAAATAATAATAATATAAAGGTATACTACATTAAATGACCATAGTTGCCTGGTTGCACATAATTACTAGCATTTCTTTCAAATTATCTGGTGTTAAAATACACCGTCTGTCAGACAGAATATACTTCAGTTGTGAAAAACGTATTTCTACCCCAGCTGAGGCCACTGGTGCATACCCATAACAAGCTATAGACCTGTTATATCGATATCTTGTGCATTACAACTATCTTTGAGAACTTCAGCTATGTTTTGTATTTCTTCAAGATGTTTGTTAACTAAAATCACTCACATTTTCCTTGTATGTCTTTACCTACATCACTAAGAACTTTACGAATATCGTCAGTTACTTTGTTGAAAACCTGCAAGTTATTCACTAATGTTTCGCCACGTTTCTCAAGGGAAGTGATAGCTTGTGGGAAGTTTGCAAAATTGGAAACAATAAACAAAACAGACTTTTTCTGCATGATTTCACTGACGATCCTGACTGCTGCAGATTCTTCTTCTTCAAAATGTTGATGATTTATTTTATCTTTTCAAAATTTGCATCATAGTAGAGTACAACAAGGAGCCATGTACCCCACCTAGTCAAAACGGGCTGAGGAGGTAGCGGAATCTCGGGTGCCATTTCCTTGAACAACTGCACACGTGACGGTACTTTGAGGAAGATTTTCTTGACATTGGAAACTAGGTGATCGACATTTGGAAACAAGCTACGTCTGTGCTTGGCAATTCTATGAAGTCCTTGAGCTAAGCATGTCAAATGCAACATTTTGGAGAATAAAACTTTAAGTCACAAACAGATGTACATTCCCGTGTTTGATACCGTCTGGCCAAAGTACAGCAAGTGAAGATGTAAACAACTGAGCAATAGTTGAGCTGTTTGACTTCCCCAATACTTCCGATGTCAACAAATACTCCTTTGATGGTTGACCTGCCTCCAGTGTATCGATGACCACATTGGCAACATATCTCCCCACAGCATCGGTTGTCTCGCCTATTGGAATCCATATTCTGTTACATGCAACTTCATCTCTAATTTTCTGCACAATAATGTTGAAGTTGCTGTCAAAATAATTTTTCCATAATGATGACTCACGTGGTATATGTTCCTCTGTATATTTCTCTAAAAACCTCTGAGAGATTTGTTTTCAAATTTCCACAGTGGGATTCCAGCATCAATGAATGCCTTGAACAAATCATTCGGAAACTCAGATTTGTGACTGGAGCCAGCAGTAAATGTAGTGAGGAGACAAGCTTGGGTATGTCGCTTGGGTAGTCTACACCCCAGCGGTAACATTGACTTCTCTAATTTTGATAGCCCTTGTCTTCTCCTCCCCTTCCCCTTCCCAGCTCTCCTTCTAATCCTACTGTCTCTGCCTCTTCCTTTCTTTTTCCCGCCCCCCCCCCACATCAGTCTGAAGAAGGGTCTCCACACGAAACGTCGCCTATTCCTTCTCTCCATAGATGCTGCCTCACCCGCTGAGTTTCTCCAGCATTTTTTATCTAACTTCGATTTTTCCAGCATCTGCAGTTCTTTCTTAAATAGATCTTGGAGAAAACTGAACCAGCGGGCAGCGGCACGAACGAATGAACGACCGACGGTGGCGCCCCGGGTTTCGCCCCGGTGGAGGAAATTTTCTTGTAAGTTATACTATGTTAACACATTAATAATAACATTAATATTAACGTGTTAACATAGGAAATGGCATTGTAATCATTGTACAACTAAAACCTATACAAGGATGGCATAATTTCGTCCTTCGCGGAGCTCTCGTCCAACTACAGCCTCCCAAACTCCCACCTTTTTCGGTTTTTCCAGATTTGGGATTTTGTGAAGAAGACATTCCCCTATTTCCCAAATCACCCCCCTGAAACCCTGACCGACACCATCTTAGCTTTAGATCCCAACCGGAAGAAATGCATCTCTGTTTTGTATAATTTGCTAGGGTCGGTTTTATTGAAACCTCATACCTCATTAAAAGCTGCGTGGGAGGGAGAGCTGAATACGAAACTAACAGACCAGCAATGGGACTCTGCCTTGGATTTGACCCATTCATCCTCCATATGTGCCCGTCATGGCCTAATCCAATGCAAAGTCCTTCACAAAGTCCACTACACAAATGCAAGATTATCTAGAATGTACCCCGCTGTTAGGGACACCTGCAACAGATGTAATCAATCCCCTGCCAACCATAGCCATATGTTTTGGTCTTGCCCTAAGCTAGCAGCCTTTTGGAGGAGTGCTTTCGAATTGATAAGCAGAGCCTACGACCAGACTATTCCTCCAAACCCAATGTCAGCCATTTTCGGTACCCCTCCCAACACCAACCTCTCTGTTGCGGTGAAACGGGTCCTAGCTTTTACAACCTTGTTAGCCCGAAGACTGATCTTGCTTAACTGGAGGCTCACCTGTCCCCTGACACACGCCCGTTGGATTAAGGAGGTGCTTTACAATTTAAAGCTTGAAAAACGTAGGTTCTCTCTCAAAGGCTCTACCAAGACATTCCTAGATACATGGAACCCTTTCTTGGAACTTGTTAACTCTCTCAACTTGTCCCCGCACTCGGAAGAGGACTGAGTGTTCTCCACCATTGTTTTGCTCTACAGCAGCTGTTCTCCCCTTAACCCCCCCTCCCCACACTTATTTATTTAATTACTTACTTATTTACTGTTATTAGTGACCCCAAATTTGTCTTTATTTATTTATTTATTTATCTATTTATTTTTTATTTTATTTATTTATTGGACTTTTTGTTTCGTTTATCTTACCATATGTGTGTGGATGTGTACGTATGTGAGTGTTGTTTGTCCCCGTTTGGTTCCGACCTGATTCGGGTGGGTTGAAGGTGGGTAAGGGTTTTGAGGGTCGCTTACATACTGTTGCACAATTATCCCTTGACTGTCACTGTCTGTTATCATAATATGTATGCAAATTGCTGTGAAATTCAAATAAAAAGATTTAAAGATAGGAAATGGCATTGTACAACTAGAGAAAATAGCACAACCTTTTTGCAAAACGGCAAAAAAAGGCTGATTTAGGCATTCGATCGTGAAAAGGGCATTATCCTGGTGAAATCATCAAAATAGGCATGAAAAGGCATATGGCATTCATGGCAAAATGCTGGCTCTATAAACCATTCTACATGAAGCAAATAAAGATATGAAATTGATGGTAATAAGAGCATAAGACATAAGCGCAGAATTAAGCCATTCGACCCATCGTCTACTCCGCCATTCAATCGTGGCTGATTATTTTTCCCTCTCAACCCCATTCTCCTGCATTCTCTCCGTAACCTTTGAAGCCTTTACTAATCAAGAACATCTCAATACCCGCCTTAAGAATTACACAGATTTACCACCGTCTGGCTAAAGAAATTCCTCCTCATCTCCATTTTGAAGGTACATTCTTTTATTCTGAGGCCGTGCCCTCTGGTTCTAGACTCTCCCATTACTGGAAACATCCTTTCCATGTCCACTCTATTTCGGCCTTTCAGAAACCAGTAGAATTCAGTGAGATCCCCCTCATGCTTCTAAACTCCGGAAAGTACAATCCCAGAGCCTTCAAACACTCCTCATATATTAACCCAATCATCCCCAGGATCATTCTCGTAAACTTCCTCTGGACCCTCTCCAAAGCCAACACATTCTTCCTTAGATATGGCGCCCAAAACTGATTACCTAATATTCCAAATGTGGCCTCACCAGCATCTGATAAAAGCCTCAGTATTTCATCCTTGCTTTTATATTCTAGTCTTCCAACCCACCTTCAGACCTTTCAGCTTCCCAAGCACCTTCTGCTTAGTAATAGGAACTGCACTCACTGACTGTTGGATTTCTAGCACGTTGCTGGTGTCTTCCACTGCAAAGAAATTTCAGTTTATCCGCCATTTCGTTAATCTCCGTTACTACTATTTCTCCAGCGTCATTTTCCAATCGTCCAATGTCCACTCTTGCCTCTCTTTTACTTTTTTTACATCTGTTAAAACTTTTGGTATCCTCTTTTATATTGTTACCTAGCTTATTTGTATATTTAATCTTTTCTTCCCTTATTGCTTTTTTATTTGCCTTCTATTGTTTTTTAAAACCTTTCCAATCCCCCAGCTTCCCACATCTGTGCCATGTTAACTGCCTTCTCTTTTGCTTTTATGCTATCTTTGACTTCCTCTGTCAGCCATGGTGGTCTCGTTCTCCCCTTGGTCTGTTTCTTCCTCTTCAGGTTGAATATATCCTGTGTCTTCCGAATTATTCTCATAAACCCCTGCTATTTCTGCTCCATCTTCATACTTCTTGTGTCCCCTTCGTGTAGATAGAGAGGGAGAAGCTGAAATCGGACGTGCCAGTATTTCTGTTGATTAAAGGTAACGTTACTGAGGGAGGAACTTTAGTCAGCTCCTCCCTCAGTAACGTTACCTTTAATCAAAAGTAATACTGGCACGTCCGATTTCAGCTTCTCCCTCTCAAACTCCAGGTTGAATGCTATCATATTATGATCAATGCCTCTGAGGGATCCCTTCACCTTAAGTTCCCTAATCAACTCTGGTTCATTGCACACCAAATCCAGAATTGTCTTTTCCCCAGTGGGGTTGATCACAAGCTGCTCTAAGAAGCCATCTCATAGCATTATACAAATTCCTTCTCTTGGGATCCATTACCAACCTGATTTTCCCAGTCTACTCACATATTTAAAACCCCCATGACCACTGTTCTCAGTGAAATGACCTCGGTGAACATCTGACTAATCAAAATTTAACCAAACTATAAAAATATGATTATTACTACTTTATTCAGTGGTATGAGAAATGTGAGCTGTAATATGAGCTCTTCAAAGTATGTCATACAAACACAAAGGACACAAGGTGCTGGAGTAACTCAGCTGGTCAGACAGCATCTCTGGACAGGTGTTGGGTCAAGACCCTTTTTCAGACCGGTTGAACACAGAGCTCGACCTGGTCCTGTTAGGATTACTTGAATGCCACAGGTGAATGGGTTATCATTCTCTACTTCCTGGTGAGGAGATTGGGGATTGATTTTCATGGTTGGTGCTGAGGTCGTGTTGAACCTGCAGTCCAGCACAAGTGGGCAGCAGCTGCTTGTCCAGGGTGGGAGGCAAATTCTTTTGGCTGTTTATGCTGAGCGTCTAGTCCTGATACGCGAAGTTTGGAGTGCCATCCCCTTTGCCTGTTCCCCATCCTCTCTCTACCTTCCCAACTATCAAACAGCAATTCCTGCAAATCAAACAGTCCTGCAACTTGCAGTGGGAGGATAAAGGGAAGTATAATACATCGGAGTCCATAGCAACAGAACTGGAACTTTAGGCACAGTTTAATCTTAGAGCAATAAGATATCATAAACTTCATACTGTAATCTGGGCAAAGTTAGCTTAGTGAGCATAAATACAAACAACATTAGACATCAATGAGGAATCATCAGGGCCAACATTCCTCCCCATTAGGCTGCCAAGCCACACCTTGTGCCTCCCCTCACTTTTTTTGAGTCAACTTTGCTCTCGACAGCTTGTGGGCTACTGGATTTCCACATTCCCTTGTGATTTAAGACTTGGTTCACCTTGATCCTGTTTTACTGTATGCTGAGTAACTCCGGGGTTAGGGCAGGCCACTTCTTTCCTGCTGTCCTGCAACTTAATTGTGCCTTTTGAAGGCTTTCATAGCACCTACCGCACAAGCTTGCTTAGATACTGCCAGGTTGGGAAGAGGTTTAAAGAAGAGTACCTATAAAACCAAGCTAGCACTGAGGCAGAGGGACAGGACGGAGAGATGGGGCAAAGAGAGACGGGGATAGAGAGAGGCGGGCAGAGAGACAAGGACAGCAAGATGGACTCAAAGGAGAACTGGATGTTGGGTGGAGTAAAAGGGAATTTATGGTAACAACACAAAATTCAGATGAATTTTCAAAAGACTAAGAGATGGGCATGCAATGCAGTTTTGTGAACTGTTGTCACTTTGTACTAGAATTTTAACATTAATTGGCTTCACAGTTTCAAGGTCTTCACGAGGAGTGGTCCTTGGTGGTGTTCCACCTGCCCAGACAGTTCGGAGAAGACACAGGGCTGGTGGAATGGGGTGGGAACGATCAATGCAGTAAAAGACTTAAAGGCTTTGTGATCATTTGTATAAAGTCTGGTGGAAATTTAAAAACTATTAGGATTGCTTTAATTGAAGAAAACATTGTTGAAGTATTTTCATGAAAAGCTTAATTCCTGCACACATTTCTCTTCATTATCTCAACATTTAAAACAACACCAGCATAATGGGCCGGATATCAAATAATGACGAGACGGAGCACAGGAAGGAGATTGAGCATCTCATAACCTAGTGTCAAAACAACAACCTATCTCTCAACATCAGCAAGATAAAGGAGATAGCCATTGACTTCAGGAAGCGAAGTCCTACCGGTATACCCGTCGGTATACAATGACGGCGCCGAAGTAGAGATGGTTGAAAGCTTCAAGTTCTTAGGAGTAAATATCAGCAGTAGCTCTCCCTGGAGTAGCTGCATCAGAAGCAATGGCCAAGAAAGCACACCAACACCTATACTTCTTTGGAAGGCTTAGGAAGTTCGCAAGTCCCCAACAACGCTCACCAACTTCTCCAGATGCGCTGTAGAAAGCATTTTATCAGGATGCATCACAGCATGGTTTGGGCACATCTCCATCCAAGACCACAATAAATTGCAGAGAATTGTGGATGCATTACAGACCATCACACAGCTCAACCTCCCTTCCATTGACTCCATTTATACCTCATGCTGCCTTGGCAAGGCCAGCGGCATAATCAAGGACGAGTCTCACCCCGGTCACTCGCTCTTCTCCCCTCTTCCATCAGGCAAGAGGTACAGAAATGTGAAAACGCACACCTCCAGATTCAGGGACAGTATCTTCCCAGTTGTTATCAGGCAACTGAACCATCCTATCACCAACTAGAGAGCAGTCCTGAGCTACTATCTACCTCACTGGACTATCTTTAATCGGACTTTACTGGGTTTTATCTTGCACTAAATGTTATTCTGTTTACCCTGTATCTGACACCGTGGACAGCTTGATTGTAATGACGTATAGCCTTTCCACTGACTGGATAGCACGCAACAAAAAGCTTTTCACTGTGACAATAAACTAAATTAAACTAAAAGTATTGTATTCTGGTCTTGAAAATAGTCTGTGGCTCAGCCACCACAGCCGCCCCGCCAAATAATTCCACCATATTTGAGGTTTTATTTGTTAATGTATCCATGTTAAATGTATCCTGTTAATGTGCTTTCAAATCTTAAATGGACCACCTTAATATTTGCAACATGAGGTATTTGGAAATCTAATGCAACGTGAAAGGAGTTTCATTTATTGGGGATAGACACAAAGTTAACTTACACAGTGTAATTTAACTATAAATAGATGTAGGGTGTCACAAACTTTAGGTTTTTCTAAGATAAGGTGAAATATTTGCAGTATAAATCATCATCTACAATGACAGTTCAGTGTGACTCACATAACACAATCATGCATGTTTGTAATCTATCTAAACTAGTATTACCCCCACTAACCCCAGTAGTAACACTAACTCCACGGTCAGCCAGCAGTAAAAAACCTTTACCTCCACATTTATCAGCTTCCTGCCTCTGAAGTGCATCGCTCTCATCCTACCTTTTAATCTCTTCCACTTTCCCTACAGCTCACAGGTCACCAGCCCATGTTCCCAGTAATCTCTTGGTCCTGAACCCACACCTGCACTGACCACACACCTGCCCTGACCTCTGGCCCAACACCTTCCCTGACCTCTAGCCTCACACCTGCCCCGATCTCTGACCTCACACCTGCCATGACCTTTGACCCACACCTGGTTGACCTCTGGTCTTATACCTGTCTTGGCCTCACACCTGTCCTCCCTCATTACAAACCACACACCTGTCCTCTCTCACCCTACACACCAGCCTGTCCAGATGCCACCCGTCCAGCTAAGTTCCCAGTTGTCTCCTGGCCAAGGCTTTACAATGTTTCGACTCCCTGCTGTTTGGTGGTAGTGCAAAGCCATATACTGAGCATACTGTTAAGGTAGAAGCTAATAAGGTGACTTCCTGAGTCTACTAGCAGCGACCATGGTGGGAACTAAAACTCAGCAGCAATATATAATGGGGTTTATTTTCTGTGCTTTTATTTTCACCATCGGGTGGCGCCCGCAATGGCCGCCTCGCCAGCAGTCTGTCTTGTGCCTTCTCTGTTTTTATTATTGTAAGTACGTCTTGAATGTTTTAATATCTCTTGGTATGTTTTATGTGTGGGGGGGAGGGGGGAGGGGGGGATCGGGGGGAACTTTTTTCAGTCACTTACATCAACAGAGATGCGATTTTGTCTCCGTGTCGCATCTCCGTCCTCCCCTGTGGCCTACATCATGGAGTTGTGCGGCCTTTCCTGGAGACTGGCCCGGAGCTTCAAGCAGCAGGTGCGGCGCGGTCATACCATCTTTTGCTGAGGATCGCCTGTGTTGGAGCTCCGAACGCGGGGCCTGTGGACTTTAACACCTTGAAGCAGCAGTCTCCGGTAGGAAGCGGCCGACTCGGGAGCTCCGTGCCGCTGAGTGTTCCGATCCGTCCCAACGCTGGAGTTTCGATCATCCCGATGAGAGGGCTTGAACAGCGGACCGCCGGCAACAGTCCCATTCGAAGGCCCCGACCATGGGTGAACAAAGGCTTTTTGGAGATATGTGAAATCTAGACGGACAGACAACACTGGTGTCCAGATGCGTAAAGTGAACATCTGTCTGATCACTGAGGACCAGGCGAAAGCAGAAGCTCTTGCAAACCAATTTCAACACGATTTCACCCGGGAAGATAGGAAGCCTTCATCATTTCCAGATCTACCACCCAGCCCGTATGCTGATATGCCTTCTATTAACATTGAGATTGAAGGTGTCAAGAAGTTATTGTTCAACATCAATACAACAAAAGCTATTGGACCAGATCAGATACAGAATCAAGCCCTCAAGATCGCGCCGAAGAACTGGCTCCTGTTTTGCAGTTCATTTTCCAACAGTCGCTTGACTCAGGTGATGTTCCGCTGGATTGGAGGAAGGTTAACATCACTCCTCTCTTTAAGAAGGGTTCAACCACCAACCCGGCGAATTATCGTCCTGTTTCATTAACAAGCACTTACTGCAAACTGCTTGAGCATTTAATCGATAGTAATCTGATGAGACACCTTAGCAAACATAACATTCTTGCTGACAACCAACATGCATTTAGGAGGCATAGATCATGCGAGTGTCAGCTTATCCTGACGACAAATGACCTGGCCAAGAACCTAGATAGCAATATCATCATGGATGCAGTAGTGCTAGACTCTTCTAAAGCATTTGATGTCATCCCACACCAGAGACTGCTTCGGAAGCTTGACTTCTACGGTGTTCGTTCCAACACAAAACGATGGATTTCCAGTTTTCGGACAAAACGTCTTCAGCGCGTGTGTGTGAATGGAAAAAGCTCCGATTTGTGTCCAGTGTTAAGTACACCTCAGGACACAGTACAGGGCCAACATCTGTTTTTGCTTTACGTTAATGACATCCATGAAAAAGTCACAAGTACGACCAGACTATTCGCTGATGATTGTTTGCTGCAGTATCCAATTAAGTCAGCTGATGATAAAGATGCTCTCCAAAAAGATTTCGATACTATGGTTGAGTGGTCACAACAATGGGGCATGCAGTTCAATCCTTCCAAATGTGAAACCATACGTGTCACCAGGAAGAGGAAACCAGGCGAAACATCATACAATATCCTTGGTGCCACCTTTGAAGAATCCAAACAGACCAAGTATCTTGGCATCAAATGACAGAACGATCTACATTGGATTGGTCAGACGCATCATGCAACGGGGAAAGCAACAGGTGTCATCATTGTTCAACTTCTATCAAGGAGAAGTTATACTTCACCCTCGTTAGATCACATTTGTACTACATAGTTGCAGCATGAGATCCATACACAAATATAAACATTTCTTCCATTGAACGTGTCCAAAGACAGGCAGCTCAATTTGTTACAAATACCTATGAGAGAGAAGCGAGTGTTACCAAACTTCTGAATTCACTGGGGTGGACCCCTCTCCAAGACAGCCGTAAAGCTCACCGTTTGACTTGTTTTTACAAATTGTTAAATGGTCAGCTCGACATAGATTACCAAACCTACACCAAACCCAAACCTATTAGGAGCACACGAGGGCTTTTGATCCAATTTGAGATACCAGCTACCAAGACAGATGTGTACAGCAATTCATTCTTCCCCCGCACAATTAAAGCATGGAATAGTCTTCACGAATATTCTTCACCCTACCACAGTTACTCAACCAGACGCAACTAAATATCTTCTTCTCCAAGAATCCTTTTTTGCCTAAGTCCACCCTCTGCCACCTCCAGTTTGAATTCCATTTGGAATATTTTGGAGGACCAAGAACCAAGAACCAAGAAGAACCAAGAACCAAGAGGAAGATGACTGAACTTTATTGCCTTTCATCACAGTGAGGAATGTTGATTCCACTGTGGTGGATGTTTATGTTAAGCTTTATTTTATGTGCTGTGTGTATTTTTGCTTTTTACTTAGTATGGTTGTACGGTAACACTAATTTCACTGTACCTTAATTGGTACGTGACAATTAAATTGAATCTTGAATCTTGCAGTAAAATATAACCAAAGATGCATGTTGTCAGTAATTTTGAAAATAGCAACATTAAACGGGATACGTTAAATACATTTTAATGTTAAATGTTGACACAATTAATTGCAATAAGCAAAATTAGCTGAAAAGTAACAAACCAATATATTTTCGTGTAAAATATCTTTGTTCTCAAAGGCTTTTTATCCATGCTGTCAATAATTATATAATGATTCTCTAATAATAGGTGAATTAAATAAATCTATAGCACTGGCTAGCTGTTGTAACCTGTGATAAATAAAGCTTTGAGTAGATATAATTGAATCTTATGAAGATTATATTAAATTATATCAGATATTGCATATTAAGGTAATAAATGATCTACATTGAACACGTATTATGTTAGCCATCAAAATGGAACACTGTCACATTGACTAAATGCTTTTGAAACTCAGTGAGTAGTCAGTGCCCGGAGTAAAAGGCACTTGAAACAATGGATGACATTTTCAAAGCGCGCTCCATCCGTCGTTTCCTGACATTTCCCATTTTTCTGATGGCTTCTGTGATTGGGATATTTGCAATTGTAATAAAGAACCTCATTTAAATATGACTGTAATTAGGGTTAACCCAGGAGAATAAGTGTTCTTTTAAAAGCTTGCGTTTAAAGTGAAAAGTTGTCAGAAATGATCTAATCGGATATTAATGTATGGTGATCTGAAAATGCTGTCATCTGCATTTGAATGTGTAAGGAACATAATTTAATTCACTCTGGATTTAAAGAAGCTTCATCTTGTTTGTTACCTTCATATAACCAAGACATACATATTCAACCAAGTTCTGCCATGGATGCAGTCAGCTCTCAGGAGATGTCTACTTGGGAATTAGCTTACGCAAAATGTGTCTTGCCAGATTTTGATTTGATTTAGCTTGTTGGATAATTGGAACATTTAACAATTCTAATCATCATTGCTCAGAATAACACAGGATTGGGTACTGATAAAAATCCATGCCCTGGGACCAGAACTGGGGTACCGTCACGCACATGGAGAAGTGCTAGTGACACGGAGAACCGTCAAGCACACGGAGAAACATCATGCACACGGAGAACAATCACGCACACGGAGAAACCGCCAGTGGCACGGAGAACCGCCAGCGGCACGGAGAAACCGCAAGTGATATAGAGAACTGTCACGCACACGGAGAAACATCACGCACACGGAGAACCGACACGCACACGGAGAACCGTCACGCACACGGAGAAATATCACGCACACGGAGAACTGTCACGCACACGGAGAACCGTCATGCACACGGAGAACCATCACGCACACGGAGAAACATCAAATACACGGAGAACCGTCACGCACACTGAGAAACATCACGCACACGGATAAACCGTCACTCACATGGAGAACTGTCACTCACATGGAGAACCGCCACACACACAGAGAAACATCACGCACACGGAGAACCGCCAGTGAAACGGAGAACGCCATTGGCGTGGCGTGGCCATTGACTTCCTGAGTCTTCGGAGGAGGAGGTTGATGGGCATGGTTCTATGTGAGCCGGACATGGAGGTGGTCCTCTCGGCCTATGCCGTTGACGTACCCCACATGGTCACCAATCCCGTCAACTTGCAGAGGATGCGCGAATGCCAACAGGATTTCTCAGCTGCCTCCTCTGCCAGGATCAACGGGGAGAAGTGTTCCGGACTCTTGGTGGGTTCCTGGCAGGTGGACCGGGGAGGAGAAGAGTCCTTTTACGAGGAGCACCACACACCTCCTCTACCTGGGAGTCTACCTGATTACCGCTGCAGAGACCTGGCTGGCAAACTGGCAGGAGCTAGAAACTAAAGTCATTTCCCGGCTGGGGTGCAAGTCAGGCCTCCTCAAGTTGCTTTCCTACTGCAGGGTGTTAGTCATTAACCAACTGGTGGCCTCCATACTCTGGTTCCACTGGCTACCTTTGCTGGGATCATCCAGAGAAAGTTGGTGGACTTCTTCTAGGGCAACGGAAAGCACTGGATCTCTGCAGCGGTCCTGACTTTCCCGATCGAGGAGGGCGGTCAGTCGCTGGTGTGTATTCGCACACAGGTGGCAGCTCTCCACCTCAGGACCCTGCAGAGATACCTGAACTCTGGGCGTCCTCCCAGTTGGCACGTGCTGGCGATACACTTTTTCCAACGGGGCCGCTGCTTTCAAGGAGATATGCGGATATTGGTAGTCGTCAGCCGTGCTGTCCTTCAGAGGATACCCGGCTTATATTGGGACCTGCTGAGAGTGTGGAACTTGGTTGCCATCGACTGGGGCATCCCTCCACCGGCAGAGGGCGATGGCCCGGTTGTGAGGGCAGCCAGCCCTTGTCCTGTCCCAACGCGCGTCGGGGAGGCTTGAACATGGGGAATACTCGCGGCTAAGCAAACCCTCACTCAGCCGGATGTACTTGTCGGACCTAGGCACCGTAATCCTCCTCCGGATCCGGTTCCACACAACCTGAGCCGCCTTTCCTCAACATCCTTCATTTCCCTCCGCGACGCAGTGAGGCGTGTCCTGTACGGACTCCTCCTCCACAGGCACAAAGTGGTGGTCAATGTTGCCTTTTGGTCACGAAAGGGCCCACCCAATGGGGGTCCCTCTATGCAGGGATTCTTCCCCTCTACATTGGGGACCTGGGGTGGAGGGTACTACACCTAGGAGTCCCATGCAACCTGTTTCTCTCCCGGTTCACAGACTCGCCAGCCATTTGCCACTTTTGCGGGCTGGACGAGTCTGTGTTCCACGTGTATATGTAGTGTGTGAGGTTGCAGCCCCTGTTCCAATATCTAAAGTGGCTGCTCTTTGCCTTCTGGCTGCACTTCACACCCACCATCCGCATCTTTGGACACCCTGTGCCTAGGGGAAAGAGTCGGGCTGAAGATGTCCTGGTTGGTTTGCTCCTTGGTCTGGCCAAGCTGGCCACACGCGAGTCACGGCGCCAGGCGGAAGAGGGCTCTGCCCAAGCCAGCTGCCTGCACGTGTTTCTGGCGTTACGTCTGGGTGGTACTAGAGAGGAACTGCGTGCTGTCCACGGGCACCCTGGGGATTTCCGGCACTGCCGGCCACTGCGGTGGGTGGAATGTATCCTTGACAAGGATTGTAACAAGGTGGGTTTGTTTGTATTTTGCATTGTGCATATTATTCTTGTAATAATCTATTACATTTATTTTTAGTTTAAATAAAAGCATCAGTATGGTTTTCAGGAACATTGGTGCAGCCCAGGGAGGGGAGGTGGGTGGGTGTTGGGGCAGGGAGATTCCTGCTGGAAATAAATTAAACACAACGATAAAAGAAAACGGCAATATTGGATAATGATAAAGATGATGATACTTTATTGTCACTTGTATCTAGCTAGGTGCAGTGAAATTCTTTGTTTTTGCATACAAAGTACACAAAAGAGTCGCCACGAAGATGCCGACAAAGTTACAAAAAGTACTCATCCCTTCTTCGTCCCCGTCCCCCCCCCTAGTACACGGCAGACCTCCCACGCCGGGTTCCCCTTTGTTCTCGGCGACGCGGCCCGTCCACCACAACTTGCTCTCAGCCCGACCCGACCTCGAAGTCTTTGAAATGATCCTTCAAGATTTGTTATTTAAGGCACAGCCTAATGCAAATACATTGCCAAATAGAAAGAGTTATTAATTCATTAAAAAATAACTTTAGTTGTATTGGCCATGCTAGTTTACACATATGTAATGGTTTACTTGTACTAATTTACATGTGTGTACTGGTTCACATGTGTGCAGGTGTATATTTGTGTGTACCAGTTTACATGTATATGTACCTGTTTATGTGTGTGTACCAGTTTACATGTGAGTGTACAAGTTTGTGTGTGTCTTGGTTTACATGCATGTGCCGGTTTATATTAGCAGTTTATTTACTGGTTTACAAGTATGTATCGCTTTACATGTCTGTACGAGTTTACGTGCGTATACAGGCTTACATGTGTATACCAGTTTATGTGTGTGTACCGGTTTACATGCATGTACCAGTTTACTTGGGTGTGCTGGTTTATGTATTTAAACTGGATTGTATCTATATGTATCTATACTGGTTCATGTGTGTATATGAGTGTACATGTGTGTACTGGTTTACATACATGTACCGGTTTATATTGTGTGTACCAGTTTGCATGTGTGTTCTAGTTTATATGTCTGCCAGTTTACATGTGTACTAGTTTACATGTATGTACTGGTTTGCATGCATGTACTACTAAGCCAAAACTCTGCTGTTATTTTAGAACTTTTAAGGAAACTGTAAAATTATTGTCTGGTTTCAATTCCTGCAGTTGTCCATAGGTGTCACTTCAGATTCATCTGTAGTTGGTCAGAAACACCCTGGTCTGTATGAGCAGAGCCGACTGAACAACCAGAACAGGTTTTCTGTGGAAAACATCAAAATAATGTCTGCGAGCAAATAGTTAATTAATTTGTTAAACGTGTAACGCAATTTCATAGATGGTTGGGACAGTGAAGATCACCAATCGATACTAAATTATTCATCTAGTATTTTTGCTTTACGTGCAATAATTTTATTCAAAGATCGGACAATGTTCTCCCACCATTCCCCTGTGAAATGTAACACCTTTTCTTTGCTGCAACAGTTATAATGAAACTGAAACTTTTGAAAATCAACCACTGTAATGTCTTCATGATGATGACAACTTCCTTGATACATAGTCGACACAATATAAAAAGCATTAACACATTTTAATTACTATACCTCAATTTGTGATGTTGCAAAATATCTGAAGCTAAACTACATTTGTTAGAGTGATAGAGTGATACAGCGTGGAAACAAGCCCTTTGGCCCAACTTGCCCACATGTCCCAGCTACACTATTTCCACCTGCCCGTGTTTGGCCCATATCCCACCAAACCTGTCCTATCCATGTACTTGTCTAACTGTTTCTTAAACCAGGAATAGCAAGCAACTACAATTAAGTCGATTTGCATTTGCACAAAAATTGAATTTTGTGTTTAAGTGAAGTGTTAAGTTAAGTGTTTCTTTAAGTGAAGATGGTGAGCAGTGCCTTCCTGGTTGAGGGGCACAAGTGCAGTACTGCAGGGCAACCCGAAGCCGCACTCATCTACTCGGCCTGATGTGTGTCCAATCTGTGTCCATTGCAACACATCTTTGCTGGAACATATCTCCAGCAGCCACTTCAGTTTGCAACTTTCAAACATTGACAATGTGTTTAACTGTGCACTGTATGTTTTAATAACTCATGACTTTGAGACACATGGGTATAGTTTCCCAAGAAGGCATGGACAGAAATATGTCATAGTGCAAAATTGATAGCAAGTAATTTGAGAATTCACATGGAGGATCAATAGAAATTGTTCAATTTGTAGAGAACCGTAAGTTACAAAAGTCTGGGACCAATGTGGCAGGCAAAATATAACTCAGAAGAAAGACACAAAAAGCTGGAGTAACTCAGCGGGTCAGGCAGCATCTCTGGAGAAAAGGAATAGGTTAGAGACTTTAATAGTTTAAAGGAATAGAGACCGAAGGGTCTCAAACCAAAATATCACCTATTCCTTTTCTCCTTTTCTAGACTGATGGGACTGATAAATCCCCAGGGCCTGATGGTCTGCGTCCCAGGGTACTTAAGGAAATGGCTCTAGAAATCGTGGACGCATTGATGATTATTTTCCAATGTTCTATAGATTCAGGATCAGTTCCTGTGGATTGGAGGGTAGCTAATGTTATCCCTCTTTTTAAGAAATGCTGGGAGAGAGAAAACAGGGAATTATAGACCAGTTAGCCTGACATCGGTGGTGGGGATGATGCTGGAGTCATTATAAAAGATGAAATAGCGGCACATTTGGATAGCAGTAGCAGGATCGGTCCAAGTCAGCATGGATTTACGAAGGGGAAATTATGCTTGAATAATCTTCTGGAATTTTTTGAGGATGTAACTGGGAAAATGGACAAGGGAGAGCCAGTGGATGTAGTGTACATGGACTTTCAGAAAGCATTTGATAAAGTCCCAGATAGGAGATTAGTGGGCAAAATTAGGGCACATGGTATTGGGGGTAGAGTGCTGACATGGATAGAAAATTGGTTGACAGGCAGGAAACAAAGAGTAAGGATTAACGGGTCTCTTTCAGAATGGCAGGCAGTGACTAGTGGGGTACCGCAATGCTCGGTGCTGGGACTGCAACTATTTATAATATATATTAATGATTTAGCTGAAGGGATTAAAAGTAACATTAGCAAATTTGCAGATGACACAAAGCTGGGTGGCAGTGTGAACTGTGAGGAGGATGCTCTGTGGATGCAGGGTGACTTGGACTGTTTGGGTCAGTGCACAGATGCATGGTAGATGCAGTTTAATGTGGAAAAATGTGAGGTTATCCACTTTGCTGGCAAAACAGGAAGGCAGATTATTATCTAAATGGTGTCAATTTGGGAAAAAGGGGAATACAACAGGATCTGGGGGGTCCTTGTTCATCAGTCACTGAAAGTAAGCATGCAGGTACAGCAGGCAGCGAAGAAAGCAAATGGCATGTTGGCCTTCATAACAAGAGGAGTTGAGTATAGGAGCAAAGAGGTCCTTCTGCAGTTGTACAGGGCCCTAGTGAGAACACACCTGGAGTATTGTGTGCAGTTTTGGTCTCCAAATTTGAGGAAGGACATTCTTGCTATTGAGGGCGTGCAGCGTCGGTTCACAAGGTTAATTCCCGGGTTGGCGGGACTGTCAAATGTTGATAGAATGGAGCGGCTGGGCTTGTATACTCTGGAATTTAGAAGGATGAAAGGGCATCTTATTGAAACCTATGATTATTAAGGGTTTGGACACACTAGAGGCAGGAAACATGTTCCCGATGTTGGGGGAGTCCAGAACCAGGGGGCACACTTTAAGAGTAAGGGGTAAGCCTTTTAGAACGTAGATGAATAAATACATTTTCACACAGAGAGTTGTGAATCTGTGGAATTCTCTGCCTCAGAGAACGGTGGTGGCCGGTTCTCTGGATGCTTTCAAGAGAGAGTTAGATAGAGCTCTTAAAGATACAACAGGATCTGGGGGGTCTGGGACGCCCAGGGACCATTGCAGGAAGAGGAGCAGCGTCCGGGTAATGAGTAGTTAAACAGCGCGGGGCTTTACTTTCCAGACGCCCAGTGACCGTTGCAGGAGGAGGAGCAGCGTCCAGGTAGTGAGTAGTTAAACAGCGCGGGGCTTTACTTTCCAGACGCCCAGGGACCGTTGCAGGAGGAGGAGCAGCGTCTGGGTAGTGAGTAGTTAAACAGCGCGGGGCTTTACTTTCCAGATGCCCTGGGACCGTTGCAGGAGGAGGAGCAGCGTCCGGGTAGTGAGTAGTTAAACAGCGCGGGGCTTTACTTTCCAGATGCCCAGGGACCGTTGCAGGAGGAGGAGCAGCGTCCGTGTAGTGAGTAGTTAAACAGCGCGGGGCTTTACTTTCCAGATGCCCAGGGACCGTTGCAGGAGGAGCCCAAAAACTGCAACGTTCCATTCAGGTTTCCTATGTGAGGAAGCAGCTGATTGGTGGAAGAGGACTAAGAGGAAGCAGCTGATTGGGAGTCGGATCCCTGCTGATTTCCTCCACCAGTTTGTATTGTATCCAGGGTAAGGGGGGAGAATGAGGGCCAGGGCAGTTTACTGTTCTGGATGTCAGATGTGGGAGGTCATGGAGTCTGATACCCCTCCAGACGTCCACATCTGTGTCAGGTGCGTAGACATGGGGTTCCTAAGGGACCGTGTTAGGAACCTGGAGCAACAGCTCGATGACCTCTGTCTGATCAGGGAGAGTGAGGAGGTCATAGAAAGGAGTTATAGGGAGGTGGCCACTCCAAGACCACGGGAGGCAGACAAGTGGGCAGAGGCAGGGACTAGTGAGTACCCCGGTGGCTGTACACCTAGAAAATAAGTACTCCTGTTTGAGTACTGTTGCGGGGGACAGCCTTTCTGGGGGTAGCGACAGCGGCCGGGCCTCCGGCACAGAGACCGGCCCTATTACTCAGAAGGGTAGGGAAAAGAAGAGGAGGGCAATAGTAATAGGGGACTCTATGGTTAGGGGGTCGGATAGGCGATTCTGTGGACGCAGTCAGGAGACCCGGATGGTAGTGTGCCTCCCTGGTGCCAGGGTCAGGGATGTGTCTGAACGTGTCCAAGAGATCCTGAAATCGGAGGGAGAGGAGCCTGAGGTTGTGGTACATATAGGTACCAATGACATAGGCAGAAAAAGAGAAGAGGTCCTGAAAGGAGAATTTAGGGAGTTGGGAGGAGAGTTAAGGAGAACGTCCGCAAAGGTAACAATCTCAGGATTACTACCTGTGCCACGCGACAGTGAGAGCAGGAATGAAATGAGGTGGAGGATAAATGTGTAGCTGAGGAACTGGTGCAGCGGGCAGGGATTCAAATTTCTGGATCATTGGGACCTCTTTTGGGGAAGGTGTGACCTGTACAGAAAGGACGGGTTGCACTTGAACCCGAGGGGGACCAATATCCTGGCGGGGAGATTTGCAAAGGCTACTGGGGAGACTTTAAACTAGAACGGTTGGGGGTAGGGACTCAAATACAGAAAGATGGTAGAAAATGTGGGAGGCAGGAGGCAGAGAAGGGAAGCACTCGGACCCAAAATGTAGGGGAGAAAGAAGAAAAAGATAATAAACAGAGAATAAGTGGTGGTGGGTTTCTTAAATGTGTATATTTTAATGCTAGGAGCATTGTAAGAAAGGTGGATGAGCTTAGAGTCTGGATTGACACCTGGAAGTATGATGTTGTGGCGATCAGTGAAACATGGTTGCAGGAGGGCTGTGATTGGAAACTAAATATTCCAGGATTTCGTTGCTTCAGGGGTGATAGAATTGGAGGGGCAAGAGGTGGGGGTGTTGCATTGCTTGTCAAGGAAGATATTACAGCAGTGCTTTGGCAGGATAGATTAGAGGGCTCGTCTAGGGAGGCTATTTGGGTGGAGCTGAGAAATGGGAAAGGTGTAGCAACACTTATAGGGGTGTATTATAGACCGCCAAATGGGGAGCGAGAATTGGAAGAACAAATATGTAAGGAGATAGCAGATATTAGTAGTAAGCACAAGGTAGTGATTGTGGGAGATTTCAATTTTCCACACATAGACTGGGAAACACATTCTGTAAAAGGGCTGGATGGTTTGGAGTTTGTAAAATGTGTGCAGGATAGTTTTTTGCAGCAATACATAGAGGTGCCTACTAGAGAAGGGGCAGTGCTGGACCTCCTGTTAGGAAATGAGACCGGGCAGGTGGCGGAGGTAAGTGTTGGGGAGCACTTCGGGTCCAGTGATCACAATACCATTAGTTTCAATATAATTATGGAGAGGGTCAGAACTGGACCTAGGGTTGAGATTTTTGATTGGAGAAAGGCTAACTTTGAGGAGATGTGAAAGGATTTAAAAGGAGTGAATTGGGACATGTTGTTTTATGGGAAGGATGTAGAAGAGAAATGGAGGACATTTAAAGGTGACATTTTAAGAGTACAGAATCTTTATGTACCTGTTCGGTTGAAAGGAAATAGTAAAAATTGGAAAGAGCCATGGTTTTCAAGGGAAATTGGACACTTGGTTTGGAAAAAGAGAGAGATCTACAATAATTATAGGCAGCATGGAGTAAATGAGGTGCTTGAGGAGTATAAAGAATGTAAAAAGAATATTAAGAAAGAAATTAGAAAAGCTAAAAGAAGATATGAGGTTGCTTTGGCAAGTAAGGTGAAAGTAAATCCAAAGGGTTTCTACAGCTACAGTGGCTTGCAAAAGTATTCATACCCCTTGAACTTTTCCACATTTTGTCACATTACAACCACAAACGTAAATGTATTTTATTGGGATTTTATGTGATAGACCAACACAAAGTGGTGCATAATTGTGAAGTGGAAGGAAAATGATACATGGTTTTCAAATTTTTTTACAAATAAAAAACTGAAAAGTGTGGCGTGCAAAAGTATTCAGCCCCCCTGAGTCAATACTTTGTAGAACCACCTTTTGCAGCAATTACAGCTGCAAGTCTTTTGTGGTATGTCTCTACCAGCATTGCACATCTAGAGACTGACATTTTTGCCCATTCTTCTTTGCAAAATAGCTCAAGCTCAATCAGATTGGATGGAGAGCGTCTGTGAACAGCAATTTTCAAGTCTTGCCAGAGATTCTCAATTGGATTTATGTCTGGACTTTAGGTCTGGGCCATTCTAACACATGAATATGCTTTGATCTAAACCATTCCATTGTAGCTCTGGCTGTATGTTTAGGGTTGTTGTCCTGCTGGAAGGTGAACCTCCGCCCCAGTCTCAAGCCTTTTGCAGAGTCTAACAGGTTTTCTTCCAAGATTGCCCTGTATTTGGCTCCATCCATCTTCCCATCAACTCTGACCAGCTTCCCTGTCCCTGCTGAAGAAAAGCATCCCCACAGCATGATGCTGCCACCACCATGTTTCACAGTGGGGATGGTGTGTTCAGGGTGATGTGCAGTGTTAGTTTTCCGCCACACATAGTGTTTTGCATTTAGGCCAAAAACTTCAATTTTGGTCTCATCTGACCAGAGCACCTTCCTCCACATGTTTGCTGTGTCCCCCACATGGCTTGTGGCAAACTGCAAACGGGACTTCTTATGGCTTTTTTTCAACAATGGCTTTCTTCTTGCCACTCTTCCATAAAGGCCCGATTTGTGGAGTGCGTGACTATTAGTTGTCCTGTGGACAGATTCTCCCACCTGAGCTGTGGATCTCTGCAGCTCCTCCAGAGTTACCATGGGCCTCTTGGCTGCTTCTCTGATCAATGCTCTCCTTGCCCGGCCTGTCAGTTTAGGTGGACGACCATGTCTTGGTAGGTTTGCAGTTGTGCCATACTCTTTCCATTTTCGGATGATGGATTGAACAGTGCTCCGTGAGATGTTCAAAGCTTGGGATATTTTTTTATAACCTAACCCTGCTTTACACTTCTCCACAACTTTATCCCTGACCTGTCTGGTGTGTTCCTTGGGCTTCATGATGCTGTTTGTTCACTAATGTTCTCTAACAAACCTCTGAGGCCTTCACAGAACAGCTGTATTTATACTGAGATTAGATTACACACAAGTGGACTCTATTTACTAATTAGGTGACTTCTGAAGGCAATTGGTTGCACTGGATTTTATTTAGGGGTATCAGAGTAAAGGGGGCTGAATACTTTTGCACGCCACACTTTTCAGTTTTTTATTTGTAAAAAAATTTGAAAACCATGTATCATCTTCCTTCCACTTCACAATTATGCGCCACTTTGTGTTGGTCTATCACATAAAATCCCAATAAAATACATTTACGTTTGTGGTTGTAACGTGACAAAATGTGGAAAAGTTCAAGGGGTATGAATACTTTTGCAAGCCACTGTATATTAATAGCAAAAGGATAACAAGGAATAAAATTGGTCCATTAGAGAGTCAGAGTGGACAGCTATCTGCAGAGCCGAAAGAGATGGGGGAGATACTGAACAATTTATTTTCTTCGGTATTCACCAAGCAGTAGGATATGGAATTATGTGAGGTAAGGGAAACAAGTAGAGTAGCAATGGAAACTATGAGATTCAAAGAAGAGGAGGTGCGGACACTTTTGAAATATATGAAAACGGATAAGTCTGCAGGTCCTGACAGGATATTCCCGAGGACATTGAGGGAAGTTAGTGTAGAGATAGCAGGGGCTATGACAGAAATATTTCAAATGTCATTAGAAACGGGAATAGTGCCAAAGGATTGGCGTACTGCGCATGTTGTTCCGTTGTTTAAAAAGGGTTCTAAGAGTAAACCTAGCAATTATAGACCTGTTAGTTTGACGTCAGTGGTGGGCAAATTAATGGAAAGGATACTTAATGATAATATATATAAGCATCTGGATAAGCAGGGTCTGATTAGGAACAGTCAACATGGATTTGTGCCTGGAAGGTCATGTTTGACTAATCTTCCAGAATTTTTCGAAGAGGTTACTAGGGAAATTGATGAGGGTAAAGCAGTGGATGTTGTCAATATGGACTTCAGTAAGGCCTTTGACAAGGTTCCTCATGGAAGGTTGGTTAAGAAGATTCAATTGTTGGGTATTGATGGTGGAGTAGCAAGATGGATTCAACAGTGGCTGAATGGGAGATGCCAGAGAGTAATGGTGGATGGCTGTTTGTCAGGTTGGAGGCCGGTGACTAGTGGGGTGCCTCAGGGGTCTGTGTTGGGTCCACTGTTGTTTGTCATGTACATCAATGATCTGGATGATGGTGTGGAAAATTGGATTAGTAAGTATGCAGATGATACTAAGATAGGTGGTGTGGTGGATAATGAAGTAGATTTTCAAAGTCTACAGAGAGATTTAGGCCATTTGGAAGAGTGGGCTGAAAGATGGCAGATGGCGTTTAATGCTGATAAATGTGAGGTACTACATCTCGGCAGGACAAATCAAAATAGGACGTACATGGTAAATGGTAGAGAATTGAGGAATGCAGTTGAACAGAGGGATCTAGGAATAACTGTGCATAGTTCCCTGAAGGTGGAATTTCATGTAGATAGGGTGGTAAAGAAAGCTTTTGGGGTGCTGGCCTTTATAAATCAGAGCATTGAATATAGAAGTTGGGATGTAATGTTAAAATTGTACAAGGCATTGGTGAGGCCAATTCTGGAGTATGGAGTACAATTTTGGTCGCCTAATTATAGGAAGGATGTCAACAAAATAGAGAGAGTACAGAGGAGATTTACCAGAATGTTGCCTGGGTTTCAGCAACTAAGTTACAGAGAAAGGTTGAACAAGTTAGGTCTTTATTCTTTGGAGCGCAGAAGGTTAAGAGGGGACTTGATAGAGGTCTTTAAAATTATGAGCGGGTTAGACAGAGTTGACGTGGATAAGCTTTTTCCATTGAGAGTAGGGAAGATTCAAACAAGGGGACATGACTTGAGAATTAAGGGACAGAAGTTTAGGGGTAACATTAGGGGGAACTTCTTTACTCAGAGAGTGGTAGCTGTGTGGAATGAGCTTCCAGTGGAAGTGGTGGAGGCTGGTTCGATTTTATCCTTTAAAAATAGATTGGATGGGTATATGGACGGGAAAGGAATGGAGGGTTATGGTCTGAGTGCAGGTAGATGGGACTAGGGGGAAGTATTTTTTTTTTTTTTTTTTTTTTTTTAAATGTTCGGCACGGACTTGAAGGGCCGAGATGGCCTGTTTCCGTGCTGTAATGGTTATATGGTTATAGCAGAGTCAATGGATATGGGGAGAAGGCAGGAACTGGGTACTGATTGTGGATGATCAGCCATGATCACATTGAATGGCGGTGCTGGCACAAAGGGCCAAATTGCCTATTCCTGCACCTATTATCTATTGTCTATTGTCTAGTGTCTCCCTCTCCCCTGATTCTTGGTCTGAAGAAGGGTCTCGACCGGAAACGTTGCCCATTCCTTCTGATCAGTGATGCTGCATGTACCGCTCAGTTACTCCGACATTTTGTGCCTCTCTTTGGTCTAGAAATTCTATTGAGAGCTTGGGTGAGAGAGTAGCAGTTTAGATATCAGAACTGTGGAAATTAATTTTTGGTCCCTGGAAAGGAAAGAATTGTACCGTGAGGAAGTCATTTCTATGAGTCACTCACCCTCTATCAATCATAAGTTTGCAGGTTTAAATGTAAAACTTGCAGATGGCCGCTGGGCAAAGCTTAGAAAAGGACTCCAGGTACAGATCCCAAACATGTCAAACCCGCTCTCTACAATTGATTCATTTGGAAGGAAATATCAGGAAGGCATTTGGATTATGGGGATAGTGTATTAGTCTAGTGTTAAATCCCCCTTTTGTTCATCAAACGTTCACCATTTGTCCTTCCTCCTGCTCCCTGCAATGCTTCTCCAGCGACCTTCTTTTCTTTTCTATTTTCTTTTCTTTTCCTTTTTTTTCTCTTTCTCTTTTTTAAATCTTTTTTTTCTTTCTTTCTTTTCTTTCCAATGCTCAACAGTTGTGCCAGTTTACAGCAACTTGGTTTTTATTTTTCCTTTTATTCACAAACAAGTTAACACCACGTTTAAAATGACGGTCCTCCAGTGACCATTGTGCTCCACGTCAGCCCAATGTTGCAACAAAGGGACAAACAAATGGTATCCGCGTTCACCAGCTCACCGCCACACACGCTGCTCTCTGCTGGGAGAGATCAGGAGGGCACTGGACGAAGGTGGGCCGCACTCGGCGGCTCCCCGCGGGCAAGGTTGTGCATCGGGCCTCCAGCCAAGGGCTCGGCGGGGAGGAGTTGACATATTCATTGCCTTGGGGCAATGTTCAGCCTCCCTGGCATCCACATCAGATGCCTTTGGACAGAACTTTACATGAAGCTGAGATCCCATTCATGCATGGCCGTCCGAAGGGGGGGTGCGCCCAGAGTAAGAAAAGATCCCCAGAAAGAAATGCGCCCATCCGCGCCTGCGCAGTTGGGGAAGCGACGCAAAATGATGCCATCTCTCCGCGCGTGCGCAGTGGGCCCGGGCGGGATCAGACTGCCATTTGTGCTTCACCCACTGAGCTCGATGCCTCGCGTCTACTCCAGGTAAGTAGTGGGGCGGGGGGGGGGGTGTCTGCCTGCCGTCCGCCCGGTCCAGCGTTTCCATCCGCGGCGTCCGGGGGGGGGGGGTGCGGGGTGCGGTGTCTGCCCGCCCACTCGCCCGGTCCAGCGATTCCATCCGCGGCATCGAAGCGTCGCCAACGGCCAGTCTGGCGACCAGGAGACCATCCACCCATCGCTGGGCGGGAGCGGCTGTGACCCCAACACCAGACGCCGCTGCGGCGGGGCCCGCTGCCCTCGCCTCCCCCCGCCGCCGGGGCCCAAGCCATCTTCTGCCCACGCCACCCCCGCTGGCCCCCGCTGGGCCCACGCCACCTTCATTCCCACCCTCCCCCGCTGGGCCCTTGCCACCTTCATTCCCACCCCCCCCGCTGGGCCAACGCCACCTTCATCTTCGCCCCCCTGCCAGAAAGAGGGGGGGATGTGAGAGGGGGAGGGGGAGAGAGAGTGGGGAAGGGAAGGGGGAGAGAGATGGGGAGGGGAGAGGGAAAGGGGGAATATCTTTAATGAGATTGTAAAATTGAGGTAGGTTTTAGAGCTATTATATTTTTTTCCTCATGAATAATATCAAATAATATCAAACAATTGGAACTGCTTTCTTTGCCTTGATAACAATACTGAAAAATATGAATTCCAAAGTTTGTGACTCTTTTTGCAGCATATTTTTAATATAATTTGAATATTACAAAAATCTGCATGTTTTCATGGTCATCATGGATCTGTCTGTCTGCAGTGATGCAGCAGTCCGTTGATGATGTTGCTGCTGTGGAAGCTAGGCAGAAGATGGAGTTGAAAGATCTCCTTGGTGCAGTAAAAACAAACGTTTTATGATTCTATATCATGAGTTCTTACAAGAATTGTGAAAACTTCACATATATGCAGCCTATCAGTAAAATATTTTTTGAATACATGTCATGTCTTAAGTCCTGTTAATGACAATATTGGCCAAATAAAATATGTCACAAAATGGAGAATCTCTGTTTTTGCAAGCCTGTTTGTCCACTTTCTGTGGAAGGTTGCAAGCTGTGAGTCACGCTGCAAGGAGTCTGGACCTTAGATGGAAGTTGAGGATAAGGCGAGGTCCAAATGTCTCTCCTTTTGTGTATATGTATGAGGGTTTTGTAGAAGAGCTAAGAGGTGTTGCATATGCATGATTAGGTTTGGTCAGATAGGGGGGTGTTGTAAAGTACTGTTAATTATGTTTCATAGTGTTTGTGCTGTTATCTTGTGAAGTGTGAAGCCTTGTTCAAATTGTTTATACTACCTGGAGAAATGTTTCTATTCTTTTGTAAACTGTCTTCCTGCTAGAACTTTCTGTAGAAACAATGTAATGGTGAATTTTGTGATTGGGTTCGGGAACTGTCAATAGTTATAATCTAATCAATATTCAAGAGAGTTTATTGTCATGTGTCCCAGATAGGACAATGAAATTTCTTGCTCGAACTTCTCTCGAGCATGAAGGAGAGTTACATAGACCTCCTAGGACCATGTGTCGACCATGCTGCAAGTTTGAGTCGAGTGCAAACGCTTCTAAACTCGCAAATTAGGTCCCCGCAGTGGGACAGGCCCTTTAGTTGATCCAGTGCTGGACTCAGTGTTTTACTGACCCACATGCCCACCAATCGAGGCCCACCTAGCTCCTGGCCCCGCCCCCCGCTCAAGTACGCTCGCGCCATGCTTCCCGCAGCTGGACTCCCACGTCCGCCCGCTCCAACCCCCCCCACCCGTACAAATGCGCAGAAAGAACGAGCGTTCTGCAGATCGGGAGGTCACAGCAGGTTAAGCTGGTCACCGGAGGCCACCGGCTTCTGAATCCTTTCTGTATCCCCCGCCCGATGGTAGAACATGGCTGCCCCGTCCCTCCCTCCATCCCTCCCTCCCTCCCTCCCTCCCTCTGCAAACACAACGCGCTGCCAGTCGCGCCGCTCGCAAGTCCTTTGATAAAAACCTTGCGACCTCCCCCTCTCTCTCCTCCTCTCTCTCCCCCTCCTCTCTCTCTCTCTCTCTCCCTCCACCACCTCTCTCTCTCTCTCCCCCACCTCTCTCTCCCTCACCTCTCTCCCCCACCTATCTCTCTCTCTCCCCCACCTCTCTCTCCCCCACCTCTCTCTCCCCCACCTCTCTCTCTCTCTCTCCCTCCCCCACCTCTCTCTCCCCCCTCCCTCTCTCTCTCCCCCTCCTCTCTCTCTCTCTCTCTCTCCCCCCTCTCTCTCTCCCCCTCCTCTCTCTCTCTCTCTCTCTCCCCCTCCTCTCTCTCCCCCCTCCTCTCTCTTTCTCCCCCTCCTCTCTCTCCCCCCTCCTCTCTCTTTCTCCCCCTCCTCTCTCTCCCCCTCCTCTCTCTCTCTCCCCATCTCTCTCTCCCCCACCTCTCTCCCCCACCTCTCACTCTCCCCCACCCCTCTCTCTTCCCCACCTCTCTCTCTCTCCCCCACCTCTCTCTCTCTCCCACCTCTCTCTCTCTCTCTCTCCCCCCCACCTCTCTCTCTCTCTCTCTCTCACCCACCTCTCTCTCTCTCTCTCTCTCTCTCTCCCCCACCTCTATCTCTTTCACCCACCTCGCTCTCTCCCCACCTCTCTCCCCCACCACTCTCTCTCCCCCACCTCTCTCTCTCTCCTCTCCCCCCTCCTCTCCCCCCCTCCCTGTTCCTCCCCCTCCCTGTTCCTCCCCCTCCCTGTTCCTCCCATCCCTCCCTCCCTCTCCCCCCATCTCTCTTTGCCCTCACTCTCTACCCCCTCTCCCTCTCTAGACGCGCCTGCGAGTTGGGGGCTATGCGTCAGTAGATAGGGCGGTTATGGGGTAATAGGAGCAAATTAAGAATATTAATATATTGACAAGGGGGGTAGTTAGCGCGTGTGTGGGGGGCAGTTAGTGTGTGGAGGTGGTTAATGTGTGATGCCACATGCCCCCCCTGCAACCTCACGTTGGGGGAACAGACCGCAACGGGTCTGCACTTGGTCTAGTTCTCCTTAATTCTACTACAACCAATGAAGAAGCTGCTAAAGCTATTGCCAACCTCTCAGAAGCTGTACCTCATACAGAATCATTTTAAACTGGGTCCAACATACAAATATGGTCCTTGTATAAGAATGGATGCTTGCGAATATTTAACCCTGACTGGTTTCGAGCATATCCCTGGCTTGTATATAACGAACATGTGGATGCCGTCTTTTGCCTACCTTGTGCCTTGTTTGTGAACAACAGGAAATCACTTGTCGTCAAGTCAAGGTAAGTCAAGTCTATTTGTCACATATATATACAAGATGTGCAGTAAAATGAAAGTGGCAATGCTTGCAGATTGTGCAAAACAACGGAACAGGTGCTCCTGAATGCATATTGCCATTTACCACTACTACTAATGCAAGGGCATTCGTTGGCCTTGCCCTGTAAACCAACCCTGGTTCTGCAAATCCTGTCATGCCACCCCCCTTTTTGAAAAGCTTTGTACGGGCCTGTCATGGCACTCAAAGCCTCAACCATGGCGCACCATCTGCACACAGGTCAGCTCCCATTGCAGCACCAGCACCTGTGCATTGTACCAGTGCTGCGGTGCCGTGCATTGCACCCGTGTTATAACCATATAGCAATTACAGCACGGAAACAGGCCATCTCGGCCCTTCTAGTCCGTGCCGAACACGTACTCTCACCTAGTCCCATCTACCTGCACTCAGACCATAACCTTCCATTCCTATCCCGTCCATATACCTATCCAATTTATTTTTAAATGATAAAATCTAACCTGCCTCCACCACTTCCACTGGAAGCTCATTCCATACAGCTACCATTCTCTGAGTAAAGAGGTTCCCCCTCATGTTACCCCTAAACATTTGTCCCTTAATTCTCAAATCATGTCCTCTTGTTTGAATCTTCCCTACTCTCAATGGTAAAAGCTTATCCACGTCATCTCTGTCTATCCCTCTCTCAAGACCCCCCTTAACCTTCTGCGCTCCAAAGAATAAATACCTTCTTGTTCAACCTTTCTCTGTAACTTAGGTGCTGAAACTCTTTCCTATAATTTGGCGACCAAAATTGTACACCATACTCCAGAATTGGCCTCACCAATGCCTTGTACAATTTTAACATTACATCCCAACTTCTATACTCAATGCTCTGATTTATAAAGGCCAGCACACCAATGTCCTCCATTTCTTTACCACCCTATCTACATGAGATTCCACCTTCAAGGAACTATGCACAGTTATTCCTAGATCCCTCTGTTCAACTGCATTCCTCAATTCGCTACCATTTACCATGTACGTCCTATTTTGATTTGTCCTGCCAAGATGTAGCACCTCACACTTATCAGCATTACACTCCATCTGCCATCTTTCAGCCCACTCTTCCAAATGGCCTAAATCTCTCTGTAGACTTTGAAAATCTACTTCATTATCCACAACACCACCTATCTTAGTATCATCTGCATACTTACTAATCCAATATACCACACCATCATCCAGATCATTGATGTATATGACAAACAACAGTGGACCCAACACAGATCCCTGAGGCACCCCACTAGTCACCGGCCTCCAACCTGACGAACAGTTTTCCACCATAACTCTCTGGTATCTCCCATTCAGCCACTGTTGAATCCATCTTGCTACTCCACTATTAATACGCAACAATTGAACCTTCTTAACCAACCTTCCATGTGGAACCTTGTCAAAGGCCTTACTGAAGTCCATATAGACAACATCCACCGCTTTACCCTCATCAATTTCCCTAGTAACCTCTTCAAAAAATTCAAGAAGTTTAGTCAAACATGACATTCCAGGCACAAATCCATGTCGACTTTTCCTAATCAGACCCTGTTTATCCAGATGATTATATATATATTATCTCTAAGTATCCTTTCCATTAATTTGCCCACCACTGACGTCAAACTAACAGGTCTATAATTGCTAGGTTTACTCTTAGAACCCTTTTTAAACATTGGAACAACATGTGCAGTACGCCAATCCTCTGGCACCATTCCCGTTTCTAATGACATTTGAAATATTTCTGTCATAGCCGCTGCTATTTCTACACTAACTTCCCTCAATGTCCTAGGGAATATCCTGTCAGGACCTGGAGACTTATCCACTTTTATATTTATCAAAAGTGTCAGTACTTCCTCTTCTTTGTTCCTCATAGTTTCCATAGCTACCCTACTTGTTTCCCTTACCTCACATAATTCAATATCCTTCTCCTTGGTGAATACCGAAGAAAATAAATTGTTCAATATCTCCCCCATCTCTTTTGGCTCTGCAGATAGCTGTCCATTCTTACTCTCTAATGGACCCATTTTATCCCTCGTTATCCTTTTGCTGTTAATATAGCTGTAGAAACCCTTTGGATTTACTTTCACCTTACTTGCCAAAGCAACCTCATATCTTCTTTTAGCTTTTCTAATTTATTTCTTAAGATTCTTTTTACATTCTTTATACTCCTCAAGCCGCATTTACTCCATGCTGCCTATAATTATTGTAGATCTCTCTCTTTTTCCGAACCAAGTGTTCAATTTCCCTTGAAAACCATGGCTCTTTCCAATTATTACTCTTTCCTTTCAACCGAACAGGGACATAAAGATTCTGTACTCTTAAAATGTCACCTTTAAATGTCCTCCATTTCTCTACTACATCCTTCCCATAAAACAAAATGTCCCAATTCACTCCCTTTAAATCCTTTCCCATCTCCTGCAGTGTTGCAGTGTTGTGCATTGCACAAATGCTGCATTGCTGTGCAATGTATCAGTGCTGCATTGCTGTGCAATGTATCAGTGCTGCAGTGCTGTGGAATGTATCAGTGCTGCAGTGCTGTGGAATGTGTCATGCAATAGAGCATTGCTTTGTGGCTCTGGTGTCAGTGTTGGTGAAAGTTTTAGTTGCCAGAGCCACCTCACTCTGGGAGAGTGGCCATGCTGTCACAGAGGCCGAGATCACACTCCAACCACTGGCACAGTTGCCCTCAATTAGCCAGCCACGTCTGCTGACCGTGGCAAAATGGTGAGTCGAAATAAGGGGACCGAGGTGCCGGAAACATCATGCAGCCTTCTTGTGAAAGAGCAGGGAGGTGTCAGACAGTCATGGACTCATACAGCACGAAAGCAGGCCGTTCGGCCTAACTTGCCAATGCTGACCAGGATTACCAAAAGGTTACTTTGCAAGTCAAATCAGTTAATAAGAAAGGCAAATGCAATGTCAGCATTTATTTTGAGAGGACTAGAATGTAAAAATAAGGATGTAATGCTGAGGCTCTATAAGGCACTGGTCAGACTGTGTTTGGAGTATTGTGAGCAGTTTTGGGCCCCATATCTGAGGAAGGATGTGCTGGCATTGGAGAGGGGTTTACAAGAGGAGGTTTACAAGAATGATCCCAGGAATGATTGGATGATATGATGGCCGTTTGACGGCACTGGGCCTGTACTCGCTGGTGTTTAGAAGGATGAAGACCTCAATGAAACTTACCGAATAGTGAAAGGCCTGGATAGAGTGAATGTGGAGAGGTTGTTTCCACTAGTGAGAGAGTCTAGGACCAAAGGCCATAGCCTCAGAATAAAAAGATGTACCTTTAAAAAGGAGATTAGAAGGAATTTCTTTACTCAGAGGGTGGAGAATCTATGGAATTAATTGCCACAGATGGCTGTGGAGGCCAAGTAAACAGATATTTTTAAGGCAGGGATTGATAGATTCTTGATTAGTAAGGGTGTCAGTGGTTACGGGGTGAAGGCAGGAGAATGGGGTTGAGAGGGAAAGATAGATCAGCCATGATCGAATGACCTTGATGGGCCAAATGGTCAAATTCTGCTCCTAGAACCTATGAACTTATGAAGGTGCCCCATCTGCAATAGTTCCACCTGCCCATATCTCCTGAAACCTTTCCTATTCATGTGCCTCTCCAAAGTATTTTTAAATGTTGTTAATGTACCTGCCTGAACTGCCTGCTCTGGCAGTTTGTTTCATTTACCCACACCCTCTCTGTGAAAAAATTACTCCTCATGGGGCTGTCCCACTGTACGAGCAAATTCAAGAGTTCTCCCGAGTTTCCCCTGATTCGAACTCGGAGAATTACGGTAATAGCCGCTCGTAGGTACTCGGGGCTCTCATGGACATCTTTCAACATGTTGAAAAATCTTCACGAGTCTTCCCGAGCTTACCGCGTTTCCCGAGTACCTGCCATTAGCGTTACGAGACGTTAAGAGACGTCCTGAGCTCCGACGTACCCGCTACGTACATTCTACGTGCTTCCACAAGTTTCATTTTATTTTAAACTCGGGAGAGGTCTTGAATTAGCTCGTACAGTGGGACAACCCCATCAGGTTCCTATTAAATCTTTCTCCTGTCACCTTAAACCTACAGTACGTCTCTGGTTCTAGATTCCCCAATCTTGGGTGAAAGACTCTGTGCATTCATCCTACAGTATCTATTCCCTCATGATTTTATACACCTTTATAAGATCACCCGTCAGTATCTTGTGCTCCAACGAATAAAGTCCTAGCCTGCCCAACCTATCCCTATAGCCCCAGGCCCCTAGGTCTTGACAACATCCTCGTAAATCCGCTCTGCACTCTTGAAGAGTCAAGAGTGTTTTATTGTCATATGTTCCAGATAGAACAATGAAATTCTTACTTTCCAGCTTAACAACATCTTTCCTGTAGCAGGGTGACTAAAACTGAATACAATACTCCAAATGTGACCTCCCCAATATCTTGTACAATTGTAACATAACATCCAACTTCTATACTCAATACCATGACTAATGGAGGTCAATGTACCAAAAGCCTTCTTGAAGATAGACACAAAAAGCTGGAGTAATTCATTGGCTCAAGCAGCATCTCTGGAGAAAAGGGATAGGTGACTTTTCGGGTCAAGACCCTTCTTCAGACTAAGCCTTCTTGACCACACTTCGTGCTATGTGAAGGTGAACTTTTGAAGTATTAGTGTGATAAACATTCTTACAACTACCCGAATTGCTGCTCCTTCCCCATGGGCTGGTTCTACAGGTTGCCACCATGATGGCGCATTACGTCCACTCCAATAAGTTGCAGCAAGAGGTCGTTTTCTGTTTGTCGATGCTTTCCGCCAATGATATCTGGATGAAGTTGTTGGAACAAGTGTTTTGCCACGTTGTTGAACGTCTGCCACAGTATCAGGTGCTGGTTGTTAGTTTCACTCAAAACCCTTTCACTCAAAAACCTGCAGATGCCTGAAATCCGAAATAAAAAAGAAAATGCTGGAAACACCATTGTCTCAGTGATTGACTCATTCACCAACTGAACATCAGTCCAAAAGACACATGCAAACTCAGCAGGAGTAAATGATTGTCACAAGTCATTCTCTGAGCCAACTCTGCAGTTTAGTTGATCATTTATCACAGTTGGTGTCAACGGTATTTTGGGTGGAAATCAGGGATTATGTGACTATCACCGCATTTTAACTGTAATATTCAATTAATTGTGAAACACTTTGAGCCTCAGGATGCGCTGAGACATTAATTAAGATGTAGTTCTTTCTACATATCTGGATACTATTAAAGTTCCTTATACAGTATATGCATGAGAACCCTTAAATGAATCTCTCAATGATGCGATGTATTGGAGTAATACATTAAAGAGATAATTTTATGGTCAATGCTCTCTGAAGAAATCTTCACGTCCCAGAAATTCAGGTGCACACGTCTGTAATTTTCTGATCATTAGTGTTAATGGATAGAAAGTCATGGTGGATGTGCCTGTCTCGTATATATTTCTTGTGAGCAAATTTTCTTCACTTGGAGTTCAAGCTTGCAACTTCAGTTTTTAAATAAAAGACAAAATGCTCATCAGTCTGGTTTCAGAATCCAGATTCTCTCTAATTCCAGCATGCCAGTCCCCAGAGTTAGGTATTAAATACAAACACACCAATTAGGAGTAGAGTCACTTATCTGCTCCGTCGAGCTATGCATGCTATTTCAGGAAAACCATGGCTTGTCTGACTAACCTCAATTGCAGATTCCTAGCTACAACAGTAACCTTTCAACCTCATGCCCTCAAGAATCTACAGTATCTCCTGCTGTCTGCTCTAAAGTATTCAAAGGCTCCCCTTCCACTGCCCCATGAGAACAAGACATTGGCCGCCATCTGAGAGAAAACTGTTGCCTCCTCTCTATCTTCAATGTGTGACTCCTTGTTTTTTAACAATTACCTCTAGGTTCTAGATTCTCCTACAACACTGCATCTGATATGTTTCAAACAAGTTCCTTGCTCTTTCTTAAATTCCCGTAGGATTCCAACTTCTCTCGATCAACTATTAGACAACCAGTCACCCTAGGATAGATTCACAGTGCTGTAGTAACTCAACGTGTCAGGCAGCATCTCTGGAGAAAATGGACGAGTGATATTTCAGGTCGGGACCCTTCTTCAGACACCTTATGAGGTAGGCTTGTAAACCTTCACTGAGCTGCTTCTAGTTCATTAATATCTTTAAATAGCTGAATAGACGCAATATAACCATTGCCCAAGCTAAAAATGTCTGAATCATAATTCTCTACTTTTGTCCCACCATTTCTTTTCCAGCTCCCACCCCTGCAATCGGCCTGAAGAATCCTGACCCAGAACATCACCTATCCATGTTCTCCAGAGATGCTGCCTGACCCACTGAGTTTGTCCAGCACTTTGCATCTTCAACTTTTGTGTTTGTTTCTCCTAACAATAAACCATGATATTTCATATCTTGCTTTACCTGTATATCAGCTTTTTGCTCGTTTGGACATTTACTTCTTTCTACACCTCAGAGCTCTCCAAGATCTCACCAGTTAGATAATATGTCCTTTTATATTTTTGATTATATTCCATTTGGCAAATCCTTTCCACTCACTCAGTCTACCTATCACCCTTTGTAGCATCCTTAAGTCCTCTTTGCAATTTACTTTCCTACCTATCCTGTGTCATCAGCCAATTCAGCAAACTCATCTATGGTGTCTGCATCCAAATCATTACATAAACTGTAAAGCTTTATGATCCAACCACAGAGTCTGTGGCACATCACTTGTTTGAATTTGCCAAGCAGAAAATGACTCATCCTTGCCTGTGCTGCTATACAGCCATTGTCTACCCTTGCTAATGTGTTTCTACATTGCAACCCACATTGACCGTTGGTCTTGCACCTTCTCGAATGCCTTCTGGAAATCCATGTATGATCCATCCACCCGTTCTCCTTTATCATCACTTACTTTTTCAAAGATTACTAAGACATTAGTCAAATAGCATTTCCTTTTCACAAAGCTCTGATTTTATGCTAACTGTCCCACTATAACATTGTTAATGGTAGCTGCAGTGCATCACTGAAGGTCTGTGGTGGATGAGCCTTGCACAGTCTAGCCGCAGCCAGTGTGTGCTGTCGGTGTCAATATTGCAATGGAGGAACGGTGTGTGTGTGTGCACGGTAAGTCAGTGTACTCCTGATCTGTGTACGTGGCTGGAGCTGCCATCTGAACGTTGGCAATGTGTATAATCGTTAAATTTGTTGCTGCTCGACCATTCTGTCCCTGGAGCTCTGTTCACAACTCCCACCTCTGCTGCCATTTGTTCCCACATCTTTTTGAGCAAAACCAAGAGGGATACTGCCCTGTCCTCTCTCTCTCCGTCCCTTTTGCACCCATCATTTCTCCTCCTTTGCACATTTTGATTTATTCAACTGCTGAAAGTGCCAACTTTGAAATAGATCTGGTTGGAGATAAACCTGATGTAATTCAACTTAGGCGCATTCAACAAAACAGAGAACTTTTCCTCATACAAACCCAACTGAATGCAGGGCCCAAGGATGAAAGGCGCATGTGCATCTCCATCCTGCAAATGCACCATTGTCAGTCGGCAGTGAAAATTTATTGGTAGTTCTTATGTGGACAATAACTTGTTTCTGTCCAAGTGATCTATGGCAAGTCATGATTCTTTTACCATGAGGAGCTTCAAATAACTCACTCTGGATTCTTGATCATTTCTACCAGTGGCGACATCAAGGTCAGGATATGTAATTTAGAATCATTATCAACATACTAATACTTAAAAACTCTTTCCTTTGTTTACATCATAGTGTACTCCTGATGCTGTGGAAGTTAATGAGCGGTGATTTTTCTGATCCAGTGTTTCTCTATAGATCTCCCTAAAACTAACTGCCTTCAGAGTTTACTCAATGTATTTCGTCGGAAGACTCTGCTTTCCAGACCGTCTGCAACTTACATTGTACATAACTGTTGCACATTAAATGTAGGATGCTCCACCCTGACAACACACTACTACACAGCACCTCTATTGCAATAACAGTAAGCAACCTTTTATGCTTCAGAGCATGCAATGACAACTAAGATTTTTGTCTGCTGTCATGAGGATTGTAATTATATACACACATTTTGCGGTGAAATCGGAAGAATAGGTGCTGTCATCTTGAAAAGCATTTGCAGTCTTTGGATGTGTGAATGGATATACTATTGGTTTGGTTGAAATATGAATATCACATCTTAAACATTAAGGAAATCCTCATTATTTTCAAAATTATATATATCTTTTCAATAGAGATCTCTGAATTTGTGAGAAATCAGAATTTTACCACAGCACCATTTGATAATTGTAGAAACTGGAAATTATTTGTTGGTTGTTTAGCTGCACTCAGCTGAATTAATCCTCGAGGCCTGTTTGAAATATGTAAAAATGATTCTCTGTGGTTCCATATTAAAGGTGTCAGCAGGGAATAGCAGATCCATTTAAGCTGGGTTGTGTTTGTATATTTTGTGTCCTCTGACACCAATTTAAAAGCAGCCCCTTTAATATCCATGCAGACAAAGGTAATTACTCATGATTCCATGTGTTAGTAAAAGGTTTCAGAGGTAATGTTTCCAGATGAAGATAAAGCTGAGTTAAGTACACTAATACTGAGTAATAACCCCATTACCGACTGAGGCTTTTGATGTTTGTCATTTATTTGTGTCGACATGATACATTGCACCACGTGAAAGTTCATTTCGAGTAAATGGATGTGGATGTTTGTGCATGTTTGTCAGTACATGTCATCATCTGCCAGTTCCCTCTATCGCTAAAGTGGGATGTTCCTTAACTCTTAGTTCTCTGAAAGAGACTGCTTACATTTTTATTGAAGAAAATGTAATTTTTGTTGGGGGGTTTTACGTTGAAGGTGAGCTACGTTGGTCCCACGTACTTCACGTATATTTATGCAAACATTCTTGTCAGTAAATGGACATGGAATGTATCTATTGTCAATTGGAGTTAGCTTTTTCAATCTCACTGAACATTGGCAGTTAGAACATAGAACATCCAACAGGAACAGCGCAGCAAAGGAACAGGCCCTTTGGCCCACATAGTCTGTGCTAACATGATGCCAAGCTATACTAATCTCCTCTGCCTGCATGTGATCCATATCCCACCCTTCCCTGCTTATCCATGAGCCTGTAAAAGCCCCTGAAATGGCACTATTTTATCTATAGTATCTGCCACCATCACCCCCCCCCCAACGGTGCTTCCCATGTGTATAAAAACATTCTCCACTCCGAAGCTCTAGAGAAAACAATCCATGTTCATCTAACCACTCCTTATTACTAATACTAATACCTAATACCCACTAATTTGCTGCAGAATTCTGGTAAACCTTTTCTGCATTCTTAACAGAATCATTCTGACCAGAATGATGCCTGGATTAGGGGGTATTACCTACAGTTTACAACCCAGCAGTATGAATATTAATTTATCTAATTTCATATAAACCTTCCATTCCCTCCCTCTCTCCATCCCTGCCCCACCCTGCACATCCTGCTAGTTTCACAGTCCGTATCCCTTTGTTATCATCTCTTCCACTAGCCAACAATGGACCATTGTGGGCTCCACATTTCCAGTGTCATTGATGCAGGTTCTGATTTGTTCTGCACCTTTTCATAACTCTAGTTTGCCTCTCTTCTGACCCTAAAACGTCACCTACTCCTTTTCTCCTGAGATGCAGCCTACTCCAGCATTTTGTGTCTAGCTACAGGGAGAGTTTGGACAGACTTGAATTGTTTTCTCTGGAATGCCAGAGGCTGCGGGGAGACCTAATAGAAATATATAAAGTTACGAGAGGCATAGCTGGCATGACAGTCAGAACCTTTCTTCCAGGATGGAGAAATCAAATACTGGAGGGCATGGATTTCAGATAAGAGGGGCGAAGTTTAAAGGTGATGTGCAAGGCAGTTAATTACACAGAGGGTGGTGGTTGCCTGGAATGCACTGTCAGGGGTGGTGGTGGAAGCAGATATGATAGTGGCGTTTAAGAGTTTTGGATAGGCACATGGATATGCAGAAGTGGAGGGATATGGATTATGTGCAGGCAGATGAGTTGGTCTTGGCATCATATTCGGCAGAGACATTGTGAGCCAAAGGGCCTATTCTAGTGCTGCACTGTTCTATGTTCTATGTGCATCCTCTCTAAAGCTTCCACATCCTTGCTGGAATAGGGTGACCAGAACTCCACCCAAGACTCCAAATTGGGCCTAACCAAAGTCCTATAAATCTGGATCATGACTTTGTGGCTGTTATATTCCATGCCCTGACTGATGAAGGCAAACATACCATACACCTTCTTTACCACTCTAACTACTTGTGTTTCCACTTTCAGGGAGTTATGGATTTGGACCCCAAAATTCCTCTGTACATCAATGATGTTAAGGGTCTTGCCATCAACTGGATATGTTTCCACTTACATTCAACATCATAAAGGCAATACCTCATACTTGCTTAGATTAAACTCCACCTGCCATTTCTCTGACCATTTGAGCCTCTGAGCTATATCCCGCTATATACTTTGACAGCCTTCCTCGCAATCCATAAGCCAGTTCTGAATCTATATGATAGTCACTATGAGCATCATAGATTCTAATCTTCAGGATCAGCATCCCATGTTGGACTTTTGTAGGAAGAAACTGCAGAAGGTGGTTTAAACTGAAGTTAGACACAAAAAGCTGACGTAACTCAGCAGGACACGCAGCATCTCTGAAGAGAAGGAATGGGTGACATTTCGGGTTGTGATGTTTCGGATCTGAAGAAGGGTCACAACCTGAAACGTCACCCATTCCTTCTCTCCAGAGATGCTGCCTGTCACACTGAGTTACCCCAGCTTTTTGTGTCTACGATGTTGGACTTTATCAAATGTCTTACTAAAATCCATGTAGGCTATTCACTGCCCTATCATCATCGATCCCCTTTTTCACCTTCACAAAAAACTTGATTAACTTAGTAAGACACAACCTGCCACATACAAAGCCACAATGACAGTCCCTAATTAACCCATTCTCTTCCAAATCGGAGTAAATCCTATCCCAAAGTGTCGTCTCCAACAGATTCCCTACCACTGACACAAGGTTCACCAATCCATAATTCTCTGGATGCTCTCTACTTCCCTACTTAAATAAAGGAGCAACATTAGCTACTCTCCCACCCCCTGGGACATCGCCTGTGCCTAGAGAAGATGCAAAGATTTTCGCTAAAGCTCCCATAATCTCCTTCCTTACCGCTCGTAATAACCTGGGATTAATCCACCATAATGCTCTTCAAGAGCCCCAACACCTACTCCTCCTTGATTTCAAACTATCTCTGCATATTAGTATTCTCCACACTGATCTCACTATCCTCCATGTCCTTCTCCTTGGTGAATAAGATGCAAAATACTTGAATTGTTGGCACTTTGATATCTTTGAGCTGTTTAAAAATATATTTATTATTTCTCCATACTTCATAATGCTGTCATTTTTCTATTTCAACCTAATCTTAACTTTTTTCTTTCAAGTGTAATGTCCAATCTGAAGAAGGGTCTCGCCACAAAATGTTACCTATTCCTTCTCTCCAGAGATGCTGCCTGTTCCGCTGAGTTACTCCAGCTTTTTGTGTCTATCTTCAGTTTAAACCAGCATCTACAATTCCTTCCTACACATACTGTCCATTGTAGTTTGTGAGCATTTAAACTCTGCTTCACAACTCACACCATTGGCACACATTAAAATGCACTTCCACATGCTGAAGAATATGTCAGCAGATTCCGAAGAAAGGTCTCAACCCGAAGCTGCAGTTCCTCTCTATGCATTTTGTTAGCAGATTAAGTTTACTTTTTATGACCCAAAAACAAAAACAAAAACATATGATTTATGAAATAAAACGTTATTACCAGAGTGGATATGCTGCACATTTAAGGAAGAAATCTGCAATTCGACAATGGTAAAATGTAACTTTTTACTCAAAAATTTATGTGGAAGTGATTTTTGTTGCAATGTTTGGATCCTTTACTTTGTAACATTGCTGAAATTTGTGTGGTATTCTAATGAAACAAATTTCATTTATTTTGCATCCATGTTCTTGCTAACATGAAATTCATATTTCCATAACCTGCGGTGATAACTCCAGCAACCCAATAAAGCTCTAATGGGAATGGCCTTGTTGTTTTAGTCAAGTGGTTGGTCCTCTTGAGTTACTGAAGAAGGAACTGCAGATGCTGGAAAATCAAAGGAAGACAAAAATTCTGGAGAAACTCAGCGGGTGCGGCAGCATCAATGGAGCGAAGGAAATAGGCAAAGTTTCGGGCCGAAACGTCTGAAGAAGGGTTTTGGTCCGAAACATTGCCTATTTCCTTCGCTCCATAGATGCTGCCGCACCCGCTGAGTTTCTCCAGCATTTTTGTCTACCACTTACTGAAGTTGATGGATTAATTGTTTGTAAGACTGTTATTTTGTTACATGCATTTTCTCGAGAGATATATTCTCCGTGTAAGATACAAAACATTTATTAATAAGTAAAATGAATAAGCAAGACTAGCATAAAATTTGAGTTATAAAATAAATATTCTTAAGACACTATTTACATAATGTATAACTGAATGATATATTGGGATAGTAATGTTAATTTATAATGTAAAGCCTAAAGGGCCTGTCCCACGAGCATGCGACTCCATGCGACTAGCGCAACCTAACGTGGTCGCGCTAGCCGTGCGGCCTCGCGGGGCTGGTTCCACTTCGATCGCCGGAGCCGCATGGAGTTGTGCGGAGCTGGTCCCGACATCGCGCGGGGCTCCGAAAAACTGACACTGTTCAAAAATTCTGCGCGGCAACGGCCTGCCGGCCCGCTGCCGCATGGAGGCCGCACGCACCGCCTCGACGCCGCACGCACCACTTCGATGCCGTATGCAGCGTCTTGACTCCGTACGCAGCGTCTTGACGGCTTACGCCTAGCGCGTGGTGTTGCGCGATGACGTCACCGCCCGGCGTGCCGTTGCGTGATGACGTAACCGCCCAACGCCGTGCGTCGTCCAAATTCATTCGGCCCGCCTCCTGCCCAGCTGATTGGTGAGTTTGATGTCGGGACCAGCTCCGCACAACTCCAGACGGCCCCGCGAGGCCGTACGGCTCAAGCCACCACGTTTGGTCGCGCATGCTGGTGGGACAGGCCCTTAATTCGCTCTTTCATTTTTTTTTAGCCTATTAAGGGCATTTCTAAAGTTAAACTAAAACCACTGTGTTCACTAATAAGGGGTTTCACAGAATGATCCAGTCAGGCAGCACAAGTCTGTTTAATCTCATTGCACTGACTGAATCTGCTGATTACATAGTTAAATATGCTCATTCCAGTTCAGCTGGAGAGCCTGGTTTAAGTCTGTGATCCCTCTTGTGTAACACAGTAAATTACAGGTCACACTCACAATGACAGTCTGCATAGTACATCAGCTATTCCTGCCATTTGCTCTGGCTTATTCAGTCACACTTTAGTATGACTTGATTACCCATCACTTGATGATGACACATTATTATACTAAATAAAATATTTTGTAGAAAATTGCACTGCTGCGGTTTTTGCCTGTGAGCAAATCAACTTAAGGTTTTGTTTCAAATTAATTCTTTATTACTTCCATTCATTGTCAATGTACTTGGGGAAAATATATAACTGAAGGGAACATGCTGTTGAGGCAAATAGGGCTCAAAGATGCAGGTGAATGGTTGGTTTGTGATCACATTTCCATGCCACATACAAAAGCCAGTCACCAATATTATAATCCAAAGTAAGTTGTTTTAGGAACCTCTCTTTTTTTTTAAAGCATTAGAGGATTCAAGTATGGATCAGATTATTGCTGCATTTTTGTTTATAGATAGATAATGGACAAAAGGTGCAGGAGTAGGCCATTCAGCCCTTTGAGCCAGCACCGCCATTCACTATGATCATGGCTGATCATCCACAATCAGTACCCCGTTCCTGCCTTCTCCCCATATCCCTTGACTCTGCTATCTTTAAGAGCTCTATCTCTCTTGGAGGCATCCGGAGAATTAGCCTTCACTGCCTTCTGAGACAGAGTATTCCACAGATTCACAACTCTCTGGGTGAAAAAGGTTTTCATCATCTCCGTTCTAAATGGCCTACCCCTTATTCTTAAACTGTGGCCCCTGGTTCTGGACTCCCCCAACAACTGGAACATGTTTCCTGCCTCTAGCGTGTCCAATCCCTTAATCATCTTATATGTTTCAATAAGTTCCCCTCTCATCCATCTAAATTCCAGTGTATACAAACCCAGTCGCTCCATTCTTTCAACATATGATCCCGCCTTCCCGGGTATTAACCTCATGAACCTACACCGCACTCCCTCAATAGCAAGAATCCCTCAATAGCAATCCCTCAAAAGCAATGTCCTTCCTCAAATTTGGAGACCAAAACTGCACACAATACTGCAGGTATGGTCCCACTAGGGCCCTGTACAACTGTAGAAGGACCACTTTGCTCCTATACTTAACTCCTCTTGTTATGAAGGCCAACATGCCATTACCTTTCTTCACTGCCTGCAATACCGTTAATCCCTACCTTTTGTTTCCTGTCTGCCAACCAATTGTCTATCAATGTCAATACCTTACCCCCAATACCATGTGCTGTAATTTTGTCCACTAATCTCCTATGTGGGTTCTTATCAATGGCTTTCTGAAAGTCCAGGTACACTACTTCCACTGGCTCTCCCTCGTCCATTTTCCTAAATAAATCCTCAAAAAATTCCAAAAGATTAGTCAAGCATGATTTCCCCTTCGTAAATCCATTATGACTCAAACTGATCCTGTTACTGCTATCCAAATGTAAGCCTTCAGTCCCATCAGTCTACCCAACACCATTTGCTGCATAATGTGAATTTCCTTCAGTTCCTCCATCATCCTAGGTCCTTTGGCCACTCGTATATCTGGGAGATTGTTTGTGTCCTCCTTAGTGAAGACAGGTCCAAAGTACCTGTTCAACACGTCTGCCATTTCCTTGTTCCCCATAATAAATTCACCTGTTTCTGTCTTCAAGGGTCCAACTTTGGTCTTAACTAATTTTTTCCTCTTCAAATACCCAAAGAAGCTTTTACTATCCTCCTTTATATTCTTACTATCCTCCTTTATAATCAGAATCAAATGTCTAATAGATTTGAGTTTAGCGCATTAAGGGTGCCAATGGCTTCTATCCTATGAAACATCCTTGTGATTTTCAATGGCTTAGAGCAGGGTAATAAAGGTAGCAACATGGACTGGAACACCAAGTCAAGTCAAGTCAAGTTTATTCGTCACATACGCATACGAGATGTGCAGTGAAATGAAAAGTGGCAATGCTTGAGGATTGTGCAAAAAAAACTACAAAACATAATGGAACAGAATCAGTAATTACATAATTGTGGGAGAAAAAACCAAAAAAAAGAAGAAACAGCAATTTAAAAAGACACCACACAACAGTAAATTGGTCCAGTAAAGTTAGTCCCTGGTGAGATAGGAGTTTACAGTCCTAATGACCTCTGGGAAGAAACTCCTTTTCATCCTCTCTGTTTTCACAGCATGGCAACGGAGGCGTTTGCCTGACTGTAGCAGCTGGAACTGTCTGTTGCTGGGGTGGAAGGGGTCCCCCATGATCTTGTTGGCCATGGATTTGTACCTTCTGATGTATAGTTCGTGCAGGGAGGCGAGTGTAGTTCCCATAATGCGTTCGGCCAAACGCACTACTCTCTGCAGAGCCTTCTTGTCCTGGGCAGAGCAGTTCCCAAACCAAATTGTGATGTTTCCAGACAAGATGCTTTCCACAGCCACTCAGTAGAAGCACTGGAGGATCCTCAGAGACACTCTGAATTTCCTCAATTGCCTGAGGTGGTAAAGGCGCTGCCTTGCCTTACTCACTAGTGCGGCAGTGTGTGATGTCAGTGTCCGATCATCTGAGATGTGGACTCCCAGGTATTTAAAACAGCTCACCCTATCTACAGTATCCCCATTTATCTTCAATGGTGTGTACGTCCTCGGATGATGTGCCCTCCTAAAGTCCACGATCAGCTCCTTCGTTTTTTTGACATTCAAGAGGAGGCTGCTGTCCTGACACCAGCGTGCCAGATCGGCCACCTCCTCCCGGTAGGCCTTCTCATCGTTATCGGAGATCAGGCCCACCACCACAGTGTCATCAGCAAACTTGATTATCGAGTTGGAGCTGAACCTAGCCACACAGTCATGTGTGTACAGGGAGTACAGTAGGGGGCTGAGGACGCAACCCTGGGGGGATCCTGTGCTCAGGGTGAGGGACTTCGATGTATTTCCTCCCATCTTGACTACCTGGGGCCTGGCGGTGAGAAAGTCCAGGACCCAGGCACACAGGAGGGTGTTGAGCCCCAATTCCAGCAGCTTCTCAGCAAGTCTGGTGGGGACTATCGTGTTGAAGGCTGAACTGATGTCTATGAACAGCATCCTCACATAGCCACCCTTCTGGCTATGTGAGGATGCTGTTGATAGAAAATATATGTGTTAATGGCGAAACACTACATTTAAAAGTAAACTTTCAATGTCTGATTAATCCCAAATTAGAATCATGCTCTGAATGACTGGACAAGTTTTTCATGCCTGCTTGTGTTACTGTTTCACCAATTTCTGTGTTTTAATAGTGATATTTAATCTATTAATGTGTTCATTGTATGGATTCTGTTCATAGCAACGTCTCACATTTATATGACAACTTTAATTAAGGTTAAAGAATCCCCAGAATTTCACAGTAGCATAATCAGACGAGTGAGGGAAGTGATGGGGGTAGTGAGAAGGGTGGCAGAAGCAAGGCAAAATAGTTAGGTTTTAAAGGGAATGTTTAGGGAAGAGAGGGAAGTGGAGATATATCAGTGGGAGTTTGGGAGCTGAGGGCAATGGATGTAGAAGCACCATGAAGGTCAGGTCTGGAGGACAAGGTCGTGCAGAGGGCAGGTGCAGAGAGGGGAGCTCAGCCCATGTAGACAGATTTCCATTTGAGAATGTCGGGGACTTGGTGCTAATCCATGGTAGAATGGAAGGAAATGGATCAATTGCAGGCAGATGAGTTGAATTTAACTTAGCATCATGCTCAGCACAAACATTGTGGGCTGAAGGGCCTGTTCCTGTGCTGTATTTTTCTATGATCTATCGGCAAATATTCCAAGGATCTGAATTAAACTGCACTCGGAAAGGCAGGAATAAATCAAAGATAGCGTGGTTTTATTGAAGCGAGATCTTTTAAATTTGATTACATTTTTTGAAGAGAAAGCAAAATATGATGAGGGAAATGCTATTGATTAAGTCATGGAGTTCAGTGAGGTCTTTGACAAATTCCCACGTGGGAGACTGGAGGAAAAGACTGGGTGGCAGGGTGGCGCAGCGGTAGAGTTGCTGCCTTACAGCGCCAGAGACCCAGGATCGATCCCGACTACGGGTGCTGTCTGTACGGAGTTTGTACGTTCTCCCCGTGACTGCCTGGGTTTTTTCCGAGATCTTCGGTTTCCTCCCACACTACAAAGACGTACAGGTTTGTAGGTTAATTGGCTTGGTATAAGTATAAATTGTCCCTAATGTGTGTTGGATAATGTTAATGTGCGGATCGCTGGTCAACGCAGATTCGGTGTGCCGAAAGTCCTGTTTCCACGCTGTATCTCTAAACTAAACTAAACCAAAAGGAAGGACCCCATGGGATCCAATACCAGCTGGCAAATTAGGTCCAAAATTGCCTTGGTAATAGTAAGCAGAGGGTGACAGTGGGGGGATGGTTTGTATGCCTACGGATCAGTGCTGGGACCCTGACTACTACAGACATTAAACATTTGGGTATGAATGTAGGAGATATGATTGGAACATTTGCTAGGACAATATTGATCAGGAGAATGACAATGAAATCCAATCCTGACATGAGTGAGGTGATGTACTTGGGGGAACTCATGTTTTCTGTTTTTATTTCCGATCACCATGTTTGCACTCTGGGGAAAGCCTATCATACAGAAAAATAGCTGTGGCCAATCAGTCAGCTCCTGTAAGGTTGACAAGGTTGATGCCATCTCTTTACCAGGTGGACAGAGGTGGGTGACACGCATGGAGTGCTCGGATCAGGAACATTGGGACTTGGTGTGACCTTGCCTTGCCCGAGAGAGCAGAGCAGGTATGTTTGCAGTTGGGATTTTCTGAAGGCAGTGAGTACCACCTAAACAAAGCAATGCCTGTGGAGGAATAGCTTCTCAGAGGTCGTCAAACGTCCTCATTGCTCCTCTTAGGTCCTATAATCCTCAGAGGTCCTCATAGCTCACAGACCTGAGGTCCTCAGAGGTGTAGATCAGAGATGTGAGTGACCATAAGAGGTTGCGTGCTGGTATGTCGTGCACCTCCTGTGGTCCTGTGAGTGCCAGTGTCAGTTCCCTGTGACAGCAGGGCAGGCAGAGTAAGCTGTGAGTGTTGCAAGTGTTTAAAGTGCATAGAGTGTTTATAGTATGTGGCAAGACTAGGAATGCATGGTTTGTGAATGTGTAGTGTGGAGAGTTTAGTGTGTGGAGAGTGTTTGGCATATAGAATGTGTAGAGTGTTTAGAGTATGTAGAGTGTGTAGTGTGTAGAGTGTGTAGTGTGTAGAGTATGTAGTGTGTAGAGTATTTAGTGTGTAGATTGTATAGCATGAGTAGGAACGCAGGGTTTGTGTGCTTAATGCAGTAATTAGTGACCTGCTGAGTTACTCCAGCACTTTGTGTCTTTTTTGGTGGGCTTAATGTTGCTTTTGAGTCTCAAGTGTTAATAAAATCCAGGCCCTCAGAGAGTAATCAGTGATTATCATTAGTCAGACAGATGAGGACGAGAGGATCCACACAGGATGAATTTTGGGTGTGGCATTTTTTGAAATTATTTGTTGAGTTGGATGCAGGAAACCACAAAATCTCATTCTTAAAACAGCAGATGGGAATTATTTACTGGTGTTCATTTATAAAGAAACATGCACAAAATTAGCTTCAGTCACAGTTACGGTTTAGTTTATTGTCACGTGTATTGAGGTACAGTGAAAAGCTTTTGTTGCGTGCTATCCAGTCGACGGTAAGACAATCCATGATTGCATTTGAGCCATTTACAGTGTATCGATACATGATAAGGGAATAACGTTTAGTGCAAGGTAAAGCCAGTAAAGTCCGATCAAGGATCAATCAGCGTTAATGCAATTTTTTACTTTATTGTGACACTTTTGTTGGCATTGTATAAATGTATTTCTCAAGTCAAGTCAAGTCAAGTCACATTTATTTATATAGCACATTTAAAATACAACTCTCGTTGGCCAAAGTGCTTTACATTTGTTATAAGAATAGCATAAACAAAACAAACTACATACATATATACATGTAGCCCTCACTCAGAGGACGTCAGGAAAGGCTTGGGAGTATAGATACGTTTTTAGTCTTGACTTAAAAGAGTCGATGGAGGGGGCAGTTCTGATGGGAAAGGGGATGCTGTTCCACAGTCTAGGGGCTGCAACCGCAAAGGCGCGGTCGCCCCTGAGCTTATGCCTAGACCGTGGGATATTCAGCAACCCCAAGTCGGCCGATCTGAGGGCCTGGAGGTGGAGTGGTGGGTGAGAAGACTTTTTATGTAGGTGGGGGCAAGCCCATTGAGGGCTTTGTAGACATGGAGGAGGATCTTGAAGTTTATACGGAACCGCACAGGGAGCCAGTGGAGAGAGGCCAGGATCGGGGTGATGTGGTCCCTTTTTCGGGTGCCCGTCAGGAGTCTCGCTGCGGCGTTTTGGACCAGTTGCAGGCGGGACAGTGAAGATTGGCTGATGCCAGTGTAAAGGGAGTTGCAGTAATCTAGGCGGGAGGAGATGAATGTGTGGATGATCTTTTCGAGGTCATCAAACTGGAGGAATTGTTTTATTTTAGCTATCGTCCGAAGCTGAAAGAAGCTAGCTTTTACCACGGCATTGACTTCTCAGCCATAATGTTAAAATATCAGCTGACTTACAGAGAGTCAAGTCATCTGTTAGATTGTTTACTTACTATCAAAAGCATTTCTCTCACAAATTGTTCTTTCAGGGTCATAGCACCAAATAATGGTATGCTTGATAATCACTCTCTGAATTACCCCATAAAAATGCCACGTGTATCTAGAATTTACTACACATCACTTTCCTTGATTTTGATCAGAATAGCCAAAATAGTTCTATTTCCTTGGTATACAGAAGAAGGACATTAGGCCCATCTAAATTATGCCAGCTCATAAAGAAATCCCATTCCCTCACTAACTATCTCGGTAACATTGTCTCCGCACACTCCCATGAGTTCTACCACCTATCCAGACGAGGGGTAATTTGCAGCGGCCAGTTACCTTGCTGACCCACACGTCTTTGACCTGTGGGTGGAATCTGGAAATCCTGCAGGAAACCCACACAGTCACAGGGAGAATGTGTCGACTGCACACAGACAGCAGGATTGAACTTGGGTCACTGCAACTGAAGCAACTGATCTGCTGGCTGTAACCCTTATCATGGAGAAAATACAAGAAGCTATTATTAAAGATATTTGGCTGGGCACTTATAAAAGCACAAAGCTATCAGCAAAGTCAAGATGGCTTTGTAAAAAGAGAGCAGAAATTGAAAGATTTAATGGTAGGAGTTTTAAAAGGGCTGGTGTTTCAAGGCACTGTGGTGTTCTTGTACATGGTGGTATTTGTATCTTGTGAGGTGGAGGCTAGGTGTTTCCCCATAGAAAGAGAAAACAAATCATGAAATCATAAACTTTGATGAAATATTATTTTGTGCCTCTCAGTGGACTTGAGGAATGGCTTCCATTAAACACCAGCCCTTTTAAAACTCTTACCATTTAAAACTCAACTCACCCTCCCCCCCCCACACACACACGCACTCTGGTGACATGCCGGATTTAAACAAGAGCTAAAGGTTAATTCCTGGGATGGTGGGACTGTCATATGCTGAGAGAATGGAGCGGCTAGGCTTGTTTGTATACTCTGGAATTTAGAAGGATGAGAAGGGATCTTATTGAAACATGTAAGATTATTAAGGGTTTTGACACGCTAGAGGCAGGAAACATGTTCCCGACGTTGGGGGAGTCCAGAACCAGGGGCCACAGATTAAGAATAAGGAGTAAGCCATTTAGAACGGAGATGAGGAAACACTTTTTCACACAGAGGGTTGTAAGTCTGTGGAATTCTCTGCCTCAGAGGGCGGTGGAGGCCGGTTCTCTGGATACTTTCAAGAGAGAGCTAGATAGGGCTCTTAAAGATAGCGGAGTCAGGGGATATGGGGAGAAGGCAGGAACGGGGTACTGATTGTGGATGATCAGCCATGATCACATTGAATGGCAGTGCTAGCTCAAAGGGCCGAATGGCCTACTCCTGCACCTATTGTCTATTGTCTAAAAGTTTAAAGCAAATAATCTGAAAAGCTGGAGATACCTTTTTCCGTTTAATTTAAACAAATATTAATTTTATCACAGCCCTAAAATGAATGTGTCCATTTCAGATTAACAGAAGCGGTTATAAAGAAATCCCTCGGGAGGGATCTCTGCAGAATATCTATAATACAGGAAAACAATACCAGTGCACTTCTTGTTTTCAGAATTATAAAAAGCACTGTTTAATTTAATAATAAATTGTTGTGCTCCTAATATTAGATTATTTTATAGATGCCATGCTCTTTGAATTGATTAGTGCTGTAAGAATCTAGTAATGGGAAAAAAGCATTGAGAAATGATATGAATGACTCACAGAAAGATACAAAACAAACCTTTTTTTTTACTAATTAGTGATGAACAGGACTGTTTCAATGCAAAGCCAACAATTAATCTGTCAACAATCTGTATGCCATGCCAGAGATCTGCTGAATTAAACAACAGTCTGGATCCGTCTGCATGCCTGCAGTGCCTGCCTTGCCCTATCATAGAGTCATGGAGTGATGCAGCATGGAAACAAGCCCTTCAGCCCAACTTGCCCACACCGGCCAACATACCCCAGCTACACTAGTCCCACATGCCTGCATTTGGCCTGTATCCCTCCAAACCTGCCTATCCATTTAGCTGTCTAACTGGTTCTTAAATGGGATAGTCCCTGCCTCAGCTACCTCCTCTGGCAGCTATACACCGACACCAAAGGTTCCATATACCCACCACCTCTTTTGTGAAGAAACTACCCTGAGATTCCTATTAACTCTTTTCCCCTTCACCTAAAACCTATGTCCTTGTCCTTGATTCACCTACTCTGGGCAGAAGACTCTGTGCATCTACCCAATCTATTCCTCTCATGATTTCATACACCTCTATGAGATCACCCCTCATCCTCCTGTGGCCATCACCACAGAATCCATGTATGCCAAACTTTCTCAATTGGCTTTCTGCGCCTCTGCCGATAATATAAACATATCGCAGTTTTGATATTTATATTTTAATCCTTTTTTGAGTCCACAAAAATTCTGAGTCATGTGTAATTGGGCACAAATTATGGAAAGGTGCAGAGAAGATTTACAAGGATGATGCCAACACTTGAAGGGCTGAGCCCTAGGGAAAGGTTGAGCACACTAGGACTCTCCTGAGCACAGGTGGCTGAAGGGTGATCTTATCGAGGTGTATAAAATCATGAGGTGAATTAATAGGCAGGGATAAGGACCAAATGCTGGCAGGTGGGACTAGTGTAGCTGGGACATGTTGGCCGGTGTGGGAAAGTTGGGCCAAAGGGCCTGTTTCGACACTGCATTACTCTATGATTCTATGACTCTACGACTGGGAGAAAGCACAGTTTTTACCGAGGGTACAGGAATCAAGAATTAGAGGATATAAGTTTAAGGTGAGAGGGGATAGAATTAATAGCATTCATTTGCATTGAATGCATAGAATTAATAGGAACCTGAGGGACAATGTTTTCGCACAGAGGGTGGTGGGTATATGGAATGAGCTGCCAGAGCAGCTCAGTCCACTGAGTCTGCACCGACCAGCAACCCCCGCACACTCTAGGGACAATTTAACATTTATACCAAGCCAATTAACCTACAAACCTGTACGTCTTTGGAGTGTGGGAGGAAACTGAAGATTTCAGAGAAAACCCACGCGGTTCACAGGGAGAACATACAAACTATGTATAGACAAGCACCCGTAGTCAGGATCAAACCTGGGTTTATGGCGCTGTAGGGCAGCAATTCTGCCACTCACCAATCAGTATAATAACAATATTTAAGACACTTAGGCAGGCACATGGATAGGAACGGTTTAGAGGGTTATGAACCTAATAGGACAAGCATAGATGGGGCATCTTGGTTGGCATGGACGAGTTGGCCAAAGGGCATGTTTCCGTGCTGTATGACTCTATGACTCTGGCTCTCTAAGTGAGCTTGATTTAAGAACAAGAGTCAAGAGTGTTTAATTGTCCTTTGTACCTAAAACTGCACAATGAAGTCCCACAGCAGCATAACAGGTCTGTAAAAATAATACTCAGAGATAACATAGAATATTTTTTTTAATCAATAAATTAATAACCCCAATACTAGAGCAAAAAAGGTGTACATCCTCTCGTGCAACAAACACAGTCCATAGTTCGTAGTTTAGTTGGTGTTTTATACTTCAAGGGCCTGATGGTTGATGGGAAGAAGCTGTTCTTGAACCTGGAGGTCACGGCTTTCAGATTCCTGTACCTTCTCCCGGATGGCAGGAGTGAAACGAGAGTATGTCCAGTGTGGTGTGGGTCATGGATGATATTAGCTGCCTTTCTGAGGCACTGCCTCCTATAGATACCTTCGATGGTCATCGGGTGGCGCCTCGAGCGGCAGTCTTGCCCAACAGCGTGTTCGTCCTTTCGACTTTTTTTGTTTTTTAGTATGTCTAAATGTATGTTTTAGTGTGGGGGGTGGTGGAGGGGAATAGGGGGAAACCGTTTTCAGTCACTTACCTCGACGGAGATGCGACATTTCTCTTTGTCGCATTTTCGCCCCCCTCCCGGCCTAGCAACTGGATTGGTGCGGCCTTTCTCGGAGACCGGCCCAGAGCTACAGCAGCAGGCATGGCGTGGACTTTAACATCGCGGAGCGGGGCGATCCCTTGTCGGGGATCGCCAGAAGAAGTGCTCCGACCGCCGGCCTACAGCCTATAACATCGTGAAGCCGTGGTCTCCGGTAAGAAAGTGGCCGATTCGGGAACTCCAAGCCGCGGATTGTGTGTTCCGATCCGTCCCGACGTCGGAGTTTCGATCATCCCAACGAGAGAGCTTGTACATCGGGCCGTCCGTAGCGGCGACTACAGAGGGTTCATGGCCCCGACCACGAGTTGAACAAAGGAGGAAGATTGACTGAACGTTATTGCCTTCCATCACAGTAAAGAATGTTGATTCCACTGTGGTGGATGTTTATGTTACATTCTTTTTTTTTTTTTTTTTTTTTTTTTTAATATAAATTTTTATTAGAAGCAAACATATTACAATGTAGAGTAACATATTATAATAGAAGAAAAAACTTTTCATATACATCAATCATTCATACATTATTAAATTTGTCAATTGTCAGTTAATTCTGCTTCTAGTGTTTTTTTTTAATATAGATAGAAAAAGAAAAATAGAGAGAAAGGAGAGAGAGAAAGAAAAATTTCAATATCAAAAAAGAAAAAAAGGTGGAATGAATAACTTATAATACGTCATAGGAGATAAGTTCGTAGGTTATGAAATATAATTACATCTAATCCTGAGTTCAAGCTTCAGTCGGGCTTTCGCGCTGGGCCACTCTATCCCTTCAAATAGGCAATGAATGGAGCCCATATTTTAACAAAAAGTTCTTGCTTGTCCATTAAGACGAGTCTAATTCTTTCTAGATGTAGGGCCTCCGACATTTCCACAATCCACATTTTAATTGTGGGGGTTGTAGGGCCTTTCCAGAATTTTAATATTAATTTTTTCCCTGTTATTATACTGTAGTCAAGGAAGTTTCTTTGGCTTGTTGTGAGTGTTAAACTTTGTTCTGATATCCCAAGTATTATTAATTTTGAGTCTGGAGCTAGTTTGGTATTAACAACTTCAGAGATTATTTGAAAAATATCAGTCCAGTAATTTTTAATTTTTATACAATTTGCAAAGGTATGTGTTAAATTGGCCTCTAGATGCAGGCATTTATCACATATAGGAGAAATATGTGGGGAAATTCTATTTAGTTTTATTTTGGAATAATGTAATCTGTGTAAGACTTTAAATTGTATTAAAGCATGTCTGGCATTTAACGAACATTGATGTATATGTAAACTTTCGTCCCAAATATCTTTCGTAATAGGATAACCTAACTCATTTTCCCATTTATGTCTATATAGTTCCATCGGTGGTTCCTCATTATTTATGAGAATGTTATAAATATAAGCTATTAATTTGTCAGTGTTAGGATGCTTATTCAAACATTCATCAAGAATTTCTGGTTCCCTAGTCCTATAAACTTGTGTATTGGATTTAACATAATCTCTAATTTGTAAATATCTGAAAAAGTTATTTGAGTGTAGTCCATGATTCTGTTGTAACTCTTGAAATGACAGAAAGATGCGTTCCCTATAAAGATGTCCAATCCTTTTAATTCCATGATTTTTCCATTGTATAAAACCTCTATCCAATATGGATGGCTTGAATAGAGGATTATTTACAATGGGAAGACATAGTGGTATATTATTCAGTTTTAAAGCCTTTTTTAATTGTTTCCAAATTCGTATTCCACTATGTATTATAGGGATTTCCATATAGGTTTTTTTATGCAATTTCGTGGTAGCAAATATAATCGAACCTATTTCAAAAGGTAAACAGTCTTCCTTTTCCATCCTTAACCATTCTGGTTGTTGGTCCATTTCTTCCAGCCAGAAATTCATGTTTTTAATATGGACTGCCCAAAAATAAAATAAGAAATTTGGCAAAGCCAAACCTCCGTTGCTCATTGACTTACATAAATGTTTTTTACTTATTCTATGATTCTTATAATCCCAAATAAAGCTTGTAACAATGGAGTCGACTTTTTTGAAAAAGTTTTTTGGAATATATATCGGAATTAATTGAAATAAATATAGTAGTTGCGGTAAGAAAATCATTTTTATAGCATTAATTCTACCAAGCATTGAAATAGGAAGTGTTTTCCAGTACTGAATATGTTTGTGTAATTTATTAAGTAAGGATGGAAAATTTTGTTTAAATAAAGAGGTATATGTCTTAGTTACATAGATTCCTAAATATTTAAGTTTATCTTTAACTATTTTAAAAGGGGATTGTTGTATTGTATTTAAGTTGAATTTTGTTATTGGCATAATTTCACTTTTATTCCAATTAATCCTATATCCTGAGAACTGACCAAATTGTGTTATTAGATTTAATAGATTTGGAATACTAGTTTCTAACTTTGTAATATATATTAATACATCATCTGCATATAAGGAAATTTTATTCCTTGTATCTCTAGTGTTGTATCCATGTATTCCTGGATGGTTTCTAACGCTTTCTGCTAATGGTTCAATTGCAAGAGCAAATAATAGTGGGGATAGTGAACATCCTTGTCTACAACCTCTATAAAGATTAAATTTGGCTGATAACATTTGATTTGTTAATATTCTAGCTGTTGGATTAGAGTATAACAATTTAACCCATGTGCAGAACTTCTCTCCCAATTGAAATGTTTTCATTACCGAAAATAAATATGTCCATTCTACCTGGTCAAATGCCTTTTCAGCATCTAACGAAATAATTGCTAGATCTGCATTTGGAATTCTATTTGTATATATAATATTGAATAGTCTTCTCAAATTATAAAATGAGTAACGTTTTGGAATAAAACCTGTTTGGTCCGGGTGTATTCATTTATTAATCACTAAACTCAATCTATGAGATAGGATTTTGGTTAATATTTTCTGATCAGTATTTAAGAGAGCTATTGCTCTATATGAACCTGGGTCTTCAGGGTCCTTATCCGGTTTCGGTATAAGTATGATTGTAGATTCATTTAGAGTTTCTGGAAGTTTCTGTTGAGTATATGCTTGTTTGTAAAGTCTCTGTAGACGTGGAGAAATCAGATCGTAACATTTTTTATAAAATTCAGAGCTTAGACCATCAGGACCTGCGGCCTTTCCATTTTTTAAAGATCTAATTGACTCCTCGATATCTTTTACCGTAATTTCTACATCTAGTGATTCTCTCTCTTTCTGATCTAGACCTGTAAGATTACATTTCTGTAGAAATGTTTCCATTCCTACTGGTTGTTCTGTTGTTTTAGATGAATACAATTTTTGATAATATTGTAAAAATCTATCATTAATATCTTTAGGTAGTGTTAATGTTTCTCCCTTATCTGATCTAATTTTGTAAATTGTTTTTTCCCCGTCCTGTTTACGAAGTTGACGCGCTAATAGTTTTTGTGGTTTATCTCCAAATTCAAAATGTAATTGTTTTGTACGTTGATATAGTTTTATTACTTGGTCTGAGTATAACTTGTTTAACTTATATTTCAGTACTGCAATTTTATTGTGTTTTACCATAGATGGTGCTATTGCATTTTCTATGTCTAATTGCCTTATTTCCGTTTCCAAAGACTGTTGTTTGGCACTATTTTCTTTGTTAATAAATGATTGGGAGGATATTAATGCTCCTCGCACAAATGCTTTAAATGTTTCCCAAAGAAGGGAGGCGGAGATTCCAGAACTGTCATTAGCCTCGAAAAACATATTAATCTGTTTTACGAGGTATTCATTACATAACTTTTCTTTCAAGATTTGGGGGTTAAGTCTCCATTGTGTCTTTATCTCGGTCATTCCTTTTAGTTTAATCATAAATGTAAGTGGAGCATGGTCCGATATTATAATATTATGATATTGCGAATTATAGGTAAATGGGATAAGTTTAGAGTCTACTAAGAAATAGTCTATCCTTGAGTAAGTTTTATGCACGGGTGAGTAGAATGAGTATTCTCGACCAGATGGGTTTTCAATTCTCCAAACATCCTTAATGTTTGTAGTATTAATATATGAATTTAGGAATTCACTTGACTGAGATTTTAATTTTCTTTGACTTGATGATCTATCCAAGTAAGCATCCAGTGTACAATTTAAGTCTCCACCGATAATTAAATTATGTTGTGTACATTCCGGGATAATGTTAAGTATTCTCTTAAAGAACAGGGGGCTATCAAAATTTGGTCCATATACATTAAGGAGAGTCACTTTTTTTGAGTATAACTCCCCAACTAATACAATATATCTGCCTTCAATATCTTCTGTCGTTGATATATGTTTAAAGTGTATACCTTTACGAATTAATATTGCAACCCCTCTAGATTTATGTGAAAATGAAGAATGATACGTTTTAGCAATCCATTTGGCTTTCAATCTATGTTGTGCTTCCTTTTTAAGATGTGTTTCCTGGAGAAATATTACATCTGCTTTAAGTGATTTTAAATAGGCTAATACTTTACCTCTCTTGATTGGTTCATTAATTCCCTTAACATTCCAGCTACAAAATTTAATTCCTTCACCCCCAATTTTCATATTAACGTCTTGCATCTTGTGATTAAAGTGGTCTATGTTGGAGCAGCTGGATCAGCGCATTAAACCCTACCTTATACTTGAACCTCAGGTAGATGAATTCTAAGTCTCGTCGGTTTTTCATCCGGACATATCTCCCTAAATAAAACATATAATTCCATTCCAAATACAAAATATAATATAACATAAGATAGAAAAGGTAATAAAATGTTGTATTAGTAACGTGTAAAAAATAGAAAAAGAAGAAAACTACAACTATGGTTAGTGTAGTTAGTGATAGCCACCCTAGTGTGGCTAAACATCTAAAGACTTCCGTAGCTTTTGTTAAAAAAAAAATATTACTAGCTCCGTACTTTCCTTAAAAGAAAAGTTTCAATTACAATGAAAACAATTTATGGGGGGGAGGGAAACAATAGTTTTATTCCATAATTGAAGTATTTGTTAGTCTCCAATTCAAATGTTAGTACCATATAGCAAGCTAAAAATATTTTTCCTCCTTTTTTTCTTAATTAAAAAAAGGAAAAAAAAGGGGGAAGACACTGTTAAAGAGTAATCAAAATACATTATTAAAGAGTAATCCAAAAAATATTGTTAAAGAGTAATCAAAGTCCAAAATATCCAAATATCCAAAATAGCAAGGAAAAAACTTCCTATATTTTATTAATTAATTATTTGGATCACACTTTACTTATATTTCATACTTTTAATCAATTCTGAGTTGGTCCAGTTAACAACAATTAGTATTGATTAGTATTCGTGATTAGAGTTAATTGTTAGAAATTAGTACTAAAATATAAATTTTATGTATCAGTAGCGAGATAATTGCCCAATTCTTCCCGCAGATCTTGGACAAAATCTGCAAGAAGAATGGGGACAGTTCTTAAAAATTATAGTTTAAAGTTCCATCTCTTCTCTGCAGGATAACAGTTTCCACTGTCTTCAGGTGAATGTTGGGTGTAGAATATTATTCAATCTTCGGTCTTATTCACAATGCTCTGGGCAAATTCAAGTGCCTCTGTATGCTTGACGAAGAAATGTTCCTTCTTCTCATAGGTCACTCTTAATGTTGCGGGATATAACAGTCCATATCTCAGATTGTTTATATTCTTAAGTATTCTTCTTGTTTCTGTAAACAGCGCTCTCTTCTTGGCGACTTCCACAGGATAATCTCTAAATATGCTTATCTTGTCTCCTTCAAATGCGAGGTTTCTGCTTGAACAATTATCTTCATCATATCATCCAAAACATGGTCATATTGCACCTTCACTATCAGTTGTCTTGGGGGGGCGCCCACCCCTGGGCGACGTCTTGATACTCTGTGCGCTCGGGCAATTAACGGTGCTTGATCCAGATTCAAGACTTTTTTCAGCAGATCTGCAGCAAATTCGCGAGGGTCACGATTCCCCTCTCTGCCTTCCTGGACGCCTACGATTCTTAAATTCTGCCGTCTCTGTCGTCCCTCCAAGTCAATACATTTTTCAGTTATTTGATGTAATAACTTCGATAGGCGTTTGTTCTCGGCAATACGTTTTTTTGTTGTTTCGGTGCTTGTCTCAGCAATTTCCTCCAATTCCTTTACAGCCTCGTGATGTTGATTTAAAGTCTGGAGGATCGGCTCCAACTTAGCATCAAATCTGGATTCCATCGAATTCAGTTTATCATATACTTCTACAGTATTTTGATGCATATTTTCTTCCATGGTTAATTTCCAGTCTTCCAGAACTTCATGCACAGAAGCTGTAACCTCATCTTTAATTTGTTCTTTAATTTCATCTTTTAAAGATTTCAGCTCCTGTTTAAGATTTTTAAATTCTATCATTATTTTAGAGATTTCCTGTGTCAGGAAGGTTCTTAATTCTTCCACATCTGTTTTTTTCTTCCTTGAGATATCCTCTTGGGATGCTGTTAAAACTGAGCCCGAGGCTTCAGTTGGGCCTGCCTCTTTTCCCTTACCGATTTTTCTCGTCTTGGGGGGGTGTGTTGAATCGACATGCTGCCGGTGTCGCGCGCCTGATGACGTCACGGACCTGTTGCAAACACTCGGTGCCGTTTTCTAGAGGTAGGTCCCGTCTTTTTCCCCCCTTTTCAACGTTTTTTTCCCGGAGCTAGTTGGCGCGAGTCTCTCCTACTCCATAGCGCCACCGGAAATAGAATATGTTAAATTCTATTGTTTGATTGTATGGCTGCATGGTAACTCAAATTTCACTGTACCTTAATTGGTGCATGTGACAATAAATGTGCACAAACTTTAACTTGGTGGGCAGGTGAGTACCTGTGATGGACCGGGCAGTGTTCACCACTTTTTGTAATCTCCTTCATTCCTGGGCGTTCGAGTTGCTGAACCAGGCTGTGATACAACCAGTCAATATGCTATATACCATACATATACCATATATTGTTCAAGAGTTGTAGATGTTCATGAGTGTTTGTCAACATACTAATTTACCTCAATCTTGGAAGGAAGTAGATGCATTGATGGCATTTCATTATGATTGCATCAATGTGCTGGGACCAAGACAGATCTTCAGAGATATGCAAGCCCAGGAACTTGAAGTTGTTAATCCTCTCCACCATCGACCCATCGATGAAGACAGGTTCTTGGATCCTCAACATCCCTCTTCTAAAGTCTTACCAAGGATGCTTATTGAACCATATATAAATAAATATGATCTTGTCACCTATTGCTCTCAACTATGGTGAGACAAATAATTTGTGTGAAAATATTTCAAGAATATGTGTGCAAAGATTAAAAAATAATGAAACATGGTGCAACAGACACAATGCTGCAGAATTGTTACTAGGTATTCAGTCTGACATAAGCTATGCTTTTTGAATGAATTCTACTCTGGATATTTGATGACTGATCAGATACCGATTAACATGTTTAACATCTAGTTATTGAATTTATTTTTCTTGATATCTTGACAGTCTCCTCGCTGAATAAGAAGGTTTTCCAGTGTTTGTGAAAATGGAAATAAAATGTTACCTGGATAAACTGACATAAAAAATAATAACATGGAAATGTAGTGGTCCATGTGACATGGTCTGCGGCATTAATGGCTTTGTTCATAATAGGTTACAGGAAAATTCACTTTGCAGAATGCTGCATTATTAATCTATCGAGTGAGCAGATGATTTGTTCTGCCTCTAAAGTACCCAATTCTGTCTAAAATGTTGTTGAATACATATAACTTAGATTAATGAACTTACGTTGGAGCTAGGATAGGAGTTAATATGTGCAGTGTTTTGGAAGTCTGTCCTTAACTTCTATGCAACTCTGAGTAAGAGTTATATACTATAATTTAACTTGATTGACCTCACATCCTATATCAGTTCTGTACTTGATAATCTGTATATGCACAGAGATACGAGCATGAGGAAGGCCTGCCAGTACCTCTACTTTCTTAGAACTTTAAAACGATTCAGCATGTCAGCTGATACTCTAACAAACATCTATGGATATAATGTAGAAAATGCCCAGATCTTACATTACGGCCTGGTACGGCAATTCCACACACAGGAACACAAGAGACTGCATGAATGGTGGACTCAGTCCATCACGTGCACAGCCGTCCCTACCACCTAAAGCATCTTCACCAGGCTCTGCCTCAAGAAGGCAGCATCTCTTATCAAGGATCCCCACCATCCGGGGCCATGCCCTCAACGACTTCAGGCCCAGAGCCATCAAATGCTCCTCATACATTAACCCAATCATACCTGGGATTATTCTCGTAAACCTCCTCTGGACCCTCTCCAAAATGAACACATCTTTCCTCAGATATGAGGCTCAAAGCTGCTTACAATATTCCAAAATGTGGCCTCACCAGTGCCTTATAAAGCCTTACCATTACATCTTTGCTTTTATATTCTCGTCCCCTCAAAATGAATGTTCGCGTTGCATTTGCCTTCCTTACCGCCGACTCAACCTCCAAAGTAACCTTTTGGGAATCCTGTGCCACTCCCAAGTCGGTTTCAAAATCCAATTTCTGAATCCTCTCCCCATTTAGAAAGTAGTCGACACCTTTATTCCTTCCCCCAAAAATACATGACGGTATACTTTACTATGCTGTATTTCATTTGCCACTTCATTGCCCACTCTCTCAACCTGTCCAGGTCCTAAAATGTCACATTCCACCTGCCTTAACCTGTGGAAAATCTGGGGATTCATATGTGATGGTGAATCAATACCTGAGAATTTGCGACTCTAAAGCAAATAGGTTCACATCTTGAGTAGAGTGAGAGAGTATCATTGAGGATTTATATATGCAAATACAGATCTCACTTTTCTTTGGTCTCTAGGTTTACATTTATAAAGGGAGGTCTCCTTTGCATTGCTTTCATGTTACAAAGCCCTGGGCCAATAATCTAATATTAAAATGTAAAGGTCTTTGCCAGAATCAGTGCAGAATGTTAGGTTGGAAGTGTCCCTGTGATTGGCATTGATGTGATGCAGCTGTGGCAACGAACACCAACCTGTGCTGAAAGTATTTACTAACAATTACTATCACAATACAGAACTATGGAGGAACCATGCACAGTCCTTGCACACTAATTGACAGGATAGTTATCAGTGCACTGCACACAACTCCATCTGGGGGGATCCAAGGGGGAGAATTTTTTGAGAGCTGATTACTTGAAAGAAAATGCTGCCAGGGTGTTAACAACTTCAAACACTGCTCCGTGGCATTGCTAAAACTTTAGATTGTTGATGCAGTAATAACCTGGTTTTGTTTGGGTACTGTGGTCATTACTGACCCTGAGGTGCTCATTAGCGTTGCTTCTCCTGGGCCTGTAATGAGTACCTACAGGGTGGTAATGCCAATGAAAAGGCTCATTACGAAGCTGCCACTACGTTTACCTGCCAAGGTATAGAGTGATTTCTTTAAAATCGCTTGAAGTTTCACACTTTTCAGCCACTTACTTATTTTCTTAAAAGTACCAGCTAAAAACTTTCACTCTGCCTGCCAACATCTTTATTAGATTAACAGTGGAAAACAATAAGCCAGTCCACTAGTAGATTACAAAGCTGTGCTTGTGATACGAAGATTCTGTGATGGACAGTGCCCATCAATAACATTGACTGCTGTGTTCCTCAGTTCCAAAGAGGAAAATAAATCAACCATACAAGTTGCGATCAAGACAAAAGTGGCCCAGGGAAAGCAGCTAAGGGAAGAAAGAAGGATGTGTAGGAAGGAACTGCAGGTTGGTTTACTCCGATGATAGGCACAAAATGCTGGAGTAACTCAATGGGATGGGCAGTATCACTGGCGAGAAGGAGTGGGTGATGTTTCGGGTTGAGACCCTTCTTCAGACCCTTAATATAGTAAAGATGTGGGGATGGGGGCTTGGAAAAAGGAAGTAATTGAAGAGACGAAGGGCATATCAGGTGTGTTGGACATACATCGGGCGAGATTGAACCAGTGGGGATAGGATGTTGTCGAGGTACGTGGAAATGAATTCAGTGGGACAGGAGCAGGCAGAAACAATGGATCTGCCAGGGCAGTTGTGTTTATGGATTTTGGGGAGAAAGTAAAACCGGGCTGTGCGGGGCTGGGAAACGATAAGGTTGGAGGCTGTGGTGGGCAGACAGCGGGAAGTGATCAATTCGGAAATAGTCTGTGAGACTATGGCCTGGTGCTCATCTGTGGCATCATGGTCCAATGCTAAGGGTGAGCCTGAAGAATGGTCTCAACTTGAAATGTCACCCATTCCTTCTCTCCAGAGATGCTTCCTGTCTCGCTGAGTTACTCCAGCATTTTGTGTCTATTTTAAGGGAAGAAGAAGGATGTTGGCAAATGAGCAAAAGTTAAGCAAGACAGAATAATTCTAAAATGATCAAATGATTAATAAAAACATTAGATCAGTAAATATCACAATAACTGAATGGAATTCTAAAATGCGACTGATTTGGAGGAACAACAAAAAAATTAGGCACACTAATGCCTGGATGTTGCATACATGGACTTTAAGGTCTCTAAGATGGGATCAAAGATCAGTATGTATCATGTTAGGAACTAAGCTCAATGGATTGAAAGATGCCAAGGTGGGAGATAATCCCGATGATTAGTGGTGGGGTTATGGTCCAGAGGAAGCCATGAACATAAAGAACCATTGATTGAACCATTGAGCATATGTCTTGGAGCTGACATTTGGCCTCTCAGGGTCCAGGGTCAGTTTGCCAGACCACAATAACACCATGAAGTTTGGTGACCATGTCAAGATTGGTTCTTGGTGGAGGATGGAAATTGCGACCAGGGTGTTGGAAACTGCTGAAATGGTGGAGGGGGTCATTTAGAGTGAGTGAGGGGAATGCAAAAATCTGAACAGTCAATGATGGGTCAGCTCTGATGCATAGGGGGGTAACAGGGTTGGGCGCAGGTGGAATGGGTATTCTGGAGAGAGAACAAAATAATAAAAACTCCTGGCCAAAGAACAGAGGAGTGAGGTAGAGGTGGCGTAAGAAGAACTCAACATCATGTCAGGTTTGATGGGTCATGGGTGAAGTGAGTTGTGTAGGAAGAAGGGCCTCGACCTGAAATGTCACCTATTCCTTTTCTCCAGGGACACTGTCTGACCCGCTGAGTTACTCCAGCTTTTTGTGTCTATCATGGGGGAAGTGAGGATTGACTGTTTGGTATCAGAGAGGGGAAGAACTGAAGGCTGGTGAAAGTACTGCAGGGAGTGGGAGTGAGGGGGAGAGATGGGCTCTGAGGAAAGTGAAGGGGAAGAAAGGTCAAGAGGGATATTCAAATCTCAGAGTTTATGTTCGTGAAAATAGGAAGCTTGAATACCAGTGGTGAGAAGCAGAAAAGCTTTCTCCCTTGTGTCATGGAGTGGATTGAGTATAGAGCTTCGCAAGTAATTGTTAATCAGCACTGGGAAATCGTTTATTTGCTTCATCACACAAGTGGTATGATCAAATATCAACAATGGGTATTGGTATATGTTGAGGCCATTGACTTAACAAGCATATACTTCTTCATACAAAATGTTATTGGCTGTACATCTCATTCTCACCTTGTGACAGTTAAGTCTTTGTTCAAGTTCATGTCATAGGAGCAGAATTAGGCCATTCAGCCCATCGAGTCTACTCAGTCATTCAATCATGGCTGATCTATCTTTCACTATTAACTATATTCTCCCGGCTTCTCCCCATAACCCTTGACACCCTCATTAATCAAAAACCCGGCAATCTCCATGTAGAGTTACAGAGTATTACAGCTCCTCTGCCCAACTTGCCCATGCCAACCAAGATGTCCCATCTACTCTAGTCCCACCTGCCCATGTTTGGTCCATATCCCTGTCAATCCTTCCTGTCCATGTACCTGTCCAAGTGTATTTTAAATGTTGTTATTATGCCTGCCTCAACTCCCTCCTCTGGCAGCTCGTTTCATATACCCACCACATTCTGTGTGAAAAAGTTGCTCCTCGGGTTTCTATTAAATCTTTCCCCGTTCTCCGTAAACCTATGTCCCTGGTTCTTGATTCCCCTGCTCGGGGCAAAAGGCTCTGTGCATTCACCCTGCACTTCCATGGGATGGAGTGAACAAGTATCTCAACAATTGAATTGGCTTAAAATCAATCCGAGCATGAGCTTGGGATACCTACACTAGTCTTTTATGAAACTCCTCCAAATATATGATGGTGCTAACATTTAAATGTAAATTATTTTTAAACGGAATTCCTGAAGTTCTAATTTTACAAGGCTGGTCTTTCTGAATTTAGCAGGTGCTGGAAATTTGAAACCTCATTATTTCATATATTTCTCTCTCCTTTCCAATGTGCATTCCTTTCCTTACTATTTTTTTGAACGTGATTATTTTAATCTGCTTCCATCAGTACAAGACCCCCTTAAGGTTTCTTTTACTTAATTTATCTAATTGGCTGGTGTGCCTTCCTGTTTCCTGACCTGTTCACTGGCCGCACAAACCGCTGCAGAGGGTTGTGCCTTGTGGATGCAGAGTGGAGGCCAGTCTCCCACGTAAGGAACCGTTGACAGTGAACACGAGCATGCTACCCACACCACGGCAAAATCTGTGGCCACATTTCCTGCACACAGTATTCACAGAAACATCGACCTCACTAATGTAACAGAAGTTTTACAAAAACAAAATTCAGTCAGTCCCTTTCACTCTGCTTTTTGTTTGCTTGTTTACGAGCACAAGGTCACTAGATCAGTCTTTTACCATAAAGTATTAAAGGTGCTGCGTTTTTGTCAAACTGGGAAGAACGTTTTATCAAATGTCAGGTTTCCTGCAGGGAATTTAATGACCGTTCCAGAACAGACAAGCACAGTAAATGATCGAGAATTAATTGGAGCAATTAACATTTTGTAATTATTAGTATGGATCTTCAATACACTATGCAAATAATAAGATTGATGTTGGATGGGAACTCCCAAAATGGTTTTTAGAACAAAAGTAGACAAGTAATATGGACAATGCATCATGGACTCTGTTGTGTTGATGTACAGTGGTCCAATGCAGCACACAGTAATGTTCTGAATGCTGAGTTTTTTCATTTGTGGTTCAGAAGACTGTTTATGTCTCTAGGCGGATTTTTTATTTTGTAGAAGTAACTGGAGACTCCATGGGGACTTATCGCATGGAAACAAACCCTTTGCCTCACTGATTAAGGGGCACCCATCAAAAACCCATTTACCCTCATGTTAAAGAAGGAACTGCAGATGCTGGAAAATCAAAGGTACACAAAAATGCTGGAGAAACTCAGCGGGTGCAGCAGCATCTATGGAGCGAAGGAAATAGGCAACGTTTCGGGCCGAAACCCTTCTCCAGCATTTTTGTGTACCCTCATGTTATTGCATTCTGACATTCCTATCAACTCTCCCTGGAGTCTAAACACTTACCCATTCTCCAGGGGCAATTTGGAGTTGCCAGCTAACTTACTGCCTTTGGAGTGTCATACCAGAACATCCTGAGGAAAATCATATGGTCACAGGTAGAAAACACAAACTGCACACAGACAGCAACAGAGATCAATATAACCCAGATCACACCATGCACCACTCCCAGTGATTTAGCGAAGGGGAGAGAATGATTTCACCTCTTTTTGTAGATCTCATATGTTCCAAAGCGCACAATATACTCTGTAGGGGTATAGAGCAATGTTTCGTGTATAGTGTTATTGACCAAGTTTTACAGTTGCTTATAACAACATTACCAGTGCTCCCCATCATTACTCTGTGAAATCGATGCTAAATTTGTGCATGCATATTTAGCCTAGAAACATAGAAACATAGAAAATAGGTGCAGAAGTAGGCCATTTGGCCCTTCGAGCCAGCACCGCCATTCAATATGATCATGGCTGATCATCCAAAATCAGTACCCCGTTCCTGCTTTCTCCCCATCTCCCTTGATTCCATTAGCAAAGTTAGTTAGTGTGGAATCATGCCAAATAATTCAGAGCAATTCAGCCCTTTTCTACATTCCATGTTACTTTACAACCATTGCCACAAGTTTTGGGCAATCTGTGCATTAAAGGAAGCGTCAAGTATTTATGAATTAATATCACTGCAGAATGACCTTTAAATGTTGTATTTAGATACAGGAGGTATAATTCGATAGCATATCAGACCACACTTACTTAGAAAAGTCTCTGATCCTCAGAAAAACAAACACTGCGATGGTTGCATTTTTCTCAAATATCTATTTCAAAATATTACAGATTTTAAGATAATGAAAAAAAACTCATAAGCTAGTTGTATTAGATTAGTTCAGCTCTGCATTATGCATTTTTTTTCTGGACTTTGTAATACAAATAATAGTTAGAAATTGTGTTTTACCACCTCTGGTTGTTTGGGAAAATTCTTTAATTTGATGTCTTCTTCCTCAGCTTCAGTTTTACTGTGTAGAAACAAGGAACTGCAGATGCTGGTTTACAAAATAAAACCAAATAAAAGTGCTGGAGTAACTCAGTGGGTCAGACAATATCTCGGGAGAACATGGATAGGCGACGCTTCAGGTCGGGACCCTTCTTCAGACTGATGATGCTCGCTATGGATGCTGTCTGACCTGCTGAATTACTCTAACACTTTGGTTTTTTAACGTTACTGTGCCTCAGGAATCCTCAGTCCTGATGCCCACCAGCATCAGGTGAAATCCATGACTGAGGCCGCTCGATGTTTGTGAGCAGCCCTCTTTGAGACCAGAGTTGCCATGCTGTTGACCACAAATTCCACACCGATACATTTTTTAGATGTTGAAAGACTGCAAAGCTATGGATTCTGAAAATCTGAAATAAAAATCAGAGGCTAGAAATGCTCAATAGGCCAGATAACATCTGTGGAGAAGGGACATTAACATTTCAGGTAAATGATCTTTCATCAGAACTAGGAACATGCAGAAGACAAGCACATTTTAAATTGCAGAGAGAGGGGTGGAGAAAACAAAGGGGTGTCTGCAATAAGATGGATATAAATATATTTGGATGACTAAGATTGATTTGTGTTGGCTCAGGTGTGGTGAGGTTGAGGCTGGTTAATTAACCGGGTAAGTTATATTTTACCGTGAGTGAGTCCGTGAAGAACCCCGCCAGTCCGCATGCGCGTCATTACGTCTGACGCATGGCGCAGCGACCGGCTGGGAGGCGCATCGCTCCTCCAGCGGTAAGTTTAAAAATCCTCAGGTAAGTGTAAAACGTAGTCGGAGGTCGTTTTCTGCGCTTGGTAATTCTTGTTTCAGGAGACAAGTTCGAGTATGGAGAAAGCTTCGAAGGTGAAGGCAAGTCGAGCCACCGGGAGAGTAGCTGTGGAAGACCGCGGGAGTGCGGGTAGCGGGCGGCCGCCTATCTCACCTACCGAGTCGCTGGCGGTACGGCCAGTGATTTCAGACTTGGTGTCCGAGAGCACCGTGGCTGCACCATTGGGGCGGAAAGCCACTAAAAAATCTGCATGGCCCGTAGACTCGGATGAGTCGGGTCGGGAGGGTTCCCCTCCGGTAATGGATAACTTCTTTGGACGTTTGTCCAGGATGGAGCTCCTAATGGAGAGGATGCTCCACCAAGATACACTCCAACAGGAGGAGTTGTGTCAGCGCGGGTCTCCTCGGGGGCCCGCGCCAGCGTCACCTATGTCAGGGCTGCTTAATGCCTCCCTCTTGGAGGAGGAGAGCATGCAGAGTCGGTTTTATTCTGACGCCGAATCTGTGGGTATAGCCGTGGAGCATACCCCAAGGGATGAAGGGCACGAGCCAGAGGTACCATTCCTGGCAGCAAGATTTGCTATCCCAACAGAAACAGGAGAACCGCTGGGTGAAGAGTTGGCTGCAAGTATAAATTACCTAGCCTCACACCAGCTTCAAGAGCATACTATGGATGAAATGACCAGAAAATATGAGACCCCTGTTAACTGTGTCCTGCTCAAAGTGCCGGCTGTTAACCATGCCATCTGGGGTCATATGGGCATAGGCATCAGAGCTCAGGAACTGAGGCTTCAGAGGGTTCTGAAGCTGCTCGCTGTTAGGTATATGATAATTAGCATATGTAATTAGTATATGTGATGTCTTGTGATGTCTAGTGCAAGTACGCATGTACACGGGGAAACTCAAGGTGGCGTCCTGCAATAAAGAAGCTTGTAAGATTACTCCCGTGTCCGAGCCTTATTGAAGTCTGTTCAAAGCATCAAATACACAACAATTGGCGACGAGGATAAAATAACAAAGATAAGAACATGGACAGCCAACAAAATCGAAAACAAGTTGAAAATAGAGGTTGTATTTTGGAAAAAAAGTTGGAAACAGCACCAAGCCAAAAAAAAAAAAAGTAGGAACGGGCAGCAATAGCTCAGGGAAGTGCGTAGAAAGACAAGCAGGGCAGTAAGGGTCACCGAGCACAGCTGGAAGTTAGGAGCGATGGTGTCAGCTTACCTGGAATGTTTCCAGGGCTGTGCAGCCCACAGCCAGGCCAAAGCAGCAGCCACAGACGTCGGGTGAGGGCCTAGTACTGTGAAGGCCACGGACAGGTCTGGAAAAGACACCGATGAAAGAGGACCGTGTAGCCCACGGCCAGCCCCACTAGCAGCCACAGACGTCGGGTGGGGGCATCGTGCCGTGTAGGCCACGGACAGGTCCAGAGAAGCCACTGACAGAAGTTGAGTCTTCAGCCAGCCAGGAACAGTCAGCTCGGTGGGGGGAGAAAGCTGAGAAAGCCCGGTCGCGGGAGAAAGCCGACAGCGGGGCACAGTCCCGACGCTTGGAGCAGCGGGGATCAGCAGCAGAAACGAGCAGCGACTCACCTTCACCTTCCGCAGGGTGTCCACGGGAGCCAGCGACGAGTCGGGCAGCGGGTCCAGTAGCAGCCGGGAGGGCTGTGGAGACAGCGGGCAGGCAAGTCGGCGGAACAGCAGTAGAGAGGAAGGTCAGCGCGAGCACAGCCAGCCCTCGCCAGCGGGACACAGTCAGCCCCGGCCGCAAGATACAAGTCAGCCCTGCCAGCGAGCACGGCCAGCCCCCAGCCATGAAGCCAGCAAGCAAGCAAGCCAGCAAAGCAGCGGCAGCCAGCCCGGGAAGTCAGCGGGGGCCAGCCTGGGAGGCCAGCAATGGCCAGCCCGTGGAGACAGCGAGAGCCAGCCTGTGAGGCCAGCGAGGGCCAGCCCGTGAAGCCAGCAAAGCCAGTCCGTGAGGACAGCCCGAGAGGTCGCTGAGGCGCCGGAGTCCCGGACTGTACGAATTTAATGTATTGGTCACTGTTATCAATAATATAAGTAAATATGTGTGCATAGCAGGTATATGGCTTAAAATGTTCTAGTTTGCCTATTAACAGGAAATGTTGGTTAATAGTATAAATCCATTATTATAAGATTAAAGGCTCTGTCCCACGGGTTTGCGGTCGTTGGCGGTGAAGCGCGGCGTCGCCGGAAGAGGGGACCGCATGGCAACCACGAGAGCGCCGTACGGATGCTGCGCGGGCGGCCAAGTACGGACGGTTCCACGAGCTTGCGGTTTCGGCTGATGACGTCTTTCGGATCTCGGGGCTGTGGCGGTGGCCGTGCCGCACACGACCTCACTGTCGGCGGCTGTGGCGGCGGCCGTGCCGCACACGTACCTCACTGTCGGCGGCTGTGGCGGTGCAGGTTCGACTCACGGTGCTCGTGCCGCACTGGCGGCGGCTGTGGCGGCAGCTGTGCTGCACTCGTGCCTCACTGGCGGCGGCTGTACGGTAGGAACATATTTTTGGACAGTGTTGGGGTTTTTTTAGCACCGCGCGGTGTTGGGAACAACGCCGCACGGCCCCGGCACTGTGCGTTTGACCGAGCCCGCGGTCTCTGGCGGCCCAGGAGTGGTAGATAGTTCCTGTTTCGCCGCCAATGACCGCAGACTCGTGAGACAGGCCTTTAAGTAATAGACAGTGATTGTTTCTGAAGCTAATTAATACAGAACTGTGTTATCCTGGAAAAGTCTGTGTTTTGTCTGTACAGGAGATATGTGTTTTATTATCTTGAGGTAATCAGTGTTTTGTCTGTACAGGAGCACCTGAATAGGGCACCTGAATAGGAACAGGTAGCATGGCCATTCAAATCGTTATTCCCCAGTTAGATTCTGGGTGTAATTTTGAGAAATGGACTGAAGTCTTGGAGGATTCGTTCATTTCCAATGATATCACTGCAGAGGAGAAGAAGAGAGCATGGTTCATATGCGGCTTAGGAAGAGGGGATTATCACACCTTACGTACGTTACTGCGGCCAGCAAAGCCCACGGATAAAATGTACAAAGAGTGTAAGGAGGTATTAATGGCTAATTTCTCGCCAAAACCTCCAAGGGCATCCAGAGGCAAGGAGCTTGAACTAAAGAGGGCAGGGAGTCCCTCAAAGGACAAAGGTCAAGTGCAAAAGGACAAAGGTTAAGTGCAAAAGGACAAAGGTTAAGTGCAAAAGGACAAAGGTTAAGTGCAAAAGGACAAAGGTCAAGTGCAAAGGGACCAAGGTCAAGTGCAAAAGGACAAAAGTCAAGTGCAAAAGGACAAAAGTCGTGCAAAATGACAAAGGTCAAGTGCAAAAGGACAAAGGTCAAGTGCAAAGGGACCAAGGTCAAGTGCAAAGGGACAAAGGTCAGGTGCAAAGCGACAAAGGTCAAGTGCAAAGGGACAAGGGTTAAGTGCAAAGGAACAAGGGTCAAGTGCAAAAGGACAAAGGGCAAATGCAAAGTGACAGAAGTCAAAGGCAAAGGGAAATTGCCATCCAAAGGGCAACCCTAGCTATTCAAGCTGCATTCAGGGGTATGAAGGTACGGAGAGAGATCAGGAACAAACAGAAGCAGCAACAGTAATACAAGCAGCATTTTGAATGCACAGAGTATACCGTCAATACAAGGCAATGAGATTAGCAGCTATAATGGTACAAAACCATTATAGGGCACACCTCAAATGGAAAGGGATCGCAAAACTTTCATGAAGGTACGCAGCAGCGTTGTGCTGCTTCAGGCTGCCTACAGAGGAATGCTTGGTCGAAAGCAATTGCGGTGCATGCACAAATCTGCTAAGGTCATACAGACTTATTATCACATGCATAAACAGCGTCAGTATTTCAAGAAACTACGCTGGTCTGCCATTGGGGTACAGCAACGATACAGAGCATGCCAGATAAGAGATGTCCAAGTGAGACATTAAAAGAGTTTGAGAAAATCAGTGGTTTGTATTCAGGCCTTATACCGCGGGATCAAAGACAGAGTATTGGTTGAGAAAATCAAGGCAGCACGCCATATAAAATCATTCATAAGTATGTGCATTACAAGAAAGCATTTCTTGAGGCAAAAGGCAGCTGTAGTCACTCTGCAAGCTGCATACCGTGGTTACCGATCAAGGGTACGCTACAGAGCTGTGTATCAAGCAGTCATGCTGATCCAGAGATGGTACAAAGCATGCAAAATAGGGCATTCCCAGTTTGTGCAATATCAGTCAATGAGGGATGCAACTATTACAATTCAGGCTGCCTACAAGAGTATGGTGGTTAGGCAGTGGGTTAAGCAAAAGAGAGCTACTGTAAAAGTGCAGTCAGTACTCCGTAGGAGTTGGTATCGGAAAGACTTAAGAAGACAAATAGAGGCACAACAGAAAAGGCTGAAATGATACAAAAGGCTTAAACGATATAGGAAAGACTTCCTCAAACTGAAATATACAACAATTGTAGTGCAGTAACACTACCTTGTTTATGAAGCAAGAAAACTAAGCAGAGCACAGATCAAAGCCAGTGTAGTTTTGCAAAGACAATATAGATCCTACTTCTTGATAAAGAACCAGAAAGGTGACTTAAGAAGACGAGTAGATGAACAACAGAAAAGGCTTGAACGATGCAAGAAAAGGTTGAATAAATGTGTGATAATGAGTAGGAAGCTCCTAATAGAAAAGTCTAAAGAAGAGAGGCTTGTCGGTCAAGACAAAAGTATGCAGGACCGATTGCAATTAGGACACTTCATTATAGTCCAGCATGGAGCTTCCTTCACTGAGCAATGGACAAATGGTTATGCATTGCAGAATCTCATGAAACAACAAGAGCATATACCGTACAGATGAAATTGACTTAAAAGGGAAGGAATGCGGTGTATGTAATAGAAATGGTATTACCCGCCTCCAAGTTAAAAGGGGAGGAGTGCGGTGTATATAATAGAAATGGTGTTACCTGCCTCCAAGTTAAAGGGGGAGGACTGTTGTGTATGTAATAGAAATGGTGTTACCTGCCTCCAAGTTAAAGGGGGAGGAGTGTTAGGTATGTAATAGAAATGGTGTTACCTGCATCCAAGTTAAAGGGGGAGGAGTGTTAGGTATGTGATAATTAGCATATGTAATTAGTATATGTGATGTCTTGTGATGTCTAGTGCAAGTACGCATGTGCACGGGGAAACTCAAGGTGGCGTCCTGCAATAAAGAAGCTTGTAAGATTACTCCCGTGTCCGAGCCTTATTGAAGTCTGTTCAAGCATCCAAATACACAATAGAGGGTTCTGAAGCTGCTCGCCTCGGGCATTACAGCGTTCGCCAGGTCGGTGGATGGAGGGCACCTGTCTGACGCCCTGGCCCTCATGTGCAATGCACACTTTGAGATAAATTGCCTGAGAAAGAGTGCCATCCGCCCTACTATCAACCCTAAGTTCGCGGCTCTGTGCAAACCCAGCAATATCCAGCCACCAAATCTGCTGTTCGGTGAAGACCTCTCTAAAAGAGTCAAGGAGCTGGACAACGAGGCAAGAACGGTCGGACTCATCAAAGCACCGACGACCAGCAGAACCTTGTTTCGGCGGCAGCACCCCTACAAACGGTTCGCTAAAACCGGTTCAGGGCAAGGACCAAGCCGGCCATTCATAAATATGCACAGCTGGCGCACTCCAACAGGGGCAGGGGGGAACATGTCCTTACCCCCCAGAAACAGGGGGCAGAAGATTCCACCGGTAACCATGGAGGTAGGTGGGTCTGGTTCTTGTCGGAACATATTAAGAGGGAATCACCTACAAGTTGGGGGGAGATTACACTTCTTTTTGAAGGAATGGTATGGGATAACATCAGATTTGTTTATACTGCACAGTTTACAAGGGTTTCGAATTGAATTCCTTCCCAATTTGCATCCACCCACACAGCATACACCAAGCCGGACACTCGTTTTCTCACAAAAAGAGAATTTGGAGGTACAAGCTGAAATTGAAAAGTTATACAAAAAAGGGGTAATTGAGAAGGCGGTTCACCAACCTCACCAATTCGTGTCTAATATTTCTCCTAGGCCAAAGAAGGATGGGGGGTGTCGAATCATCCTTGACTTGATGAGCCTTAACCCTTTTGTGCAGTATAAACATTTCAAAATGGAAACCTTTGTTACTGCCAAACAACTGATTTCCAGAGGATGTTATATGGCATGTATAGATCTTAAAGATGCATATTATTCAGTGCCTGTTCATAGGGATCATCGGAGATATTTGGTTTAGCTGGATGAGGCAATTGTGGCAATTAAAAGCACTGCCCAATGGGTTAACCTCGGCCCCTAGACTATTTACAAAACTGTTAAAACCATTGCTGGGGCTACTCCGGGCTCAGAGTCATATTGTAATGGCTTATTTGGATGATATCTTAATCATAGGGAAGACTCGGGAAGCAGCTGAATTATCTGTGTCAGCTGTTGAACTCATGTTTGAGAGATTGGGGTTTCTCATCCATCCAGTTAAATCCAAATTGATACCAGTTAGAGTTATTGATTATTTGGGATTCACTATTAACTCAACTCACATGTCTGTGACTCTGCCCAGGTGCAGGAGATTAGACTTAATTGAAGGCTGTAACAAGCTCATGGTGGAGCAGCAACCTTCAATTAGACATGTGGCCAACGTGATTGGCAAATTAGTGGCTGCCTTTCCAGCTGCACAGTTTGGACCTTTGCATTACCAAAATTTACAACGTGCAAAGGAGCAGGCACTCAGGATACATGCAGGTCAATTTTACAGGCCCATGCAATTATCAGCTGAAACCATTGCTGAAGTGCAGTGGTGGATAGTGAACATTTGGAGTTGCTCTAGTAAAGTTCTGATTGAGAAACCTTCAGTTGTCTTACAGACTGATGTTAGTGCCCTAGGATGGGGTGCTACTGATACCATCTCTACTGTGGGGGCAGATGGAATATGCATGAGGCATTTATTCTTCAATCACATGGGATTTACTATTTAGAACTGTTGGGAGCATTCTATGGTCTTAAGGCTTATTGTACTAGTATGCGTCAGTTGCATGTTCAGCTTCAGATTGACAACACTACGGCAGTGGCGTATGTTAATCACATGGGTGGAATCAAGTCGGAATCTTGTGATAGATTGGCTAACCTTATTTGGCACTGGTGTATTACAAGAAACATTTGGGTTTCAGTTATCTACCTACCAGGTAGATTCAACATGGTGGCAGACACCAGGTCACGCAAATTCAAAGACAACACAGAATGGTTGTTGAATCATGATCTATTTAATGATATTGTTGTTCGGTATGGGATGCCAGATATCAATTTCACCAGTTACCGAATGCATTTCACAGGAATGCATCCAGACTCAATCACCAGTTACCGAAGTATGTTTCATGGGAACCAGACCCAGGGGCAGTAGCGGTAGATGCATTCCTGCTACACTGGGGTGGAATGTTTTCATAAGCATATGCATTAATTAAATTTAATTAAGCAGAGCAGACCAGGGGTGTCAGGATTTAAGCTTAATTTTTCGGCATACCCCACGGATTTACAACTGTGTGTAGTTTCGTACTTGCAACATTATATCAAGGTCACCAAGAGCCTCAGAGGCTCGGAATCAGCATTATTTATTAGCCACAAAAAAACGCATAAGAAAGTGTCGGTACAGACCATTTCAAGAAGGCTGAAACAGGTTCTGGTTTGTGCAGGAGTAGACACTGACAATTTTAAATCTCACTCCACCAGGGCGGCATCAACGTCAGCAACGAGGGCAATGGACGTCCCCCTCGACCATATCCTCGCGGCCGCTGGATGGTCAAATGAACTGACTTTTCAAAGATTCTATAACAAACCGCTTACTGAACCGGGGGTATTCGCCAATTCCATTTTAAGTTCTGTTTCATAGCTTCCCCCTGGGAGAGAGGGGTCGCTATTGTCTTTTCTTTGTTAAATAAACCAACATGTTCAAATCATTGCCATGGTTCAATGCATTGTTTATTATTCACTCATCCTGGGTCAATTGATGCAGTGAGACACCTGGATTTGTATCTACGGCATGAAATCACAGAGCTTTGAAATCTTCACGGAATCACTCACGTGTCTCCGAAGTAAAATAGTAAGATTAAACGAGAACTTACCAGTTTGAATTTTGATCTTTATTTTATGAGGAGTTACGATGAGCGATTACGTGCCCACCGCTCCCAACCCTCATATCACAAAGGTCATCTGGTAGTTCTAGGTTTCTAATCTTACTATGTTACTTCAATTACTGTTACCTGTGATTTCACACCGCTGCTTTGAAGATTGACGTGCATGCGGACTGGTGGGGTTCTTCCCGTAATCGTTCATCGTAACTCCTCATAAAATAAAGATCAAACTTCAAACTGGTAAGTTCTCGTTTAATCTTACTATTTTAACCTTAAAACATTAATCAAATTCAGAATATAAAAATAAAAACAAAACTGCAGATGCTGGTCAGGCAGCATCCATGGGAAGAGAAAGAGTTCATGTATGGAAAGAGAGAGTGGAATTTGATAATGAAAGGCCTGGATAGAGTGGATGTGGAAAGGATGTTTCCACTAATGGGAGAGTCTAGAATCAAAGTCTATAGCCTCAGAATAAAATGATGTACCTTTAGTAAGGAGATGAGGAGGAATTTTAGTCAGAGGGTGGTGAATCTGTGGACTTCATTGCCACAGAAGGCTGTGGAGGACAAGTCAATGGATATTTTTAAGGCAGAGATAGATAGATAGATTATTGATCAGTACAGGTGTCAGGGGTTATGGGGAGAAGGCAGGAGAATGGGGTTAAGAAGGAAAGATAGATCAGCCATGATTGAATGGCGGAGTAGACTTGATGGGCCGAATGGCCTAATTTTGCTCCTATCACATGAACATGAGATAAAATGGACGACAAATGGCATGTTAAATGACACATTGAAAGCAATGGAGAAAGTGAAAGGAAAGGTGAGGAAATTACCTGGCAACATGACAGATTGAAAGAATTCATCTGATAGAAGCAAACAATGCTATAAGGTGTGAGAGTGAGTCATGTGGTGGACAGGAATGAAAAAGCTTAACTGGGAAGTCAAAGTATCCAGGTGCTAAAATGGAGAAATAAAGGCTTTAAATATCTGAAAATATCTGAAAATGGAAAAATGATGAATGAAAAAGGTAAAAAATAGAATTAATGCAGAAAAAGAGCAAGATGAAAAAGCACTTGATCAGAAATTGCATACAAAATAATGTAGAGGAGAGGTGGTCAAACACATGCTGCTGTTAGGTGTAAAGTGCTGGAGTAACTCAGCAGGTCAGACAGCATCTCTGAAGAACATGGATAGGTGATGTTTCAGGTCAGGACCTTGGGTTTTGCACCCTTCTTTGAATTGTTAGAGCATTAAGGACCAGGTAAATTTGCTGTTACCTGCAAATAACCATGATAATGTAAGATCTTCTAATTCATCTTTGCTAAAAGATGAATCAGTGATTGTACAATTATATAATTATTGTACAATTAGTTTTCTGATTTCTGAAGTCATAGAGGAAGTTGCTCTTTAATAAAATGTCATACATTCTATGCCTGTAGATGGACATTATAAGATGTAAGGAATGGATAATTACGCCTGTGAGAGTCTGTAATAACAACATACACAAGTATATCGTAGTTAAAAGGAGAAGCCGGTTCTACAGGTAATTACTGTGAGAACAAAGTGCCTACCCCTTGGCGAGTTCCAGGTGGTTATTCTTTAATTAACATCTGCGAGAAGTCAGTATTTGAATTTTCACTGTTGAGCCAATCATTCTATTTATATCGACAATTGTTCTTCATTAATACACTGACCCCCTGCAGAGTTACAATTCCACAAGCTGCCTTTCCACCCTGGAAGCATATCCACTGCTGCATTCATGTGTGATCACGGCAAACTACTGGACTAACCAGGCATCACCGACAAGCTTTGATCGTAGCATCAGGAACAGCCCAATTTGGCCTTCCATTCCATTCCATTTTTGGCCAATCGTTTCCAGGCCAATCTTTGTTTCAGATCCAGCCACTTCTCATATCTTCATATTGATTCCTTGATGTTCCCATCTGATACAATATGAAAAATATAGCTTTGTGCATTTTGCCAGTCATATGCTGTGCAGATCATAATAAAAGATAAATATATAAAGTAATGAAATCGAATCTAAAGCTCAGACATTTGAAATAATGGTGCGGGGGAAGAAAGGGTCAGGAATGTTGCAGGAGACATGAGTCAAAGCAGTCACTGCAGCTCTTCATAGAACCATTCCCAAGTAAGACCATAAATGACCTAACCCTAACCCTAACCCCAACCCCAACCCCAACCCTCACCTAGAAAAATCTGTGGTCCATTCACCCTCCCCTGTGCCAGATGAGAAACAATTGCAAGCTTAACAGTATTAAATGAAATGAAAAATAAAGTAGGAAAGTGACCTCAAAAGAAGCGATCAGAGATGGTCAGTTCCCCAATCCTTTCCTCTTTGTTCTTAATTACATAGAATTCATAATTTACACTGTATATAACACTTCAATACATAATCCAAAACAAAGCATAAAATAACTCCTATAACTATTTGTATTTCATTGCACAGCATGCTGATTTTTTTAGCATGCTCTCAATAGTTCTTTTCAGCTCTGATGACAACTTTTAAAGCATTGCGTTTTTTTTTATAATTAAGCATTTTAATTTATATTCAGTCGCAGCATGAATGATTTAAATGGGCTGAGGTAAAAATATTACCTGTATTTAAATAAGGAATCTGGATATATTCCTCACCGTGGTGTCAAACCAGAAATACGTTGATTAGAACTGCTCTGTACTGAAAAAATGCAGCAATAACGTGCAGAGTAACATGACATTGATTTGATTTTCTATTGACCTCGAAGAAATTGTAAATAGGGTGTAAAGGTATCAATTATTTTCAGATTTGTCTTGGTTGTACTTCAAGTGGAAATCTTCAGGGATGGGACTAAAAGAAAGGTATTGATATTCTTTTATTTCTCCGTGGTCACTGATTCCATCTTGACCTTTTGACTGGAGTCGTGTTCTGCTCCTAAGCACAGATTTATAACAGTTATAGATTTAAAGTCTCGAGGATGTGAACCAACTGATTAAAGAATACTGCACCATCATTAGGCCATTTTCTTTACATGGATGTAGCTGTTACTTAAAGAGTGAAATTATTTGTCAACACCTTACTGAAGTGCTCCATATTATCACTAACATGGTAACCATGTTGGGTGAAGTAAGTGAGCTCTAGTCCTAGTCTAGCGCTAAAATATATTATGTAATCTGCGTCCTAGCACCGAGAAACACACACTGTGATTGTCTGATTAGTTTTGTCTTTTGTTAGACAAGATGAGAAGGATCCTTGTGTGACATCTTGCTTTGAAATCAGCAATTCTCGTCAAGAATTCCCAGAAATTTCTATACGAAAGTTTCAAACTCTCTCACAGGATCTTTCAGGACGTCCCAATTAGAGGAGGATGAGTCAACTTACAGTACTAAAATCAACCCACCACATTACAGGAAGATTGAAGAAGGGTCTCGACCCAAAACATCGCCTATTCCTTCTCTCCATAGATGCTGCCTCACCCGCTGAGTTTCTCCAGCATTTTTGTCTACCACAGGAAGAAGTTAGTTCACTTTTGAGACAGAAATTTAACAGCAAACTATTTGGAAATCAGTAATTACTCATTGTTTGTTTATTCAATATTGTGCAACGTGGAAGTTTCGGATGTTTGCAACAAGTGGGGTGGTAGGTATATGTAATGAGCTGCCATTGAAAATAATTAAGCTAGGTACTATAACAACAATTAAAGGCATTTGAACATGTACATGAACGGGAAAGGTTTAGATGGATATGGGCCAAATGCGGGCAGGTGGGACTAGAGTAAATAGGGCATGAGCAAGTTGGGCCGAAGGGCCTAATTGCATGCTGCATGATTCTAAGTATTAACCTGGTAATTCACATTAGTTTTATTGTCCAACGTTTCTTCATCTAGTTATACAGCATTCTCAAAATTACATTGTTATAAAGCCAGTCTGTTTTGCTGATTATTAAAATTGTTTATTCTGAGATCATGATAAACTTTGAAGAAAAACATTGATAGGAAGTGCCTTCTGATGCAGTTATATTGCTCCAACTGGTACAATTTAGGAATGCCATGCACCATCTGCCCCCCAAAAACGTTCCCCCAAACAATAATTTAATGTTGAAAATAAATGGATTTGTGTTGGTGGCTGTTGTTTGTTAAGGACACAGAGAGCCAACATTCAGTTTCATGCCATCATAACTTATTAAATGCATAGAAATTACCTTTAATATATAAAATCACAATTAATTTTGTTTTGCATAACTGTTAAAGTGCTAATTCTTGGGTGAGATAGACAAAACCATGTGTAATATGTTTGAATTCTGGGTTGTGTTCTCCTTTAACACCATGTGTCTCTATTGTAGGACAATCCTGTTCAAGCTAGTTTGTTTCTGAAATTTGGGATACAATCTAATTGAGGAAAACAGCATTTTGAATTTGATGCTCCCCATTATTAAACTTGGGTTACGAAGCCATCCCATCACCTGTTGGAGAAAAGTAAAAGTAATGAAGAGGAACCTCACATGGACAATTGAAAATACTACAAATGCAAAAGCAAGGAATATAAACAGAAAATTCAATATTTTCTGTTTGTACTAAACAAGAAGGTAATCCAAAAGGAAGAATACAAATTCCTCTGAAGAAAGTAGCAGCAGTGAACATGGAGCCATGGGATTGCTTCTGGTTGCAATCCTCCCTCTCTGTTATTCCATGCTCCACTTCACCCAGGATTGCTTCATTGAAGCACAAAGTCAATAAATTCCGAAACTACTTGCTGTTGCAGGAAAATGTAATCTTTAAAATGTGCCAAATGTAGAGAAGTTAGATTGCTTGCCGTGGAGTGACTTGGGGATTTCTTGGCTGTGCAGTTAGGAACGTGGAACAAGAGATAGTGAGTCACAACCCCAACTGAATCAATTCTTTACACACACCACAACTTGAAGATTAAATATTCTCCTCTGAAAAGGGATTCAACATTTAGAATATGGCCATTCTATGATCTATGGAGGAGAGTAAATAAAACCTCATGGTAGATTTTATTCACACAGCAGTCAAAAAATGGAAGATGCTTACAGATTTTTTTTGCATAATGATGTTAACTTTGGAAAATATATGCCAATGATTTATTGTACATGAGCTCATTGGCACTATGTGACAAAGTAATTAAGATAAAAACATCTAGAAGAAATATAAAGTAAGTGCACAATACTGGAATGCACAGAGTTGCAGTGGTAACTGAAGAGAGAAGTTTGGGGAATTTTATTACAGGAGAGCAGATACATCATTAATGCCTATTTCTTTTGTTTATCTTAGTATGGCACAAATTATATCAAATACCTACAGATTAGGACTTTGCTAATAAATCCAATGTTAACAGACAATAGACAATATACAATAGGTGCCGGAGTAGGCCATTCGACCATTCGAGCCAGCACCGCCAGTCATTGTGATCATGTCTGATCATCCACAATCAGTACCCCGTTCCTGCCTTCTCCATGTATCCCTTGACTCCGCTATCCTTAAGATCTCTATCTAACTCTCTCTTGAAAGCATCCAGAGAATTGGCCTCCACTGCCTTCTGAGGCAGAGAATTCCACAGATTCACAACTCTCTGGGTGAAAAAGTTTCTCCTCATCTCTGTTCTAAATGACCTACCTCTTATACTTAAACTATGGCCCCTGGTTCGGGACTCCCCCAACATCGGGAACATGTTTCCTGCCTCTAACGTGTCCAATCACTTAATAATCTTTATGTTTCAATAAGATGCCCTCTCATCCTTTCAAATTCCAGTGTGTACAAGCCCAGTCGCTCCATTCTATCAATATATGACAGTCCCGCCATTCCGGGAATTAACCTTGTGAACCTACGCTGCACTCCTTCAATAGCAATAATGTTCTTCCCCAAATTTGGAGACCAAAACTGCACACAATACTCCAGGTGTGGTCTCACTAGGGGCCTGTACAACTTCAGGAGTACCTCTTTGCTTATATACTCAACTCTTCATGTTATAAAGCCCAACATGCCATTAGCTTTCTTCACTGCCTGCTGTACCTGCATGCTTACTTTCAGTGACAGCTGAACAAGGACACGCAGATATCGTTGTACTTACCCTTTTCTCAATTTGACACCATTCAGATATTAATCTGCTTTCATAGCAAAAGGATTTGAGTATAGGAGCAGGGAGGTTCTACTGCAGTTGTACAGGGTCTTGGTGAGACCACACCTGGAGTATTGCGTACAGTTTTGGTCTCCTAATCTGAGGAAAGACATTCTTGCCATAGAGGGAGTACAGAGAAGGTTCACCAGACTGATTCCTGGGATGTCAGGACTTTCATATAAAGAAAGACTGGATAGACTCGGTTTGTACTCGCTAGAATTTAGAAGATTGAGGTGGGATCTTATAGAAACGTACAAAATTCTTAAGGGGTTGGACAGGCTAGATGCAGGAAGATTGTTCCCGATGTTGGGGAAGTCCAGAACAAGGGGTCACAGTTTAAGGATAAGGGGGGAATCTTTTAGGACCGAGATGAGGAAAACTCAATTTTTCACACAGGGATTGGTGAATCTCTGGAATTCTCTGCCACAGAAGGTAGTTGAGGCCAGTTCATTGGCTATATTTAAGAGGGAGTTAGATGTGGCCCTTGTGGCTAAAGGGATCAGGGGGTATGGAGAGAAAGCAGGTACTGGATACTGAGTTGGATGATCAGCCATGATCATATTGAATGGTGGTGCAGGCTCGAAGGGCCGAATGGCCTACTCCTGCACCTATTTTCTATGTTTCTATGTTTCCTGTTCTTGCGGCCAAAGTGGATAACCTCACATTTATCCACATTAAACTGCATCTGCCCACTCACCCTATCTTATCCAACCTATCCTGCATCCTCATAGCATCCTCCTCACAGTTCACACTGCCACCCAGCTTTATGTCATCTGCAAATTTGCTAATGTTACTTTTAATCCCTTCATCTAAATCATTCATGTATATTGTAAATAGCTGCGGTCCCAGCACCGAGCTTTGCGGAACCCCACTATTCACTGCCTGCCATTCTGAAAGGGACCCGTTAATCCCTACTTTTGTTTCCTATCTGCCAACCAATTATCTATCCACGTCGGTACCCTACCCCCAATACTATGTGCTCTAATTTTGCCCACTAATCTCCTATGTGGGACCTTATCAAAGGCTTTCTGAAAGTCAAGGTCCACTACATCCACTAGCTCTCCCTTGTCCATTATCCTAGTTACATCCTCAAAAAATTCCAGAAGATTAGTCAAGCATGATTTCCCCTTCGTAAATCCATGCTGACTCGAACCGATCCTGTTACTGCTATCCAAATGTGCCACTATTACATATTTTATAATTGACTCCAGCATCTTCCCCACCATCAGGCTAACTGGTCTATAACTCCCTGTTTTCTCTCTCCGGCTTTCTTAAAAAGTGGAATAACATTAGCTACCCTCCAATCCACAGGAACTGATCCTGAATCTATAGAACATTGGAAAATGATCACCAATGCATCCATGATTTCTAGAGCCACTTCCTTAAGTACCCTGGGATGCAGACCATCAGGCCCTGGGGATTTATCAGCCTTCAGTCCCTTCAGTCTACCCAACACCATTTTCTGCCTAATGTGAATTTCCTTCAGTTCCTCCGCCACCCTAAGTCCTCAGGCCACTGGTACATCTGGGAGATTGTTTGTGTCTTCCTTAGAGAAGTTAAGAATTACTGCAATTTCTTATAATTTACATTCTACGCAATTTACACACACATACACACACACGTGCACATATATTCACATACATACTTCAGTCGATCGCAAATTATAAGGTCATTAGCAAAAGTGTTCAAGTTCTTAAAGAAGAATGGTTCTACTGTCCTCTTTTAGGAGCAAATTAATCTCAGCAGGATTTTATAAAGCTCTGCGTAAAGAAGATGGCTCAGAGAATTAAGTGCCATTTTGCAATATACATTGATATTGTTAGAAAAGGAATAAGTGCCTCATATTTCCTGCAAATAATTATCCTGCGCTGTGTACAGGAATTCAATATTAATATTTATATGTATCAGTGTTTACTAGTCAGATTTCTCATGAGATTTCTCAGGAGGCTTTCTCTTTACATTAGATGGACGAGTTTTTGGTTGGTTGCTAAGGCAGGTCTAATGGTGCTGAATTGAGGATTTTTTAGGCAGTTCATTTCCTGATAGATCTCGGGGAAAGTCTGTTCCAAACATGTCACACCAGGCTTTGCACCCTGACTGAAATCATAAATTTAACAGTGAATGCTCTAATTGTTACTACTCATTTTAAAATGTGATGTTATATTTTAAAATCATAACCAAGGAAAAGCAATAATCGGCAGTGATCACAGTCAGTAACTTGTTATCATTCTACTTTAAACCAAGAAAGTTTTTTTCTGGTTTAATCGCATTTTCCATTATCATAGTCATAGAGTCATAGAGAGATACAATGTGGAAAAAGGCCATTCGGCCCAACATGCCCACACTGGCCAACATGTCCCAGCTACAATAGTCCCACCTGCCCTTTTTTAATTAAAAAAAAGGTTTTAATGTCTTTTAAATTTTAAGATTCCATATACAAATAAAATAGACTTGTTTTATTATAATTCATTGCTACTTTTACCGTTTGCCAGTCCACAGGCTAGTGATCTCTGATACATCACTCATCAGTCCATTGCATGCATGAGTACATCCTGTTAAAGGTGGTTCATAATGCATTGTTCAAAGGAAATAGTTCTCCATAAATTTGAACAATTAAAGTCTTTATTTCAAAGTCTTAGATCCAGTGTCTGCTCAGTTGTAAATAGTGCTGCAAAATCTGTTGAAAATGGTACCACATGCTTTAAACTGTTCAAAGTAAGCCAAACAAACTGGAGGGTGAGTGAGGCATAAAATAAGCCACATACGGTGAACTGCATGATTTGCACCACGTTCCTTGCTCTCACTGACTGTTTAAGTTACATCATTTGGTAGCTTTTGTGATTAAGCCGAGACCTCTCCCTCCATTCCCTGAACAAATCGGAAGGCGAGGTGTTAAATTTGCTGTGATGTGAACTGTCCACATACCTGGAGGATGTTGACCTCCTTGCTTCTTCCAGCTGTTGGCTGTGAGGTGAACTGTCCATATACCCAATGTTGACCTCCCTGCTTCCCGCTGTAGGCTTTAATGAGAGCTGTCCACATAACTGGAGGAGTTGACCTCCTAGCTGCTTCTTGCTGTAGGCTGAAACGTGAACTGTTCACATACCTGGAGGATGTTGACCTCGTTGCCTGCTTCAGTTATTTGGCAGTGCCACACTTAACTCCTGATGGTTTCCAATCCATTATTTGCAACCACTTTAGAAGGATTGGAATCACGTTGATTGATTTTGTGTTAGGTGGTTTGAACAAAGAGGACCATTTAATGAGACATGTAGATCGAAAGACCGTTGCCAATGCTACATGAAGAATAGTTGATGGGCTGAACCTTCTGAAGCTGATCAGACTCTGTGAACACTAACTCGTGTTGATTTTCTGATCCACAGAAAAGGAACATTAGCCCTTTCTGTGATGTTCCAATCGCTGCTGTGCGTAGTTAGGGCCCAAAGCGGATTCCCCATGGAGTTGGACACTGAGGGACTATCCTGGCCCTTCATGAGTAGACAGCTGCTGGCAGTATGGCCGGTGCCAACTTGCATCGGTGCATCTGGGCTCCTGTATGGCAGAAGGATGTCCCCGTGTCTGGCCCAGAGCAGGACTTGTAGGGTGGGATTGAGTTGCTGCTCATGGTCCTCCCCACATTTCAATGTGCTGAGAAACTGCCCTTACCCACCCTGAGCCACAGGAGCTGGCCTGTGCCAATCCTGAGCCAATTCAGAGCCAATCCCAAGCCAATCCTGAGCAAATTCAGAGCCAATCACATGCCAATCCTGAGCCAATCCCAAGTCAATCCCAAACCAATCCCTTCTATCTGATAACATGGAGCCAGGCTGCAGAAGGAAGGTTAGAGCAGACCAATGGACCAATAGTCTACTCTGCCATTCAATCATGGCTATTTGTTTTGCTCTCTGAACCCCAGTCTCATCCCCTCACCCCATAATCATTGATATCCTTACTAATCAAGAACCTATCAATTTACAAATACCCAATGTCTTATCGTCCACCGCTATCTGTCCCTCCACCCTGGGCACCGGTTCCAGGTCCAGACTCCCCGAGCTGCAGCCAAGGGCCAGGCACAGCCACTGGCCACTGATGTGGCAGTGACTCCTGGACAAGGGGAGAGTTCCGGCAGAAACACAGCAGGAATCGGGAACAAAGCTCCTTGACCTACAAGTAGGATGCTCCATAATCTGTGGAGGAGAGGACAGGTGTGTCAGGATTGGTGGCCAGGTAAGTTGTGTAGGAAGGAACTGCAGGTGCTGGTTTAAACCGAAGATTGACACAAAAAGCTGGAGTAACTCAGCGGGTCAGTTCAGTTCAGTTTACTGAGGTACAGTGAAAACGTTTTGTTGCGTGCTGACCAGTCAGCAGAAAGACAACACATGATTAAGACAACGCATGATTATGATGATACATGAATGTCGAATTGACAATAGATGATGGTCAGGCAGCATCTCTGGAGAAAAGGAATAAGTGACGTTTCGGGTCGAGACCCTTCTTCAGACGAGTTGCCAGGTGCCAGCGAGGGCCCGTCAGTGATGCTATTTGGGGAGCACTCAGGAATAAAAATGCAATCACTATGATGGGCTCATACTTCAGGCCTCCCGGTAGCCAACAGGAGATCGAGGAACAGATGTGTGGCAGATTGTGGAAAGAAGTAAAAGCAACAGGGTCATTGTAGTGGTGAAAAAACCTCCCCATTGTTTCCACCTGCTCCTGTCCTGCGGAAATGATTTCCACGTACCTCGACTCCATCCTATCCCCGTTGGTCCAATCTCTCCCGACGTATGTCCAAGATACCTCACATGCCTTTCGTCTCTTAAATGACTTCCACTTTCCGAGCCCCCACTCCATCATTTTTACTATGGACGTTCAGTCACTCTACACCTCCATCCCCCACCAGTAAGGCCTAAAAGCCCTCTGTTTCTTCCTTGACTTAAGAACCACCCAATTTTTCTCGACTAACATTCTACTCCACCTAGCGGAGCTGGTCCTCAACAACTTCTCCTTTGACTCCTCCCACTTCCTCCAAGTCCAAGGCGTAGCTATGGTCACCCGCATGGGCCCCAGCTATGCCTGCCTCTTTGTAGGGTACGTCGAAAAATCCCTGTACCAGGCATACACTGGCCCTATCCACGAACTCTATCTCCATTACATTGATGATTGCATCGGTGCTACCTCCTGCACCCATGCAGAACTCATGGACTTCATCCATTTTATCTCCAATTTTCATCCTGCACTCAAATTTACCTGGACCATCTCTTACACCCTCCACTTTCTTGATCTCACAGTCTCCATCACAAGAAATAGACTATTGACTGACGTCAATTACAAACCCACTGACTCCCCCAACAATCTCGACGACACTTCTTCCTACCCTGCTTCCTGCAAAGACTCTATCCCCTACTCCCAATTCATCCGTCTTTGCCGCATCTGCGCCCAAGATGAGGTGTTCCATACTATATCATCCGAGGTGTCCTCATTCTTTAGGGAACGGGTTCCCCTCTCCCATCACAGATGAGGCCCTCACTCATGTCTCCTCAATACCCCACAGCTCTGCCCTTGCTCCCCCTCCCCTAGTCGCAACAGAGACAAAGTCCCCCTAGTCCTTACCTTCCACCCCATCAGCCGTCGCATACAACATATAATCCTCCGAAATTTCCGCCACCTCCAACAGGATCCCACCACTAGCCACATTTACCCATCTCCACGCCTTTCCGCCTTCCTACCGCAGAGACCGTTCCCTCCGCAACTCCCTGGTTAACCCATCCCTTCCCACCCAAACCACCCCCTCCCCAGGTACTTTCCCCTGCAACCACAGAAGATGCAACACCTGTCCCTATATCTCCTCCCTCAACTCTGTCCAGGGACACTGACAGTCCTTTCAGGTTAGGCAGAGGTTCACTTGCACCTCCTCCAACCTCATCTACTGTATCCGTTGTGCAAGATGTGGACTCTTATACATCGGCGAGACCAAACGCAGACTGGGCAATCGTTTCGCGGAACACCTTCACACAGCCCGCATGAACCAAGCTGATCTCCCTGATCTTTCCGAGTTGACTGTGCCTGAACCCCTCTGTCGGTGGATCACCAGCTTCCTGACAGACAGGAAGCAGCATGTGAGGCTGGGAAAGCACATCTCGGATGCGCAAACACTCAGCATAGGAGCACGGCAAGGCTGCGTACTCTCCTTTCTCCTCTACTCTCTCTACACCAACGACTGCACCTCCACAGACACCTCTGTCAAGCTTCTCAAGTTTGCAGATGACACAACCCTGATTGGACTGATCCAGGATGGGGAGGAATCTGCCTACAGACAGGAAGTGTCACAGCTGGTGTCCTGGTGCCGTCGCAACAACCTGGAGCTCAATGCTCTTAAGACAGTGGAATTGATTGTAGACTTTAGGAGAGCTCCCCCTCCCCTCACCCCACTCACCATTAACAACACCACAGTCACATCTGTGGAGTCTTTTAAGTACCTGGGAACCATCATCTCCAAGGACCTTAAGTGGGGGGCTACCATCGACTCCACAGTCAAAAAGGCACAACAGAGGATGTACTTCCTACGGCAGCTGAGGAAGCACAATCTGCCACAGGCAATGATGGTCCAATTCTACACGCCCATCGTAGAGTCTGTTCTCACCTTCTCCATCATGGTCTGGTTTGGCTCAGCCACCAAACACGACACCTGGAGGCTGCAGCAAATCGTCCGATCAGCAGAGAAGGTTATTGGCTGCAACCTTCCCTCCATTGATGAACTGTACACTGCAAGGGCCAGGAAGCGAGCGGGCAAGATCATCTCTGACCCCTCTCACCCTGGCCACAAACTCTTTAAATCACTTCCCTCTGGAAGGCGACTCCGGACTGTCAAAGCTGCCACAGCCAGACATCAAAACAGTTTTTATCCACGAGTAGTTGCTCTACTCAACAGCCAAAAATCTGTAGCCTCCGTTTGATCTGGTATTTTGTTGGTTCACATGCTTGATCAATGGTGTTTTATCATTAATGTTTTATTATTATTAATGTTTAGTGTTTTCTGAGTCATTCGTAACTGTCACTGTATGTCATGTTGTTACTTGTGGGCGGAGCACCAAGGCAAATTCCTTGTATGTGAATACTTGGCCAATAAACTTACTTACTTACTTACTTACTTACTTACTTACTGTTGCTGGACACTTTAATTCTCCTTCCCATTCCTGCACAGGCCTTACTGTCATTGGTCTCCTCCATTGTCAGAGTGAGGCTGAACACAACTTGGAGAAACAGCATCTCATATTTCGCTTTGGGCAGCTTACAGTCCATGGTAGGAATATTGATTTCTCTCACTTCAGGTAGCCCGGCATTCCCTCTCTCTCTATCCCTCCCCCTACCCAAGTCACACACTGGTTTCTCATTTTCACCCTACAAACAACTTACAATGGCCTGTTTTCTTATCATTGTTACTTATTTGCATATCTTTCATTCATTGTTCTTTATCTCTTCACATCACCGTCTATATCTCTCGTTTCCCTTATCCCTAACCAGTCTGAAGAAGAGTCTCGACCTGAAACATCACCCATTCCTTCTCTCCAGAGATGCTGCCTGTCCTGCTAAGTTACTCCAGCTTTTTGTGTCTATCTCCCCGTGTTGACTTGGATTCCCTTTGTGCAAGAGGCTGAGATGGTTTAGAATTTGTTTGGAGCATCTCGAGTTTCTTGATGGAGCATATAGATAGCCCAACCAGGGACCGTCCCTGGCCTTGTACTGAGAAATGATCCTGGTCAGGTGATCAAAGTTTCAGTGACTGTGCATTTAGGGACAGTAATCATAAGCAATAGGAGAAGAATTAGGCCATTCGGCCCATCAAGTCTACTCCGCCATGGCTGATCCTTCGCCTCTTCCTAACCCCATTCTCCTGCCTTCTCCCCATAACCCCTGACACCCTGATCTTCCTTATGCTTTCAGATATAGATTAATATAAAACAGGAGCTTGGGGAAAGTGATAAATTTGGAAAAGACTAATTACAACAATGTTAAGGTGAATAAATCGAGAGCAGCTGTTATTGTGTAAGCTCACACTTGACATGTGGGAAATGTTTAAAGGCCAGCTGATCAGCATTCAGGGCCAACATATTCCCAAGAGGAAGGAAGACCGGGAATGATGAGAAGTGTTGTAAACATAGTCAGAACGGAAATGGAAGCTGGAGAAGTTTCAGGAAGCTGAAATTAGACAATGGCCTTGAGGAATATAAAGAAAGAGTATAGAATATAAAGAAAGAGTATAATGAATATAAAGAAAGAGTATAATGCATATAAAGATTATAACGAAGAATGTAAAGAAAGCAGGAAAGAATCTAAAAGGGGAATCATGAGGGCTAATAGGTATGAAATGTCCTCGGTGAATAGTAAATTCCAAGGCATTTTATACATGCATTAAAGGTTAATTCAGCATTGGGGAGAAAGGTTGTCAAAGGATTTAGCAGGATATAGACCAGTATAATAGACCAGATGTAAACAAGAGATGGCAGATGGGTTAAGCCAGACAAATGTGAGTTGTTGCATATAGGATGGTGAAATGTAAGAGGATAGTATGTCGTAAATGGCAGCACTCTCAGAGGCATTGACAGACAGAGTGATCTTGGGGTACAAATCCATGACCCTCTGAAAGTCCCAACGCAAGTAGATAAAGTGGCAAAGAAGGAATACAGGATATTTGCCTTCAATAGCTGGGACATTTAGTTCAGAAGTCATGTTTTTGCTGTATAAATGTTAGGTTAGGCCGCATTTGGAGTATTGTATGAAGTTCTGGTCACCCTACAACAGGGAAATCTTTGTATTCTCTGTAGCCACAGACATGGTCCCAGAAGACTGGAGAATAGACAACACTGTTAATTTGTTTAAGAAGGGCAGTAGAGACAAACTATTGAATTCTAGGCAGTGAGCCTTCCATCAATGGTGGAAAGATCTTCAAGATAGGATCTAATCGCATTTGTAAAAGCATGGACTTACTTAAGATAGTCAGCATGGTTTTATGTGTATGAAGAAGGGTCTCGACCCGAAAACGTCACCCATTCCTTCTCTCCAGAGATGCTGCCTTTCCTGCTGAATTACTCCAGCTTTTTGTGTCTATCTTCATCATATCTCACAAACTTGATTGAGTTTGAGGTGAGAACTGCAACTGGTTTAAACATACCAGAAAAAGCAAAGAGTTTGTTGACCAGCACTTAACATCCACAAGTTGCAGAGTCAGAGAGGTTATTGGGTGATAACAGCAGCATCTACCCCTATGTATAGCGCAGAGGCTAAGTGTCATTGGAAGACCATAGTCAGTGTAATTGATGTAACCAGCCGGAATTCCAATCTTATTGGATGGATTCGATCTGTATTCAAAGAAGTTTAACCCTTCCAATATTGGTGATTTGGATTTACAATCTGCAGTGCCCAACTGTGTAATGTTGTCAAGCTGAAGGTCTGGTGTGAGTGACTGCAGGCAGGCAAGCCACACAGTTCTGATTCAGTGCACTGGCGCTGACATTAAAGCATCACCTAACTACACCATCTTTGCTCAACAAATAGCCACTTATATCTTATTAAAGATGAGGGGAAGAACAAAACAACTCCACAGGGTGGCTTTCAAATTAAAGTAATTTAAACTATTCAACCAGTTGTAAATGTGCACCATGTTCATTCTTACTGCCACACTTTGGCGTTTGATTTGATTCCAGTGCTCAGAGAATTGCAGTGCTATCGTAATAATAAAGGCTATTTGATGTTGTTGCTGCGGCTGTACCATCTAGATCCAAGATATGTTCTCGTATTCCCTTGATATGGGAGTTCATTCAGCCCATCAAGTACATGCTGGCCCTCAGAGCAATGCTGTTACTTATTGCCCTGCAAACTAAAGGGCCTGCCCACTTGGCCGTCATTTACGCGACAGGCCGGTAGTGACTGACGTGCAACGGTCGCGCGCGTCGTCATGCTTCCACACAGCCGTCTGGAGCGCGTGACGTCATTTGAAGATAGACACAAAATGCAGGAGTAACTCAGCGGGACCGGCAGCATCTCTGGAGAGAAGGAATGGATGATGTTTCGGGTCGAGACTCTTCTTCATTCTGAAGAAGGGTCTCGACCCGAAATGTCACCCATTGCTTCTCTCCAGAGATGCTGCCGGTCCCACTGAGTTACTCCAGCACTTTATCTCAGGGAAATGCAGATGCTGGTTTCCAAAAAGAGACCTCTTTGCTTGCATGGACACTGGAGAAACCCTTGTAGTCATATGGAGAACATGCAAACTCCACACAGGTAGTACTAGAGGTCATCATCTAGTTTGGCTGACTGGTATTGTTTTGAAATTATTTCCATCTCCTCTCTGAAAGTTGGCCAGATCTTTACGTGTGCTCAATGTTTAGTTTAGTTTAGTGTCATGTGTACCGAGACACGGTGAAAAGCTTTTCAATTGCATGTGAATGTGGAAGTGAAGTTAGAAATGTGTTGTCTACCTTTCTTCAGTGAGTGTTTGTAAAATGACTTTATTGACCCTGAACTTTGATCTGTGTAGAAGAAATAAATAGCAGACTACAGCTGCTGTTGTACCAAGTGACATTAAATATTATTGGACTATGGATTATTCAATACCTTGAATATCTACTTTAACAAATGAACCTTAGTTCAGGTCATTTGTGACTGGGAGGGACTGTGCTAAATGCAGCTACTGTGCCTATTATCACTCTGCTGTAATGAACGGTGGTAATGAACATTACACTTATTATGGAGCTTCTTTATTACATTGGTATCTTTGAACTCTCATCTCAAATCAGCTCCTCGCACTGAATATCAATGGAACGTTTGAAGAATTTGCCAGGATTGCAGATGTGTGTTTTAAAACCATTTTGTCCTCACCTTCCACCTTTTCACTCTCACCCTGCCTTTTTTTGAATGAGTGATAGTTTCTGCACTACATCTGCAGTTCCTTGTCATTACATTATATGATACTGCATCTCATATTACTGTTCTAAACTATCACTATATAACCAAGCATACTGATGGGAGAGAGAGAGCAAAGGATCCTTTATCCATTTGCCACTGTTGAGTAAAGATCATTACAAGTAAATGTGCTGACTATGATTGGCAGTAATCTGTAACTGCTGAAGAACTGATGCCATTATCCAGCCCGAGTTAAGGATGTGCCATGTCCCTGCTGAGCCGTTGACCACTGGATCCATTGTATGGCAATAACTGAGGTTTACAAAGATCGTGAAATTACTACGGTTTAATTTTCACGCTTTATGTGAATGAAATCTGAGCATAGCTTTTGCTTACAGCGGTTCCATCAGTGAACAACCCACCTACAAAATAGCTGCCCTCAGTGGAGCTGTGCTTTTACAACAGCAGATGGCCATTGAAGACTCTGGGAATGCAAGGTTCTGCAGCAGATGCTGGAGTTGATTTTACTGCCCTTTCTGCAGTCACTAACTCAATCTCGGACAGGTCAACCATGGAGCAGTATTACTACATGCGGTGTACCTGCATCAGGGTGAATGCTGCAGTAACGACAGACAAGGCAGCATTGAACTGTCAGAATATCTCCCTGTTTCCAGCAATAGGTTACGGTTCAATTATCCCGTGCATCTATGAATATGAGTCACTTTCAGTGTTTAGTTCAGAGATACAGCTCGGAAAGAGGCTCTTCGGCCCACCAAGTCGTCCACACCGACCCGCGATCCCCGCACATTAACACCACCTTACACACTCTAGGGACAATGTTACGTTTACACCAAGCCAATTATCTTACATCGGGTCCGCCGACCCTCGCCACTGCAACGCCCTCCAGCCCCACCGACCCCGACTCCACTGCCCACGGACCCCGACCATCGGGTCTGCCGACCCTCGCCACTGCAACGCCCCCAGCCCCCCCGACCCTGACTCCACTGCCCGAGGACTCCTACCGTCGGGTCCGCCGACCCTCGCCATTGCACCTCCCTCCAGCAGCCCGCAGCCGTCGCCTCACCTGCAAACTGGACTCTGTACTGGGCCTGAAGCCTCCACGCTGCTCACTCCCACTCTCCGGGGTTTGACTCCACTGGGTCCTAGCGCTAGTCTGCCTAATCCTGGTTATCTCAGTGTTAGTTCCACTGATTCTTCCCATCCCTCTCCAACTATGGGACCACTTCTCTTCCACACCCACACCACAGCCCTCTCACCCCCCCACCCCCTGACCACCCACCACCCCCCCACCACATCGCCTCGTCCCCATTCCACCCACCTGCCTTCCTCCGGCCCCAACCCCCATCCCTGCCGGGTGTTCACCATCCCCCCCGACCTCCCCCTCTCCGACATCGAACGGTCTGTCCTCAGCAGAGGTCTTACCTTTGTCCCCCTCCGTCCCCATCTCAATGAGTTCCGTTCCCTCCATGACTTGGAACGCTTCTACCGTCGCCTCCGCCTCACAGCTCACTTCCATGGGAAGGAGTCCTCGCTCCCCACTGATGACCCCTTTTCCCGTCTCCAACGCACCCCATCCTCATGGAACCCCCCTCGCAGCCTTCCGGCTTTAGAACTCTTTATTCAAAACTGCCGCCGTGACATCAACCGCCTCAACTTCTCCGCTCCCCTGTCTCACTCCAATCTCTCCCCCCCTGAACGCACTGCCATCGACTCACTCCGCAACAACCTAGATTGGGTTATCAAACCCGCCGACAAGGGAGGTGCCGTGGTAGTCTGCCGCGTCGATCTCTACAAAGCTGAGGCCACGCGCCAACTCTCAGACACCTCCTCCTACTTACCCCTGGACCATGACCCCACTGACGAGCACCAGGCCACCATCTCCAGCACCATCACCGACTTCATCCACTCCCACGCCCTGCCCGACCGAGCCTTTAACCTCATCGTTCCCCAGCCCCGCACAGCCCGCATTTACCTTCTCCCCAAAATCCACAAACCTGACTGTCCCGGTAGACCCATTGTCTCTGCCTGTTCGTGCCCCACCGAACTCATCTCCACCTACCTCGACTCCATCCTATCCCCCTTGGTTAAATCCCTCCCTACCTATATTCAAGACACCTCAGACACTCTCCGTCATCTCCGCGCATTCCACTCTCTAGGCCCTCACCCCCTCATCTTCACCATGGACGTCCAGTCATTGTACACCTCCATCCCCCACCAGGATGGTCTCGAAGCCCTCCGTTTCTTCCTCGACCGTAGAAGCAATCTATACCCGGCCACTGACACCCTCCTCTGCCTAGCGGAGCTGGTCCTTACACTTAATAACTTTTCATTTGACTCCTCCCATTTCCTCCAAATACAAGGCGTAGCTATGGGCACACGCAATGGGCCCCAGCTACGCCTGCCTCTTTGTCGGGTACGTAGAACAATCCTTGTTCAATGCGTACCAGGGCCCCATCCCGACCTCTACCTCCGCTACATCGATGATTGTTTTGGTGCCACATCCTGCACCCACACACAACTGACTGACTTCATCCGCTTCACCACCAACTTCCACCCGGCACTCAAATACACCTGGACCATTTCCGACACTTCCCTACCATTCCTTGACCTCACTATCTCCATCGCAGGTGATAGACTCCTTACCGACATCCACTACAAACCTACCGACTCCCATGGCTATCTGGACTACACTTCTTCCCACCCTGCTTCCTGTAAGGACTCCATCCCCCACTCCCAATTCCTCCGTCTACGCCGCATCTGCTCCCAGGATGAGGCGTTCCACACCAGGGCATCTGAAATGTCCTCATTCTTCAGGGAACGGGGGTTCCCCTCCTCCACCATAGATGAGGCTCGCACCAGGGTCTCTGCCATACCCCGCAACACTGCTCTCTCTCCCCATCCCCCCACTCACAACAAAGGCAGAGTCCCCCTAGTCCTCACCTTTCACCCCACCAACCGTCACATACAACAAGTGATCCTCCGTCAGTTTCGCCACCTCCAACGTGACCCCACCACTCGCCACATCTTCCCATCTCCCCCTATGTCTGCCTTCCGCAAAGACCGCTCCCTCCGTAACTCCCTTGTCAATTCTTCCCTTCCCTCCCATACCACCCCCTCCCCTGGTACTTTCCCTTGCAACCGCAAGAGATGCAACACTTGTCCCTTCACCTCCCCCCTCCACTCCATTCAAGGACCCAAGCAGTCGTTCCAGGTGCGACAGAGGTTCACCTGCATCTCCTCCAACCTCATCTATTGCATTCGCTGCTCTAGATGCCAGCTGATCTACATCGGTGAGACCAAGCGGAGGCTTGGCGATCGTTTCGCCGAACACCTCCGGTCGGTCCGCAATAACCAACCTGAACTCCCGGTGGCTCAGCACTTCAACTCCCCCTCCCATTCCGTATCTGACCTCTCTGTCCTGGGTCTCCTCCATGGCCACAGCGAGCAACACCGTAAATTGGAGGAAATGCACCTCATATTCCGCTTGGGCAGTCTACATCCTGGTGGCCTGAACATTGAATTCTCCCAATTCTGCTAGCCCTTGCTGTCCCCTCCCCTTCATCAGCCATCTGGCTGTCTCCTCCCCTCCCCCAGCCCTCGGGCTCCTCCTCCGCCTTTTTCCTTTTTTCCTTTCTTCTCCCCACCCCCCTATCAGTCTGAAGAAGGGTTTCGGCCCGAAACGTTACCTATTTCCTTCGCTCCATAGATGCTGCTGCACCCGCTGAGTTTCTCCAGCATTTTTGTGTACCTTAGAGCTCTATCAGCCTGTACTTGAACAATGTGGCAAATCAACGTTTTATCAACAAGAAGTATTAAATATAATAGCCCTGTCCCACGGTACGAGATCATTCCAAGTGCTCTCCCGAGTTTTAAAAAAATCAAACTCGTGGTAAGCACGGAGAATGAACGTAGTGGGTACGTCGGAGCTCGGGGACGTTTCTTAGCGCTAACGGCAGGAACGCACGGGAAGACTCGTGAAGATTTTTCAACATGATGAAAAATGTCCACGAGAGCCCCGAGTACTGACGAGTGGCCATTACCGTAAATCTCCGAGTTAGAATCAGGGCAAACTCGGGAGAACTCTTGGAATGAACTCATACCGTGGGACAGGGGTTTACAGCCAAGGAAGTAATTGTTAATCTATGTATGCAATGTTTTAATCAAAGGATGAATGATGTAAGGTGATAGAAGGGAAATGAGATATCATTTGCAGTTTGCAAATATTGTCCTAATCAGATTATCCTCTAAACTATTATTATATATTTTTCTTTATCCTTTGTTTTAATGCGAAGTATAACATTAAGATGGCGCCTGTCTGTGGCGACATGTTGCCAGCAGCACAGCAGAAAATCATCAAATATAATAGTTCTCAGCTTACCTGTATAAAAGATACAGCAGAGACCGGCGATGTAACTGACAAACTGCTAATGCATTTAAACGCATTAGCGCAATTGCGATCTACCGGCAGCAACGGAGCTGCCGACTGTAAGCGAATTCCCGATCGCAGGGGAATCCCCGACCTGGCGGAGGATCGCAGGAACAGTAAGTTTTGTACCTGGAAACACCGGAGTGACCTCCATGGTGTCTGGAAACGTGGCCGGCAGACAGGACTACGTTAGACTGAAGCACAGGGGTCTAGGCCCCTTCTCCCAACTTCATACTAGCCAATGTACAATCACTGGAAAATAAAGTGGAGGACTTAAGGTCAAGGCTGCTTTACCAAAGGGAGCTGAGGGAATGCGCTGTGTTCTGTTTCACCCCCAGCTCCCCAGACTCAGCCGTCCAGCCTGAAGGTCTCTCCATCCATTGTAAGGGCTGTACAGAGGCACCTGGGAAAGGGAGGCAGAGGTGTCTTCCTCATCGTCAACTCTGTGTGGTGCTCAGACATGGCAGTTCTGTCTCACTCCTGCTCTCCACACCTGGAACATCTGGCGGTGAAGTGCCGCCCCTTCTACCTTCCAAGGGAATTCACCTCCATCATCCTGACCGCAGTCTACATCCCACCCCAGGCCGACGTCCATCTAGCATTAGAGGACTTACACGCCGTGGTCAACAAGCACCAGACAGCGTACCCTGAAGCCTTTACCACCATAGCCGGGGACTTCTACAAAGTCAACCTGAAAAAATCACTCCCAAACTACCACCAACATGCCGCCTACAGCACCAGAGGATTAAACACCTTTGACCACTGCTATACGACCATCAAGGATGCCTATCGCTCTATCCCTCGCCCTCACTTCGGGAAATCCGACCATTCCATGGTGCTGCTTCTTCCTGCATACAGGCAGCAACTGAAGCGTGCACCCCCAGAGGTGAGGACTGCACAGAGCTGGTCTGGGGAGACAGAGGAATAACTATAGGACTGCTTGGAGTCAGTAAACTGGGCAATGTTCAAGGACTCAGCAACGGACCTGAATGAATATGCCACAGTCATTACAGATTTCATAAGGAAATGTGTGGAGGACTGTGTTCCTACAAAAACCTTCCGAGTGTTTCCTAACCAGAAGCCTTGGATGAACCAGGAGATCTGAATTTTTCTGAGAACCAGATCCCGGGCGTTCAGGTCTGGTGACACAGAGGTCTATAAGTCCAGATACGACAAGGCCATCAAAAAGGCCAAAAGGGACTTCCGCTCAAAGCTGGAGGATGGGGCGGATGTCCAGCAACTGGCAGGGTCTGAATGCCATCACAAAACTACAAGGCAAAACCAGGAGGCAGCTCAAGCGACAGCGAAGCATCACTCCCTGATGAGCTCAATGCATTCGAAGCATGATTTGATTGGGAGAACACTGATGTGCCTTCCCATGCCCCCATACACCCTGATGGTATTACAGTCACAGAGGCCGACGTCAAAAGATCCTTCAGGGGGGTGAACCCTCGGAAAGTGCCTGGACCTGATGGTATACCCGGTCGAGTTCTCAAAACCTGTGCAGACCAACTGGCTGGGGTTTTTGCAGACATTTTCAACCTCTCACTACTGAGGTCTGAGGTTCCCACCTGCATTAAAAGGGCATCAATAATATTGGTGCCCAAGACGTGCCTCAATGACTATCAACCAGTGGCACTAACAACGTCCGTGGTGATGAAGTGCTTTGAGAGGTTGGTTATAGTACATATCAACTCCAACCTCAACAAGAAACTCGACCCACCACAGTTCACCTACCGCCACAACAGGTCAACGAGGATGCGATCTCACTATCTCTCCACTCCGCACTGGACCACTTGGACAATAAAAACACTTGTGTCAGGCTGTTGTTTATAGACTGCACTTGGCGTGCAATACCATTATCCCCTCCAAGCTGGTTACCAGGAAGAGTCTGTGTACCACGTGTACATGAAGTGTGTGAGGTTGAAGCCCCTGTTCCATTATCTAAAGTGGCTGCTCTTTGCCTTCAGCGATCCCGGGGGATTTCCGGGATCGCTGGGCACCGCGGGGAATTGAATGCTTCCTTGACAAGATAGTTGTATAATAGTTTATCGTTTGTCATGTATTATGGTGGTGGGTACTGTTTTGTTTTTTACTGTACTGTATATTATTTTAATATTTGAATAAATATTTTTGATAATTTTTTTTTTTTTAAAGCTAGTTAGGTGAACGGGCCTGGCCGCCACACTGGCGCATGCCCAGTGTGTAGGTGAGCAGAACACTAAAACCAATGAGCTGATTGTGGACGTTGGAAGAGGAAGAACGAGGACCCACTATCCTGTTTATATCAATGGGACGATGGTGGAGAGAGCCAAAAACTTCAAATTCCTGAGCGTGCATATTTCCGAAGATCATTCCTGGACTCAGCACACTGATGCAATTAAAAATAAAGCACATTAATGCCTCTACTTCCTGACAAGATTAAGGAGATTTGGTATGTCAGAGAGGATTCACTTGAACTTCTACAGATGTAAGTCGAGAGCATATTGACTGGTTGCATCATGGCCTGGTTTGGCAACTTGAATGTCCAGGAGCGGAAAAGACTGCAAAAAGTTGTGAATGCCCAGTCCCTCACCGGCTCTGAACTCCCCACCATCGAAGGATTTATCGGAGTCGCTGCCTCAAAAAGGCAGCCAGCATTATCAGAGACCCACATCATCCTGGCCACACACTAATTTCACCACTGCCATCGGGAAGAAAGTATAGGATCCTGAAAACTGTAACGTCCAGGTTCAGGAACAGCTTCTTCCCTACAGCCATCAGGCTATTAAACACTAAACCTCAAAAAAGGTCTGAACTTCAATAGACTATTATTATGTGTATATATGTGTGTACTTGTGGGTATGTGTGTATACATACACACTGAACTATTTTTCTCTCATTTATCATATTGTTTACAGTGTACTGTGTTTACATATTCTGTTGTGCTGCAGCAAGTAAGAATTTCATTGTTCTATCTGGGACATATGACAATAAAACACTCTTGACTTGACATTATTAGCCAACTCGGTATCTTCATGGCTGAATCATACACTGTGTGTAATGCTGAGTATTACACCGCACAGAGAGATAAATTATAATTTCCTTCAATTTCTCTGGGTGAGAAAATATATGCTCGTCTGACAAATCAACGTGATTGCCATCTAACATCTCTTGAGAGAAGGTGAGAACAAGTTGAAATATGAATGTAGTTCCCTGACTCAAAAACAATTCCCTAATTACAACCTTTTGGACAGATGGGATAAGAAAATCTAAACATCCAACACTCTCAAAGCTAAACTTGTTTTTACAGAACCAAGATGGTGTCATCCATTGAGCATAGAAAATGGAATCGCAGAATGTTATTCACCGAGAGGTCCAAACTATAGGAGCACACTTGGAACCCGATGTCACATATCTTGTGATAGAGGATACAGGCTCTTGGGTCGCAGGCAGGTTGAATGTCGAGTGACCAGGTGCTGGTCAGGAATCAGCAGATGCAAAGGTAAGTTTGTGAAAAATATTTTTTATTAATCATACACTATTTGGCTCAGTTGATAAAAGCAGGAAGAAACATGTCTATTTGAAGCGTAGAAGTTAACCTTCAGCCATGTTGAGTTTTTAGCTTCCTATCAAACAGTGAACAGCATGGAACTACTTGGCCTAAGTAGTCTGGAAACCAATCACCAATTTATACAGGCAATGATTTGTTCCACAAAGCATACATGTATAGATACATTTGTTCGAAAAAATTAATGATGGGACCCAGATTAACCTTGTGAGAGTGTGGAACAGTGGATAGCAAATCAGCAGAAATGGGATTGTGTGCAGTAAAATCTTGGTAATCTAGTCCTTTATTAATTGGTGTTCTCCAATAAATGGCACATCAGAGGGAACACCGGGTTCAAGATCAGGGCACTGTTGAGCGAGTGCCCTGGTCAATATCGGGGCAGCACTGAGGCAGCGCTCTTAGCAATACTGGGGTAGCACTCAATAGACAATAAACAATAGGTGCAGGAGTAGGCCATTCGGCCCTTCGAACCAGCACCGCCATTCACTGTGATCATGGCTGATCATCCACAATCAGTACCCCGTTCTTGCCTTCTCCCCATATCCCCTGACTCCGCTATCTTTAAGAGCTCTATCTAACTCTCTCTTGAAAGCATCCAGAGAATTGGCCTCCACTGCCTTCTGAGGCAGAGAATTTCGCAGATTCACAACCCTCTGTGTGAAAAAGTTTTTCCTCAGTATCTGCAGTTCCTTCCTGTAAAGAGGCTATTAACCTGCATGCGGACAACTTGACCGGGGAAGAGGCGCGGCAGCGGGTGGCAGGACCTGTCATGGGAACGCTTCTGGACATCGTGCCTGAAGGCAATGCGTTTCTGAACCGCAGCAGGCGTGAGGACAGACGGTATGAGGGAGCGCTGGGCCACAGGGAGCGGGAGTCTGGTAGCGCGAGACATGAGCCGCTGAGCAGGGGAACCCATGGCAGAGTCGCGGGAGATGTTGCGGAGGTTGAGGAGGGCCAGATAGAAATCGGAGTTGGATAAACGACATTGTTCCAGCAAGTTCTTTGCACTGCGGACGGCGCGCTTGGCCAGACCGTTGCTTTGCGGATACTCCGGGCTGCTGGTGAAATGGTGGAAGTTCCATCTGGAAGCGAAAGCTTTAAACTCGGAGCTCGTAAACTGGCTGCCATTGTCCGACTGCAGGCTTGCCGGGGGGCCAAAAGTGCCAAAATGATGGCCTAACCTGTCGATGACGGCCGAAGAGGTTAGGGAGTGCAGCCGGTCGACCTCGAACCAGCTGGAGTAGGAGTCAACGAGAACCAGGAAGTGTTTGCCCCGCCACTCGAAAATGTCGATGGCAACCGCCATCCAGGGCAGTTCGGGTGCAGGCTGCTGCAGAAGCGGCTGACGCTGCTGGTGGGGGCGAGACTGTTGCAGGTGGAACACGAGGAGACCCTCTCCCGGATGTATTGGGCCATACCAGGCCAATAGAACTGGCTCTGGGCGTGAGACACGGTGGCTTCGGCCCCAGGATGTCCGCGGTGAGCGACCTGAAAATAGTGGTCGTGCAGCGCATCAGGCACGACCACCTTGTGACCCTTCACCACCACGCCGTCGTGTAGTACGAGCTCGTCACGGACCAGGAAGTAGGGCACGGCGCCAGCCGGCAACGCGGAACGACGGTCGGGCCAGCCCCGCTGGATGACGGCAGAAAGCTGTTGCAGGGCAGGGTCATTGGCAGTGTGTTCAACCAGGGACTTCATCTGCTGTGAAGGGACGATGTTCACTTGGAGCACTATTAGATCAGACATCTCATAGGGGTGGCGAACGGTGGACGTTAGCGGGGCGCGAGACAACGTGTCGGCCATGAACATGTCCTTGCCCTTACGATAAACCACATTGAAAGTGAAGCGTTGGAGCTGCAGCATCATGCGCTGCAGGCGGGATGAGGCAACATGGATCGACTTGTTGAGAATGGTGACAATCGGCTGGTGGTCAGTTTCAATGGTGAAAGTGTTGCCCAGGACGTAGTCTTTGAATTTGGAGCAGGCAAACACCACGGCCAGTAGCTCCTTCTCGATCTGCGCGTAGTGCTGTTCGGTGGCGGTCATGGTGCGGGATGCGAAGGAAACAGGCAGCTGTAGGCCGTCATGGACCTGGAGACAGGCGGCACCGAGTCCGAACTGAGAGGCGTCGCAGGTGAGGACAATGGGACGCCGCAGGTCAAAAAACTTGAGTGTAGGGGTACTGATTAGCTTGGATTTAAGGATGTCGAAGGCTTTCTGGTGGTGGGGGAACCAAACCCAGGACGTGTCCTTTTTTATCAAATCCCTCAGGGGAGCGCTGAGCTCGCTGTGGTCGGGGATGAACTTCCCCAGGTAGTTCACCATGCCCAGGAAGCGTTGTAGGCCTGCCACATCAGTAGGAGAAGGCATCCCAGAAATGGCAGCCGTTTTTTGCGGGTCCGGTTTCAGCCCCTCGGCGGTGAATACATGTCCAACATAGGTGACGCGGAATCGGCACTTCTTGGGGTTCAGTTTCAAGTTGATTTCCCGGGCCCGGTCTAGGACCTGGCGGAGGTTGAAGTCCTGTTCGGCGACATCCTTACCGTAAACGAGGATGTCGTCAACGATGATGGCGCACGGTAGATCGGAAAACAGCTGTTCCATTGTCCGTTGGAATACCTCGCTGGCAGAGTTGATTCCGAATGGCATTCGGAGAAACCGAAATCTGCCGAAGGGGGTGGCGAAAGTTGTCAAGATGGAGGACTGCTTGTCAAGTGGTATTTGCCAGAAGGAGCTTTTGGCATCGAGGACAGAAAAGACCGTTGTCGGACCAACCTGTGCAGCGACTTCCTCTACCGTTCTCATAGGGTAGTGTGGGCGTCTAATGGCCAGGTTGAGGTCTTTGGGGTTGATGCAAATGCGTATCTCGCTTTTGTCCTTTTTCGCGGCAACCACCATGGTGGAGACCCACCTGGTGGGCTCGATGACCGCCTTTAGGATGCCCATTTTTACCATGCTGTGTAGCGTCGACTCCACTCTGGCCTTCATGGCGAAGGAGACACGGTGAGGTGCATTGACCACTGGTTCGATCTTGCGGTCTACTGCAATCTTGTAGTTGCAGGGCAGTTTGCCCAGCTCATCATCAAAGCGGTCGGGGTATTCGGCCAACGGGTCCATGAGGGCCTGCACCTGGTGAATGTCACGGTGGAAGGATACCAGGCCCATTTCCTGGCATGCCTGGATACCCAACAGGGTAATGCATTTTTGATCGAGGAGATAGAAGGTGAGGGGCCGAGAGGACTCCAGTATCTTGCAGCTTAGCGTAGCCTTGCCCACAGGAGTAAGCACCCCTCCCCCGTAAGCATGCAAAGTTGAGCTGTCAGAAAAAACCTGCTCATTAGTTCTTATCTTTTTGAAGAGTGTTGTTGACATAACGTTCGCAACTGCCCTGGTATCAATCTTAGCAGTGAAGGTCGAGTTGTTCACAGTTACTCGTACTGAAGGGTCTGTTATCATAGCAGGTGCGCCCAACACAGTAAACAGGCTGTTCTCCCCCTGAGAGGAGTCAGATTCAGATACAGACTGTCCGTCGAAATAGCACGGGGAGCTGAGCTCACTATCAGCTTGTACCAGGTTGTTTAAAATGCACCTCGGAGCAGCGAAAGGCTTCCCATGGGAACGACAGGCCGCAGCGAAATGGTTCAATTTCTTGCAGACATTACACGTTTTACCCAAGGCAGGGCATACATTGTATTGATGAGTGGTGAAGTTACAATTAGGGCACCTTTGCCGGGCACGTCCCCCGAGAGCAGTTCCGAACCCCGGGGCACGTCCCTCTTGAGCAGTGAGCGACCCCGGGGGTCGCGACCGGGGCGTGTTCATCAGACAGCTGGAAGTGCTGGCAAGGTTAATATCATGGTCAGCCGGTGACACCGCCGAGGTGACAGCCTCAGCCAAGCGGGTGGCGTGCATTGCATCGTTAAAAGTCAGATCGGGCCTCCGCAAAAGTTCGGCCCTGAGCTTATCGTCGCGGAGACCGTAAACCAGAAGGTCCCTAATAATCTCCTCGGGGGTCAGCGTGTTGAGGCGGCACCGCCTGGCCAGGTGCCACAGCGCAGCGACATAGTTCTCTGCAGATTCCCCAGGGAGCTGACGCCGCGCGAACAGTTTAAAACGTTCTAAGATGCAGTTTGTTGGAATGTCACAAATAGCATTAAACTTAGCCACCAGACATACCGGGTCCCGAGCAGATTCTCCCTCAGCGTGGACGAAGAAGTCTGAAACGAGCCAGGGCCTCGGGACCAGCCAAGTTGAGAAGCAGAGAGGCTGTGAGCTCTGGGGTGGCGGCAGGATGAGCGATCGTGACATAGTGGTCAAAGTCACGTTTGAAGACATCCCATCGATGGGCAATGTCTGAATCGAAAATGAGCACATCAGGCTTACGGGCAGAAGTGGCCATAACGAGGAAATGAGAAGGTAGGGGGAACAAAAAACTGGGACAAAATTAAATGATAAACCGATAGACAGGAGGCGCAAGGTAAGAGGTATGACACCATGTAAAGAGGCTATAACGACACATCGTTACTTTACTATCTTTATTCATACTGAAGCATTACATATTGCACTAGCGGTACGTGGTCTGTCACAGGAACTAGAGAGCGATCTGTGGGTGGGGAGGTTGTAGTTATACTTGTGATATGGGGAGTGGTTAGTAGTGATGAGGTCACTATATTAAAGGCACATGCATATATCATCTACACTTCCCACACATTCAAGTGGCAAAATGTTTTACCTTACTTTTATTGGTTTCAAACATGTATTGATATTTTTTGTTAGGTTTCATTGTTGGGACACTAAAACCCTATTTTGCAGAATTGGTTTGTTGCAATAAAAATAAATCAAATATTTATTATCAAATCAAATATCAAAGTAATTTATTTAGAAACAGAAAGGCGATTTACTTGGGGAATACGATGGCCCAGGAACCAGCGAGAGAAGGAATCTGATAGGTTTCTTATTCCTGATTGCTCTCAACTGATTCCTGTTGGACTTCCAAGTTCCGCTGATGCGTGAAATCTCAGCCAAAACCGATTGTCCTGGTTCACACATTAAGAGTTCCAGTTTAAAAAGCCATTTAATACTTGAATCAAATCTACTCCCGTTCCCGATGAAAGAAAATCAGTGTCATCTGAAAAAACTGTCGAAAATAGAGAAAATTGTTTTCAAACTTTTCACCTGTGTACCCTTCAAAAGAGGACAGATAATATAGCCTTTTACAAAATATATGTACTTATTCTTCAGTAAGCATTACATCAAATTGAAATGCATTACTGATTAGTAGAACAAGCCTCACTTGAAGTTGTTGCCCTGAGGCCTTTGTTCAGAACATAATTATGCATGAGCTGTTGAGTCTGGGGAGCAGAATGGACAGGAAGTTTAGAAGAAATCTTTTCCAGATTTATTCCCAGTCTCAACCAAACTCAAAGTGAAATTTAATGTCTTAGATTTTCAGGCAGTGGGATTGTGAGGACTTTACAATACAACTTGTGCTGATTGTAGTTCTTGGCGAACGTATCCTCTATCATTTAGTCACTAGTGATTCATTTAGTCTTAAGCACTTTGGGTTGTATCTGGTAAATGTCATGAATCATCAGTCTGGTTTTTGCCCTTTGATAGAAATAGTAGATAAAAAAAGATTGATAAAAAGAGGAGATTGAAAACAGAAAGAAAATGAGAACAGTAAAAGGAAATGTAATTCAAATAGCATGTTATGTTTTTTTTATATGGTTTATATGGCATGCTGTAGGACCTTATTTCCTTCAGTCTTTCTTCCTTCAATCAACATGCTTTCAAGATTAAAACTTGGTGATATTTAATCACTACATATGAGCTGTAAGTCTTCTCATATAAATATGTTGTTAGTGAGGTAGAATAGAATATGTTGGGTTATCCACCCTGACAATTTACTGTTGATTCAGCATCCTCATCACAAATTACTTTCCAATTTGTCTTTCTTTTGTTGCAAACTTGGAAATGTTACATTCTAGCTGTTAACCATCTGTCCATAATTATCTATTACCCTCAACTCTGCAAGTCCTTGTTGTGTTGAAACATTTTCATGTGGCATTATGGCAAATGTCTTATAGAAATACAAATAAATTACATTGACTGGTTCCTGTTATCCATCCCTAAACAAAAAGATGTGACGTGAACTGAGGCACAGAGACTAAAGCTGATGGATATAAAAGGTATTTGCTCATCACAACAAGCAGAAAATCAATTGGAGACCCTCTCAATAAAATTTCTCCAAACTCAAAGTATATCGAATTTTTAAACTCTTTAAGAACTTCGATAACAGCTGGTGATTCAATACTATTTCCACAGCTACAATGACATAATTTACTGCAATAGTTTGAATGTGACAAATGGTTCTATTGAATTACATATTTACAATGGGAGCACACAGTATCTGTAAGATTGCTCTGAATGTTCAAGTGACAAAAAAAGTAACAGTAAAGTGGACTGCAAGTCTCGATCTGTATCACAATGGTGCAAAGTAACTTAAACTGAAGATGTTTGATGAAGACCAATTAATGCACACCATTGTCTTACAGTTGACTGATGAATAAGAGAACGTCTCATGGCCACGTCAGTTTTCATATTATATTGTTTAAGCAGCCAGTTGCCTCACACCATCAAACACTCGAGTTCAATCCTGACTTCATGTGCTGTCTGTGTGGAATTTGCATGTATTCCCTGTGACCGCCTGGGTTTCCTCCGTGTGCTGTGGTTTCTTCCCACATCCCCCAAATGTGTGGGTTTGCAGGTTAATTGTAATTAATTTGTAGGTTAATTGGCCTCAGGGAATTGGCCTCAGGGAATTGTGTGGTGAGTGGATGAGAAAGTGGGATAAAATGGAACTAGTGTAAATGGGTGATCGATGGTTGAGGTGGACTCGGTGGGCCAAAGGGCCTGTTCCCATGCTGTATCTCAAAACTACCCTGTGATCTGTGCAAATATGTCCTTTTAATTTCAAACTCACTGCTTGCAATGTACATTGAATAGGTATTCTGAAGATTGGTTCTCCTTTAAATTAATACCTACCACATAATTCTATAACTCTTGAATAATCCCTAACACATCCATTGGTTCCCATTATCCATCCTCAACAGACATGATAATAAATTTGTTCAACACATTTTCCCTCAAATCAAAAATCTAATAAAATCTCACTTTTTTCCTCTTGGTTACCTTCCATCTTTGGAATGCTTTTAGTGCTTTCTACTGTGATGACAGATACAAATATCTGTTTAACATCTTTGCCATTTCCTTATTTCTCCTTATTAAGACTCCTCAGATTTTAAAAGGGTTGAGTTTAACTTTTTCTACACTCTTCCTGTTTACATTGGCGGAAATCCTTACAGTGTGTTTTTATATGCCTTGCGAGATAATTTTCACATTCTATTTTCTCTCTCTATCAATGTTTAAATTATCCCTTTCTGTTTTCTAAAATTCTCCCAATCCTCAGAGCAAGCACTATACTTGAAACTATTATAAGCCCTCTCTATCAATGTTCTTTACATAGCTTCTAATGGAGATAAAAGTCCCCCATGATTATTCATAACATAGCCCCTATTATTTTTGGATTTATAATCTATTCAACTGGCTACGTATTACTATGGGGCCTAAGACAATTCATAGAAACATAGAAAATAGGTGCAGGAGGAGGCCATTCGGCCCTTCGAGCCAGCACCGCCATTCATTGTGATCATGGCTGATCGTCCCCAATCAATAACCCGTGCCTGCCTTCTCCCCATATCCCTTGATTCCACTAGCCCCTAGAGCTCTATCTAACTCTCCCTTAAATCCATCCAGTGATTTGACCTCCACTGCCCTCTGTGGCAGGGAATTCTACAAATTCACAACTCTCTGGGTGAAAAGGTTTTTTATCACCTCAGTCTTAAATGACCTCCCCTTTATTCTAAGACTGGCCCCTGGTTCTGGACTCGCCCAACATTGGGAACATTTTTCCTGCACCTAGCTTGTCCAGTCCTTTTATAATTTCCTATGTTTCTATAAGATCCCCTAGTTCCTACTAGGGTGTCTTCTACTTCCTTATATCCAGCCAAATATAATCTATTTTCTGATCTCCCGAGTCAAGATCTTTTTTCACTAATGCACTAAATTCAACCTTTATCATTAGAACATCCTGCCCACTCATTCTTCATTTTATATTTAAACTAGACCAAGTGGGACCCGTTGGGCCCTGTTCCCCCAACGTAATATTCCACCACTCACCCGTTCCCCCAACGCAACCCGTTTCCCCAAAGCAATATTCCACCACTCACCCATAGCCCCAACTGCGCAGGCGCGGCTCATTTCCCCTCATCCCCAACACTCCCTCCCCTCCTCTTCATCCTCCCTCTTCTTTTCCCTCTCCTCCCCTCCCCCACTCCCTCCCTCACCTCACCCTCTCCTTTCCCCTACCCTCAGTCACTCCCTCCCTCCCTCCATAACCCCTCTCCCCTCCCTACCCCTCTTGACGTTATTGTGAGGTGGAAGCTGCTGTTTTTTAAAATGTAAATGAGATCCCATTGTGATGTAAATGTGGGGTGAAGCACCGTTGACGGGCAGTTTATGTAAATGATATCCCATTGTGACGTCATACCCTGCTAACTGCCAGTGCAAGTTCAAGTAATTTTTCTCAAACTGGATTTTGTAAAGTTTAAAATGTGAATAACTTGTAAAATATAACATCAATCTGAACGAAACTTGATAAAAGCATACCACAGGACAATGATGAGTAACACACATAAAATGAGAGTTTTAGTAATATACATAGATAAGAATTACAAAGTAGGGAAAGGGAAATGTTAAGTGTGACAACAAGTTGAAAATAATGAAATGAAATATTTGGCTGGAGTTTGTTTGATTGCAGCTGCGTCTCCTGCAGATTGTCTGCAGCTGCACGAACCAATTAGACTCTGAAGGTCTAGTCAAGCTTTATATGACAAAAATATGTTTTTGTAATTCAACAGGGTCCAGAACCATTGCTGCTGAGTTCAGCAGCAGAACAGGATACCAGATGCACTGGCATCTAACCTCCACAGCACTCTGTACATTGTATACATCTGTGTTGCATTGTACAGGTGCGAACATCAGGAAATTGGTGACCAACATTGGTGTCCGTCATCGAGATTTCCCTCTGCACTGCCAGTAAAAGGCAGTCCAGTAAAAAGCACACCTTGTTACCTGCTCCGTTAGAAGATTTATTTCTATTCATTGTTTGAAGCTAAATGTTTTTAACACCTGTTTGGGAACAGTGTAATACATTTATTAACTCAATCTCAATTCCATTCTGGTAGAACAGTTTCCTCAAAAATAGTGAATTCACTGGCACCAACATGGAATTAAACAATAGAATTATGCTCCATGCTTTGTTCCTTTCATGTATCCAGCTTATATAGAATAAATGCCCTTGCAATTTTTCTTGTGTGGCCAGAGAAAATACAAGAGGCAAGAACAGCAGGTGATGAGAACATCTATATTCTTACTTGACAACATATTGTTGCTCTTTCATTGCCCTGGGCCTAAATATTGGACCTTCTTACTCAGCATTAATCAAATACCTTTCCTGGAAAGAATGCAACAATATTTTTCAGGTTCACAATTGTGAATGGGCTATAAATGTTATCTAAGCCAATCGAGCTTCTGCAAAATGCATATAAATATATCTTTCCTCTGGCAATATCTTTTGGACTACCACATTTATTTGATACTAAAAACAATCAACTGTATGTGCAGTGAGGTTTTCTATAACTGAAGAAATTAGATGGCCCTCCAAGAATCAGAGACATCCAGAGTCCTCAGTGTGATCAATGCAACTGGAGAATTTTGAATTGCATTAATCTCAGGAACAGGATTCACATGATACAATTTGCAAAATCACAGAATTAATTAACCTGCGCTTGACAGTTTTATGTCACAAGATGTTTTAAAATCCTTATGGGCAGCATTGCTAATAGATTAAAACATCAATAATATGATATAATTGTTTCTCTTTTGTGTTGTATACGGCTTTGGTTATTAATTTGATTGTTCATGGATATTAGATATTCATATAAACTAGTTCTCTTTTGTGCTGACTCTGTAAACACAATGAACCTGATCATAAACTCCTCAATATCATAAAACTGGTATGTCTGAGTGACATATGTTCAATAACCAGAGTAAATTATTTGCTTATACGACAATAGTTTTGGTAATTCAAGTTTAATCCTTAATAACTCTCTTCTTTTCCAGAGGTACGTTGTTATCTACTTCCAGTGTTTCCCTATGGATCATATGCATGCTCAAAGGGGACACGTATGGATTCTCAGTGTGAGTACATATGTCAACAAGGATACCAACTGGAAGGAGATAGAACAAGAGTGTGCCTGCAGAATGGCCATTGGAGTGGGACGGAACCTTTTTGCGTAGGTAAATTGGACTGGAAGCCATTTAGTTCTGTATTTAGTGACTTTTTAGAAAATGTATAAAAAGAAGAGAATGTAAAAAAAAAGAATATTTTTCTCTTGTCTTAATATCTGTTCTTCAAGGGGATCATCTGGTTCTACAATTCAATCATCATTTTCTTCACTGGTATTATTTTACTGATAACAATTTCTGATATGACCAGCGAATTTTTCATATTTTCATAACTTTTCAATTATTGGATCAATATTATCCCATGTGAAATAAGTGGCAAGCAAGTATATTAACTCTTCTCTGCTTGGCGGAAATTGTTCTCACCCGTAACAATTCAGATTCATCCCACTTCCTACAAAACCCCCTCGTTATCAAAGCACTGGAAATCCTTTTAAAAAGTCATCTGTTGTAAAGAAGATTCACTTCTGGCCTAAAGTTGTCCTATTTGACAACTTGTTCTATTTGATCTTCTGTTTGTGCACGTCGAGTTGATTGCATTAGTCGAAACAGGGCGGACCACGTGAAGGTTGCAATCTTCCACCCCACCAGCTATTCCAGTACCTTTTAATAAGTTATTCTTCTTCTCACTCCTTTTCGAGCTTGTACAGACTCTGAGTTGGACATTGGAACCTTGATTTTGTTCTTCTCATTTGTAAATGTTGATTGCAATGTTCAATTGTTTGATAATTTCGATTTTGTTAATATCAATGTCTTTAATGTCTTTACTTGTTCGGAATAAATAAATAAAATAAATAATAAATAAATAATAAAATAATATTGTTAACTTGATGCAGTTTTAGGAACAGTTTACTTGTTGTGATTCAGTGCCTGAGGAGAACTAAGATCATTGGCTAAACTAGTTCAACATCAGGAAGAGGAATTTCTCTTACTTTAACTTGGCTTAACTGGAACCTGCCAGAGAACAAAGAACCAACAAATTTCCGAAGGTAGACATTTTATTGCCTGGAACAACTCAGCAGACAGCCATATATATACAATTGCCTCGATCTTCTCAGCCAGTAGATACATATTTTGGAAATACTGTACATTATCTGGCTATACTGTCCCAGTAGATAACAGCCAGATCACTGGCATGCCCTGGGTTAAGTAGTCTCAGCTAAGAAATGATAGAACTGTTTGCATTTGAAATGAGTCCCAAGGCTAACAAGGCAAGAAATCAGATAGGGTTTATGCCCCTAATAATTATGCAATTAGACCATGTTCTAAATTGTATATGGGATCTACCTCCCTATTATAGCACACATACTGTAAATATTTTTTTTTTCTCAGAGCTGCCAACAACTGCAAAGCAATCCATGCCATTGGTCATGGCCTTCACCATGGGTTGGATTAGTAAAAACAAATAATAATTGTTTATTTTTAACAGATTACGAACCTCCCAGGATAAAGTGCCCAGGGTCTCGTGAAAAGGTGGCGGAACCAGGGCAGCTGACGACTCGCATATACTGGGATCCTCCACGGATAAAGGATGTGGTTGATAAACACAGCACAAAGTTAGTATGACAAAAGACCCCGTTTTCAGTGCTGGCATCATATTGTTACAGTTCATCTTCCATGATGGCAGCAGCTATGGTGGGTTGGAGCCAGCATTCAGCTCGAAGGACTACTGGTAATCTCACAAAAATTAGAGTGAGTGGATGATGTTAGGATTAGAGTGTGCAGGATGTTGGAAGAAACAGGAAGTAAGGGAAAAGTGAGATTGGATTAGATAGAGTTGCAGATGAACAAATGATACTTATATTGAAGGAAATAAGAAACTTAGACATTCTAGGTTCTGTCTGAATAAGTGCTGGACAGTATTTGTTTTCATTCTCTGTAATATGCTTGGAATGACGTTGCTGGGTGCAGTATGGTGCCAGCAGGAGCAGGGTCCAGCTACAGGCAGCTTTGAGCTAGTAGCAGCAAGCACAGTGGTAGACTGAGGAAGCCAGCACAGGAAGGACTGACAATAGAACTGACAACAGTAGACTGAAAGGTCCAGTAGCCTGAATGGCGTGCGGTTGTTGGTGGGTGGAGGCGAGGGATGCAGGCATTAGAGGCAGGAACAACAATGGCAAATGCAACAGTGGGGGATGGAAGTGCGAGTGGCAATGTCTATTCTCCTATTTCTATACTTACTAGCACTTACTTTGGGAGTAATCCTGAAGTTACTAGTTTTGGGATCTTGCTTTTAAATCTTTCCTTTCTCCCTAAACTCAACATGCAGTATATTATCCCTTTGTCTACCTGTGTCATTGGTACAGATATGGACCAGGTTGTTCAACCTCCCCTTTCGGGATGCTGTGCAGTCACTAAATGACATCCTTGATCTTGGCACCAAAGAAGCAACATCCTGGAGTTGCATGCAAGGCCACAGAAATGCCTGTCACTGTACCTAACTACTGAATCCCTTATATCAATTGTTCTTTCACTTTTCTCCCTCTCCTCCTTTTCAGGTGAACCTTTGAGTGCCATATTCCTGGCGCTGACTGCCTTCCTCTGTGTTATCTGTTCGAGAGTTTGACTGGGTTAGAGGAGTGTGCTGCCCATTGTTCCAACTCTGCCTGATTGCCATTCATGCCCCGTTTGCCTGCTCACACGTAAACTGAAAGCCACCACGTTCTTAAACATGCCATCCACAAAGTACTTGGATGCACCACAGTAACTCCATCTGCCAAACCATGGAGCTCAAGGCACTACAGCCACGTGTTGTGCACCTACTGCACGTGTTGTTGTCTGGGACTGGAAACGTCCATGTCTTCTCACACAGTGTAGAATGTATATTCCACTTAGCTGTGCTGCCTTACCATGCTGTACCCTTACAAATAATATAAACTATAACAGTGTCAGAGAGGACACAACAACCCATAGCATTGAATCAAAAACCAGTACTGAGGTTTTCCCACAGATCTTAATACCAAGACTGTTGCTCTCCCATGGCCAGTCTGTACATATCTTGTGGAAACAAGGAACTCAAGATGTTGGTTTACAAAAAAAGACCCAAAGTGCTGGAGTAACTCAGCAGAGAACATGGATATGTGAGGTTTTGGGTCGGGACCCATCTTCAGGCTTGCTGTGGTTTTAGCATCTAATACAAATCTTGCTTTGGTTTCTGAACCTCTCTTTATATGTGAGGTTGTTTCACAGTGACACTCTGTGGCCAGAATCTGTAATAGCAAACAAACTCAATCCACATTTCAATATTAATACCAGTTATAGTCATAGAGTCACACAGCGGGCAAACAGGCCTTTTGGCCCAACTTGTCCACACCGGCCAAAATGTCCCAACTACACAAGTCCCGGCTGCCTGCTCTTGGCCCATATCCCTATGAACTTGTCCTATCCATGTACCTGTCTAACCGTTTCTTAAACATTACAATAGTCCCTGCCTCAACTACCTCCTCTGGCAGCTCGTTCCATACACCCACTACCCTTTGTGTGAAAAAAGTTACCGTTCAGATTCCTATTAAATCTTTTCCTCTTCACCTTAAACCTGTGTCCTCTGTCCTCAATACCCCTACTCTAGGCAAGAGACTGTGCATCTCCCCAATCTATTCCTCTCATGATTGTATACGGTTTACCTGTCAGGTTGTGTCCTGTCCCTCCTCTCCTACAGTTTTCTTATCCCCCACATCCCACAACAAGTCTTAAGAAGGGTCCCAACCTGAAATGTCACCTTTCCATAATGCTTCCCGACCAGTTGAGTTACTCCAGCATTTTGCCTATTTTTATAAATCAGCAACTGCAGTTCCTTGTTTCCACTTGGTACAGGTCCTTCCTGGGTTACGAACATCTGATGTATGGACACCCTGTATGTAAAAGCATTTGAAAGACCAGCAGAATGGATGGGGTTACATTTTCAGGCTGCTGTGGGCTTGCAGGAATCATCTGCTGAGTGGGAATGGAACATATCCACTTTCTTCTCCCAATCCACCTAAGCTGCAACAATTGGGGGTAGGTGGAGCTAAACAGGTGGGATTACTGAGCTCGCTCACTCACTCACTCACTCACGGAGGTGCGGCCATTCTTCCTGCACCAGTCTTCTCTACTGTCAGTGCTGTTTCTGAGAACCTCTTCCACACATTGTTTTTGTTCGTTTCCAACTCATGAACAGTTTCGGTTACAAATGGTTCTCGGGAATGGATCTGTATCATAAGCTGAGGACTTCTGGAGGTCAGCCCCTGGGAGAAAGTCTGTGCCAGACTGCAAGGGAACTTGAATGACCACATTCCCTTTGGATTCCAACATTAGAGCACAGCTGAATAATTGCAGGGATGTCAATACAGTACTGCAATTCCAGCATTTCCCCAGAACCTGTTTGGCACAGACATTCCAGCATTTCCTCATGGTTGCTGGGGAAATGCTGGAATTGCAGTATTTACATCCCTGGAATTAGCCAGCTGTTCTCCAATGTTCGTTTCCAAAGGGAACATGAAGTCATTCGAGTTCCCTAGCAGTTGCAAGGGTGCATCTGCCTGCTGAATCTATGGCAGGTTAAACTTAGTGCTGGCACAGCAAGCCCATTTGTTTAAGGAGTGGCTAAGAGAGAGAAAGTTTATTTAGATGTTTTGAATTAATTGAGTTTGCTTGGATATTTTTAATTTAGTATTTTAAGTGATTAAATATGTGGATTGTTTTCAATAATTTTAACATTTTGATTGTTTACTTATCCTGATAATTCCATATAAAGGATAATCAAAAGTTTTGTCCTTGATAATTTTAACACCTGGCTGAGCCTGGCATAACCAGCTTTCAAAGTTTTTTGTTCAGTTTATTCACGAGTGGAGATTTTTCTGGGTCCAAGATGCTACAGATATGTCACTGCACAACTTTGCACTTTCACTCAGTTTGGCTCAGAGTGCAAAGTCTATAATGGTGAATCTGAAGCGTTAATAGTTCAATAGGTTGGTATGCTGGAGCAAGCATGATCAGCTTGTTGCTGGCATTAAGGTCTGGCCCAATATTTGTCTGTAGGCGATTAGTTATTTGAGCATTATTAACATGCAAATGATCACACAAAATTAATTAGTTCCCCTCAAAATTCTGTGTTTGCAACACATATTAAAATCAAATATTGTGACCCACTCATATTTTATTATTTAACACATATTGATAATCATAGTTTTTCTGTATTCCCATTCATACTTTCCTGTTTCTCAATCCTGTCCTTTGGATTATTCCCCATTTTGCCCTTTCCTCTACACTATCCAATGATTTCACATGTTTGTTGACTTTGGAAAAAGTTTATCCAGATATAAAAAGTGGTATTTGCAGATGGATATTTGCCAATACTCCCAAGTGATCTCAGTGGAAATTAAACATGGTTTGTGATATGATACAAATCAGAATGGGACCAACAATAAGGTGGTACAGTGGCACAGCTGGTAGACCTGCTGTCTCACAGCACCAGAGATGCAGGTTCAATCCTGACCTGTTTGTGTGAAATTTGCACGTTCTTTCTGTAACAATGTGGGGTTCCCCCATGTGCTCCAGTTTCCTCCACACCCCAAAAGATGTGTGGGGTTGTAGGTTAATGGACCTCTGTAAATTGCCCCAACTGTATAGGAATCCTATTTCTTGGTAATACAATGGATATTAATACCTGTATTCCCATTCAATTACTACCTGACAGGTAGTAATTGCAGCATTTAAGTTCTTTTGTTTCCATAGAAGTGGCTGCTGAAGAGAATCCTTGATATACATGGATTTCTGGGAGTTATGCCCCTGTCCCACTTAGGAAACCTGAACGGAAACCTCTGGTGACCTTGCGCCCCACCCAAGGTTTCCATGAGTCGCCAGAGGTTTTGGTCACTTGCCTGGACAGACAGACAGACAGACAGACAGACAGACAGACACATATATATATCGCAAAGGTGAGGGACAGCGGAGGAGCGCTGTCTGCGCGATGAAGAGGAAGTTAAACGGCTGCCACAGAGCACGGTAAGTCCTTTAGAGAGCGCGGGAGGGAGAGAGAAGGGGGGGAAGAACGAGTGGAGACTGTTTTAAGAAGTTTAATAAAGTTAGCGGGCATTTTACCTTCCGGCGGAACTTCTAGGTCCTGAAAACCAAAGATCCCCTTTGCTGAAAACTCCAATGAGCCAATCAAAATGGCCGGTCAGCGAAGGAGATTGCCTTCGACTGCCTGTAAGTAAATAGCAACCCCACTCCACTGGCTTCGACCAAACGGCAACCTATTTTTAGTCGAGGCCGGTTTTGGTTTTTTTGAAATAATCGCAGGAACATAGAAGAAGCCTCGACTACGCGGAAACCACTTTCCACCATTAGGGAGAGTGACCAAAACCTCCGGGAACCTCACGGAAACCTTGGGTGGGGGCGCAAGGTCTCCAGAGGTTTCCGTTCAGGTTTCCTAAGTGGGACAGGGGCTTAAGCCTGCAGGTTTGCAAGAAAATGAAACTTTGAATCACAGCTTGGGTTTTGATGCTGCCAACAGATAGAAGCTTAAAACACAACAGTTCAATAAAGATTTCAGGAAGGATGTCTCAATTTTTGTGAACTGGTTGAGAGATAATAAACTTTCATCCTTTTCCAGATTAATTCTGAAGGGACCAACCTCAGGGTCTGAGTTTGGAAAGGGTGAACACGTCATTCGTTATGTGGCCTATGACAGAGAAAGGAACAAAGCCACTTGCAAATTCACTGTGACAGTTTTTGGTAGGTTAGTTAAGAGTCAAAAGAGTGTATAATTGTCATATGTACCAACACCAGAACAGTTAAATTCTTACTTGCAACAGCATAACAAGCCAGTAAATACAATACACACAGATGATACATATGGTAATAAACAAAACAATTCATTAAATTAATAAACTGCATATCATGGGCAATGCCATAAAATATTTCTTCCCCTGTAGACCAGAATAATTCATGTTCCTCCTTGTGCGGTTCAACCAAGGTACCAAGCAAGTCGAACATAACTAATTTACTTTTCAATTCCATTCCATTGTTGGTAGGTTTGCTTTTATAGTGTATTTACTTAGTTTAGAGATGCAGCGCGGAAACAGGCCCTTCGGCCCACAGGGTCCACACCGACCAGCGATCCCCGCACATTAACACTATCCTACACCCACTGGGGACAATGTTTACATTTACCAAACCAATTAACCTACATACCTGTACGTCTTTGGAGTGTGGGAGGAAACCGAAGATCTCGGAGAAAACCCATGCAGGTCATGGGGAGAACGTACAAAGTCCGTACAGACAGCACCTGTAGTTGGGATCGAACCCAGGTCTCCGGCGCTGCAAGCGCAGTCAGGCAGCAACTCTATCGCTGCGCCATCGTGACCACCATTTACTAGTGTTGTAAATGTTATTGATTGATCAATTATTCCTCACATATCCATAGAATTCTCTATCTAATTCAATTCATATTTTCAAAATATTATGTGATCTCCTTATTGCTACCACCAAAATATAAGAAAACGTATGGTATTTTATTTATTGGAATAGCTATTTAACTAATGGGGTCAGAATAACTGATTTAATTGGATAAATGTCCGATACGTTTAAAAGGAACTGATCAATGTTTCTGCTAAAATAACAGACAGAAATATGATAAATAGAAATATTTATTAATAAGACCATCAATAATCATTGCTATCATATAATAAATAATGTTGGTTGTGTTTATTGTGCAGAAATTGGAGTTGTGAGAAATCGTCCTGAGCTAATTATATTTTAGTAAAGTATTTGAGGTGATTCTAAAGTATATAACAAAGGGACATTAACTCTGACTCATATAAACAAGACCTTTGTACTTGACTGTTCAACAGAATGTGGTAATTATTTGGGACATCTGCCGATGAGCAGGGTTTTAGATATGTATGATATAGAGTCAGTTATGCTATTTATGACAATAGACAATAGGTACAGGAGCAGGCCATTCGGCCCTTCGAGCCAGCACCGCCATTCAATGTGATCATGGCTGATCATCCACAATCAGTACCCCGTTCCTGCGTTCTCTCCATATCCCTTAACTTCGCTATTCTTAAGAGCCCTATCTAACTCTCTCTTTGAAGCATCCAGAGAACCAGCCTCCACTGCCCTCTGAGGCAGAGAATTCCACACACTCACAACGTGAAAAGTTTTTTCTCATCTCTGTTCTAAATGGCTTACCACTTATTCTTAAACTATGGCTCCTGGGTCTGGACTCCCCCAACATTGGGAACATGTTTCCTGCCTCTAGCGTGTCCAAACCCTTAATAATCTTATATGTTTCAATAAGATGCCCTCTCATCCTTCTAAATTCCAGAGCATACAAGCCCAGCCGCTCCAATCTATCAACATATGATAGTCCCGCCATCCCGGGAATTAACCTAGTGAACCTACGCTGCACTCCCTCAATAGCAAGAATGTCCTTCCGCAAGTTTGGAGACCAAAACTGCATACAATACTCCAATTGTGGTCTCACTAAGGCCTTGTACAACTGCAGGAGGACTTCTTTGCTCCTATACTCACCTCCTCTTGTTATGGCCAACATGCCATTCGCTTTCTTCACTGCCTGCTGTACCTGCATGCTTACTTTCAGTGACTGATGAACAAGGACCCTCAGATCCCGTTGTACTTCCCCTTTTCCCAACGGCACCATTTAGATAATTGCCTTCCTGTTTTTGCCACCAAAGTGGATAACCTCACATTTATCCACATTAAACTGCATCTGCCCACTCACCCAACCTGTCCAAGTCTCCCTGCATTCTCATAGCATCCTCCTCACAGTTCACACTGCCACCCAGCTTTGTGTAATCTGCAAATGTGCTAATGTAATCCCTTCATCCAAATCATTAATATATATTGTAAATAGCTGCGGTCCCAGCACCGAGCCTTGCGGTACCCCACTAGTCACTGCCTGCCATTCTGAAAGGGACCCATTAATTCCTACCCTTTATTTCCTGTCTGCCAACCAATTTTCTATCCATGTCAGCACCCTACCCCCAATACCATGTGCTCGAACGTTGCTCACTAATCTCTTATTTGGGACCTTATCAAATTTGTTAACCGTCGAGACTGTTCTAATCCTATATTTCAGTATAACATCCTGTTTAGTTCTGTTAATTGTCTATTTTATATGTGCATGTTGTTAACTCTCTCTAGTTTGAGTATTTATCTATTTCTCTGACAGTTCGAAGATGCCCTCTTTTGAACCCCCCTGCCAATGGTTACATCACTTGTACATCTGATGGCAATAACTATGGTGCAACCTGCACTTACACGTGTGAAGGAGGCTACGAACGTCTGGGTATCTTCAAAAGAGTTTGTCTCTTTAATCGAAGCTGGTCAGGAATGCCACCATCTTGTGTACGTAAGTGGATTTAATAAGATATTGGGAATGTGCCACTTTACATTCATCCACAGAAAATAAACATTAAACTCCATAACAGAACTGCAGCTCCCTGAATTGTAAATGGAAATAAAGTTAAAATGTAACAATATTTCTCACACATATAGTTTAGGTAATTTACATTCACTTTTACACAACAGCAAATGCTAGCTTGAGTCAAAACATGTATCTGCACTCCTTATACTTAAGTTCATTGTTTATTATAATAGCAGATACATAAGGTAAGACACACACAAATTCTGAATCAACCAGTTCTAATTTAACAAGCCACTTGCCACCATTTCAACTACAATAGAAGACATTTATTGCTACTCTCAAGAGTAATCGTGTAGGAACGATTTTCGGTTGACTTCATGAAGAAAGAATCTCATACGTGATCTGTTTCAAAATAAGTGCACCAACACAGTAATCCTGCAGTAATTACTTTTATTTTCTTTTTTAGATTGAACCTAATGTTTACCTGAAGTCTGTTTTGGGGTATTATGTTCAAAAATATTTTATTTACATTTACAAATGAATAAATACAAAATTGTATTTATTATTTCATCTGCCGAAATAGCTCAGTTGGGAGAGCGTTAGACTGAAGATCTAAAGGTCCCTGGTTCAATCCCGGGTTTCAGCAGTTGTGGGGGGTACATTGATTTCTATCTTTAATCGGACTTTACTGGATGTTATCTTGCACTATACTATTCTTTTTATCCTGTATCTGTACATTATGGACGGCTTGATTGTTATCATGTATTGTCATTTCACTGACTGGATAGTCTGCAACGAAAAAACGTTTCACTGTATCTCAGTATTTCTTACAATATTAAACTAAACTGAACTAGATGGAACATCTATAAATATGTAGCACAATTTGATGCCTAAATCTTCCTGACTTGGAATAAGCACCTATAATTTTTCCACACCCATACTAACTTGGATCTTAAGGACCTGTTTACTGATCCAAAACATCCTAAATTCTGGCAACAAAACCTGGACAGTGGTAGGACCTTAAAAAAAAAAGTCCCACTTCCAGCTTTGATGGTTGTCAAAGTAGAGGGGATTTTAATAATTATTTTCAATGCCTACAATATATAGATATTTTTGGAATTAAAATAAGAATTAAAATAAGAATTAAAATTAAATAATTTAGAAAGATTAAACTAAACTGAATTGGTTTAATAAAATAAAGTAATGTGTCTGTAGCCCCATACTCCTATCACCGGATTTAGTGTACAGGAATCTTAACAGGGTGGACTTCCATGACCAGAATCCATGGGGAGTCAAGCTGCAAAGTGAATTTACAGGTTTGATCTTGATAATATGTGCATTGAAGTCCCTGACCCATTCCATTTAAACATGTGAATCCAGTGGCTCTGCTTGAAATATAGACATTTATCAGAAAGATCCCAGCTTATGATTCATTGCATTTCAAATATATAATTCCGTGAACGTTGGGATATTTAAAACATTTTGACCAGTTAAGGAGTCCTATCGATATATATTATTCTTGATTTTACTCAGATTATATTATCATATATATTATATGTTATCAATGGCCATAATAAAATATCTACAAAATAATGCAGAGCAGATGGATTGTTGACACCCATGTGGAATCATAGTTTATAATTCTGGCTGTTTACTTGTCAAAACATAGGTTAAAATACAATATGAAAGATAATTTCTGCCAGATTTGTGCACTCTGTAAACACATTCCCCTTTAGTATATACCCAAATAGCACACACAAAACTGACCCCAGGCTACAACTGAACTTTGCACTTTTGAAATCCTTTAGATAATGTTCTGCAAAACCTGAAGTCAATTAGATGTTGCATGCCACACAAAGAAGCTAGATGATGAGATGATTGGTTGAGAGGAGGTAGTTTGGCATGAAGGCATTAGGGAAAAAAAGCATTTAATAATAATCTCAAGAATGAGATACAAGTGACCGCAGATGCAGGAATCTTGAGCAAAAAACAAGTGCTTGAGGAATTCAGCAGGTCAGGCAGCATCTGTGGAGGTAAAAGGACAGATGGTGTTTTGGGTCGAGACCCTTCTTCAGATGATCTCATGAATGCTAACTGAACCAAGGTGGCACAGTGACGCAGCTGGTAAAGGGGCTGCCTCACAGCACCAGAGACCCGGGTTCAATCCTGACCTCAGATGCTGTCTATGTGAAGTTTGCACATTCTCCCCATGACCAGGTGGGTTTCCTGCAGATGTTCTGGTTTTCTCCCACATCCCAAAGACGTGCAGGTTTATAGGTTAATTGGCCTCTGTAAGATTAACCCTGGTGTTTAAGGAGTAAATGAGAAGATGGGATAACATAGAACGGGCTATCGATGGTCAGCATGGACTCGAACAGAATGTTTCCATGTTCTGTCTCTAAATTAAATTAAACTAAACCTGAAGAGCAATTCAAAGCCTTCTGAAGGTATCCAGCAGATGGCGCTGCTGAGGACAGGGCCAGATGCTCTCGGCATCATTGAATTTGGCCAGAAGTGCAAATGACTTGTTTCAAAGCCACCTAGATATTGAACTGTGCGCACATGGGCACCACTGGATTGTTCTCTGTTGATCTTCCATTTTTCTGATGAATGACAGCTGAAAGTTTCCCACAAAGTGACTTTCTTTCTACTGCAATCCTGCTTCCCGAACAAAACATGTTTTCTGCAATCTCATTTCAAAAGGATTTGTCTCCTGTTCAACATGCAGTTGAGAAGGAAGCCAGTGAGCAGATTTAAAATGATTGCCAGAGCAAATCTCAGCCTGGTGCTGTAGTGGTAAAAATAACTGTCCAATCACAATGTCTCTCTGCTACTGCGGAAGGCTTTGGACTCCTGATGACTCCCCCCTTGCCAATCTTCGACTATGTTCTGCCAGGCTTCCTTGTAATGTAATGTTCCTGTCGTGCTTTATAGATTCGCTTCACCTTGGTCAAGTTCTCTAAGTCAGTATTTTTCTTGCCATTTTCATGTCAGCTCCTATCTCCCAGGACTTCCCCAGGAGCACTTGAATTGAGATTTTACTTCTAAATATGGGTATGATTTGGTTTATCTTGCCATTGATCAATTCAGTGAAAGTTTTAACTGGAATAACAAGAGTGCAGAGGCAGGTTTGTAGTCGTCAAGGGTGGAAAATGTTGTGATTTTTAATGACAAAGGCAGAAATGTGTTTCAATTGTACCAATGCTAAACCTTTCCAGCTACATAAACCAAGGATATTCAGCACAAATATTACCAGAGCATTGATAATGTGTAACCAACATTAGAAAAAGACAGCCTTGCACACTCTCTCCCCTTACAGTTTATTTAGCGTGCCTCCTGGAAAACGATGAAACATGCAATGAATGAAGTCTGATGGCAACATATTGCTTCCTTAATATAATTGCAGGAATTCAGATTAACGTTGATGTGAATTCAGTGGCTGCTCTCTTGGATCAGTTTTATGAAATGCAGCGTCTCCTCATCATTTCCTCCCCAAGCCCATCTGATAGATACTACAGGATGCAGATGACCTATCTTCAGGTCAGTAAATGGATATCTGAAAGTCAACATTGCCTCTGAGATTTCTGGCTGTTCTTTACATGGAACGAATCCCTAATAATAATTGTAAATTGCACTTACACAAATGTGTGTCTATTTGGAATTCAAAATGGGTTATCTGTGAGTGATATGCTTTGTTGTGTCTTCTCAAGCCACCCATTTGCCAAATAATTTTTCAGGATTACGAAATGCATTTTGAAAAACTTGTGATTGTAAGGAAGTCAGTGGTTCTGGTCAAATATTTGCTCTGCCCTGTTCCTTTCTTCCATACTTTGTGAAATTGGAGAAAAGTATCAAATAAATGAAAGGTCTAATCTGAGGCTTTCAAACAAACATGCAGCAAAATATTGTTTGTAAAGTTAAACATTACTGACTTGAAATTCTGTAGCACTGTGCTGTTTGTTTCCCACTGGGTTTTCTGTCTAAATTGAACAACTCAATTTGCTAGGTTGGGTACTTCCTATTAAGTTTTATGCTTGTGTAAATGACTTGCAAGGGGTGCATAAATGATATTATAATTCCTTGTACATTTTGAGTCTTACTGGGAGTAATTAAGTCATAATGATCCACTTCAGATCAATTGTTATATCAGTCACAACAGAGACCAGATTGTCATTGTTTTGATTTCTATGCACTCGTAGATTTTGCTCAACTTTCTGCCATCTGTTGCAGATCATGCTATGATGACCACAGTTCTAAAACCAGCTTACATTGACCACATAGAGTCATAGACTTTAGATAAGATCAACTGAAATTTCTGCACTCAAACCTGCTTACCTCATTCATATGTAGTATATTGGGTGTGATGTGTAAGTTGGAGCTCCAGACCAGGGCTCAGAAGCAGCTTGGACAGAACTGGAGACTCCATGGAAAAAGGCTAGAAGACGCTATTTTCATAGGGACCTGTGTGTCATTTATGACCATCTTAGGATCTTACCAGGTATCCTTTAGTCTTGCCATTATTTCCCCACTCTTACTGTAAATTATAATTGAGTTTTGTGCCCAGTTCTGACAAAATATCTCAGAACTGAAATGTTATCTCAGTTCCTCTTTCTCCAGAAACCACCAGACCTGCTGAGTGTTTCCAGCATTTTTTTTAATATTTCAGATTTCCAGTAAAGGTCTTTGTACTTATGGTGTGAGAAAATGTTGTGTAATGAGAGGGTAGATGGAAGGCAGTAATATGTTAGAAAGATTAAACATGAGAGGTATGGTAAAGGTCTGGTGGAACCAATTATCAGCGTCTCCTTGGAGTTCCACATGGTTCTATACTGCCTGGAACCTCAGAAAAATTGTTTCAAGAACAGGATTTAGCAACTTCCCAAATTTACAGCAAGTAGATGATTTTTAGCTGGTAAAATAGGAGCAACAGTGGCACATGGCTATTGAGCAATGGAGTCACAAGAGACTGCAGATGTGGCAATCTTGAACAAAAAACAAAGTGCTGAAGGCAGGTCTCAGTGGGTTAGGCAACAACTGTGGAGGGAAATGGACATACAGTGTTTCCAGTGAGTTTTGTGCCAGACCAGAGATTTTGATTTTCAAACACTCACTCTGCTTAAATGCTGTGCTGCCACGTTGAAAGTGATGGCCAATTTCATCATTAATACTTGTCTTTACCAAAAAGTGGTTCCTTAAACTGCTTAGAGCAAGCACCTAAAAGCCCCAGAGAAACTTGTAGTTTCTGCAAAATTCTCCAAATACATTCACAGGATAAGCAAACATACATCCTCACCGCTACGTTCCTGTGAACAATCAGTTGGCCTCAATGTGCCGATTCACTCCAATACTGGACTTGTGAACAGACATTCTATTCCCTGTTCCATCATTTCAAGGGAAAAGAATCAAGGATGTTCTCAAAACTCCCTTGAAAAAAGTGTATCATTACCACCAACCCATGGGGAATCCCTCATTTACGACTCCTCAAAATAAAGGCGATGTATGTGGGATTTCATTGAGAACCTCCAGTCCATTTATTGGAGGCACGCAGGAGCCCGGCAGAAACAGCAGGACAGCATCACCTCATTAACTATCCATCAACCAACTGCATCAATCAACCTGCCCTGTCAAGCACCTCCTGCCTCACCTGTGATAATGTATGTGAGTCAAATATTTCCCTCAACAGTCACCTCAGAACTCAGAAATGGAATGAATGCAACTCATCCTCAATCTCAAGTGATTGCTTATGGAGAATATACAGGTATAATTTTACAGACTGTCATGCCTTGCATTTATAAATACAACAGACATCTCAAAGCAGTTTAAAGCTTATATTTTATATAATCACAATAAGGTAATATTTGCTATACTAGGTAACTGCCAGAGATGGTGTCTACTGATGAAATGTTACATACACAGAGACTGGGGATTCATTGTTGAATTAACAGAAGAGGTGAGTGTTTTTATGTAAAATAATGTTATTAATTAGTCTCTCTAACTGAGCATGTTGTTCCTGTTCTCAATCAGGAGGCTTCCTGTGGATTTGAACAGTGGCAAATAACAGTAATCGAATTGATTGGAAATCCACCAAAACTAGTAGGACGCATAAAGGAGCAGCAGCTTTCTACAGAAATGGCTGATGAACTCAGGTATGACAGACACTGCCATTACTTGGACTATGAATGATGGCCAGCTTAGATCTTGTCCACAGACTGAAGATTCCAAGTTTCAATCACCACTTCTAAACAAATGAGGATGTCTGGGCTTAATATGCAGGTGTACCTACCTTTACCATAGCAACTGTTAAATGTAAGGCATTTCCCTAATTTTGTAAAGTATAATACATACAAATGAGGAAAATCTACTCTCTATTAGAAATGTGTTAATTTTCAAATTATCTGCTATCTTTTTGCAAGAAGCACCATAAGTAAATTCTGCATTAATAAATTCTGAAAGATGTTTTCAGCCTATTAACATGCTTCTTTTCTGTTCCTTTTGCAGACAAGTCTATTATTTATCCGATAGGCATTTTGATGTTGTCCTGATTGACAAATATGGCACTGACAGGGAACGTTATATTCAACCTGTTACACCCAGTGAGCTGTTTTCATTCATTGATGAAAACATACTGCGGGCAGATGAGAGGGCTGCCCGACGGCAAAAGGAAGATTTCTGTAGCTAAAGCTCAAACGTGTCCATTTTTTTTCCAGTAGACACAACAAATGCAGATGCTGGAATCTTGATCTATTGACAAGTGTATTCCAGAGGTGATGTTGCTCAGCTCCCAACTGGTATGACCAAAGCTTTTCTCACAGTTTTTGCAGTCTTTACCCACAGCAATCCTTGGAACTTGAACCATGCTTTTTACATTACTATATAGTCAATGTTAAGATTAGTTTCCTAATACCTCGGCAATCTTGGATCTTATTCCTGAGATTTTGGTGAAGGAATTGATGGAATTTCTCACAACACAAATACATTATATATAACAAGAACAGATTGAGAAAGCTTACAAGCTTATCTCTATTGATAGATTTTAATTCTGTGAAGATATTATATGCTATGTATGTTCAATTAAAATTTATGCTATATATGTTCAATTAAAGTTGACCTGGTTTAAATGAAAATGTACTCTATTAAGTACAAGAATATATATTACAAGCTGGAAGTCTACAGGCATTAATGCGCACTTAAACATGATTCTGGGTGTACAAAAGAAAATAGTTATAAAACAGAATGGAATAATGGTTATTAAACTGTTAGACAGTGTTTTGAAGATTGACTACACAAGGGTGTTTTCACCTGAACCATTAATATATAATCTCAAGTCAGAATATCCTAGATTATTGAAGTGCAGTGAATTATGATTTTGAATTTACAGTTGTCATGCTTGGAGATGTGGATCCTTTGACAAGGGGATGACTCACTGACTCATTGCAAGTTTTTGATGGACAGCTCTTTAGCTGGAATGTATTCATGGGACTTTATCATGGCCTGTCAGAATTTGACTTTTTCAATCTGTCAGGCCAGCAAATGATAAAATAAGTGCAAAACAGCTTTGACTTTTAATTTGCAAGGTAAAGTAAGTCAATTTTATGATACATTGATAAGGGTAGCAGGTTTGTAAATTACTGTATAGGCGTTATTTGTACTGAATATTGTTCATTTAACTTCTATGTTAAATAAATTGCCTTCTAGTTTTTAGTCCAAATGTCAGTCTGGTTGAGTGTCACTACATTCTGCATACAAAGATGTGATGAATCCCATAGAGAGTGGTACATTGAAGTAAACCCTGTGCAATGGAAATGATTCTGGATTTTGGACTTTAAGACCAATTGACAGGGCAGCTATTAACTTGTCATCTTGGATAACTTCAGGAAATATGAAATGCCTAGTAAAACCACATAGGTTCTCAACAATTTGTCTGAAGAAGGGTTCTGACCCGAAATGACACCTATCCATGTTCTCCAGATATGCTGCTTACTCCAGTGACTAGAGTTGACTAGATGACTAGAGTTACTCCAGCATTTTGTGCCTTTCTTTGATTCTCACTACACTGTGATCAGTTTTACTAACTATAATAACCAAAATGCTCCTTGTGATGCTTCTCATCAATAAATTACATGTATTTCTTGACTCGACTTATCGATATCTCTTTCCAGTTTGTATTAGCCTTTTATGGCATCATCCTAATCTCTATTAACTTGCTAATTTTGGTACCATTTTTCTGGAGTTTCTGTTCAATTCATTGATACGAACAGCAAACAGGTATCCCCAGTATTGAATCACGGTAGATAGCACTTACAGTGTATTTGAGAAACATAATTGGCTACTACGTTCAAATTGAAAATTACATCCTCTTTATAGCCCTTATATTTGTATATCCCTCCCATGTGGCAGCTTGTCGAAACCTTTTCTAATGCTGTATTCCATTTTCATCATCTAAAGTCTTACATTTCCCTCCTGAAAATGTTTCTCCAGATTCATTAACCCTTCCTTATCAGAAATTATAACTATAGAATGGTCATTCCTGAATTAACCACTTTGATCCTTAAATGTAATTTACAGTATGTAGCCTAAATCTAGGCATTTATATCTAAATGCTTGTTTGTTTTATAATTTAAATATAGGACAGAGAAAATTTCTATAATAGGGCCTATACAGGGGGAATTCTTGGTTCAGCCATGTTCTGTGCCTCTTCCTGAGGTGCTCCAATACCGCACATTCCAAAACTGCAGGTATCTCCCACTCCTAGAAGTTATTGCGTGACCCTTCTTGAAAAGAAAATGACTAGATACAGGGCAAAACTGAGTGCAGCTATAATTTCCTTTCTTTCCCACCAGTTTACTGCATGAATTACCACTTATTAATGCTACTCCCATTATTACAGTCATCTCTCAATATGTTCTCTCTTAGCAGATAAATAAAACCAGCGGAAGCAGTTGCATGTCTTGATTACTAGTTGGTGAAAAAAATAATTAACTCTGGGTTCTGGGTTTGATCCTGACCTCAAATGCTATCTGTGTGTCGTTTGTACTTTCTCCCTGTGACTGCATTTGTTTCTCCCAGGTCCTCCAGCTTCCTCCCACATCCCAAAGACACATGGGTTCGTAGATTAATTGGCCTCTATACAGTATGTAGATGAATAAAAAATGGGTTTACTGTAGGATTAGTGTAAAAGGGAGGTCAATGGATGGCACGGACTTGGTGGGCTGAATGGCCTGTTTCCGTGTTGTATATATCTAAATCTCTTCTGCACACATTTATCAAAATTATGTACCATTTGGCATTTAATTGTCCACAAATTCATCCTCCATTATTTTACTGCTAATTTAATTTGCTAATTCTATATGTAGCTTATAGCCTGCAATAATTGTTATCCTTATTACATACATCTCCAATTTTCTGATTAATACAATATCCAAGATTACTTCTAATGCTTTGGGATCTATATAAACTCCATCCAATGTCTTCTGCTTTGCTTAAATACCCTGGAATATTTAATTCCCCACCTTGGCCACTAGAATAATTCTAGAATGGCTCTTAGAGGGTGCACATTTGTTTCTATGTGTGGCATTTATTTACATAGCTGGTTGCAATTGGAATGCGTGATCAGATAAAGTGCCTTTTGACGTTCATGCTATCTTTCTGATTGGAGGAATACCTTTAGGCTTAAAAATCCAGAGAGATCTTGATTTACATGGTCTGTTTTGTAATTTTACACCATCGCATTGTTCATTGTCTATTCTGTCTCCCCCCCCCCCCCCCAAAAAGACACCCACTCCTCTCCACTATTTCATTTTAGCTTTTATCTGTAGCCTGATTTTTTTCATTCCATTGGGACACTGGTCCCTGCTCTATTCAGGTGAAGCCTGTTTCAACAGAACAGCTCCCTTCTTCCCCAGTATGGATGCAACTGCTCCATGAATTACAACCCATTTGTCTGACACAATTTTTGATCCCCACTTTTAACTCTCTGGTCTTAATGATCCAGTGCCAGAGCTTTTGTGGCTCTGCTTCTCTGCATTGGCCTTTTTTTCCTTCCACTAATTTTGTCAGAACAAATGCTGTCAGCATCCTCACATCCACTGCTTGAAAATACCAACAGGATTGGGACCTCCTTGTAGATTTCTCCCCTGGCCTCTCTTCTTACTGCCACATCGTCACAATACTTTCAATATCTAGCAAAGACCAAGCAAACTTTTTTTTATAACTTACACCAAGCCAAATAGTTTTGTCATGGTCTCTGCTATTACTTTATATTCCTTCTCTGTATCTTCACCTCATGTTCCCCAGTGACAATTGTGGCAATGGTGAGTAAATTGTAACTATGGTACAATTTGACGCTGAACCAAATCTGTGAAATCATTTCCTCATATGCTGATAAAAAGAACAGAATTAATGTTAAGCAGCTAATCCTGATATTTAAAATGTTGGTACTTCCTTTCACCTCCGAAGCGACATTCCTCCTTGTATATCAACAGAGGTTTAATTTTTTGACGATCAATTGTCCCAGTCAGAACATTGCTGCAGAATGCCTCAGGGCAGTTTGTTTTACTCAATGGGTTTCAGCGATCTGATAAAAAATCTGCCCTTCATACAATGACCACAAGTGGGCATGTTTGTTGAAGAATATTCACATGATCTTGCAATCGTTCTGATAATGAAGCAGACCCTGTCAGTGTGTAACAAAACCTGGACAAATTCAGAAAAGCTGATAAGTGCCAACCAACATTTCCACCACACACACAACTACCAGGAAACAATTATTTTCAACAACATTTATGAACTTTCCCAACTAATGTATGATTAAGAGAGGAATACTTTAACCTTCCAGCCTCCACTTCAAAGTAGCAGCTTATCTCACCCTATCTTCCAAACCGCAATGATGGTTGTACAATAAATGCTGCCCGAGCCCATGATGCTAGTATTCTATAACTGATATGTCATCATTGTACTTCAAGGCACTCTCATCCATTATTTTTAATATAATTCTACAGTCCAAGTGAGAATTATCAAATTCAGTTTGGAGGAAGAGTTACAATGGTGGGAAGAAAGATGGCCTTTCACCTCAGCTGTGGCATCCTGCTTCACTCTGTTGGACTTTATAGCAAAGGCACTATTCTTGGGTGTGTTAAAGTGCACCCGTTTTACACTCCATGCCTTAGCAAAGAGGCTACCATCAAGGGAGTAACTCATCATTGGGATGGTCTTGCTTTTGTCCTGACAGTTTCCATTGCTATGAACATTTTTGTTGTTGTTTGTGGTATTTTCGGTCAGACATCTACACAGAGATGGATGAAGCAGGTTACTGCATCTGCCTTTTTCAGACATATTAATCCACCTTCCCCATGGAAGAACAACTCAAGAGGCCCAAACCAACTGTCTCAGTTTATTCAAAGATGGTAGTCACCAAATTGCTACTGTAAAGCTTGGGAGTTATAAAAACATGAAGATTCATCGTCATCAACAAACATTGTATCTGGGCAGTGAAAACTGTTCATCAGTCATTGTATAATAATCCAGTTACTTCATAGTGAGAAATATACAATAATTCACATATAGAAACCAAGATATTTTTATTTAAAAATATGCATACAATATAAAGTGCAATTACACCCCTCTGTCAAATTTCAATTTCCTTATATACATCTTTCATTGAATTCAGAATAAATATGAATTTTCCATTCAGATTTGGTGCTCCACAGCATCAATGACATGAACATGGACATTTCTTAAAGCTTTTGGGGATGAATCCACATTCAATGGGACAAATGTGCTCCTTTTCAAAGCTCTGCAATGTTTATGCACATCAAAACCACAGAGGTTCAGAGAAGAAAACATAGTTATATCCCAACTAGCATTACTGTAGCCAAATTACACTTCATCTGTTTGAGTCTGTGTGAATAATCTGTGGAATTCCCTGCCACAGATGGCAGTGGAGGGCAATTCACTGGATGTTTTCAAGAGATAGTTTAGATTAAGCTCTTAAGGCTAAAGGAATCAAGGTATATGGGGAAAAAGCAGGAATGGGGTACTGATTTTGGATGATCAGCCATGATAATATTGATGGTGGTGCTGGCTCGAAGGGCCGATCTTCTATGTTTCTAATTCCTCCTCCAACAAGTGAGTGTGACGTGGAAGAGCAAATACTGTATACAGAGAGATTACCAAGGTGGAAAAATAATTTGGTTGTTATATTGGAAAATTTAAATCATCCCAAGGAAAACTGGGATAGTGCTAAGAGCAGAAAGGCTGAAAGAATTTCCAATATGTCCAGAACACTACATTTCTAATCCATCAAGAAAAGAAGAATTAGTTATGCTTCTTGAGAATGAGGTAGGTCAAGTGTACGTATTGGTGCAGGACATGATCGGTTAAATTACTTCCTTTTTTACTCTTACTCTTCTCTGATTCCATTGGTTTTCTTCTACTCGTGGCCAATTTTAAAAGTTCACTTACTATTTGACTCATTCATGCTCAGTTATAAGCTTGATCATTTTTGTGTATGTGAAGGGCACAAAACTGCCTTACATAGTAGTTGATCCGTAATTGATACCTTTAAGGTCAGTTAATAGTGTTCTTACAGTAATATTAACCACAGTTATTGTACCATGGCTCATGAAATACTACAGGTGGGTTTCCTGCAGATGTTCTGGTTTTCTCCCACATCCCAAAGACGTGCAGGTTTATAGGTTAATTGGCCTCTGTAAGATTAACCCTGGTGTTTAAGGAGTAAATGAGAAGATGGGATAACATAGAACGGGCTATCGATGGTCAGCATGGACTCGAACAGAATGTTTCCATGTTCTGTCTCTAAATTAAATTAAACTAAACCTGAAGAGCAATTCAAAGCCTTCTGAAGGTATCCAGCAGATGGCGCTGCTGAGGACAGGGCCAGATGCTCTCGGCATCATTGAATTTGGCCAGAAGTGCAAATGACTTGTTTCAAAGCCACCTAGATATTGAACTGTGCGCACATGGGCACCACTGGATTGTTCTCTGTTGATCTTCCATTTTTCTGATGAATGACAGCTGAAAGTTTCCCACAAAGTGACTTTCTTTCTACTGCAATCCTGCTTCCCGAACAAAACATGTTTTCTGCAATCTCATTTCAAAAGGATTTGTCTCCTGTTCAACATGCAGTTGAGAAGGAAGCCAGTGAGCAGATTTAAAATGATTGCCAGAGCAAATCTCAGCCTGGTGCTGTAGTGGTAAAAATAACTGTCCAATCACAATGTCTCTCTGCTACTGCGGAAGGCTTTGGACTCCTGATGACTCCCCCCTTGCCAATCTTCGACTATGTTCTGCCAGGCTTCCTTGTAATGTAATGTTCCTGTCGTGCTTTATAGATTCGCTTCACCTTGGTCAAGTTCTCTAAGTCAGTATTTTTCTTGCCATTTTCATGTCAGCTCCTATCTCCCAGGACTTCCCCAGGAGCACTTGAATTGAGATTTTACTTCTAAATATGGGTATGATTTGGTTTATCTTGCCATTGATCAATTCAGTGAAAGTTTTAACTGGAATAACAAGAGTGCAGAGGCAGGTTTGTAGTCGTCAAGGGTGGAAAATGTTGTGATTTTTAATGACAAAGGCAGAAATGTGTTTCAATTGTACCAATGCTAAACCTTTCCAGCTACATAAACCAAGGATATTCAGCACAAATATTACCAGAGCATTGATAATGTGTAACCAACATTAGAAAAAGACAGCCTTGCACACTCTCTCCCCTTACAGTTTATTTAGCGTGCCTCCTGGAAAACGATGAAACATGCAATGAATGAAGTCTGATGGCAACATATTGCTTCCTTAATATAATTGCAGGAATTCAGATTAACGTTGATGTGAATTCAGTGGCTGCTCTCTTGGATCAGTTTTATGAAATGCAGCGTCTCCTCATCATTTCCTCCCCAAGCCCATCTGATAGATACTACAGGATGCAGATGACCTATCTTCAGGTCAGTAAATGGATATCTGAAAGTCAACATTGCCTCTGAGATTTCTGGCTGTTCTTTACATGGAACGAATCCCTAATAATAATTGTAAATTGCACTTACACAAATGTGTGTCTATTTGGAATTCAAAATGGGTTATCTGTGAGTGATATGCTTTGTTGTGTCTTCTCAAGCCACCCATTTGCCAAATAATTTTTCAGGATTACGAAATGCATTTTGAAAAACTTGTGATTGTAAGGAAGTCAGTGGTTCTGGTCAAATATTTGCTCTGCCCTGTTCCTTTCTTCCATACTTTGTGAAATTGGAGAAAAGTATCAAATAAATGAAAGGTCTAATCTGAGGCTTTCAAACAAACATGCAGCAAAATATTGTTTGTAAAGTTAAACATTACTGACTTGAAATTCTGTAGCACTGTGCTGTTTGTTTCCCACTGGGTTTTCTGTCTAAATTGAACAACTCAATTTGCTAGGTTGGGTACTTCCTATTAAGTTTTATGCTTGTGTAAATGACTTGCAAGGGGTGCATAAATGATATTATAATTCCTTGTACATTTTGAGTCTTACTGGGAGTAATTAAGTCATAATGATCCACTTCAGATCAATTGTTATATCAGTCACAACAGAGACCAGATTGTCATTGTTTTGATTTCTATGCACTCGTAGATTTTGCTCAACTTTCTGCCATCTGTTGCAGATCATGCTATGATGACCACAGTTCTAAAACCAGCTTACATTGACCACATAGAGTCATAGACTTTAGATAAGATCAACTGAAATTTCTGCACTCAAACCTGCTTACCTCATTCATATGTAGTATATTGGGTGTGATGTGTAAGTTGGAGCTCCAGACCAGGGCTCAGAAGCAGCTTGGACAGAACTGGAGACTCCATGGAAAAAGGCTAGAAGACGCTATTTTCATAGGGACCTGTGTGTCATTTATGACCATCTTAGGATCTTACCAGGTATCCTTTAGTCTTGCCATTATTTCCCCACTCTTACTGTAAATTATAATTGAGTTTTGTGCCCAGTTCTGACAAAATATCTCAGAACTGAAATGTTATCTCAGTTCCTCTTTCTCCAGAAACCACCAGACCTGCTGAGTGTTTCCAGCATTTTTTTTAATATTTCAGATTTCCAGTAAAGGTCTTTGTACTTATGGTGTGAGAAAATGTTGTGTAATGAGAGGGTAGATGGAAGGCAGTAATATGTTAGAAAGATTAAACATGAGAGGTATGGTAAAGGTCTGGTGGAACCAATTATCAGCGTCTCCTTGGAGTTCCACATGGTTCTATACTGCCTGGAACCTCAGAAAAATTGTTTCAAGAACAGGATTTAGCAACTTCCCAAATTTACAGCAAGTAGATGATTTTTAGCTGGTAAAATAGGAGCAACAGTGGCACATGGCTATTGAGCAATGGAGTCACAAGAGACTGCAGATGTGGCAATCTTGAACAAAAAACAAAGTGCTGAAGGCAGGTCTCAGTGGGTTAGGCAACAACTGTGGAGGGAAATGGACATACAGTGTTTCCAGTGAGTTTTGTGCCAGACCAGAGATTTTGATTTTCAAACACTCACTCTGCTTAAATGCTGTGCTGCCACGTTGAAAGTGATGGCCAATTTCATCATTAATACTTGTCTTTACCAAAAAGTGGTTCCTTAAACTGCTTAGAGCAAGCACCTAAAAGCCCCAGAGAAACTTGTAGTTTCTGCAAAATTCTCCAAATACATTCACAGGATAAGCAAACATACATCCTCACCGCTACGTTCCTGTGAACAATCAGTTGGCCTCAATGTGCCGATTCACTCCAATACTGGACTTGTGAACAGACATTCTATTCCCTGTTCCATCATTTCAAGGGAAAAGAATCAAGGATGTTCTCAAAACTCCCTTGAAAAAAGTGTATCATTACCACCAACCCATGGGGAATCCCTCATTTACGACTCCTCAAAATAAAGGCGATGTATGTGGGATTTCATTGAGAACCTCCAGTCCATTTATTGGAGGCACGCAGGAGCCCGGCAGAAACAGCAGGACAGCATCACCTCATTAACTATCCATCAACCAACTGCATCAATCAACCTGCCCTGTCAAGCACCTCCTGCCTCACCTGTGATAATGTATGTGAGTCAAATATTTCCCTCAACAGTCACCTCAGAACTCAGAAATGGAATGAATGCAACTCATCCTCAATCTCAAGTGATTGCTTATGGAGAATATACAGGTATAATTTTACAGACTGTCATGCCTTGCATTTATAAATACAACAGACATCTCAAAGCAGTTTAAAGCTTATATTTTATATAATCACAATAAGGTAATATTTGCTATACTGGGTAACTGCCAGAGATGGTGTCTACTGATGAAATGTTACATACACAGAGACTGGGGATTCATTGTTGAATTAACAGAAGAGGTGAGTGTTTTTATGTAAAATAATGTTATTAATTAGTCTCTCTAACTGAGCATGTTGTTCCTGTTCTCAATCAGGAGGCTTCCTGTGGATTTGAACAGTGGCAAATAACAGTAATCGAATTGATTGGAAATCCACCAAAACTAGTAGGACGCATAAAGGAGCAGCAGCTTTCTACAGAAATGGCTGATGAACTCAGGTATGACAGACACTGCCATTACTTGGACTATGAATGATGGCCAGCTTAGATCTTGTCCACAGACTGAAGATTCCAAGTTTCAATCACCACTTCTAAACAAATGAGGATGTCTGGGCTTAATATGCAGGTGTACCTACCTTTACCATAGCAACTGTTAAATGTAAGGAATTTCCCTAATTTTGTAAAGTATAATACATACAAATGAGGAAAATCTACTCTCTATTAGAAATGTGTTAATTTTCAAATTATCTGCTATCTTTTTGCAAGAAGCACCATAAGTAAATTCTGCATTAATAAATTCTGAAAGATGTTTTCAGCCTATTAACATGCTTCTTTTCTGTTCCTTTTGCAGACAAGTCTATTATTTATCCGATAGGCATTTTGATGTTGTCCTGATTGACAAATATGGCACTGACAGGGAACGTTATATTCAACCTGTTACACCCAGTGAGCTGTTTTCATTCATTGATGAAAACATACTGCGGGCAGATGAGAGGGCTGCCCGACGGCAAAAGGAAGATTTCTGTAGCTAAAGCTCAAACGTGTCAATTTTTTTTCCAGTAGACACAACAAATGCAGATGCTGGAATCTTGATCTATTGACAAGTGTATTCCAGAGGTGATGTTGCTCAGCTCCCAACTGGTATGACCAAAGCTTTTCTCACAGTTTTTGCAGTCTTTACCCACAGCAATCCTTGGAACTTGAACCATGCTTTTTACATTACTATATAGTCAATGTTAAGATTAGTTTCCTAATACCTCGGCAATCTTGGATCTTATTCCTGAGATTTTGGTGAAGGAATTGATGGAATTTCTCACAACACAAATACATTATATATAACAAGAACAGATTGAGAAAGCTTACAAGCTTATCTCTATTGATAGATTTTAATTCTGTGAAGATATTATATGCTATGTATGTTCAATTAAAATTTATGCTATATATGTTCAATTAAAGTTGACCTGGTTTAAATGAAAATGTACTCTATTAAGTACAAGAATATATATTACAAGCTGGAAGTCTACAGGCATTAATGCGCACTTAAACATGATTCTGGGTGTACAAAAGAAAATAGTTATAAAACAGAATGGAATAATGGTTATTAAACTGTTAGACAGTGTTTTGAAGATTGACTACACAAGGGTGTTTTCACCTGAACCATTAATATATAATCTCAAGTCAGAATATCCTAGATTATTGAAGTGCAGTGAATTATGATTTTGAATTTACAGTTGTCATGCTTGGAGATGTGGATCCTTTGACAAGGGGATGACTCACTGACTCATTGCAAGTTTTTGATGGACAGCTCTTTAGCTGGAATGTATTCATGGGACTTTATCATGGCCTGTCAGAATTTGACTTTTTCAATCTGTCAGGCCAGCAAATGATAAAATAAGTGCAAAACAGCTTTGACTTTTAATTTGCAAGGTAAAGTAAGTCAATTTTATGATACATTGATAAGGGTAGCAGGTTTGTAAATTACTGTATAGGCGTTATTTGTACTGAATATTGTTCATTTAACTTCTATGTTAAATAAATTGCCTTCTAGTTTTTAGTCCAAATGTCAGTCTGGTTGAGTGTCACTACATTCTGCATACAAAGATGTGATGAATCCCATAGAGAGTGGTACATTGAAGTAAACCCTGTGCAATGGAAATGATTCTGGATTTTGGACTTTAAGACCAATTGACAGGGCAGCTATTAACTTGTCATCTTGGATAACTTCAGGAAATATGAAATGCCTAGTAAAACCACATAGGTTCTCAACAATTTGTCTGAAGAAGGGTTCTGACCCGAAATGACACCTATCCATGTTCTCCAGATATGCTGCTTACTCCAGTGACTAGAGTTGACTAGATGACTAGTTACTCCAGCATTTTGTGCCTTTCTTTGATTCTCACTACACTGTGATCAGTTTTACTAACTATAATAACCAAAATGCTCCTTGTGATGCTTCTCATCAATAAATTACATGTATTTCTTGACTCGACTTATCGATATCTCTTTCCAGTTTGTATTAGCCTTTTATGGCATCATCCTAATCTCTATTAACTTGCTAATTTTGGTACCATTTTTCTGGAGTTTCTGTTCAATTCATTGATACGAACAGCAAACAGGTATCCCCAGTATTGAATCACGGTAGATAGCACTTACAGTGTATTTGAGAAACATAATTGGCTACTACGTTCAAATTGAAAATTACATCCTCTTTATAGCCCTTATATTTGTATATCCCTCCCATGTGGCAGCTTGTCGAAACCTTTTCTAATGCTGTATTCCATTTTCATCATCTAAAGTCTTACATTTCCCTCCTGAAAATGTTTCTCCAGATTCATTAACCCTTCCTTATCAGAAATTATAACTATAGAATGGTCATTCCTGAATTAACCACTTTGATCCTTAAATGTAATTTACAGTATGTAGCCTAAATCTAGGCATTTATATCTAAATGCTTGTTTGTTTTATAATTTAAATATAGGACAGAGAAAATTTCTATAATAGGGCCTATACAGGGGGAATTCTTGGTTCAGCCATGTTCTGTGCCTCTTCCTGAGGTGCTCCAATACCGCACATTCCAAAACTGCAGGTATCTCCCACTCCTAGAAGTTATTGCGTGACCCTTCTTGAAAAGAAAATGACTAGATACAGGGCAAAACTGAGTGCAGCTATAATTTCCTTTCTTTCCCACCAGTTTACTGCATGAATTACCACTTATTAATGCTACTCCCATTATTACAGTCATCTCTCAATATGTTCTCTCTTAGCAGATAAATAAAACCAGCGGAAGCAGTTGCATGTCTTGATTACTAGTTGGTGAAAAAAATAATTAACTCTGGGTTCTGGGTTTGATCCTGACCTCAAATGCTATCTGTGTGTCGTTTGTACTTTCTCCCTGTGACTGCATTTGTTTCTCCCAGGTCCTCCAGCTTCCTCCCACATCCCAAAGACACATGGGTTCGTAGATTAATTGGCCTCTATACAGTATGTAGATGAATAAAAAATGGGTTTACTGTAGGATTAGTGTAAAAGGGAGGTCAATGGATGGCACGGACTTGGTGGGCTGAATGGCCTGTTTCCGTGTTGTATATATCTAAATCTCTTCTGCACACATTTATCAAAATTATGTACCATTTGGCATTTAATTGTCCACAAATTCATCCTCCATTATTTTACTGCTAATTTAATTTGCTAATTCTATATGTAGCTTATAGCCTGCAATAATTGTTATCCTTATTACATACATCTCCAATTTTCTGATTAATACAATATCCAAGATTACTTCTAATGCTTTGGGATCTATATAAACTCCATCCAATGTCTTCTGCTTTGCTTAAATACCCTGGAATATTTAATTCCCCACCTTGGCCACTAGAATAATTCTAGAATGGCTCTTAGAGGGTGCACATTTGTTTCTATGTGTGGCATTTATTTACATAGCTGGTTGCAATTGGAATGCGTGATCAGATAAAGTGCCTTTTGACGTTCATGCTATCTTTCTGATTGGAGGAATACCTTTAGGCTTAAAAATCCAGAGAGATCTTGATTTACATGGTCTGTTTTGTAATTTTACACCATCGCATTGTTCATTGTCTATTCTGTCTCCCCCCCCCCCCCCCAAAAAGACACCCACTCCTCTCCACTATTTCATTTTAGCTTTTATCTGTAGCCTGATTTTTTTCATTCCATTGGGACACTGGTCCCTGCTCTATTCAGGTGAAGCCTGTTTCAACAGAACAGCTCCCTTCTTCCCCAGTATGGATGCAACTGCTCCATGAATTACAACCCATTTGTCTGACACAATTTTTGATCCCCACTTTTAACTCTCTGGTCTTAATGATCCAGTGCCAGAGCTTTTGTGGCTCTGCTTCTCTGCATTGGCCTTTTTTTCCTTCCACTAATTTTGTCAGAACAAATGCTGTCAGCATCCTCACATCCACTGCTTGAAAATACCAACAGGATTGGGACCTCCTTGTAGATTTCTCCCCTGGCCTCTCTTCTTACTGCCACATCGTCACAATACTTTCAATATCTAGCAAAGACCAAGCAAACTTTTTTTTATAACTTACACCAAGCCAAATAGTTTTGTCATGGTCTCTGCTATTACTTTATATTCCTTCTCTGTATCTTCACCTCATGTTCCCCAGTGACAATTGTGGCAATGGTGAGTAAATTGTAACTATGGTACAATTTGACGCTGAACCAAATCTGTGAAATCATTTCCTCATATGCTGATAAAAAGAACAGAATTAATGTTAAGCAGCTAATCCTGATATTTAAAATGTTGGTACTTCCTTTCACCTCCGAAGCGACATTCCTCCTTGTATATCAACAGAGGTTTAATTTTTTGACGATCAATTGTCCCAGTCAGAACATTGCTGCAGAATGCCTCAGGGCAGTTTGTTTTACTCAATGGGTTTCAGCGATCTGATAAAAAATCTGCCCTTCATACAATGACCACAAGTGGGCATGTTTGTTGAAGAATATTCACATGATCTTGCAATCGTTCTGATAATGAAGCAGACCCTGTCAGTGTGTAACAAAACCTGGACAAATTCAGAAAAGCTGATAAGTGCCAACCAACATTTCCACCACACACACAACTACCAGGAAACAATTATTTTCAACAACATTTATGAACTTTCCCAACTAATGTATGATTAAGAGAGGAATACTTTAACCTTCCAGCCTCCACTTCAAAGTAGCAGCTTATCTCACCCTATCTTCCAAACCGCAATGATGGTTGTACAATAAATGCTGCCCGAGCCCATGATGCTAGTATTCTATAACTGATATGTCATCATTGTACTTCAAGGCACTCTCATCCATTATTTTTAATATAATTCTACAGTCCAAGTGAGAATTATCAAATTCAGTTTGGAGGAAGAGTTACAATGGTGGGAAGAAAGATGGCCTTTCACCTCAGCTGTGGCATCCTGCTTCACTCTGTTGGACTTTATAGCAAAGGCACTATTCTTGGGTGTGTTAAAGTGCACCCGTTTTACACTCCATGCCTTAGCAAAGAGGCTACCATCAAGGGAGTAACTCATCATTGGGATGGTCTTGCTTTTGTCCTGACAGTTTCCATTGCTATGAACATTTTTGTTGTTGTTTGTGGTATTTTCGGTCAGACATCTACACAGAGATGGATGAAGCAGGTTACTGCATCTGCCTTTTTCAGACATATTAATCCACCTTCCCCATGGAAGAACAACTCAAGAGGCCCAAACCAACTGTCTCAGTTTATTCAAAGATGGTAGTCACCAAATTGCTACTGTAAAGCTTGGGAGTTATAAAAACATGAAGATTCATCGTCATCAACAAACATTGTATCTGGGCAGTGAAAACTGTTCATCAGTCATTGTATAATAATCCAGTTACTTCATAGTGAGAAATATACAATAATTCACATATAGAAACCAAGATATTTTTATTTAAAAATATGCATACAATATAAAGTGCAATTACACCCCTCTGTCAAATTTCAATTTCCTTATATACATCTTTCATTGAATTCAGAATAAATATGAATTTTCCATTCAGATTTGGTGCTCCACAGCATCAATGACATGAACATGGACATTTCTTAAAGCTTTTGGGGATGAATCCACATTCAATGGGACAAATGTGCTCCTTTTCAAAGCTCTGCAATGTTTATGCACATCAAAACCACAGAGGTTCAGAGAAGAAAACATAGTTATATCCCAACTAGCATTACTGTAGCCAAATTACACTTCATCTGTTTGAGTCTGTGTGAATAATCTGTGGAATTCCCTGCCACAGATGGCAGTGGAGGGCAATTCACTGGATGTTTTCAAGAGATAGTTTAGATTAAGCTCTTAAGGCTAAAGGAATCAAGGTATATGGGGAAAAAGCAGGAATGGGGTACTGATTTTGGATGATCAGCCATGATAATATTGATGGTGGTGCTGGCTCGAAGGGCCGATCTTCTATGTTTCTAATTCCTCCTCCAACAAGTGAGTGTGACGTGGAAGAGCAAATACTGTATACAGAGAGATTACCAAGGTGGAAAAATAATTTGGTTGTTATATTGGAAAATTTAAATCATCCCAAGGAAAACTGGGATAGTGCTAAGAGCAGAAAGGCTGAAAGAATTTCCAATATGTCCAGAACACTACATTTCTAATCCATCAAGAAAAGAAGAATTAGTTATGCTTCTTGAGAATGAGGTAGGTCAAGTGTACGTATTGGTGCAGGACATGATCGGTTAAATTACTTCCTTTTTTACTCTTACTCTTCTCTGATTCCATTGGTTTTCTTCTACTCGTGGCCAATTTTAAAAGTTCACTTACTATTTGACTCATTCATGCTCAGTTATAAGCTTGATCATTTTTGTGTATGTGAAGGGCACAAAACTGCCTTACATAGTAGTTGATCCGTAATTGATACCTTTAAGGTCAGTTAATAGTGTTCTTACAGTAATATTAACCACAGTTATTGTACCATGGCTCATGAAATACTACAGCAAATCATCGCAAAATCATGCAGATCATGGAAATTTGTCATAAACTCAGAAGGTGCAGGAACCAATCATCAGGCTCGTCAACATCCTTTATGATGTCATTTTTGTGTTTATAGTTTTGTTTGCAAAAGGATGCTCAAATGTTTACATATTTCTTCAGTAATACATTTATACTACAACTTATCATCTTCCTTCTCATTTACAAAGCCCATGTTGTCAAAGGAATATGGAGTCTGTGGCTGCTGAACTGTGTTAGGTTCTGAATGACCATCAATGAATCCATCATTGGAATGACCTTTCAGAGATTTCTTCTGCACTTCTTCGAATATCTGCAGAATCTTCAATCAAAATATAAATAGTTCATTAGCAAAAGAAAACAATTTTAGAATTGTTCCATTAGAATTCATCCATTAGAATAAATACTTCAAATATTATTCCATTGATGATTTATAATGTAAATATGAAACAATACACAGCAGGTGCTTGTGGGTTTGATTCACAAATTTCATTCAGTTGCTGGCACTGAATGCGGATATATGATTGTGCTCCACTTCCAAAATAGTCTCAAAGGAGGCAAAGTTCAGTTTCAGAGTACTGCACACAACCACAATGGTGTTAACCATGCATTTATTGCAAGCAACTGAGGATAGCCTTCTACTCTATAACGGGGAGCTATGTGCATTTGAGGCTCCGAGCATCCTTAATTCAATGGTGAGAAATGAAAAATAACATAACCAAGTTTTTCTTGTCCTTTGTTATTCAGTGTGGACATTGATAGGATTGGCTTTGATTGTGATGCCTTCTTTAGTAATGAGCTTTACTTTAGACTTTAGAGGTACAATGCAGAAACAGCTATCAGCCCGTGTTGTAGTTCTATCCTGTAAACTGGAGACTATTTACATGGTTACAGAAGCCAATTACCTACAAACCTGCACATCTTTGGAGTGTGGGAGGAAACTGGAAACCTTCGCAGTCACAGGGAGATTGTACAAACTCTGTACAGAGAGCACCCATAGTCAAGATTGAATTCGGGTCTCTGGTGCTGTAAGGCAGCTTCTGTGCCACCATGCTGCCAGTGCCAGTCCAGAATTGGCTGGACTCTCAGCAGCTATTGGAATGTTTCCCAACCACTGAGATTAGTTTCAGAAGAAGGTGAACAATGAAATTATTGAAACTTTCAAGAACATCGAAGCTGTGATAGTAAAGCCATTACTATTTAGTTGTGTTGTGGGAATAAGTGACTGCTGAGTTTATGTCACTCTTTAATGGAGGTATCTCTATATTTGGATAAAGATCTTCCATTAAAAAAGTTGTTTTTCAATCAAAGAAATAATGAGAGCCATTAAGTTGCACAATGAGTTGGACAAAGTGGACAGAATGAGCCATTATTCCTATATTTTTATTCATTCACAGGATGGAGATACACTGACTAAGTCTGGATTTACTAACCATCCCCAATTGCTCCTCAAGTTAATTGGTCCTCAAGGAGTCAACCAGATTGGTGGGACTGAAGTATCATTTAAGCTATACCCAGTAAGGATGAGAAATTTCCTTTCCTGAAGTATACTCAGGAAACGAGTTTTTTTCAGTAACAATCCAATAGGTTGGGTAAAGTGACATGGTGTGTACGAGATTATACTGCCAGGATTAAAGTTTTTTAAAAAACACTTGGGCATCACAAATACTTATGAATGGTATTGAAGTCAGTAAGGATGAAAATTAAGGAGATTATTATCAGACTCATTGTTAAATTATGGCTAACTAAAGGAAAGTGACGAATAAAATATTAAGATCTTAAACAGGATGAAACTCAGAGGAGGTTCAGATTCTACCGAGACTTTATGGTAAAACCATATTTTATCAACCCTGTCTTGCTTCAGCACACAGAAGCAAAAGATAGGCAGGTTTAGAACACAAAAGTAAACGGAGGCTGTTCTAACAATTGCCAAAATAGAAAGAAGGACAAAACTGATCCTAATGTCACTGGATTTGGAACCGCTGGAGAAAATCTACCCTCTTCAACCGCAAATGGAGACATCTGGAAAGTGACCTTTGTGAAACACAGGGCAGTAACCCGAATAAAACAAGTAAATCTGAAAAGTTACTTCAAAGTATGATATTCCGTCAGGTAGAGTAGAATAAAGTAGAATATATATTTCAGCTTGCTTCTCATAATGAGCTGTGGATACTTGTCTGGTGAGAATCATTCAAGAATGAAATGGATGATAGGATTGGAGTCTTTTGAAGTCTTTCTGAGAACCATTAATTTAAATACATTTCTTCATCTTTATTTTTTCTCCCAAATCTCCAGATTTTCATTTTTAAATCTGCCCTCGTGCAAGGTCAAACTATAAAACTGATTTCAGGACAGATATGTTACATCAATGCATCAATATGATGTTACTCTTACCTCTGATTTGGGCACAATGCCAACTCTAAAGAAACCAAGTGTACCCGTCTCTATCTTGGTACAGTCTACAACAGTAGAGGCAATATTCTCAGGTGACGGCCCATCACACAATACTCCATTAACCTGTACCGGGAACAAAATTTCCATGTGTAATTAACTATGACGATACATGTCAGAACTTACGTTTGAAACTTAAAGAGTTAACTTTACCTTTTCTCCAAGTTTGGCATAGACTTGATTGTGGTGTGTGGTGTCTGCTTCTCCTGTTGGATTTGCTGATGTCACCGCTATAGGGCCTACCTGCACATGCAGAGAAAGATTAGCTACCATGTAGACAGAAGTGGATCTACACTCATTCCCTGTTCTGATTGAGTTTCTGCTGAAGAGGAAGTAAGCTCCATAATGAACCCTAGCAATCTGGCTAGCAAAGGGAATTTTGCAATGGTTTTTGCTCATAATCATTATCCAGTGACTAGACCTGTAAGGCCTTGAAGTTGGGAAGAACCGTGTCAGGCCATGATAAAATTAAAGCTCTTCCAGGCACCACAGTAAAAACAAAATGAAACTTTTTTCAAAACCACCTTTAGTGAAATTTTTAGTACTGACAGTTTCCACACTTAATATAATTTCTACAAAAATAAGACTTAACCAAACCTGCATTCTGCTTAAAAACGCAAATCTTCCACAAGAATTGTGAGAGCTGCTTTTGCTTTCTCTCTTGCACCAAACACACACGAATGAATGCCCTCATGCATACACATACAAATGCACTCATACACACTCATGAATGCACACACGCACATGCACACACACTCATGGACGCATGCATGCACACTCACACATGCATGCACGCACACACATGAATGCACTCATGCACGCACTCATACACGCATGAATACACTCGCGCACACACACTCATGCACACATGCATGCACAAACTCACACACGCACACACACTGTTCTCTTTCCTACAATCTAATAATCACATGCTGATTTGTTTCATTTGTTTTGTATTCCATCGAACAATGTATTTCCTTTTATGCATGCTGCAGACTTTAGAATAAGACATATTATGGTGATAGGTTCATTAGCAAAATATAGCTGAACAGTATTTCTTTGGTAATTCTGAAATACTTACAACTGACCCCATGAAATAAAGCAATCACACACCTGGAATTAACTACTGGTTCATAGTTACAAGTATTTCCCAGTGAAACAAGTGGATATTCTATGTGAAAATCAAAAGAACTGCAGATGTTGGAAAACCAAAATAAAAACTGAAAATGCTGGAAATTCTCAGTAGATTAGAAGGCATTCTGTGGAGCAGTTCTGATGAAACCATTTCTCTCTCTACCGATGCTATTTCTAAACATAGATTTTATTTCAGATATTCTGTCAAAACCCACTGAATCGGGAAAGTAAATAAAGGCAATGAAAAGTGTCAAGGAAATTCAGCAATATATGCAAAATATATAAAAAAGCTCCTTCGGAATATCTCACCTGATCAATGAGATGTGTTGTAACAGCACAGTCTGGAATCCTAATGGCGATGCTTTGAGGTGTCCCGATGTACTTATCTGCATGTTTCAGTCCAAATGGTTCCAGCCATTCACCTTCCAATGAAAACAACATTTGTTAATAATCATTCTCCCACATTGATTTAAATCAGATTGACACATGAATTGTGTGCTAGTGGAACAGATAGTTAATTTTAATTATGCAATTTGAGATTGGCAAATATGCATGGAATGTCCATGGTTATACTTTGATAAACTGATAGTGTTCTAAATTGATGAAATACTTCACAAGATACTTCACGACAGAATGAAAGTGGATTTTTCCAACTGCATTTTGATACAGCAAAGAATAGAGACACCCAATAAAAGATTTCCAATCTGTCGTTTGAGCTGGAAAATGAAACACTGCATGAATGAGAAAAACATATTTGCTTGGTGGGTGGTTTAGAGGAAGAATATGGAGATGAACAAAGGCGTATTACCCCTGGGGATGACAAGGCTGATAGACGATGGCCAAACTGCCTGCATAAAGTCCCACAATAGAGGGTTTAACAGATGTTTAACTGGTTCCAGTTGTGCTAAGCTGGAGATCCACAGAGACATGGGCCTGTCCTTGGCCTGCTTCTTTGTGCTGTTCAAACAAAAAATATACATTTCTTAGTTATATTTTTCATCTATTCTTAGCTTACAAATTATAAAGCATCAAAATACTGCTGCTTGGTATTGGCATTACTTGACATGCAAGAAATTAAGGAACTGAATCAGTCATCTTTAGCTCATCCTTTGTATTAGGATAGTTCTTCAAGAAAGTAGTTAAATAAATGGAACATTGTACTTCCAAGGATGTTTGTACATTATCTTTACATACAAGGGATGTTATCACTTTACACATTTATCCCACAACAAATGTTCAGTGTTAAATATGATCCATACATTTTTTGATATTTAATATTTATGTCTTGAGATATGTTGAAATAACAACCTAACAAGCAATGAAATATATTCATTGCAATGGCTTCATAATAGGTTTAGTTTCGTTTATCATCGTCATGTGTACCGAAGTACAGTGAAAAGCTTTTGTTTTACTATTCAGTCAAAGAAGAGCGAATACAATCAAGTCATCCACAGTGCACAGATTGATAACCAATAATGATACATTAAAATAAAAAAAAGGGGGCTGGAATTGTGAGGAAAAAAATGCTGCAAACACTTGGCAGATCAGGCAACATCTATGGCAAGAGAATCAAAGTTAACATTTCAGATTGAAGATCCTTCTTTAGTCTGACTGACTTGTTGAGTGTTTCAGGTTTTCTTGAAGTGGATACATTTTTTTGCACCAGTTCTGCTCTTATGCTTGCAAATTTCAAGATTCAAAAGATTCAAAAGATTCAAGAGATTCAAGAGAGTTTATTGTCATGTGTCCCAGATAGGACAATGAAATTCTTGCTTTGCTTCAGCACAACAGAATATAGTAGGCATAAATAAATACATTTCAGGATCTAGTAAATACAATAAGAAATAATTCCAAATATACAGCTATTATTTTCTATGTTCAGATATAAGCGTGAATAGATAGGTGCATTAGTGATGTTCTCCACTCCAAATGCACTAAAGGTCTTTGGTACAGGCCCAAGTGAATAACACTCAATGTAAAACAGTTCCTACTTGTAAGCCTTCTCAACAGCATCAGGACAATTGCAGGCTGCCACCAACACATACACAGTGTCTGTTGGAATACCACAGATTCCTCCATTTTTCATAATTTCTGCAGAAAAGAAATAACATTTTAATAAACAGGAAAATCCCAAAGAACATATTGTTTTTCTTCCTAAATGTGTTCAGTGTCATGATAAAAAAAATGATTTAAAAGCAACAATAGACATTGAGGACTATTGACCACAGGCTCTGACGGAACTGACAAAGTTAAGCCTGGTAACCATTTTTTTACTCTGCTAGGTGGCACAAATGGAACATTGAGAAGCTAGAAAAAAAGTCATTAACTAAATTCTGACAAACTATTAGCCATCACCCAGAATATTGATGGGAAGAATCAGGAATCACAATATGGGAGGAACTATGAATGACTGTGCCAAATTTAATTACTCCAAATCTATCTACTCATCATCGTTTTTCACAGGCTTTCTTTGAAAGTAAATAGATGATTGCCTTTGTCACAATATAAAACAAAAATTTACAATAGCCATAATATGGAATAAAAATGTACTTTGAACCTATGTGGAAAAGAAAATTCCAATTTCCCTGTGTAAATTCAAATCCCAAATTTCTACTGACAATCTGAAATTTAATAAGCTCTGATTGTGAATTTGCCCACAATCCTTCACACTGTTCTGCCTCAAAACCAGATATAACTTCAAATATCTTGATTGCCTTCATAATGCTTTTTCATCTATTTGTTTTTCAGTGGAAAAATTACTAAGTTTCAAGCTTGTTTTTGCATCTGTGACATACTATAATCAGACTTAAACTTCTCAGTAGGTTTTCATTTGCATTTAATACCCTTTTGGTAATAATTTGTATAGAACAACATAAATTACTTCACTGATGGTTTAACTGTTGCCTTCCAAATGCAACATCATCCTGGATGTCTGATATTTTAAATTTAAATTTTTTCAGTTTCCATTTTATAACTATTCTACCCTTTCCTGTACAATTACAAATATGTGCATGATTACATCTCTTTTATCCCTTCATTTTGATCAGTCTACATTTTAGGACATTTTACTGTTACTTTTCTTTTCCAAAATTTACCATTCTCAGCCACTGCACATTCTAACATACCTTCTCACCTTGCTCGCAGTCTCTGCTTCTTGCTAATTTATTTTATAGTTTACCAAGGTCCTGGTTTTGGATCTTTGGAAAACACAAATTTCATGCCCCAAGACTGCAGCCAAGTTATTACACAAATGTCTTTTAGACTTGTGGGATAAAGTTTCCAAGAAACATTGGTGAAATTGACACTAAATATATTGAATCTCTTTGGTCTCTCCAATGATTTTAATGCTGTCTTATCATTTCATGACCATCACAAACATAATAGGATATAAGTATATAGAAGAGAAGTTATAAAAAGAACAGCCAAGTAATTACATTTCATAATTATGATTTGCATGATACACTATCTTAGAGGTTACATATGAAGATACAAATTAGAAGCATTAGATCATTCAGCCCTTCAAGTCAATAAGAGGCTGGGTAAACTAAATGTAACATGTTACTTATTAATTTTGCTATTTCGCTTAAAGAAATGAAAACAGCTCTGAAATAACAATGTGGAATCCAACAATCTTTGCAGAGCCTTACCTGCAATCTTTCTGACTGAGGTGGTTTTTCTTGAAGGCAGATGAGGGCACACAGATTTGTTCTGCCCAAAGCCACACAGGCTTGCCCAGGCCCGTCCCAGAGGTAACTGGGGTTTCTCAAAGCTTTGGTTAAAGAGGGTGGCCAGAAAGCAGTAAAAACTAATCAAACCAAAAATGATGGTGACTCCAATATCATATCCATAAGGAATTGCATTAATGGCATCCAAAAGGAAGCTTATTAAGATCAACTGAAAGCTGAGTGATAAGGCAAACCATGCCGTGTTCAGAAAGCAAGTGCCAATCACCACAAAACTGTTAAAGAGAAGGAAGCAAATAATTCCCACAGCAATACCAAACCCCCTAGTCGAACCATAGAGACCACCATATCTGGTCAAACCCCAGATTATCCATATTAAACCATACAGAATGAAAGCACAGCTTTCAAGGGTTTTACCCCGGGAAAAAGAGATTGAGCCACACAGGATCTGAAGGACACCCCCAGGAATAACAATCCAAGGCAAAACTACAGTGGCTAAAGGTGCCAAAGGATTGATTGATACAGTGATGGCAAAACAAGCCACAACATTGCAGGCATGGGCTAGAATCTCAGCGTCTGAGTATCTGGAGTATCCTAAATATGGGTTATGGAAGTCTTTACCTGACTTTAGAGATAAGGCATTCATCCTACTGAATAAAGTTTTAACAACCCCTTCTCCAGTGGGATATGTCAGGGGCCCTTTGCTATTGAAAAGAGAAATTAAAGTAACGCAAGCAGATGCTATAAATATAGCCACACTCACGCCTTGTGCTCCACCATGGAAAAAGCCTGTGGAGCGAGCTGATACTGCTATACAATAGGCAACAAAAAACAATGGATACAATCCATCAATAAGGCTTTTACTGGTCATGAACAGAGCCAGCGTGAAAAATAGGACAGCAAGAACAATCGGGACTGGAACTGGGAAGAAGGGTTGGCTGCTTTGCCATATGCTGTACAGCAATGCATATCCCTCTGCAAATTTTAATATGGAGGTCAAACCAAAGAATGTAGCATTCAGCGTGTCAAAAGCCCTGTAAGACAAAATACAAACTATAATTTGGTAGACGCCTGCTGTCCACAGCCAGGGAATCTGACCAACAGACAGTTTGGAAGTTACACCCAATAGGTGACATCCGAACACACTGGCAGATAGCATATTAGTGATGTATCCCAGAACTATTGTGTCATTGTTAAAGAAGCTTATCGATTTCAATGTCACATGGGACTTATTCTTGGACAGACTAGTCCCTGGGAAAGTGATTTGTCCTTTGCTTATGAAGACAGAAGCACGGCCCAATCCAAAGTAAATGCCGATAAAGGACACGATCAAATAATTTGAAGCCACTGCAGAATGACCAAAAGATTTATTATATAATGCAGCAATCTCATGAGCAGTAGCAAGAGAAATAGCAAAGGCAATCACACCAGGGATTACATCCTTTTGGATGAACCCCACAACCCCAATGATGAAGAGTACCAAGACTAAAGCTACAAAACCAGGGACCAGAGCATTTCTGACTGAATTACTCTGAACTACATTTGCTCCCATTAAGATGTGGATCAGGCCAGATCCACACCACAGGACAGACACTGTCAGGCATAGATTCACAAAAGGGATAGCTCGATTTGAACTCTTCCGTATACCTGAAAAAAAAAACAAGCAGAAAATAAATAGTAAAGGAGATGACATAGGTTTTACACACATTCACCAATTACACTGAGTGTGAACTACACCATTAGCCATTCTTCCTCCATAGTCTATACATTCTTCAGCTTCAAATGACAATCTACCCGCTTAAAGATTCCAAGCGGCATTGGTGGGTGAGGAAAATAAAATTCACATTTCATGTTGATCTTCCAACAGAACATTAAGACTAATTTTGGATTTTTGGAATCTGCAGTATTTTGCTTTTTCCCCCATCTTATTTTATTGCACTGCTTCAGATTGTTGTATAATCTTTGCACCATCTGTTTTGCATTTGTCATTGTATTTATTGTTGTATCTGTCATCACCATGCGTACTGTTTCCTCTAGTAGCTTCATATGATCAAGAAATCTCATTGCCCCCTATGACAATAAGCTAATCTGAATCTATTTCATTTACGCCTACCATCATATAATATGTTTCTTTTCATTTCACCCTTGTGTGCATTCCAGCTTCCTCCTGAAGGCATTTGTGCCATTTACCTCTACTCCTACATGGAGATAAATTTACCTCCACTCATCCATGTTGTAGTGAGTCTCATATTCTTAACATTGGGAAACAAAGTGTTTCCTGGATAACCAATGAAACTTATCAGTTGTATACTTATGAACTCTGGTTTTAAACTCAACTTAAGCAAAGATATTTTCTCCATATCAACACTGTCATCTTGTTGTAAAAGCCCTTTAGCAGGCTTCTAGTCAAATGGGGTAAAGCTCCCACAAGTTTTGCTTAGCTCTAAAAACAAAATTACTCGTAATTTTTACATCAATAGCTGAAATAAAAATAGAAAATATTAGAAATTCACAGCCAACTGAAGCAGCATTGATGGAAAGAGCAACAGAATTAACATTTCAAGTTAATGAATTGACATTATCGAAAATGTTAAATCTATTTCTTTATCCGCAGATGCTCCCTGACCATACAGAATCTTCCTTGCATTTTCTGTTTTTATTTGACGTTTCAGGCAGTTGCCATTTATTGATTATCCAATGCATGCATCTCTTTTTTAGAAACATAGAAACATAGAAAATAGGTGCAGGAGGAGGCCATTCGGCCCTTCGAGCCAGCACCGCCATTCATTGTGATCATGGCTGATCGTCCCCTATCAATAACCCGTGCCTGCCTTCTCCCCATATCCCTTGACTCCACTAGCCCCTATTTTACAATATGAAAGGCAGAAGAGCGAATAATTATTAAAGTCTGGATCAAACAAAGTTCAGTGCAAGTTTAACAACATATTTACATTCCAAATAAACTCCAGTCCTTAGTTTACAGTTTTTTTATAACGGCCTCATTCACCGGTGTTGCTGTTATCTTGCCATCCATCAAAATTTTGTGATCCGAGATATATTGATTCCTTAATTCTACTAATCAAAATGCACTACATACATTACATACTCAGCTACACTGAACTTAATTTGCCAATTACACATGCATTCTGAAATGTTATTAATATCCTTCTGACACATTTGCCCTTTAGATCTCCCAATTTGGGATCTTTGGCAACATTTGAAATTGCACTTACAATTTCTCCCCCTCCCCCCAGCCGCATCATCTTTAAGTCTAAAACAATTGTGTGAATTATTCCAAGCATTAATCACACTTCCTTTGTTTCATCAGTCTGACTAATGATCCTCAGTCACTATTCCCTATTTCCTGTTTTACACTTTGCATGCAGATACACATATATACAGCTTTTAATCAATTTATATTCTCCTTTATTCTATTCCTTCACTTTTTATCTTATCCCTTTGAAGTTTGTCACGCGAACCCAAAATATATAAAACTAATTCAATCATAGTATGATAACAACGTGTATGGTTCCCCGTCTGTCTGTGAACTCATTCGAGTTCAATCCTCATCACCAAATATGGTTTTATTCCTTCTGAACTTCCTCCACAGACATGATACTTGTGACCTTTTATGGTTTTTTTGGAGTCTTGTATCCATCCATTGATTGACACTGTATTCCATTTAAGATTGCATAAATAATGCTGAACTGAAATGTCCAAGGAGATAACTTCCAAACAAGGCAAACTTCATAAATAATTTGAAATTACCACAATAAATAATATGCTTAATCTATGCCTTACAGTGGAAATTTATACAGATGGCAAACCAGTTCATTTCCTTAAATATATCCTCTATGTGACATTTATTCGTGAAATGTGAGCTTTATTATCACGGTACCCTTCTGAAAGTGGTCAGATGCCTCATCCTAAACCTGCAGATAAATATGTATCTTCACAGGGTATATTGTTTTAGGTACAACTAGGTGACTTCATTGGCAACTTCAGATAGCTGTTAAGGCTCTGAACCTGTAGGTCAAAACTTGACCAGGAATGTAGACCTCTTCCTCTTGGAGTTTCCTTGAGGCAGTCCATAATCAGAATTGACAAAAAATGTTTTGGATGTTGACAATGTAATCAGTGAGCAGGAGTTAAATTCTCCAGCTTTTGGATAGGATTTGAACGTGCTTTAAGATAATTATTCAAAGCTCTATATTATTGGCCAAGTAACATAACTATGATGTTACCAATGCCCCCCAAATGTCTAGTTGTAGTGATGAAGAGAGTGTTAGATCTCCAGGTTTGAGTCCCATCTTCCAAAAAAATAATTGCTTTTAATATTATGTATTTTAAATGTAGGGGTGTTAGATAAATATTGATATGTACATTAGATGGTTTAAGGAGTGATCTAAATCTTCTTCCAATTTAAAAAAAACTTACGTTTTTCGGGCGCTTTGTGCAGTTTCTGGTTTATATAAATGACCAAGAATTGTAAACTGGTTTTAGAAAAATTTCACCCAGTCGGGTGTAGATATTCCTGAGGGGGGCTCTAATCCTGATCTTGAATAAATCAAGCCACCACACACGGGTAGACGAAAACCCAGAGGTCTAGGATGAAAACACGATCCCCGATTAATAATCAGTTCCACTGATTAAAAGTGCCACGTAACTTTTCAGTGAGAAGTCCGGAGAAGAATCCGGACCCGAAACGTCACCTTGCTATGTTCTCTAAGGATGTTGCCTCATGAGTTACTCCAGCACTTTGTATCTTTTGGTGCCTTCCCCGAGTACTCACTTAATTGAATATCCTTTCAATGGCAATGAAGTGGATAGATGGCAAAGCAACTACAACCCGCCACAAGGTGGCGTTTCAGGTGCAAAACGCAAGCGTGTGTGAGACCGGGTGGATGTTGGCGATAATTACTACGTTTGCATCAAGGAAAATATCTCAAATATTATCATAGCGCTCTCATCTCTATTCACACAGGCTAACCAGATAATAACGAGTGTTAATAGCAAGAGTTTGCATTGTAATTCAGCACACTGGAACGCCCGCCAACAGCAACGATGTCTTATTCTCCTCAGTGTTTGTAACTCACCTGTATAGCATAGGAGAGCCGCCACGATAAGCAGTAAAATACCGAGAGCCGTGCTGGGGATCAGCGGAACAGTGGAATAGTAATTCACAGCCAGCAACAGAGCACCTAACACACAATAAACAAGGGGTTATCCTTTATAACCAATGAAACAAATTTAGGAGGAAATGCTTGAAGGCTCGGCGATTACCTGCGCTTATACTGAGAATCCCCACGGAATAGTGCAGCGTCTCGACGCCGTCGTATTCTTGCTCCATCATGTCGAGCTCTGAGTTGAGAAGAATGTGTTGTAAATATTGAGCTGAACTCTATGACATGAATTTTCCCTTGAATATTTCGTAAGACTCGACGATGTGCGCCGACTTCTCGGTCCACAGATGAATCAGCAGCTCCTTGCTGCTCTTTTATATCAACCTCCCTCCTCCTACTGCCAGACACGCAGAATATGCAAATCCCACGGAAGACTCTCGGTTGGGTGCTGGAGGCGCGTTGTCATTCCACCTGCCACCGTTATATCGCAGCTCGCAAAGTGGCTCCAGAATCAAATGCAACAAAGGCAAAGAAAGGTGTTTGACCTCTAGGGATAATGCACAATTTCACGTACGAGAGAGAAGCTAGTAATACAAGAAAATGCAATAGAAAATGTTAGGACGAAGTGTGCGGGTCCGCAAAACTCTAGCCCGTTTCTTCCTTTAGATTTTGACCCAAAGCAGACGTTGAACATGTCCTCACCAACCTTTAAGGTAACTGAAAATCTGAAATAACCTGCAGTTTCGTCTGCAGAAATACAGTTTGCACTTTAAACTCTCTTTGAATAAAAGATCTCTGTAAAATTTTCCCCAGTGTAGGGTTTAGTGATACAGCGTGGCAACAGGCCATTCGACCCACCGTCCGCGCCGATCGTTGGTCGACCAACGATCACCCTTACACTAGTTCTATCCGACACACTATGGGCAATTTGCAGGTCATATAACCCACAAACCTGCACGTCTTTGTGGGTACTTTTGTGCAGATATCTCCCGTAGTCAGGTCGAACTTGGGTTCCTGACGCTGTGAGCCAGGAACTATACCGCTGCGCCACTGTGCCGAGTGGAGGTGAGCGTGGGATAATAGTATGGACGTGGTGGTCCTCAGGGCTTGTTTCCATGCTCTATCTCTAAACTAAACTAAGTGTAGACGGCAACTACTAAGAAGACCGAGCCTGGGCGGGTTGAAAGACACAGTTGGGTGTGTGGCTGGAGAGAAGGGACATACTGTCTAGAGGCATAAGCACATTGTGCAGAATCCTCGTTGTATATTGAGATTGGTTAAAATACCAGATTCATACAAGTGACCGGCTCTCCGATGGGAAACCAATCCCATCTCCACGCTCCTCGCCTGTAGCCAACTCATCAATAAATTAACCAGACGGTGAAATTAAATCGCCGCAGAGTGCTTTGACAGGGTCTGTAAAACGTCAACGCCCAACAACGCGGAAGAAGCCAGCACGGAAATACAATTTACCTGTTTTTTTCTTACACTGGGTGTGAGCGAGAACCAGTACGTAGCCTCGAGTTATAAAAATGTGACTGTCGATTGTTGAAATAAAATACTTGGACAAATAGCTACACGACTGAAACGATATAATTCCAAATGTGGATGTTTAATATGTGTTCAAATATACTTAAAATTTAGATGAGTTTAGGAGAGACATAAGGCGTTTATTCACTATTTCCGTCTGAGACTGTATTAATTATGAAGACAAACTGGGACCCTGCTTGCGAGATGCTGACTACCAGCACCTTCCCCGTCTCACTTCCAAGAGAGAGGCAGTGTATGATTCTACGTGCTTACCACGAGTTTGATTTTTTTTTAAACTCGGGAGAGCTCTTGAATGAACTCGTACAGTGGGACAGGGCTGACTTTTTTACTTACCGTACGAACACCACCCATCAATTTGATCCAGTTGAAACACACCTCTCAGCCGTTGATTTTCACTCGCGTCGTATCATTTGATTACTATTTTGTTTAATGCCTGGCAATTGACCAGACCGATTCGTTTCAATTATTGATAGTTCCCTTCTTACAGGTTAACAGTTGTAAAGAACTCTCCGTGGGTGGAGACACTTAATTAATGGACGGGTAGGATCTATGCTTTGGCGACGTATTTAAGAACAAACACTCTGAAGCCTCGCAATTGACACCACGCGTGTTGTCCGCACCCCCCCCCCCCCCCACACACACAAACTCTTCCCTTCAAGGGTGGGGGTGGAGAGGACAGCTTGGGTTTACATAGCACCTGCCCTTTTTAGAACACCACGATGGCTTAAACGAAGTGTAATTATCAAATGTGTTTAGGAAAGTTTTCTCAGCAATATGTATCGGACTCGACAAGGGAAAGGGCAAAGATTGGCCTGCTCTTATATAATTGTTTCAGTGGGTGAACCTTTCGGGGTCGGCGAGCACAGTTTTATTAGCTTTAAAATAGTTACGGATAAAGACAGGTCTGGTCCACAAGTTAAGTTCTAAATTAGGGAGACAGACCACAAGCAGCGCCAAACGTTAGAAAGGCAACAACGAAAATTACCAGCAATTGTAGCGACAATTACCAAGGGGATTCTCATGGTGAAAGATCCAAATATGATGTATTCAAAAGAGTTAATATCGCACTTAGGGCTAACGGAATCAAGGGATATGGGGGGGGGGGGGGAAGCAGTAACGGGGTACTGATTTTGGATGATCGGCCATGATCAAATTGGACTCGAAAGGCCGAATGGCCTGCTCCTTCACTTATGTTCTATGTTTCTATATCGATGAACCTAAGTGAAGCTTATATTCTCTTTTATTAGCTCTCATTCAATTAATTTCTCTGCCTTATGATAGCACTATGACGGGGAAATCCCATGTGAAGAAATCATCACATGAAGCAATCCCACTCGATCACGAGAACTGAATTCCGCTGTGCGGTGATTTAAAGTCATATGGTTCATGCACTGAATGGGGAAACGGGTAAGAATGCCCAGCAACTGTAGATCCCCAAGGAGGCAAGTGGGCAAGCAAGTACGCACATCTAATCCCAGTCCTCGGATTACCTTTCGAGTTAGTACATGCAGGACACACAGGTCCACAAACACGCCTCTTGGAAATGGGAAAAGGGTCTGCAGGCATTTTAGTTTTGTCACGTCAGCTTGGAAAATGGTGACATATATCTTGGCTCTACTTTTCCCAGAATCACCTCTCTTTTGCTGTCTTTGTTAAGTACTGGATGCTTTGCAATGATGGGACTTGCTTAATAAATTTGTTCTGCTCATTACCCTATACTCACATATGTATCGTTGCAAGTTACAATTAAGTCACTTGATTCATGTTAATTTAAGACAATCTTATAATCATGATCAATTTAGGAACCCGTGGTTTAAGCTTCATGTTTAGAATCATGTTTAGCATTCTGTAATCGTGTAAATTATTGTAGCTATAAAATGTACCGAAAATTATATATTTTCAAGTTTTTAATCGGGCGTAAAAGACATCCTGGGTCATTTAGAATCCGCCCAGTATGCTATGTGAACACATCTCCTCTTTAGAAACAGTTTCTTAGCTTTCCAGGAAATCTGGAACATATGATATGGGTGCGACGTCCTTAGTAATTATTGCTACAGCTCACAAATTTGGCATTTGATGATGCGGTGTGGATGTTAAACACCAAACCGACTTTCTGCACAACCTGAATTACTTAATCTTAATTTGAATGCCAAATAGATCTGCTCTTGTTTCTCTTAAATTGTACGGGCTCGTTCCCTCCCGAAACGCCACCTGTCCATGATCTCCAGAGGTGCCACCTGACCCGCTGGGTTACTCCAGCACCTTTTGTTCCAACGATCAAGACCTTGCTCATCTTGGTCGCCTCCCCCCGAATGTGGATTTGGATTGGGCAAGGGCGTGGTGAACTGGCTGGTGGCGTTTTGTGCATTCACAGAAGAATGGCTATTTGGGCGAGAACCAGATAATTAGAAAAATCAAATTTAAAGTGATTATCCTCAGAAGCAATAGATAACGGAACGGGTGTCAAATAAAGATCGACACGAAGTGCTGGAGTAACTCAGCGGGCCATTCAGCGGAGATGGACACCTATTCGTATTCCTTTTCTCCAGAGATGCTGCCTGACGAGATGAGATGAGTTTCTCCATCACTTTGTGTCTATCTTTGGTATAAACCAGCATCTGCCGTTCCTTCCTATTTCACTGAAATTTTCAGGTGTCAATTTAATGCCGTTAGCATTTTAATGGTACCGATTGTTATTTGAAACGACTTTTGGTTGACAGGTACCAACAAACGTGCTAGATTGCACGGACATTATCTGAGGAGGTAAATACAGAAGCTGCCCCGGGCTTCCGTCTATTTCCTGGTGTCGGTGGGTGGGGGGTGGATGGGGGAATGAGGGTGTTACCAAACACAATGCGTGTTTTTTCCAAAATCAGCATGACAAGGCAATTTTCTTTAAAAGTGACGCCAGGACAATAGAAATTATGCGATAAACTTGTGAATGTGCTTCGATTAATTAGAAAATATAATATAAATGTTTGAAGGTGACCGGGAGTATTTGTCTTCCTTAGAATTACCTGGTCAGGACTAATCAGGAAGTTGAGAGAGAGCCAAGTAAATAATTTACATAGTCAAGTCCCCGCCGCTGGGCGGTACCATTCCACACTATAAAACCCGGCGACAAAGAGCGGAGAGACAACTGTGTCAGGATCCACTGAAACCTCACGCTATTACTGCACCGCCTGGGTCGAACATGGCAAAGAAACGAGTGGCTGTCATCCTGTCCGGTTGTGGTGTCTACGACGGCTCCGAGGTGCACGAATCCTCGGCGGTGATGGTTCAGCTAAGCCGGGCCGGGGCTGAGGTACGTCCGCTTTCCCCCAGCTCATCGCCAGAAACGCTTCTTCATTTTCACTTTCCATCCGACCTCGCGTTGAAACTGACATCGCTTGCACACAGTCACATTAGGCTCAGATCCAATCCTTTCATTTTTGCGTCTCGTGCTAAATATTTCACTCTCCCTGATTAATTTCCTTTTGCTTTCGGCAATTACTGTCACCGGTTTCACCGTCCATCCGACCGCACCCATTCTGTTTCCAGCTGCCTCTTTAGCTCGTTGCTTCCAAAAGTTTGTTTCGTTTTGTTCCAGGTGCAACTCTATGCCCCTAACGTGAACCAGATGCACGTCGTGGATCATAAGACTGGACAACCCACTAAAGAAGTGCGCAACGTGCTGGTGGAGAGCAGCCGGATCGCCAGGGGCAACATCAAAGACCTCACTGAACTCATCATCAATGACACCGATGCCCTGATCATCCCAGGTAAATATCCCGGTCTTTTTCTAGCGATCCATTATATATTTTTTAGACTATCTGAACTTTATTGACGATTCCAGCTACTTCTCGGAAATTGGTCCAGAATATTGTTAAACAAAATATTGTTATGACAATCAATAAATAACAGATGGGCTTGTAAACTAGTGTATTATCTAAATGGTGGCCGATTAGGAAATGGGGAGATGCAGCGAGACCTGGGTGTCATGGTACACCAGTCATTGAAAGTAGGCATGCAGGTGCAGCAGGTAGTGAAGAAAGCGAATGGTATGTTAGCTTTCATAGCAAAAGGATTTGAGTATAGGAGCAGGGAGGTTCTACTGCAGTTGTACAGGGTCTTGGTGAGACCACACCTGGAGTATTGCGTACAGTTTTGGTCTCCAAATCTGAGGAAGGACATTATAGCCATAGAGGGAGTGCAGAGAAGGTTCACCAGACAGATTCCTGGGATGTCAGGACCTTCATATGAAAAAAGACTGGATGGACTTGGCTTATACTCGCTAGAATTTAGGAGATTGAGAGGGGATCTTATAGAAACGTACAAAATTCTTATGGGGTTGGACAGGCTAGATGCAGAAAGATTGTTCCCGATGTTGGGGAAGTCCAGGACAAGGGGTCACAGCTTAAGGATAAGGGGGAAATCCTTTAAGACCGAGATAAAGAAAAACTTTTTCACACAGAGAGTGGTGAATCTCTGGAACTCTCTGCCACAGAGGGTAGTTGAGGCCAGTTCATTGGCTATATTTAAGAGAGAGTTAGATGTGGCCCTTGTGGCTAAGGGGATCAGGGGGTATGGAGAGAAGGCAGGTACGGGATACTGAGTTGGATGATCAGCCATGATCATATTGAATGGCGGTGCAGGCTCGAAGGGCCGAATGGCCTACTCCTGCACCTATTTTCTATGTATCTATGTGACAAATATATTGAAACGGAGCACCCGGGGAAAACCCACGCGGCCACAGAGATAACATGTAAACTCAGTACAGACAACACCCACGGTCAGGATCGAACCTGGGTCTCTGGCCACGGGAGGTAGCAGCTCTGCCATTGTCACCACCCTTCTCGAGCCCCCTGAACCCGGGTCTATGGCCATGTGAGGCAGCAGCTCTACCATTGTGCCACTCCCCTCCCCCCAACACCCCCCCCCCCCCCACACACACACAAACTGACATTCTGTTAATCTTAAGTCATAGATGGTGACTGGCGGTGGTTGACACTTTCTCTGTAGCTTGAGCATTTCAACAGTGGGTGAAATAGAAAAGGTTAATTGCTGAGAAACGTTTTGGATGGCACGGTACAGGTTGCTGGTGTGAGGCGGAACAGCCTCTTGCTCTTGGTGGCACCAGCAACGATTCATTGATGTAGTCATCAAAGGTTCACATGTGTGAATCACGAACAGGAGTCAACCACTCGACCCTCACGCCTGCTCCGCAAATTAATAGTCATTAAAAAATTTGGCTCTAACCTCCACTCCGCATTCCTATCTTCACAGGGTATTCTTTCATGCTTTGCCTATTAAGGATCTATTTAACTCTGCCTAGAAAATATCCCGATATACCCCCCCGTTGCTTTGAGGAAGATAGTTTCAAACACTCATGACCCTCTCAGAGAAACAGGTTTGCCCTAGTTCTGCCCGAAGTGAGCAACCCCTTATTTTTAAAAGCTGTAACGTGCAGTTCTAGATTCTCCCACAAGAGGAAACATCCTCTTCACCCCCATCTTGTGTTAGATTTAATTCTTGTTACTGAGGTTAGTACCAAGTGCAGATGATTTGTCTTTGATGAGAAAGTTTGTTGTAATGAATAAATAGTAATAACTAATAAAGTTTAAATCACTCTGCTTTAATTGCAACACAGTTTTCCAAATGACTAGGTTTTGCTTAATAGCTAGATATCAGAGAATGTCCAAAATGTTCTTAGAATGTGAAAGTTAATTATTCATTTTCAATATATCACTGTTTCCCTGTCCCAAAGTGATATTTGCATTAGAGTACACGATTACATAATAAGTAGGTTGTTTTAAATTTGGGCATTTCTGCTTTACTTTGAGTTCCTTGGCTTCACTTGAGGGAGCCTTCAACATGATGTTATTCAACCAAAAACAAGATGTTGTAAATGCTAGAAATAAGAACATAAAATGTCAAATGTTTAGCAGATTAAACTAATTTTGAGGAGAGAGTAGAGTTAACAGTTCAAGCTGATGTGTTTCTTCAAAAGGGACTACTGATTAAGGAGGTTGGGGTTAATTCTTGAGCCCCATTCTTCATCTGCCATGGCATGGATGACCAATTGGAACTTTTGAAGAGAGGTGTTTACTTTGGGCAATTAGTTGAAATCACTTTCCTCATGGCTTCTTTTCAGCAAAGTTGGAGTAAAGAAGGGCAGGTTGGAGGGACCAAAGTTCATTGGCAGAAAATAATTTAATCCCTCTTAAAGGCATATAGGGACCAACGAACAAGCAAAGAAATCAGTTTTGTCATTTAACCAGACAGGCACAGGCCAAATGCTGTTATGTTATATTTTAGTTAGTATGTCAAAAATATAGCTATTTGCTTCCGGTAGTTCAAGAAGTCATGATAAGATATATTTTTGATATTCAAGCATTTGAGGTTGCATGATTTTCTTGTAGGCTTCCCAAGACTATAAAACAGGTTTAGGTTTATTGTCACGTGTACCAAGGTATGTGAAAAGCTTTGTTTTGCATGCTATCGAATCAGATACATACATAAATATAATCACGCTAAACTTGAATGCAATAGGTAGAACAAAGGGGAAGATATAGAGTGCAGAATATAGTTCTCAGAAGGCAGAGCAGATAAGTTCACCAACACCAATTTATCAGTCAAGTGTCCGATGGTTCTATTCAATCATTGCATTAGAAACAACACTACAGTCAAATCTCTTTATGTTTTCTCTTTGCAGGTGGATTTGGGGTTGCAAAAAATCTCAGCAGCTGGGCAGTTGAAGGGAAGGACTGCACTGTGGAGGCATCAGTGGAATCAGCAATTAAAAAATGTCATGCTACAAAGAAACCCATTGGTCTCTGCTGTATTTCTCCTGTGTTGGCAGCTAAACTCATTCCAGGATGTGAACTAACTGTGGGTTATGACACAGAATGTGAGAAGTAAGTGCAGCACCTTTAATTAAATCTGCCAATAATCCATGCCCACAGCTATTTGACAAACAATGTAAAGTGTTAAAGTCTATTACATTAAGATTTGTAATGAAACGTTGAATATTAGACCAATAACAAACGGCTGAATCATTGATGGCATCCATTGTCATTCAACATAAGCATTAAGAGATTAATTACAAATGATCTTTGGATATATTAGATGTCAAAATATTTATCAGTTAAAGTAGGCAGTGGCTTTGGAAATGGATCTTTCTTTGCCTAATGTAAATCCAGTCTTATTTAACTTTAGTCCAATCCACACATAGATCTAACCTGTTCAAAAATGATTTATTAAGTGACAATCCTCGATGATTGTTGGCGTTGCTCCCAAGCCTCAGGCTGGAAGCTTGCTTGCTCAACCAGTTTTTCCATCTCAAACAAATTCACAACTGTTCAGCACCGATATTCCTTCAGGCTCCTTATTAAACTGTTGATTCTCATTGTTTCTTCTGGCATGCTTAACCACATACATAAATTTAGTGTTCCTCATCAGAGGCGTGGAATCTAACAGTCCGAGAAAGAGGCTTTTTTATGCTTCTGGCTTGTGTTGACTCTTTGAAAGAATATTTCTGGTTAGTTCCTGTTTTTTTGCTTTTTGTGCATTTCTTTAAAATCCCCAGGCACATATCCATTTTAAAAGTTACTTGTGGAACAGGCCTTTCACAGAGAGCTAGGGAGATGCTGACAATCAAGTGGAGAAACTGGAAACCAGGATTTTGGATCTTTGAATTAGCATGTTAATTTCTGCTTTTCAATTAATCTCAAAACATGCAAATTTATATTAATCAATATAGCCTAGGTTAATTGAGTCTGTCCTATCTATTTGTATTTGATATGTTCATCTGATGGGTACTGGTAGATGGGGAAAGCACATAATTTGAGTATCATTTTGGATGCGAAAATATTGATTCTGTTCATCTGCGTACTAGGTATGGAAGATTGCCTCCATTTTGCTGTACTTTACCTTCACTATGATAAGCCGTGGAGAAGGTGGGTAGGAAGGTGATAATAGGGGAGTTCAATGAGGCCCAGTTTGAAGCTGGCTATGAAGGAATTAATTATGTACTATTTGGAGAAGGGAATAATACATTTAAAGAGTTCTGATGAAAAGATAATTGACCAAAAACTTTGACTCGATTATTATATTCAAAGATGCTGCCAGACCTATCATTGTTGTACTTTGTGCAGTTTGAAACATATTTCTGAAAGAAATAGTGAGACACTTGATTTATTTGGGCTGTGCTTGCAGAACAAATCACAGATATAATATTGATATGACCATTTATAAGAATTGACCAAGTGAAGTTTGTTAACTTTTGAAAGTTTGTACGCTTACTTGATCATACTTTGTAAGTTGGGAGCCGACCAATGTTTTACCTTATGAAGTTGACTGATAATTGATTGTCTTTCTTTGGTATCTGAGAAACTGGGACCCAATTTGTGAAGGGACATGATTATATATGGATTATAGTTAGAATGGATTCCATGGTACAAGTAGATTTTATTTAAAGAGAAATATACACATGTCTTGCATGAGAATGTAGGAAACATGATCAGTAAGCATGCAGATGACACAAAGATAGATGGAGCTGTTGATAATGTAAAAGAAGTCTTGGGCTGCATAGAGATATTGATGCATTATAGAATGGCAGACTGAGTTTAATCCAGACAAATGTGAGGTGATGCATTTTGGGAGTACTAATGAGGTAATATTTATACTCTGAATGGTAGGGTCTTGGGGAGGATTGAGAATGAAGTGGATTACAAAACCACAGATCTTTGAAGGTAGCACTACAGGTAGATAATGGAAGGCATATGTAAATACTGGCTTTCATTAATCAGGGCATCGGAAACAAGTCTCAACATCATGCTTTAATAGGGTAGACTGGGGGAAACTATTAATCGTATCATAGGGAGATAATACTAGAGGACAGATTTTGTGTAAGGAGAAAGATTTAAAAGGGATATGAGATGGACCTTCTTCACTTAGAAAGTGGTAAGTGTCTTGAATGCTCTGACTGAGATTGGTTGAAGCTGGGGCATTGACAGCATTTTAAGAAGTATTGAAGAAGAGCACTTAAATTGCATGGATGGATATAGAAGGAAGGGAAATGGGGTTAATACCAAAGGGTGTTCACAGGGCAGTGTGGATAAGTTGGGCTGAATGGCCTGTTTCTATGTTGTTTGATTCTATGGCTCTATGATTTTTTGCCTTTAAATTGGATGTTCCCATAAACCGTGACACCTTGGTGATACATCACAAAGCCAATTTCCTTAAATTGTATGTACATTTAAACACATTGATGCTCCTATCTTTCCAAGATTATGTTGTTACTGCATTCCTTAGATACTTTTGATTAATGCCTTGTGGAAATGTTCTCCTTTTCGATTTTATTGAATCCTTGCAATCTGAATTATATTCTATTTAGCTCCCTCTAAAAGAAAATTATTATGGACATGTATTATTTGCTGTTAGCAAATCAGGTGTAATGAAGTGTATTAAAGTTAACATCTGTAATTTGCTTACCATCAGAATACGGATATAAAGCACAACGCAGCATCCAATATCCACAATAATATGCTTACTTCAAATATTTATCAATATCTTTGAATATTTACTTTATTGACAGTGAAAAAGTAAAATATGGTAACTTATTTTAGAATTGAAAATGCAATGAACAATACAATTCCAACTCAAGAAAGTAAATGCACTAATTATACACCTAGAAAGGGTGTTAAGTGACATGGAATATCATTCAGAAAATTGTTGCCTCAATAGTATATTCAAATTCTTGATGTAGGTTTGCTTTACATGTGGCTTCACACTCTGAATGTGTCATGCTGTACATTTAATCATTTTTTTCTGACATTATTAGGTAATTGTTTCCCTCTTTCTCAATTGATGGTTTACATTTTCTTTCCAGGTGGCCCTATGCAAAAACAGCCCAGGCATTGAAAGAGTTAGGCTGTGAGCACGTCAATAAGCATGTCAATGAAGTACACATCGACAAGAGAAATAAATTGGTGACGACCAGTGCCTTCATGTGCAATGCCCCCATCCATGAGATTTTTGATGGAATTGGGGAAATGGTGAAAGAAGTCTTGAAACTTGCATAAGCCCATGATGTAAATTACTATAATTAAATGCAGTCCTTATGGAATTCTGAAAGCTTAAAATTATTAAATTTGTTAGAATGTGTATTTATTGGCAATATTGATTAACCCAATTTGTTTTGAGGGAATTCTTGAAGATGTTTGCCACTAATGTGAAAGAAAACTCAAACCAAATTGTAAAAAGTATTCCATAATATGAAGTATTATTACTGTATTTCATTTTCCACAAAGTACAAAATATATGTTTTTACAAAGCAAATGATTAAAGTATTCAATACATGGAAACGTTTGTAGTATTTATCACACTGGGAATAAAATCTCATGTTGGCCTGTAATCTGTTAATCAACCTCCGAATGTTGAGAGATTATCTAACAGAATGGCTAGTCAAAGTAACCACATGCAGCAGAGGGATGTGGAAATAAGAAACTACAGATGCTGGAGTAGCTCTGGAGGTCAGACAGCATCTCAGGAGACTGAGGGGCGATGCTTCAAACTGAAGAAGGGTCCCAACACGAAACATCGCCTATCCATGTTCTCTTGAGACCAGCCTGACCTGCTGAGCTACACCAGCAGAGTCTTCCTATGTAGCAGAGAGGTTGTCCATGTGCCTAGGATTTAAAGTAGATGTAAGTATTCCTCAGCTCTTGTTCATAGAATACTCAAATGAATTCAGTCATATAGTGTCACATACCATGTCATTTTAAGATTAGCCAGACAGAGTCAGAATGTGGAAACAGTCACCCCTCAAGTTCCTATTAAATCTTTCCCCTCTCAACTTAAACCTATGTCCTCTGTTTCTTGATTCCCCTACTCTGGGTAAAAGACCTTGGGTAAAAGATTCTGACACCCTATACATTCACCTCATGATATTATACAGCTCTATAAGATCACCTGTCAGCCTCCTGCGTTCCAAGGGATAAAGTCTTAGCCTGTCCAACCTTGCCTTCCAGATATTCCCACTGTCTTAAAGTATATCTAATTAGGCCCAGTAGATTTATATATCATCATATGGCTTAGGACGTCCAGCACCTCCTCAGCCGTAATATGGACTATCCTCAAGACATCTCCATTGAGGTGGGGGAGGGGAAGACAATGGGGACCCGGCGTGGGGGGACTGCGTTAAGAACAATGGAGGACCTGGCTTGGGGGGGGGCCGCCGTGAGGGACAGTTGGAGAACAAAGGGGGACCTGGTGTGGGGAAGAGGGGGGGGGGGCACTCTAGTTTTTGAATCCTCTGCCCAGGGGATAAGACTGCATTTGTTCTTTCGTTCCGGTTAAGGCGCTGTGCACATGGCAGCCAGCCAACAGTTGCTTGTCTTTTTTTTATCTCCCTTTTATTTTATTTTTAATTTCAAGTTCTCGTGTACCTTGTGTGTTATAACTGCTAGCAGAACAATTTCCCTCCGAGGAGGAATAATGTTCTATCGTATCGTATCGTATTAGCTGTCCCAAGTATCCCAGTCTTTCTTTCCCCAGAGAGATGACCACTTTGGTTCTGAGGGACCTTATTCTCTCACTAGTTGCCCTCTTTCCCTTATAATATCTCTGGATTTTCCTTAATATTATCTGCCAAAGCTCTTTCCTGCCCCCTTTGTGCCCTCATTATTTCCTTCATAAGTGTGTTCCTCAGTTCTCTTCCAGCTGTCTATGCCTGTCCCATGCCTTTTTCATGACCAGACATTCAATTTCTCGTCATCCAAGCTTTCTTACTCCCACCTGTCTTGTCCTTTACCAGGAACATGTTTGCCCTGAACTCGTGTCATCACTCTTACCATGATTAGTTTCTTTGTCCCACTGTATTAAGATATTGGAAGTAACAATACCTTGTGGCAATTAGATCATCCTGATTTTTCTCTTGATGTGAAGAGTACCAGATTACAGACACAAAAAGCTGGAGTAACTCAGTAGGACAGGCAACATCTCTGGGGAGAAGGAATAGGTGATGTTTTGGGTCAAGACTCTTCTTCTGACTGAAAGTTACGAGAAAAGGAAATGAGAGATATAGATGATGATGTAGATAGATATAGAACAATGAATGAAAGATGTCCAAAAATGTAACAATGACAAAGGAAACATGCCATTGTTCAGCAAGATCATGAAGGACCCCTACCACCCCAGCAATGGACTGTTCCAGCTGCTGCAGTCAGGCAAGTGCCTCTGCTGTCACGCTGCGAAAACAGAGGATGACGGAGTTTCTTCCCACAGGCCATCAGGTAGCAATGTTACAAAATGTTGAGATTTTAAAAATCAAGTCTGTAATTTATCCCATCAGATAAAGCATAAAAAGACATTTAATTTGACACCTAATTCACTTTCATATCTTCAGTATTAAAAAAGTTATGGTCATTTTCATACTCGGAAATTAGCATCTTGTTCCCTGTTGCTTTTCCATTGACTTAACACAAAAGCTGTGATCGAGGACAGTCAAAAGCCCATAAATTTCTTAAAAATTAAAAGAACTGAATGAAATTTTAAGTTATTATAGATTGAAACATTCTGAAACAAATATGAAACAATCTTACTTGGATGACCTGAAATTAAAGCATATAATTAGTTAGTTACCTAATTGTAGCTAATTACAAAATTCAATTACTAGATCTAAACATCTATCAATTTCATAAGAATAGATTAACATTTTTAAATAGCCTGTGTCCAAATAACATTCACACAAGAATTCACAATATAACATAATTTTTAAATCTCATTGTCATGGATTTATAGGCCAAATGGAAGAAATTTAATGTTTAACACCTGTAAATTAATGGCCATTTAAATCATCTTGTGAGTGGGATTTTCTGGAACGCGATCATTTGGAACGTTGATTTGTGGTGAATTTAAACCCGTATCGGCATGAAAAATACTGCCGGATCGTTCGGGGGAAAAAATCACCGTTTCGCAACTTAAAATGTGAATTAAAGGTCTCTTAAGGAGCACTTTTATACATAAAATAAACTGCTTTCGTTTACCTGTCCCGTGCATGAAATCCATCCCCATTGTCGGCGTTGACGGCTTTAGAAGCTGATTTTTAAAAACTCCAGCGCTGAACTTGTCGGGCGAATTAAAAAAAATAAATACACAAAACGCCTGTCGGAACGATTCTTCAGCAAAAGCTTGCACTCCAACGAAATATAACCCAGGACAAGGTAGGAGAAACCCGCGTTTTAACCCCGCCCCCCTTCAAAGGCGCCAAAATCGCGCACACGGCCAGTGGCAGAATTGCAGCGCCGCTGAAGGTAAGTATTGTAACATACCTACATCAGGACTGTAAACTCTGATCTCACCAGGGTGTAACTACTCTTGTGTCTTCTTTATTTTACTGTAAATACTTGTTCTGTTCTGTTGTTTTGCACAATCCTGCAAGCATTGCCACTTTCATTTCACTGCACATCTTGTATGTGACAAATAAAGTTGACTTGACTTGACTTGTCAACAGTGTTAATACATTTTATTATAATTCTGAGCATCTTACAACTTCGATACGTTCTTGCACTGTCAATAAATAAAAGCTTCAGGATTATAATAAAAGGATGATGTACAATTTGAAATGGTTACGCGCATGGTCCTACATCTATACCAGGCCAATCTGTCAGTGGATGCACCAAGCAACACAAATGAAGCCTGATTTTAATTTATATTGATTAGTATCACACATTCTATTACAGAGTAATAGGTCAGGGAAATCCTAGTCTCTCCATTGTTAATCTCCTTGTAAAAAACTATGAACAAAAAATGAAACAAGCTCTCTGTTTTTGTGGGGTGACTTGATTCTGGAAATACCCTCCAGGCAATTTTCTTGTTTTACGAAATTGGTCATCTGTGTTTGGACATCCAGCTCCTGTCATGGACTTACAACCAGTCTTCTGTTTAAAACCGTGATGTCTGATAAATTTCCTCTTTTTTTTCCAGTATTTTGCAATTCACAGGAAATGGATGGAGTCAGTGGGTCTGACCACTTCCCCTTTACAGCAAAGTCCACTTTGCATGATGTTCTTGGTTCAGAGCAACAGGCATGTGATCTGGTTTTAATATTTAAACAGCAGTAGGTGGTTGTCTCCACTCAGTGCTAGTGAATGGTCACAAATTGAAGACATTGACCCTCTTCTGCTTCTTCAACTCTCCTTGTATTCAAAACTCCCCTTCCTTAAATTTTATTCCCATTTTCTCTGACTGAAACTCCCTGATAAATCCAATTATATCACAACATTTCCTATTATCAATACAATCCATCTTGTGGGCAAGTGAATAAATACATGGATAATACATTTGTTTCCATGCTAGAAGAGGTAGTAAAACGGAAGCAGCAAAAGGGAGAGAAAGCTCCAATAATTTACACTATCTGCCTGCATTAGTTCACTAGATTTCTTGCAGTATTTCTCTCCAGAACTTGAATTTCACAGAGATGATCCTTTATGTGTATCTTTGAACGATCTTGAATTTGTCAATAGCTCTCTGGGTCAGTCTGGGTCTCAACAACCCTGTCATGATATGTTGGTTGTTCAGTGGTATGTACAGCTAAATCCTGAACTTCAGAATATAGACAACAAGCAACTGCAGATGCTGGTTTACACAAAAGGACACGGTGCTGGAGTAACTCAGTAGGTCAGGTAGCATCTCTGGAGAACAGGGATAGGTGATGTTTCCGATCAGGACTTTTCTTCAGACTGATTGTAAGGTGGGGGAGTGGAGATGAACGCTGGGAGAGAGGAGTTCATCTCTCAGAGATGGAGATGCTGCCTCACTCATTGAGTTACTCCAGCACTTTGTGTCCTTCCCTGAACTTCAGCGTTGGGTTTTAGAATTGGGACCATTGGCTTAAATCAATGGAGAATTTAAAAAAGTATTCCTTTGTGATGAGAATAATCAACTGATTGATTCATGTGATTAATATCAAGTTAAGGTTACAATTTTATCAGTCATGTTCTTGTAAAATAGCACGCTCTTGATCCTAATCTGAATCTTAACATTCCCAAGTTACTGCTATTTATTCATCATCAAATTCTGGCTCAATATTGAAAATGTGTCATTTTTGCACTTAAGACTAAGTTTTTCTCTATGTAGGGAGTGGATGAGAAGGTGCGATAATGTAGAACTAGAGTGAACGAGTGATCAATTGTCAGCATGAACACAGTGGGCTGAAGGACCTGTTGTTCATGCTGCATCTCTAAAGTAAACTACACTGAACTTAACTAAACTAAACTAAACTAATTCATACATCAGTTTCCCATTCTGACAACATCAAATTAGGCAATGGTGTTAAAATGTTGATGCTACATAAGGAATGCCAGAACCAGCTGCCAACTTTGCGTCTAGCAGGTTGGAGATTTTTTTGCCACCTGGTATTAACAATAGAAACATCCCCGCACAATTCGTGATTGGATTAGAACGAAAATCACCACCTATTAAAAAGATAGCCCCATACACTGGCATACAGCTGCGCTGATGTCAGTAACATCTTATTCATCTTTTGCTTTTATTTCTCCAACGCATTATACAAGAAATCATGAGGATGTTGGATGATTGGCCATGATCACATTGAATGGCAGTGTTGGCTCGAAGGGCCGAATGGCCTACTCCCGCACCTATTGTCAATTGTCTATTGTCTATTGTACTGTTGCAATCACCATACCACTTATTTTACCTACAGTAAATTTCTGCTGTTTAAGTTGATGTTGATTTTGGTGATGAAGTTTTTCTGTGTGACATCAGAATATTATCAGGATATGGTTAGGATATGTTTCAATGCAGCCTGTGAATCTTCTTCACACAGTGTCACACCCAGTATCAGGCTCCTCTTGATATGATACTAGACTAAGTGAGACCCGTTAGGTCCCAGCATCACACGGGAGGGCTGGTCCCCCATTGCAATATTCCACCTCTCCACCAATTCCAATATTGGTGGCCAGTGGGGGGGCGGGCTTTCTGGAGCACTAGTGTGGGTGTTGTGCGCTGAACGGACTGGTATCCAGAGGGCTAGTATGGACATTGTGGACCGAATGGATTCTAGGGCGGCTCAATCACTCAAGCCTGTTGTGCTGGCAGCTCACTCACGGCTGGTCGGCTCGCAGTTGACTCACGGCTATTCCTTGAATTTCCATTTCAAGTAGGGTGCAAGCGCACCAAATTTAAGTGCAGTTTCATACCATTTCAAGCAGGGTTCAAGGCCACTAAAGACAGCGAATCATGACCACTCCCTCCCCCATCTTGCAGAGACTGAGCCACGCCCACACTTCCAGGTTTTATAGTCCCTCCCCCTCCAACCAGAAGGGGCGTGGCCTTCATGACATGATTGACAGGAGGGAGAATCTCAGCATTTTTAAAACACTAATAACTCTTTTATTTTTCATCGATGGGAAAAATCCTCAGCACCCGATGAGCAGAGCGTACGTGGTAGCGCTTTTTCTAAAATCAATATAAAGCGCAAACAGGAAGTGGTCAAGATTAGACTTTTAATTATATAGAAGGCAAGGCAGCTCTAATTAGGCAAGGCAGCTCTAATTAGGCAAGGTAGCTCTTATTAGGCAAGGCAGCTCGCATGAGCACATTCAAAGCCAAAGGCAAGGCAGCTCGCTTTAGCACTTTCAAAACCAAAGGCAAAGCAGCTTGCTTTAGCACTTTCAAAACCAAAGGCAAGGCAGCTTGCTTTATCACTTTCAAAACCAAAGGCAAGGCAGCTTGCTTTAGCACTTTCAAAACCAAAGGCAAGGCAGCTCGCTTTAGCACTTTCAAAACCAAAGGCAAGGCAGCTCGCTTTAGCACTTTCAAAACCAAAGGCAAAGCAGCTTGCTTTCGCACTTTCAAAACCAAATGCAAGGCAGCTTGCTTTAGCACTTTCAAAACCAAAGGCAAGGCAGCTTGCTTTAGCACTTTCAAAACCAAAGGCAACGCAGCTTGCTTTAGCACTTTCAAAACCAAAGGCAACGCAGCTTGCTTTAGCACTTTCAAAACCTAAGGCAACACAGCTTGCTTTATCACTTTCAAAACCAAAAGCAACACAGCTTGCTTTAGCACTTTCAAAAGCAATGGCAACACAGCTTGCTTTAGTACTTTCAAAACCAAAGGCAACACAGCTTGCCTTAGCACTTTCAAAACCAAAGGCAACACAGCTTGCCTTAGCACTTTCAAAACCAAAGGCAACACAGCTTTAGCACTTTCAAACCAAAACACACTTTTGCATTTTTAAACTACATTTTCAAACCACATTAAGGGCACTGACAGGTCAGTAAAACCACTCACAGTTTAGTAGACATGTGTTCAGTGTTATTCACAGCTCAGACTGAGATTTGCGACCTCTCGCTCCCCCATCTTGCAGAGAACTGAGGCACCTCCACACATCCGGGTTTTATAGTCCCTCCGGAAGGGGCGTGGCCTTCAGGAGAGAGAATCTCAACATTTTTTAAACACTAATAACTCCTTTATTTTTCATCGATGGGAAAAATCCTCTTGTCCTGCGCAGTGGAGGGGGACTCTGAATAAGATGGCCAAAAATCACAGCCATAACTGGCAGCGTTTTTTCTAAAATCAATATACAGAACAACAGGAAGTGGTCAAGATCAGACTTTTAGTAATATAGATGTACTGAAATGTGGGAAATATTGAGCTGCAGAGTATTTCTGATGATTTAAGGCAAGGCACTTAAAGGTTCTATTAATATCATCCTGTCAAACAATACTTACACTAATCTGCTATGTAAATGTACACTGAAGCAATTTGTAGTTTTGCAAGGAAGATGTGTGACAGATTCATCTGTCTTCATAGAAACATAGAAACATAGAAAATAGGTGCAGGAGTAGGCCATTCGGCCCTTCGAGCCTGCACCGCCATTCAATATGATCATTGCTGATCATCCAACTCAGTATCCTGTACCTGCCTTCTCGCCATACCCCCTGAACCCTTTAGCCACTAGGGCCACATCTAACTCCCTCTTAAATATAGCCAATGAACTGGCCTAAACTACCTTCTGTGGCAGAGAATTCCAGAGATTCACCACTCTCTGTGTGAAAAATGTTTTTATCATCTCGGTCCTAAAAGATTTCCCCCTTATCCTTAAACTGTGACCCCTTGTTCTGGACTTCCCCAACATCGGGAACAATCTTCCTGCATCTAGCCTGTCCAACCCATTAAGAATTTTGTAAGTTTCTATAAGAGCCCCCCTCAATCTTCTAAATTCTAGCGAGTACAAGCCGAGTCTATCCAGTCTTTCTTCATATGAAAGTCCTGACATCCCAGGAATCAGTCTGGTGAACCTTCTCTGTACTCCCTCTATGGCAAGAATGTCTTTCCTCAGATTTGGAGACCAAAACTGTACGCAATACTCCAGGTGTGGTCTCACCAGGACCCTGTACAACTGCAGTAGAACCTCCCTGCTCCTATACTCAAATCCTTTTGCTATGAATGCTAACATACCATTCGCTTTCTTCACTGCCTGCTGCACCTGCATGCCTGCTTTCAATGACTGGTGTATCATGACACCCAGGTCTCATTGCATCTCCCCTTTTCCTAATCGGCCACCATTCAGATAATAGTCTACTTTCCTGTTTTGCCACCAAAGTGGATAACCTCACATTTATTCATATTATACTGCATCTGCCATGCATTTGCCCACTCACCCAGCCTATCCAAGTCACCTTGCAGCCTCCTAGCATCCTCCTCACAGCTAACATTGCCCCCCATAGATTACGTTTTCTCCCAATTACTACATCTTTGTTCATGGAAAATTCGTTGGACTGCATTACTCAGCCGAGTACTATGAATTTCTAGATACTGTATTTATCTTCATTAGCAGAAATAAGCCAGATAAGCCAAAATCTGAGAAGCATGGGTACCTTTACCACTTCAGATATTACTGTGTAGGAAAGAACTGCAGATGCTGGTTTAAATCAAAGATAGACCCAAAATGCTGGAGTAACTCAGCGGGACAGGCAGCATCTCTGTAGAGAAGGAATGTGTGACATTTAGGGTTGAGACCCTTCTTCGGTCTGAAGATATTACTGTCCTTGCCCAGCTTTGTAGATGTGTCTGCAGCAGCGTGTGGATTTCTCTTATGACCTCTTTACTGAAGTGAAGAGAACCTGAGCATTGATCCTTGCTGAAGTTGAACTTACTCTAGAAATACCCTTTCTTGTTCTTTTGTCTAGGAACCTGCCATTCTCCTTGTGAACTATATTAATTGCCGGATATGCGATTGTTTTCCGGATCGTATCACCGGTTGCTCTGCGGCCTTACATCATGGAGCTGGAGGCCTTGCTCGGGACTGACTTTGCGCCCCACCACTGGGGGCGTGGACCTACCATCGGAGCTGATCCCTTGCCTGGGATCGACGCTCCAACTGCAGCCTGTGGATTTGGCATCGCAGAGCTCGCAGTCTCGGGTAGCGACTGAGTCGGGAGCTCCAACGACGCAGAAGGTTCGACTAGCCCCGACCTGGGGTCTGATCGCCTGGCGCGGGGAGCTGATATCCCCCCGATGCAGGTGCTTTGTCGCCCCGACGTGGAGGGCCCGCCGCTGGCTACTTGAGCCAAGATCGTCCCGTCAACTGAAGGCTCGAGGTCCCTGACCGTGGGAGAACAAAAGGAAGAGATTGAACTTTTTTTCACCTTCCATCACAGTGAGGGATGTGGAGGAATCACTGTGGTGGATGTTCATGTTAAAATATATTTTGTGTGTTCTGTTGCTTTTTAATGGTATGACTGTGTGGCAAATCAAATTCCTCGTATGTTGCAAAACACACTTGGCTAATAAAGTATGATTATGATTATTATGATTTCTGTGACCAGGAGAAAAGTTTGCCAAGTCAACCATGGGGAATCAACCTCATTCAACACATGATTTAAACAATAAACTATATCAGGACCCACCAAATCACTCATTGTAGATCAAATGTATGTGGGTGATTCCAGAAATGCAAGCAGTTTGAAACAATCCTGCAATCAACCCAAAGATTGTGAATGATTCCTTTAATTTGTGTTTATTGGGAGTGGTCTATCAGTTCTTCTTAACATAAGACAACCATAGGCTGCAGTGTAGTTTCAAGAATAACAATTCCATTTACACTGACTTCATTATTGCCTACTCTGCATAGGACTGGCAGTCATTAGGTAATTCCAGTAATTGTTTCCGTGTGTTTTGGATATCAATTCAATCATTCTGACGTTGTTTCATATCTCAGAAATTGATGCTACACAATCAAAGTGGTAATTGCTCTTGATACCAGGTTGTGATCTGGTCCTTGTTTGGCATGGATTATGTTTTCTCCCAATGACTACATCTTTGTTCCAGAAAAAAATATTTTTTCTTGATGCTGTATTTCTCTTCATTAGCAGATGTAATTAGATTTGAGTTGACTGCTCCTGTCGAAAGGCATTGAATGGTACATGAAGACTAATTTGCAACACTGCTTCAAGGATATCCTTTCAGTAGGAAATAAAGCTGCAAGGTTTTAATGCTAAAGAACACATTTGGGATTTATTTTAGTAAAGCTTACTTCGGAATGAGGGTAAAATCACAAAGACATTCAGTATAACAAACAATTACAAAATAAAGACATTCTTGATAAGAAACGTATCAATGGTGCTAAACTATCCATATAATAATTTCAGTGTTTTGTATTGACCCTCTGAAATTGCAGAGACCAATGTACTGCTGTGTCTATATTAGTAGACATTGTGTAATGGCTGGGGTGGATTTCTGGGAACAGGAGTTTTCTAGATTGATGAATGAAAGATCTTCCTTATATTTTAAGTCAAGGTATCAGAACAGTTTGAGAAGATGAAGAGAACTAATAGAGCATGAAAGAAAGCTTGCTGAGAATATAAAATCTGACTGTAAATGTTTATTTAGATATGTGAAGAGGAAAAGATTAGTGAAGCCAAATGTAGATCCCTTACAGTCAGAAACAGGTGGAATTATAATGGGAAAGAAGGAAATGGCAGACCTTCGCTAAGGAAGACACAAACAATCTCCCAGAAATACAAGGGGACCGTGGATCTAGCATGAGAGAGGAACTGAAGGAAATTCACGTTAGTCATCATAATCATCATAATCGTAATTTATTAGCCAAGTATGTTTTGCAACATATGAGGAATTTGGTTTGCCATACAGTCATACCAAAAAAGCAACAAGCCCCAAACCTACATAAAAATTGACGTAAACATCCACCACAGCGGCTCCTCTACATTCCCCACTGTGATGGAAGGCAATAAAGTCTTATCTTCTTCCCTCCTTTCCTCTCGCGGTTGGGGGAGTCAAACCATCCGCAGCCGGTGATCGAGCTCCCACGTCGGGGTGGTCTAAACTCCTGCATTGGGGCGGTCAAACTCCTGTGGCTTGGAGTTCCTGAAATCTGTCCTAACCAGGGACCGCGAGCTTCACTATGTTTAAGTCCGCAGCACCCGCAGTTTGGAGCACCAAAGACCGGCCCTTGGCAAAGGGATCGCCTGCTCCGAGATGTTAAAGTCCACAGGCTCTGCGGTTTTGGAGCTCTAGAAGTCCCAAGCTCCACGATGTTAGGCTCCAGTGCAGACGGAGATACGACACGAAAACCATAGAAGAAAGAGACAAGGAAAATATCCCCCACACAATACAAAACTAAAGATAAACTAAAACATACATTTTACAACAAACTAAAAATACAAATGAAGGAAAAGACGAAGACAGACCGTTGGCAGCCATCCTGTGGAGCCCTCAAAGGAAATGGTGTTCGGTAAATTCTTGGGACTAAAGGCAGATATATCCCCAGGGCCTGATGGTTTGCATCCCAGAGTACTCAAGGAGGTGGCCCTAGAAATCGTGGATGCATTGGTGATCATTTTCCAATGTTCTCTCGATTCTGGATCAGTTCCTGTGGACTGGAGGGTAGCTAATGTAACCCCATTTTTTAAGAAAGGAGGGAGAGAGAAAACAGGGAATTATAGACCAGTTAGCCTGACATTGGTAGTGGGGAAGATGCTTGAGTCAATTATTAAAGATGTAATAGCAATGCATTTGGAAGGCAGTGACAGGATCAGTCAAAGACAGCATGGATTTATGATGGGGAAATCATGCTTGACTAATCTTCTGGAATTGTTTGAGGATGTAACAAGTAGAATGGATAAGGGAGAGCCAGTGGATGTGGTATATCTGGACTTTCAAAAAGTCTTTGACAAGGTCCCACACAAGAGATGCAAAATTAGGGCACATGGTATTGGGGGTAGGGTATTAACATGGTTGGCAGACAGGAAGCAAAGAGTAGGAATTAACGGGTCCTTTTCAGAATGGCAGGCAGTGACTAGTGAGGTGCCGCAAGGCTCAGTGCTGCGACCCCAGTTATTTACAATATATATTAACGATTTAGATGAAAGAATTAAATGTAACATCTCCAAGTTTGCTGATGACACAAAGCTGAGTGGCAGGGTGAGCTGAGAGGAGGATGCTATGAGGCTGCAGGGTGACTTGGATAGGTTGGGTGAGTGGACAGATGTTTGGCAGATGCAGTATAATATGGTTAGATGTGAGGTTATCCACTTTGGTGGCAAGAACAAGAAGGCAAATTATTATCTGAATGGTGTCAGATGAGGATAGGGGTAGGTGCAATGAGACCTGGGTGTCCCTGTAAGTAAGCATGCAGGTTCCTCAGGCAGTGAAGAAAGCAAATGGTATGTTGGCCTTCATAGCAAGAGGATTTGAGTATAGGAGCAAGGAGGTCCTACTGCAGTTGTACAGGGCCCTGGTGAGACCGCACCTGGAGTATTGTGTGCAGTTTTGGTGTCCTAGTTTGAGGAAGGACTTTCTTGCTCTGGAGGGAGTGGAGCGTAGGTTCACCAGGTTAATTGCCAGGATGGTGGGACTGATATATGATGGATTGACTGGGCTTATATTCACCAGAATTTAGAAGGATGAGACGGGATCTTATAGAAACATATAAAATTCTTAAGGGATTAGACAGGCTAGATGCAGGAGGCAGTGGAGGCTAATTCACTGGATGTATTCAATAAGGTTGAATATAGCTCTTAGGGCTAATGAATCAAGGGATATGGGGAGAAAGCAGGGATACTGATTCTGGATGATCAGCCATGATCATATTGAATGGCTCGAAGGGCTGCATGGCCTACTCTTGCACCTAGTTTCTATGTTTCTAAGTCTTGAACTGCTTAGATCTTTATTTCAAAGATCAATTCCAAAGGAAGGTTGATCAGATTACGTGTGGGTAAAAACCCTTTTATAATTCAGAAAACGTCTTCCACCTAGCACGACAACTCACAGTACACATCTGAAACTTGAAGGAAGTACGGAAATACTCCAAAAACCTCATGGAATTGCACCAATATCAATGAAATATTTATTTGTCTGTTTGATTTTTTAAAATATATATACTGAACTTTTTGTTTCTGTTTATTTTGGGATTTACAGTACTACGTTTACATATCTGTTGTTCTGCTGCAAATAAGAATTTCATTGTTCCATTTTGGGACATATAACAATAAACACTTTCGACTCAACTCTCTTGAACATTCAACTTGTCGGTAGTTCACGATTTCACTAACTATTACAAATGGAAACTTGCTTATTATGCTGATAACTTTTGCATGAGATTAAGTCAAGCCCAAGCGAAGCACTGCTCCAAATGGCAAAGTTTAAATTGAATCAAACATTGTGCTCAAAGTTGTAGTTCACATTAAAGCAACATTTTATTTAAACTGACAAAAGTTTACATAAAATCAACATTATTCGTCGATTTATATCATCCTCCACTTCTGACTAAATATGGTTGTAAATTGTATCACCCACCTGCTAGGTCTACCATAACCGAATGAATGGGATGAGGTCATTATAATGGATAAATAGTTTCCTTATAGATTCAGGATTTACTATGCCCAATTAAAATGCATACGGGAATTAGGTAGCAATTTCCTGAATGATTAAGCTACTAATTATTAATAGCTGGCTAGGTACATTTTTCAATGTTATCAAAGGTTATGAAGGTTCTTAATCAAAGCAACTTGATTAAGCAATTTCCTGAACTATTAAATGGTTCTGCGCATATATTTAAGATGTTGCTGTTAATTACTCCTTACTTACACAATGCTGTGACACTTTTAGTTACATCATTCTATTGTTGGAAAGAACTTTGCACAGAAGCCTTTCGAATTGCATGGATACATAAATAAATAACATGTTGCATTAGTAACTATCTTTTTCCCATAAACACATCTTATTTTCAGGAAGATACCAAAGAGAATGGTACTTGATTCCAGTAAATGGAAGTAGCTTTATTATATGGGTTTAGACCAAAAGAGAACATGTGAAGGGAAATGTGTAGGTATGAACAGCAGAGTTCCTGGTTTATATCGAAGATAGACACAAAATGCTGGAGTAACAGGCAGCATCTCTGGAGAAAAAGAAGAGATGATGTTTCGGGTCAGAACCCTTCTTCAGGCTGAAAGTGGAGGTGTGGGGTATAAACTGGAGGTGACAAAAAGGCCGCAACAAATCAGGGCCAGCAACCGATGGCCCCAGGAAGAGTGGAGCCCTAAATGGCCCATTGTTGTTTAGGGAAGGTGTGATAACAAGAGGGATACAAGGTTACGATTAGTGGAACTAGTAGGACAACTAGGGCAGCACCCCCCACTGATGGCTGTCCAGGTATTTTACACTGATGGCTGTCCAGATATTTTAAGATGGATGATGTAGAATCGTCCACATGTGTGCTGGCCGATTGGAGAATTGAGGTGTAACTATTTAATATATTGGAATTAACAGTCAAGGGTGCTTGTAGCATAGCCACAGGCATGGAAATGGTACTTAAAATGTGAAATCGTTTTGCTCGGGATGAATCTGAGATGGAAGCAGGAACAAGCCCACTGAAAACTTGCCCAATTATGTCTAGACATCAAATGGGTTCAGCGGGAACCTATTGTACCATGATAGGTATATCACTGGGACGCACAAGTTCCACCAATAGCAGCTGCTGGTAATCACTGTAGTTCCTTTCTGCCTTAACTGCAAGGGGTCAAGAATAAAGAACCATGCTGCAGGAAAGACATACAGTGGAATTGGAAGAAGTGTTAATGAGAATGCTGAACCATTGCTTATTCAAGGAGACTGATAGGGATGTTTAAGGTCATCTTGATGATTCAGGAAGCATCTAGAAGTATACAGAATGAAAATGTGGCTATGCATCTTAAAATGCTCGTACTTTCTGCTGAGGTGGAGCAAAATGTTGTTGTGCATGTTTGCAAGGGGATCCTTCAGGTTATGAGAGTGATGGGTCACTTGATGGTGCTTTGAGCTGAAAGGAGAGTGAGGCAGTTAAATGTCAAACTTAAATACAACCTTTGACTGAAGCATGTTGAGTCCTATGGAAATGAGAAAAGTTAACGCAATACTGAAGTGGGGCAAAGCTGCATGATAATAAACAAAAATGTGATAACTTGATAAATGGGTTTCCAATGGATAATCTTAGAAGGGGCATTAAGCGGATATTCTTCCAGGGTCCTGGAACAACCATTTCTTGTTCAGGTGTAGCACCTAAAATCTGGCTGATACTTGATCTGATTTCCAGGCTAATGTGCCAAAAGGAAATGTTTTAATCTTTTCCAGTAAAGCAAAGCGAAACAGCATTTTCTTACACTCTAATTGTTAAACTTGGTAAAATTTGGAATTTTGTGAAAGCTGTAGAAACTTCCCTCTCTCCGAGCCCAAAAATTACGTGTTTACTTGTTCACTTGTTTTACGATACGATACGATAGAACTTTATTTACCCAAGGAGGGAAATTGATCTGCCAACAGTCATAAAAACATAAAATATATGAAACATGAAATTAAAGTGACGAGTGGAAAGGATTGGGGGATGTGCAAAGATTGGGGAGAGGGGAGGGGTGTCTACCCCACGACAGAAGGGGGAGGAGTTGTCGAGTTTGATAGCCACTGCTCTTTTACTTCTGTTTGCATGCTTGAGAGTTTTGAAAATACACCCAGTTATGTTGATGGTTAGTTGATAGAGATCAATATTATCTATGATTTGTGGATTTTGTCAAGAAATGTGGAAAACACAGATCTTTCCATCTGAATTTCAAAATGACACCTGGACTGGTGGAATGTTGTCAGCTGTGTATTTCAAGTTTTAAAGCAAGTACAGATTGTTCATGCAATGTAAGCCGTGGAACAGTACTGAGCAATACAAGCTGCATGATAATAAAAGAGCAAAACATGAAGTGCTGAAGGAACTCCGTGGATCAGGCAGTGCAGAATTTGGAATAAAGACACGCAGTTGTAAAAATTTTGGTTGTGAAATTGAGATTCATGAGATTGCTAAAATCTGTGACCATCTGCTTAAACAATAATATCTTTAACATGAACAACAAGGAAACTTCAAACTTAACTTCGTACTGATACCTCTAGTAATGCTGCAGGGTCAAATTTTATGTGAAGCCTAGTGACTATTTTTCATGAATCAGCCAAGAACAACAGATCTTTTCTCTGCACACTCTCACTCACACACGTAGACAATAACGAACACACCCACACCCACACCCACACCCACACCCACACCCACACCCACACCCACACCCACACAAACACATGCTTTTAAAAACGTACGCATACACATCTCATCGAAATAGACTGCTTGGTACCAGGTGATCTCATGGGTATTGGGAGGTCAGGTTTGCAGGTTTACAAAATTAGCTGTGAAAAATAGTGACTTATTCAATGTTTTGTGACCCCCTTGATCAGTGAACGAATGTATGAGCCTAGATGGGAGTGTAATGAATAAAGGCAATTCACCCCATAAAGACAAGTTTGCCGGTCAAGATAAGGGTAATGATAGACTGGTTGTAGTGCAGGTGGAATTTGTTGAAATGATTACATAATGCAGAAATTGTAGTTAGAGTTGAAAGGCGAGCCAGGTTTGTGTGACCTATCTGAGAGGAAATAAGACAACAATAAGTGAGAATGAAATGATTTGAGAAATAGACTTCCAATGAGATTTGGTAATATTAGCAGACATAAATAAAATACTGAGTGCCTTCTGGGAGCAGCACAGTGGCACAGCAGTAGAGTTGTTGCTGTACAGCATCAGAGACCCAGGCTCGATCCTGACTACAGGTGCTGTTTGTACGCAGTTTGTACGTTCTTATTGTGATGGGTTTTCTCCAGGTGCTCCGATTTCCTCCTGCACTCCAAAGATATACAGGTTTGTAGGTTAATTGGCTTCGGTAAAATGGTAAATTGTAACTAGTGTGCAGGATAGTGCTAGTGTATGATCATTGGTTGGCACGGACTTGATGGGCCGAAGAGCATGTTTCCGTGTTCACTTGTCAAAAATTCTCCGAGATTGTTGGATTTGCAGTGCTTCATGTTTGGGTGTTTTCTGCACAATTGTCTATTTTGGTCAAGAATCAAGAGAGTCAAGTCAAGAGTATGTAATTGTCATATGTGCTGAGAATGGAACAATGAATTACTGACTGTAGGAGAAACAGGGATTGCATACTATTGCAAAATGATGGGAACAGAGATCGAGAGCAGGAATACAGGTAGGAAAGCACCTTCTTGAGTAGTTTGTGCCAAACAGCTGGCAATTCATAAATCTAAAAAAAACTGCTTGGAAGAGTCTGTAATCTGAATTAAACAAGCAAGTCACCGCACAGGACAATGTTAGAAGGAAGTAACTGCAAATGCTAGTTTACAACAAAAGATACAAAGTGCTGGAGTAACTCAGTGGGCCAGGTGACAATTGTTGGGCCACTGCAAGAGTTCACAAGTTGGTGAGAAATGAACTTAGTGTGAGGTGCTCCAGCATGGTAATATTGATTGTGTCTGGCACAGAAACTGTAATACTGAATCTTCAAAAGTATCATTTACAGTGGCTTGCAAAAGTATTCATACCCCTTGAACTTTTCCACATTTTGTCACGTTACAACCACAAACGTAAATGTATTTTATTGGGATTTTATGTGATAGACCAACACAAAGTGGCGCATAATTGTGAAGTAGAAGGAAAATGATACATGGTTTTCAAATTTTTTTACAAATAAAACACTGAAAAGTGTGGCGTGCAAAAGTATTCAGCCCCCTTTACTCTGATACCCCTAAATAAAATCCAGTGCAACCAATTGCCTTCAGAAGTCACCTGATTAGTAAATAGAGTCCACTTGTGTGTAATCTAATCTCAGTATAAATACAGCTGTTCTGTGAAGGCCTCAGAGGTTTGTTAGAGAACATTAGTGAACAAACAGCATCATGAAGCCCAAGGAACGCACCAGACAGGTCATGGATAAAGTTGTGGAGACGTTTAAAGCAGGGTTAGGTTATAAACAAATATCCCAAGCTTTGAACATCTCACGGAGCACTGTTCAATCCATCATCCGAAAATGGAAAGAGTATGGCACAACTGCAAACCTACCAAGACATGGCCATCCACCTAAACTGACAGGCTGGGCAAGGAGAGCATTGATCAGAGAAGCAGCCAAGAGACCCATGGTAACTCTGGAGGAGCTGCAGAGATCCACAGCTCAGGTGGGAGAATCTGTCCACAGGACAACTATTAGTCGTGCACTCCACAAATCGGGCCTTTATGGAAGAGTGGCAAGAAGAAAGCCATTGTTGAAAAAAAGCCATAAGAAGTCCCGTTTGCAGTTTGCCACAAGCCATGTGGGGGACACAGCAAACATGTGGAGGAAGGTGCTCTGGTCAGATGAGACCAAAATTGAAGTTTTTGGCCTAAATGCAAAACGCTATGTGTGGCGGAAAACTAACACTGCACATCACCCTGAACACACCATCCCCACTGTGAAACATGGTGGTGGCAGCATCATGCTGTGGGGATGCTTTTCTTCAGCAGGGACAGGGAAGCTGGTCAGAGTTGATGGGAAGATGGATGGAGCCAAATAGAGGGCAATCTTGGAAGAAAACCTGTTAGAGTCTGCAAAAGACTTGAGACTGGGGCGGAGGTTCACCTTCCAACAGGACAACGACCCTAAACATACAGCCAGAGCTACAATGGAATGGTTTAGATCAAAGCATATTAATGTGTTAGAATGGCCCAGTCAAAGTCCAGACCTAAATCCAATTGAGAATCTCTGGCAAGACTTGAAAATTGCTGTTCACAGACGCTCTCCATCCAATCTGACTGAGCTTGAGCTATTTTGCAAAGAAGAATGGGCAAACATTTCAGTCTCTAGATGTGCAAAGCTGGTAGAGACATACCCCAAAAGACTTGCAGCTGTAATTGCAGCGAAAGGTGGTTCTACAAAGTATTGACTCAGGGGGGCTGAATACTTTTGCACGCGACACTTTTCAGTTTTTTATTTGTAAAAAAATTTGAAAACCATGTATCATTTTCCTTCCACTTCACAATTATGCACCACTTTGTGTTGGTCTACCACATAAAATCCCAATAAAATACATTTACGTTTGTGGTTGTAACGTGACAAAATGTGGAAAAGTTCAAGGGGTATGGAAACTTTTGCAAGCCACTGTACCTCTGTTATTTGCTTTTGGAAGTATCATCTCTGAAGAGCCTAAAGACAATACGGGTTTCTATTCAGCATTAGCAGAATGAAACATGTCACGGATGCATAGTTCTCCAGACCCTCTTCACAAATTGGCACTCTGCGAAGAGGTGGGCAATCATCTCTTCTCCATAGCTGACTTCCTGGGGGCAGCATGCATGGGGTGGAAGAATACGACGTAACGGGAAGGATCTGACTGGGAGAACCCCCGTTCAAGATCTCTCCGATGCCACACATAGCTGTTCTCCATGGCTAAACATCATAGACCGCTCTTCAATTGGCCCTGGGTAGCAGTCTGAGACCATCTAGAGTAAGGCCGACTTCTGTATGTACTCAAAATCCACCTTTATTGGAAGCCCACAAGATGCAGAGCAATATGACGGGGATCACATTCCACTTAGGGGAGAGTCTAGGACCAGAGGCCGTTGCATCAGAATAAAAGGACATACCTTTAGAAAGGAGATGAGGAAGAATTTCTTTAGTCAGAGGGTGGGAAGAGATAAATTTATTTCTGCCCCATGCAAAAATCCTCAGGCCATCCTGAATCAAACAAGGGAAGACAGATTAGTTGATGGGCTGCTTGATAAACATAATTGGAGATGCACTTTAAGTCTTAGTTTACAGTTCATACTAACAAAGCTGATATTCATAAGTTTAGTCCAAGCTTGGCACAGACTTATAATGAGTTTGTTTAAAAGAACATCAGTGCACCGAGATTTCAATTGGGTAACTGTGGCCACAATATGTCTTCAATAGTCGTTGATTTAAGGTACACAAAGTTGATTTAGTTTAGTTTAGTTTATTGTGCCGAGGTACAGTGACAGGTTTTTGTTGCGTGCTAACTAGTCAATGGAAAGCAAAACATGATTAGAATTGTGCCATCCACAGTGTACATGATAAAGGGAATAACGTCCAGTGCAATATAAAGTCCAGTAAAGTACGATTACAAATAGTCAGAGCATCTCCAGTGAGATCGATAGTCGTTCAGGACTGCTCTTTAGTTGTGGTAGGCTGACAGTTGCCTGACAACAGCTGAGAAGAAACTATCCCTGAATCTGGAGGTGTGCATTATAAGTACAGGCTCCAATTGCAAGATTACTTCAGAGTTATTCAACACAGAAACAGATCCTTTCCCATCACAGATAGACACAAAATGCTGGAGTAACTCAGTGGGTCAGGCAGCATTCAGCCTGAAGAAGGGTTCCGACCCAAAACGTCACCTAGTCTTTTTCTCCAGAAGTGCTGCCTGACCTGCTGAGATACAGCAGCTTTTTGTGTCCCTCAAGAATTCCAGACTCCAACCACCTGGATGATAAAAATCTTTGCTCCTTCTGGAAAAAACACTCACTGGTTGTTGAAGCACAATCTGTGAATTTTTGAAGATATCTTGACACAAACTGGCAAACTGGGAAGTCCAGTTCTGCAGGGTGTGCAGTTCACCCATAAACCATTGCTGGCATGGTATAGCCTGAGTAAACTCAGTTTTGAATGATTGCAACGAAAACTTCATTCTAATGCCACGCAAATATGAATAAAGGAAATCTCTTTCTATTAATGGGTGGCTTGATAGCACAGTGGTAGATTTGCTGCCTTACAATGCCAGAGACCCGGGTGCGATCCTGACTATGGGTACTGTCTGTATAGAGTTTGTGCATTCTCTCTGTGAGCGCGTGGGTTTTCTCTGGGTGCTCTGGTTCCCTCCCACACTCCAAAGACCTGCAGGTTTGTAGGTTAATTGGCTTTGGTAAAAAAATGATAAAATTGTCCCTAGTGTGTAGGATAATGTTACTGTATGGGGTGATTGCTGGTCGGTGCAAACTTGGTGGGCCAAAGGGCCTGTTTCTACTCTGCATCTTTAAAATCTAAAGTCTAAAATGCATACTGAAGCAACAGTGCATAATGTTAATCATGTACAATTCTGTGGAATCTTTTTTATTTATTCCCGGAAATAAAAATTGATTTAGTCACTTGCATGAAAACTTAGACAATACTCCCAGTTATATTCATAATTCGTTAATACATTTTAATCACATTCTATGTACTTTAGATCAATATCACCCCATACATGTCAAAGGTGTATTATGACAAAGTTACAGGGAAAGCGCAGAGCCTTAAATTTTCATTTCAAAAGTATACATCTGTCAATGGAATGTTGTAAGGGCATGTTTCAGGTTTAACAGTGTTACCTGGAAATTGGTTCCATGGATGAAGAAAAAAGCAGATAACTTGATGATCAAGTATCTCATTGTTGACTCACCCTGGAATTTCCCAACCACACACACACTTGTATACCTCATCCATCAGACTGCTGGGACTCATGGAGCCAAGGGGCATTGACAGGTCAGGTTTATTGGTTTACATGTTATTGTAGAAAAATAGTGGTTTGATGGTTACTTTATAATTGTCTGAGGGAGTGAATTAATTTGCAAGCCAGAATGGGAGTACTTTGAGGAAAGGTAGACACAAAATGCTGTAGTAACTCAGTGGGACAGACAGCATCTCAGGAGAGAAGGAATGGGTGACGTTTCAGGTCGAGACCCTTCTTCAGACTGTCCCGCTGAGTTACTCCAGCATTTTGTGACTACCTTTGATTTAAACCAGCATCTGCAGTTCTTTCCAACACGTATTTTGAGGAAAGGCAGTTCTCCCAAGAAGGGCAGTTCTAGTGTTCAACATGAAGGTAACAATGCACAGGCATTAGTGCGGATGGAAATTGATGCCATGTCACTTGATGAAGAAATTGTAACTGGAAATGGAAGAGAGGTAGACGAGAGAATGTGACAACTCCCTGAGTGGAGGTGAGAAAACACATGATCAATTGTGCAATTGGTTCCTTGGACACTGAGAGATGGCTGTGTGTTAAAGAACCCAGGGCTGTGGTGATACTGTGGTGACAATAAACGAGAAGTGATAACTCCATAAATTAGATTGGGTAATAAGAGACGGAAAGAGAACACCTTCTTTGATGGGATTGGATTTGGAGTGCATCCTTTTGAGGTATCTGCTGGTAAGAGCTGTGCACATGTCCATTTTGCTGGAGAAGCAGGAATTGCAAAATATTGCACTGTGAAGGCAACAAAGAACAAGAGAAGAAGGAATCCATTACAGGTCTATCAACGGTGGACGCCATAATGTTGAGAAACAAATAAACAAATCAAAGCATCAGAGTGTAGACACAAGGAACGTAGTTAAGTTTAGTTTAGAGGGACAGCATGGAAACAGGCCTTTGGTCCAACATGTGCACGCCGACCATTGATCACTTAGTCACATTAGTGCTCTGCTATATCACTTTCTCATCCACTCCATACACACAGTAAGGGGAAATTACAGTCTAATTAAACTGCAAACCCATACATTTTTAGGATATGAGAGGAAACTGGAGCACCTAGAGGAAACCCATTCAGTTACAGGCAGAACGTGCAAACTCCACACAGACAGCATCCGTACAGCATTTCTGGAAGACGTGGATAAGCGGCCTTTCTAGTCTGGATCCTTCTTCAGACTGGAGAAAGGTCCCAAACTTAAACATTGCTTATGTTTGTGTCACTATGTGTATTAATTTAGAGCAAAGTATCAAGCTGGTTAGAGCAATTGACCAGGGTGGGATGTTCCAGAGGGGAAAGTGATCTGAGTTCAAAGCCTGTGGAACAATGTGTATTATGAGTATACTGAATTAAACATTTTGCTTGAATAATGACATGACGTTTTTTGAACGAGAAGACGATTCATAATTTTGAAAGTTGTGTAACAGCAATGTACAAAAGGAAATAACTTACAGGAGTTTCAAGACAATTATTGGAATATTGCAAGAGTTCACAGAGCGGAAATAAAGCTTTGGTCGGATGTGCCGTGGGGATAATAACATTGATTGCCCATCTGACAGTTGATTCTGATTTTTCTAATGATAGGTTTACCTCTGTAATTTGCTATTGAATGCAGCAACTAGTAAATACAGGTCTGTATGCTCAGCACAATCAGTGATATGACCTCAACCTCATCCCACCTCCTGTTCTAAGGAGAAGGGCAGGGAGAGCAGAGGTCAGGCACTTGTGATTCAGAATGGACAATGTGATGGGAGTGGCAGCAGATTGCTGCATCATTGTCCATTTAGTCCTCAAGCTGCTTACTTACAGGATGTTCATGTACTCTTTGCACACAAGGATGTCAGTTCTCATGACCTCTCTGACAGCATACGTAGCTGTTCTTCATGGCCAATAATACCAGACTGCTCTTTCAACTTGCCCTATGCAGCAATCTGAAGCCACCCCATCTAGAGCAAGCTCCTGTTTGGACTTAAAGGGAATTGGAATAGTCTGACAGCAGACACTCAATAGACTAAAAATGACACGATAATAGTCATCGAGATCCATCCAAGAGAAACTCCTACAAGAAATAAGACAGAAATCACATGCTGATTTGTGTCATCAGCTCTACAATCCCCATTTTGTTTGAGGCTACCCATCGCAACACAACCATTTAAAACAAATCAGTAATAGTAGAGATAGTAATAGTAGAGATGAGAGAACAGCCATAAAAATATAACAATCAGATCCAAATGTTGTTAGCTGACAGATCATTCTGCCATTACAAATGAATATTAATCAATTGTGCACTGTCGCAAACCTTCAAATTGCCAAGTGGCACAATGGTTCAAAAATAAATCTTAATTGGAGTCTCATATGAGGCTTTTCGATGCTGAATGTAAGAGTATAGATAATGTTCATACATTCTATGTGCGCAAAATCCCAGTACCATATGGTGCCTGTGAATTGGCTGTTCGCAGATGGGGATCAGCGTTGTGATCCACGTCCTGCCTGCTTCAAAATGGCATCTGTTGTACTGGTTCCCAAGCAGGGCATGGTGGCCTGCCTCAACAACTACCTTCCGGTGCACTTAATAACGTTAATAATTTTATATGTTTCTATATAATGAATTGATAATGAAGTGTCATTGTTGAGTCATCCTAATATATCTCAACACACGCATACATACATGCGGACACTGAATGGATTGCACCAATATTTTCCTACTTTCACAATATTGACACTGTTTATATTTTTAGCCTCTGATGCTTTCTTGTGGAGTTGCCACATCAACTGAAGAGAGCGTGCCTGTGAAGGTGAGGAGCATGGTGAAGAAAGATATTGATGGTAATCTTGTGAAAGGAAATGATTACAAGAAGGAAACTGAGAATAAAATCAGATGAATTGATAAAACTCCCTTCCTTTACAGCATCATCCATTTGTAGGCGTTGTACTATGTTCCTTGGAACAGTTTAGACTTTGGACTTTTAGACTTTAGAGATAGAGCATGGAAACAGGCCTTTGGCCCACCTGGTCCGCACTGACCAGTGATCACCCCATACACTAGCACTATCCCACACACTAGGGACAATTTACATTTTAAAGAAACAGTAAATTTACATTTTACAGCTAACCGACAAACCTGCACGTCTTTGGAGTGTGGGAGGAAACTGAAGCTCTTGGAGAAAACCCACGCGGTTACAGGGAGAATGACGAACTCCATACAGACAGCACCCATAGTCAGGATCGAACCTGAGACTCTGGTGTTGTAAAGCAGCAACTCTACCACTGTGCCACTGTGCCGCCCACCCTGCTGTGGGTATGTGCACCTCATCAAACAACTGTATGTCAAGGGAGTATGAGCCCGACAGATGCAAGGTAACCTGCATCTCTTAGAAGTCAGTTTGCACATATATTTTTACCTCATACTGTGCTCGGAGAGGCAAGCATTCACGAGCAGATGGGTTAATATTCATTGTTGCTTCTTCTTCATCTTGCGTATGGCGTGCACAGCCTAAAGTTGTAGGACAACTTGTTCTATTTGATCTGACTTGATTGTGCACGCCAGGTTGATTGCATTCGTCGAAACAGGGCAGACCACGTGAAGGTTGCAATCTCCCACCCCTTCATTGTTGCTGACCTGACCATAAAGGATCATACTGGTGTAATCAGTAACAATAGTTTAAATGCAAAATATTTTAAAAATATTGTTCTCCCGAAGTAAAAGACAGAACATGGCAAAGTGATTGCCAGATTGTAATGAAATTCCTGTTACTTTCAGGAATTAGCCACCTGAGCCTAACTGACATTAATCCAATTGGAAATTTGCATCGCACCGATTGTTCATTTCCAGGCATATTTACGCAGGCTGTAATCACTTATAATACATTTCTAAGCATAATTCTTCCCCAAAAGACGGTAAGAGAAAATGTGTGCAGTGAAGTTATACTGTTCAATATTAGCAACAATCCAACAATCTATAAATATCTCTGGTATTTAATGAAATCATTAATAACTGCTCTTGATAAATTTGATGACAAGGGAATTTAATATAAAACTTTTAATTTTTGTAACTACTTAGCTTCAGCGTATAAGCAATGCAAAACATATGTACTTCACTATCTATATCTATCTATATATCTAGATATAAAACTTTCATCTTTTCCTCTTCCGGTTTGCGTTATTTTAAAATTTGCGCAAAAACGGTACCCGATAGTGCCACGATTTTTCGCCACCTTACTCGTCATTCTCTTGTGCTGCAAGTGCATCAAGTTTTGTTCCGATCGGTGAAATATTACAAAGGTTATTGGTCTTCTCTCCTGTCATTCGCCGGGACCGCGACGCCCCTTCCGGCACCTGCTGTCAATCACCGGCAGCGAGAATAAAGCTGAAGGAGCGGAGTGAGCAGAGTGTAGGCAGGACTGTGTTCGCGGGCGGGGGGGGGAGCTGTGTTGGCGGGCGGAGGCTATGTTCACGGGCGAGCGGGGGCTGTTTTCCACAGGCGGGCCTGTGTCCGCTGGCGGCGACGGCAACCACCATGACCAGCTGGGATCCGCTGGATGTAGCTGGGGCTGGGAGCCGCTGAGTGTGACAGGAGCCGGGGACGGGAGCCGCTGAGTGTCTGGAGCCGGGTCCTGGCGCCAGTGAGTGTGGTCAGAGCTGTGAGCTGCAGAGCCCACACACCCCCCTCCTCCCCTCACACACCCCCCTTCCCCCCTCCCACATACATCCCCTCCCTTACCCCCACAACCCCCCTCCCTGCCCCACACACCCCGCCCACACACTCATCGCCTCCACCCCCCACACCGCTCCCACACACCCCTCCTCCCCCACACCCCCAATACACCCCCTACGCCAAACACCCCCCCCACACACAACCCCTCCCCCCACACCCCCTTCCCCACACAGCCCTTCCCCCACACACCCCCTCCCCCACACACCCGCTCCCCTACAAACCCCTCTCCCACACCTCACTCCCCCTCCCCCACACCCACATTCCCCCTCTCCCCACACCAATCCCTCCCCCCACGCCCCCCTCCCCCACACCCCCCTCCCCCACACCCACCGCCCCCACCTCCCCTCACGCACCCCCTCCCTCCCTCCCCCGCCCCCTCCCCACTCCCTCCCCACTCTCTCCCCCACCCCGCGCAGTAATACCTGCATGTTCTACGTCACAATGGGAACTCAATGGGCGGGATTGGCTGCGCCGCCGGAGAGCCGCTAAGAGTGGATGGGGGAGTGTTGAGGGAGGATGGAGTGAGTGCGTGGGAGGGGGGGGAAGGCAGGGGGCGGAGTGGGGGGATGAGGCGAGGAGGGGGAATCAGGGGCATCACAATGGGAACCTGTCAGCCGTGCCCACGCAGTTGGGGGCTATGCGTGAGTGGTGGAATATTGCGTTGGGGGACCAGGCCTCCCGTGTGAGAATGGGACCCAACAGGTCCCACTTAGTCTAGTATAGTATTCATTTAAATTCCAAATCTAGCCAGGTTTGCTTCCTGTCAAACGAAATTGCTATTTATGTCTTCCTTCATTGACTTAGTTAGGTCAGGTTGTAAATATTTTAGAAGAAGAATGAAGAATGCTATGCTTTCCTCTATTTTGGCCGGATGGAAACTCCAAAGTTTACCAGGTCAAAAATATCTGTATTAAGTTTCAACTTATTTTATTTTTCCCCTCTGGACTGTGAGTATTGGCAGGCTATCTGAGTGTGGAAGCCATCATAGCCAATTCCTATCCTGGCCACATCCGATGCAGGCACAAGTTCCAATAAGAGCTGCTGCACGGTAATCTTTTCCATGTTGCTGTGTATTGGGAGGTGATATGTGAGCCACTATTGTAGACCTGCCAGGTATTGCAATAAATAAACTCTAGATGACACTAGTAGTTTCATAATGTGCTAACTCTGTTGAAAATTAGCTCCAGCTACCACAAATGCCAGTCACACAGGTCATTACATAATTGTGTCAAAATAAAAAATGCTGGAGGAACTCAGCGTGCCAGGTAGCATCTGTGGGGGAAATGGACAGATGACGTTTCGGGTCAGGATCTTTCTTCAGTCTGAAGAAGGGTCCCAACCCGAAACATTGTCTTGTAGCGGCGCCTGCTGGCGTACGCAGAGATCAAACCCGGCGTTCGGAAGCCACGGTCACGTGACTCGGGATGGGCCACTTGCTTCGCGCAGTTTTTCACTTGTGCGCGATAGTTCAGCGCTGACCACTGTTGTGGGCAGACGTGTCTGTAGAACCTGCATACTGGCAACCAAACTTGTGAATAAAGATTTGTTGAAAACTCCAGTAGTCGTATCTCAGACCACTAAATTGGTGACCCCGACCTGTCTAGCCGTCGTTAGACAACAATAATTATGCAGGAAGAGAGTGTTCGCACAGAATCGGCCAGCACGAGGCACGGCGCACCGGCCTTCAAACTGCCAGCCTTTTGGCCTGATCAACCTCAGGTGTGTTTCGCCCATGTTGAGGCACAGTTCCACCTTCATCGCATCGACATGGACGACACCATGTATTTTCATGTGGTGGGCGCATTGCCACAGGACTGTGCCTCGAGGCTGTTGCCCTACATCAGAGACCCTCCAGCGGCAAGTACGAAGGGCTGAGGGCCCTGTTATTCCATGCTTACGGCCTTACCCGCAGAGACAGGGCAGCAAGGCTGCTGCACATGGACTGTATCGGCGACCGGCGGCCATCAACCATCATGGCGAAGATGTTGGCCTTGATGGACGGGCACCGCCCTTGCCTGATTTTCGAACAGGCGTTCTTAGAGCAGATGCCCGACGAAGTCCAGCTAATGCTCGCCGGAGCTGATTTCAGCGACCCGCAACGGCTCGTGGAGAGAGCTGATGAACTGTGGGCGCACAGGCGCGGGACGTTTTTGCTTTCGCCCGCCCCCTGGTCACACAACGAGAAGAAGAGGAAGTTCAGCCCAGTGCCGAAGAAGAATCGCCGCGGCCAGTGGTCTACAGTCAACGCAGATGGTGCGACTACCACCAACGATACGGACCCAAAGCTCGAAGATGTCGGTGCCCCTGTTCGATTCTGGGAAACGCCCTGGCCGATCATCCATAGAGGCGAACGCGATCGGCCCCAATGAACGCCTCTTCGTCCGCGATCGCCATTCCGGCCACCATTTCCTGGTGGACTCCGGTGCCCATGCCATTATCCTGCCCCCAAGCGATCGAGACATTTGAGCTAGTAAGGTAGGACCTGTCCTCTCGGCCGTTAACGGGAGCGATATTCGCACCTACGGTACGCGGACCACGAATCTAGATTTTGACTCCCGCCAGTACAGGTGTAAGTTTATCGTTGCTGACGTCGCCCAACCGATCCTGGGGGCCGACTTCTTGCGCGCGTTCTCCCTGATAGTCGATGTGCGAGGTGGACGCATGGTCCCTGTGCCAGACCCGTGCCCTGCCAAGCCGCGCAATCCGTCCACGCCCCTACAGCAACTCGACGAGGTAGCTGAGATCCAGCAACCTTTCGCAGCCCTGCTCGCCGACTTTCCAGAGTTGCTCACGCCCCGGTTCGACGGAGCCGCACCCCGTCATGGCGTGGTCCATCACATTACCACCGAGGGCCCACCGGTACACGCCTGCGCACGCCGTCTCCCGGCCGATAAACTGCGAATCGCACGAGACAAGTTCCAACTTATGGAGGACATGGGGATTGACCGGCGGTCGGATAGCCCTTGGGCTTCCCCGTTACACATGGTGCCCAAAGCGTCCGGGGGCTGGAGACCTTGCGGTGATTACAGGCGTTTGAACGCGGTAACCACAGTCCCAAACATCCAGGTTTTCCCGGCCCATCTGGAAGGTGCGACTTTCCTCTCGAAGGTCGACCTCATCCGCGGGTATAATCAAATCCCGGTCCACCCCGACGACGTCCCTAAAACGGCCACCATTACTCCTTTCGGCCTTTTCGAATGGCTCAGAATGCCTTTTGGCTTGAAGAACGCAGCTCAGGCGTTCCAAAGGCTAATGGATCAGGTCGTCCGGGATTTGCCGTTCATTTTCATCTACCTGGATGAGATCCTGGTGGCCAGCAGCTCACAGGCGGAGCATGTCAAGCACCTCCGCCTACTTTTCGAACGGCTGCGCAAACACGGGTTGGTGATCAACCCTGCGAAGTGCCAGTTCGGATTGTGCTCCATTTCTTTCTTAGGTCATAGCATCACTTCCCACGGTGCGCAGCCACTGCCCGAGAAAGTCGACGCTATCCGTTGCTTCCCGAGGCCCCTATTGGTCAAGGGTCTACAGGAGTTTATCGGGATGGTTAACTTCTACCACCGATTCGCCCCGTCTGCAGCTGCCATCATGCGGCCGTTGTTCCAATGCCTGATCTGGTCCAAAGAGGCACAGAAGGTGTTCGAGGGAGCTAAAACCGCATTGGCCAACGCCACTATGCTGGAACACCCTAGGGCCTAACGGAAGCCCAAACGGCCCTCACCGTAGACGCTTCCGACATCGCGGTAGGCGCCGTCCTCGAGCAGCGTGTAGGTAGTCACTGGGTGCTGCTGGCATTTTTCAGCAGGCAGCTGTGAGCCCCCAAATTTAAATACAGCGCTTTCGACAAGGAGCTCCTCGCACTTTACCTAGCGATCCGCCATTTTTGTTCTTTCCTGGAGGGGCGCGCTTTCACCGCATTCACCGACCACAAGCCGCTAACGTTCGGTTTGAACAAGTTGTCTGACCCTTGGTCTGCCAGACAGCAACGGCACCTCGCCTACATTTCCAAATTCACGTCTGATATTCGGCATGTGGCAGGAAGCTGAACGTTGTGGCTGACGCGTTGTCCCGTCCACACTGCCCGAAGTCTCAGCGCTAAGTCTAGGCGTTGATTATGAGGAGCTGGAGGTTTACCGCAATGCTGAATCAGGGCTCAAGCTGGTTAAGGTGCCCTGTGGCGCCGCCGGCGTGCAAGTCCTTTGCGATATCTCCACGGGCAAAGCCCGTCCTATTGTCCCGGTCACTTGGCGGCGTCGGATTTTCGACACCATCCACAGCCTAGCACACCCGTCCATTCGCGCCACCTCTGCCTTGGTCGCGGCGAAGTTCGTTTGGCACGGGTTAAGGAAGCAAGTCGCTGCATGGATTCGTTCCTGCATCCCATGCCAGACCTCCAAAGTGCAGAAACATGTGCACCCGCCGGTCCAGGATTTCGCCGTCCCGAACGGCAGGTTCCTGCACATCCATGTCGACCTGGTAGGTCCCTTGCCAAGTTCGCGCAGGGCTACTCACTTACTGACCATCATGGACAGGTTTACCAGGTGGGCAGAGGCAATTCCGTTAACGGATACCTCCGCTGAAGCATGCGCGAAGGCCATTGTCTTCAATTGGATCGCTCGTTTCGGGGTCCCCTCAGATATTACTACCGATCATGGGGCCCAGTTCACGTCCTCCCTGTGGTGTGGTATGGCGCAGCTGTATGGCGCGAAGCTGCATCAGACCACCGCTTATCACCGAGAGTCCAACGGTTTGGTTGAGCGTTTCCACAGGCATCTCAAGTCAGCATTACAAGCTCGACTCACCGGCCCTGATTGGGTCCTCCTAGGCATCAGAACAACGCCTAAGGAGGACATGAAAGCCTCCTCGGCCGAGTTGGTTTATGGCTCGGTTTTGAGAGTTCCCGGGGATTTCTTGCCTGTCAACCAGGACCAAGAGATCCCGACCTCAGTGTTGTTAGCGGACCTTCGCGAGCGGGCGCGCGTTTTGGTCCCGGTTACCACTTCCCGGCATGGTTCGTCTTCGGTGCATGTGCCTACTATGTTACGGGATTGTGCTTATGTTTTTCTCTGTAGAGTCGCTCGCCGTTGCAGCGGGTGTACGAGGGTCCGTACAAGGTGCACAGTACTGGTGTCTCGATGTTCACGTTGGACATGGGTGGCAAGGAGGAGTTTGTCTCTGTGAGCCGCCTTAAGCCAGCACACGTCGACGAGGATAGCCCAGTGACAGTGGCTACTCCACGGCGTAGAGGATGTCCATCAACCGTTTTGCCGCCTTCTGCACCTGTTACCCCCGGTCACGTTTCACCGGTCCCCTCTGTTACACCCGTCCCTCATTCGCATTTTTCGCAACCCTCCGGTCCTGTTTTACCGGTCCCTGATGTTACGCTCGCCCCGCGACCTTGGACTACGCGTTCCGGTCGAACCGTCCGTTTACCCGTGCGTTTCCGTACCTCGGATTCTGGGGGGGGGGCATGTAGCGGCGCCTGCTGGCGTGCGCAGAGATCGAACCCGGCGTTCGGAAGCCGCGGTCACGTGACTCGGGAGGGGCCGCTTGTTTCGCGCGGTTTTTCACTTGTGCGCATTAGTTCAGCGCTGACCACCGTTGTGGGCAGACGTGTCTGTAGAACCGGCATACTGGCAACCGAACTTGTGAATAAAGATTTGTTGAAAACTCCAATAGTCGTTTCTCAGACCACTAAAGTCTATCCATTTCCCTCCACAGATGTTACCTGTGCTTTGAGTTCCTCCAACACTTTGAATTTTGCTCAAGATTCCAGCTTCTGCAGTCCCTTGTGTCTGTATCATTATATCATGTGCACACAAGAATTATTTGCATACTTCCATTCAGTTGTCCCATACAATCCTTGAGCTACATTTGCTGAATAGAACTAAAATACTCTTCTTGATAATGCAGGTTGTATGAGCTGATACATTACTTGCAGGGCTATTGATCCAGGGTGCTGGGTACCAAACCCAAGACTGCTAATGTCAATAACATGGAAAGAGCAAAATGATTCCATTTAAAAAGTGCAACTTGCAAAAATTTCAGTGATTAAACACAAAAAATTCCAACTCCTGTTATTTATTGAAAAGTGTTTACAGTTGAAACAACTTTCCCACACCGACGAACATGTCCCATCTACACCAGTCCCACCTGCCTGTGTTTGGCCTATATCCCTCTAAACCTGACCTCATTGTTTCTTAAATATTGCAATAGTCCCTGCCTCAACTGAGTTCTTCCAGCATTCTGTTTTTATGTTCTAGATTCCAGCATCTGCTTCTCTTTAGTCTTCAGTATAATGTTACAGTATAATGGTCATGGAAGAATGGGAGTGATGAACATTTTTATTGATAAACTCTCCCAGGTTCATGTGAAGTCTGTAGTGCCAGACACACGGGTTAGATCCTGATTACAGGTGCTGTCTGTACGAAATTTGCACGTTCTCCCCGTGACCTTCGTGGGTTTTCTCCAAGATCTTGGGTTTCCTCCTACACCCCAACGATGTACAGATTTGTAGGTTAATTGGCTTGGTATAAAAGGAGTATAGGAGCAGGGAGGTTCTACTGCAGTTGTACAGGGTCTTGGTGGGACCACACGTACAGTTTTGGTCTCCTAATCTGAGGAAGGACATTCTTGCCATAGAGGGAGTACAGAGAAGGTTCACCAGTCTGATTCCTGGGATGGCATGACTTTCATATGAAGAAAGACTGGATAGACTCGGCTTGTACTCTCTAGAATTTAGAAGATTGAGGGGGGATCTTATAGAAACGTACAAAATTCTTAAGGGGTTGGACAGGCTAGATGCAGGAAAATTGTTCCCGATGTTGGGGAAGTCCGGAACAATGGGTCACAGTTTAAGGATAAGGGGGAAGTCTTTTAGGACCGAGATGAGAAAAATTGTTTTCACACAGAGAGTGGTGAATCTGTGGAATTCTCTGCCACAGAAAGTAGTTGAGGCCAGTTCATTGGCTATATTTAAGAGGGAGTTAGATGTGGCCCTTGTGGCTAAAGGGATCAGAGGGTATGGAGAGAAGGCAGGTACAGGATACTGAGTTGGTTGATGAGCCATGATCATATTGAATGGCGGTGCAGGCTCGAAGGGCCGAATGGCCTACTCCTGCACCTATTTTCTATGTTTCTATGTTTCTATGTTTCTAAAATGTAAAATTGTCCCTAGTGGGTGTAGGGTAGTGTTAATGTGCGGGGATAGCAGTTTGGTGCGCTCGGTGGGTCGAAGGGCCTGTTTCCGCACTCTATCTCTAAACTAAAAACTAAGCTAATGGTTCTATTGTACTTTATTGTCACATGTAGCCAGGCACAGTGAAATACCATAAAATCATAATGCATAGTACAGAATTAGGCCATTCGGCCCATGGCGTCTACTTTCATCATCGTTGAAAACATAAGCGACGCAGTGGTGCTAGTTTCCGACTGGAAAGGTGACGGATGCACCACACATCTCTGTCCTCCAGTTCCTGCAGACTTCTGCCACTGGAGGTATAGGATTTTGGTGTGTATGCTTTATCACCATTCCTTATAATGCTGTGTACGACAGTGATGTCAACTTCTACTGAAGTGTAGCTGGCCGTTGGCTCGCTAGACAGGTCTTGTTTTTGAGCCTGCTGGGGGTCCACAGCCCCCTCCTCACCTGGCGAACGGATTAGTTGCCGACTATCCGACCGTGGAGCAGGTAGCATGGGATTACATGGTACCTGTGGCGGGGGGGAACTCCCCCTGACCTGATCACTGTTCGGGGGTCGGGTAACCACTCCACCATTCATTCATGGCTAATCTATTTGTCCCTCTCAAACCCATTCTTCGGCCTTCGCCCTGTAACCTTTGACACCCTTACTAATCAAGAACCTATCAATCTCAGCAGTCTGTGGCAATGAATTACACGGATTCCGGCTAAAGAAATTACACTCCGGCTAAAGAAAATCTTACTCATCTCCACTGAATTCTGTTTTTTTCGTGCAGTTCAGCAGAAAAATATAACTATACACTAATCATAACAAATCTTGCCAAAGTACAAGTGTTTAGGAATAGTTGATTACAATGTGACTACACACAAGAGTCACCTTATTCCTAGTGCCGTTTTTTTGTAATTCAAGTCTAAAGTTGTTAAAAATGGAATCTTGACTTGGCAAACAGTTACAAGATGCCAGTGGAGTCATATTGCAGCTGCTGCTGTCTGCAAGGGTTCAGAGGCGGTTTTTACGTAACCCACAGACGGAGCAATTGCAGCACAGGTGCATACGTGGAGCTCAGTCTGAAGCAAGGGAAAGAACTCCCACTTCCCTTAAAAGTCTTCAATCAGCCCAGAAACATTGATATCCAGATGAGTGCAAGTACAAGTCCACTGCCTGCTGCTCAGACCTGATTTCCTCTGGCCCATGGTGTGTTAGTTGTGTCAATGTACGCTGGTTTGACAGGGTCAGGTTTAAATTGTGGAATGCCTTAATTAAACAAGATCTTCCCAAACGTCTCCCCTATTTGTGATAAATGTCACCTCCACGAAGCGACTACAACCCATTCCTTCGCTTCCTGTATAAAGTTACAAAACTTCTGGAGGGGAATATTTGACATCTTCTCTAAAATACTTTAAATTAAATTGGAACCAGATATAAAACTGATCACATTAGGTATGTCAGAGGCCTGCTCTAAGCTAACGTTATTTCAAAGACGTTTCCTCAATTACAGCCTAATAACGGCGAAAAAACTAATACTCAAATTTTGGAAAAGGACTACAGTTCCCACAGTGAAGATGTGGAATACTGATATGTCCGAGACACTACATTTAGAAAACATTAGGCTTGTCTTGGCTGAAAAAGCAGATCAATTTCTCAAGACATGTTTGCCTTTCACTGAATTTCTGCAACAACAGAATGGTTAAACACAAATTTAAACCCAATGCCAGGGATGGGTGAGGGGGGGGGGGGGGAGTGAGGGGGGGGATGGGTGAGGGAGGGAAAGGTATATCTCCATCTTCTCTTTTCTTGTTTCTTTTCTTTCCTCTTGCACTTCTTTGGTAGCTTAGGGGTCCTTTTCTTGCTTTGCTTTATTTTACTTCTCTTTCTTCATTCTCTCCTTTTTTCTCTCTTTTTTCCTTTTTTTCCTTTTTTTAAATTTAGGTTTCAATGTTAAAAATGAAGCTGTACAATAATTGTATAACTGTTATGTCGATTGCCTTATCCCTGTACAATTGCTTCTAATAAAATTAATTCAAAATAAATAAATAAATAAATTGTGGAATGCATGACGATCGATGGCAAGTCTATGTACACTACGTGCTTTCTAGGTGTGTGAGTGATGTGCAGAGAACTGCATGATCAAAATGTTCAGCACCTGCAAGGTGCTCTATAATTAGGATGGAATGTAGGTGAGGGTGACAAGGATTGGTATTAACAATAAAAGTAACAACACGCACATAGGCTGGTCATCCAGACTACAACTCCTGCCGACATGTCTTTTGTATAAAACTGTTGTGGATGTTGTTGGGCAATGAGTAAGAGAAGGCCAGCTAGCTTTATACTTGCTAGAAAGAGTTCCAACTCTGTACTTTTGGTACGTGAGGGCTTTGTTTAAAGTGGGTACCTAGTGAACAAGAGCTGCTCTGAAAATGACCCTGCAGGATTCATTGTGTGACTAATTTTGCATTACTGCAAGAAAAATATTTGCATCAATAGTATGTCCTTATTCAAACATAAATTCTTTTTTAAAAAGACACAAAATGGTGCTCAAAACTGCTCACAATACTCCAAATGCGGTCTGACCAGTGCCTTGTAAAGCCTCAACATTGTCTGAAGAAGTGTTTCGGCCCGAAACGTTGCCTATTTCCTTCGCTCCATAGATGCTGCTGCACCCGCTGAGTTTCTCCAGCATTTTTGTGTACCTTCGATTTTCCAGCATCTGCAGTTCCTTCTTTAACACTCAACATTACATTCCTGTTTTTGTATTCTAGCCCTCTCAAAATAAATAAATAATAGTTATCGTGAGGATTTACTGAACTTCTCATTGGTATTCAGCAGAGCGAAGGTCATGGGGGCTGGAGAGTTAAGTTAATGGTATTCAGACATTCTGGGGGCATGTGTTTATTAGGAATGAGGAAGTGTTAGAAATATTGGAGTATTTTATGGTGGTAAAATCCCTTTGACAGGATTTATCTCAGGACACAATGGAAAGTAAGGAAGGGGATTACTGGAGCTCTGACAGACAAAGGATCTGGAAAGTACAGATCTGTGTCATACTTCAGTGATAGCGAAGTTGTTTATGGAAGATTCTGGGGGACAGAATTTATGCACACTTGGAAAGAGTGGGACACAAGGAGGAATCAATGTGGTTATGTGCAGGGGAGATCATGTTTCACAAACTGCTTGGGCAATTGCAGCCGAATTGAGCCGGCAATTAACTGCTCACAATGCTCCAAATGCGGTCTGACCAGTTCCTTGTAAAGCCTTCGCATTACACCCCTGTTTTTTTGTATTCTAGCCCTCTACGAATAAATAAATAATAGGTATTGTGAGAGTTTACTGAACTTCTCATTAGTTTTGAGCAGAGAGAAGGACATGGGGGCTGGAGAGTTACGTTAATGGTGTTCAGACATGGGGGCTGGAGAGTTACGTTAATGGTGTTCAGACATGGAGGCTGGAGAGTTACGTTAATGGTGTTCAGACATGGGGGCTGGAGAGTTACGTTAATGGTGTTCAGACATGGGGGCTGGAGAGTTACGTTAATGGTGTTCAGCAGAGAGAAGGACATGGGGGCTGGAGAGTTACGTTAATGGTGTTCAGCAGAGAGAAGGACATGGGGGCTGGAGAGTTAAGTTAATGGTGTACAGCAGAGAGAAGGTCATGGGGGCTGGAGAGTTACGTTAATGGTGTACAGACATTCTGGGGGCATGTGTTTATTAGGAATGAGGAAGTGTTAGAAATATTGGAGTATTTTATGGTGGGGAAAATCCCTTTGACAGGATTTATCTCAGGACTTGATGGAAAGTAAGGAAGGGGATTACTGGAGCTCTGACAGACATTTTTACTTATTTGTTAACCATGTTTGAGGTGACAGAAGATTTAGTCAAGTCAAGTCAAGTCAAGTGAGTTTATTGTCATGTGTCCCTGATAGGACAATGAAATTCTTGCTTTGCTTCAGCACAACAGAACATAGTAGGCATTGACTACAAGGCATTCTATAAATATATACACACATGAATCAATATACTGATAAAGTGCAAATAACAGTATTGGCTAATAAAGTTCAGTGTTATGTCCGAGCCAAGTTTAATAGCCTGATGGCTGTGGGGAAGTAGCTGTTCCTGAACCTGGTCGTTGCTAATGTCATCCCTTTGACCAAAAAGGAGTAGAGATAAGCTTTGAAAGTACAGATCTGTGAATCATGCTTCAGTGATAGGGAAGTTGTTTATAGAAGATTCTGCGGGACAGGATTTATGTACATTTGGAAAGACTGGGACATAAGGAGGAATCAATGTGGTTATGCGCAGGGGAGATCATGTTTCACAGTCAACTTGGGTAATTGCTACCCAATTGATTGGCACATTGTGCACAACTGTTCATTCACTCCATCACCGATGCATATTAGAAGTAGGTTGTATCATTTACAGGATGTACTGCAGCAACCCATGAAGCACTGTCTAAACCTATAATCTTTACCAGCTAGAAGAACAAGGACAGCAAAAGCAAGGGAAAATGAAACAGGGAACTGAAAGAGGTGACACAACGGGCAGGGTGGAGGTAAAGCTATTTGGCATACTTGCTTTCATTAGTCAAGGCATTGAGTACAAGAGTTTGAATGTCATGTTGCAGTTGGCAATGGCAGGAATAACTCTGACACAAAGGGTACTAGAAATCTCGAACTTGAGCCACAAAAACTGTCAAGGCTAAGGAAATGGAACATTTTAAAAGGATGTTCAATTTTGGTCAACCTGCTATATGAAGTAAATCATTAGCTGGAATAAGTGAAGAGAAGATTTACGAGGGTATTGTCAGGATCTGAGGGTCTGAGATATTGGGAAAGGTTGGGCAGACTAGATAGGACTTTATTCCTTGCAGTGCAGGAGGATGAAGGGTGATGTTATAGAAAGTCTATAAAATTGTGAAGAGAATAGATAGGGTGAATGCCCAAAGTCTTTTACCCAGAATAAGGGAATCAAAAACGAGAGGACATAGGTTTAAGGTGAGAGGGGAACTTTTTCAAACAGAGGATGGTGGGTGTATGGAACAATCTGCCAGATGAGGTAGTTGTGGCAAGTACCATAACAACATTTAAAAGACATTTGGGCAGGCACATGGATAGAAAAGGTTTAGAGGGATATGGACCAAATGCGGGAAGATGGGACTACTGTTTATGGGGCATTTTGGAAGGCAAGGGACAAGTTGATCCATGCTGTATGACTCTTTGACTATGGTATTACAGCATAACAGTTATACATGGGACTATGATCCACAGAATTATACGTGCCTGGGGTGGACACAGAAAAAATATGATTACGGGTGCTTGTCTGTATGGAGTTTGTACGTTCTCCCCGTGACCTGCGTGGGTTTTCTCTGGGATCTCCACTTTCCTCTCATACTGTAAAGACGTACAGGTTTGTAGGTTTATTTGCTTGGCGTAATTGTAAATTGTCCTAGTGTGTGTACGATAGTGTAGTGGGATCGCTGGTTGGCGCGGACTCGGTGGGTCGAAGGGTCTGTTTCCACATTATATCTCTAAACTAAAGTAAACTAAACTAAACTAAACTAAATGTCAAGTTCAGATTGCAATGAAGAGGTCTGAGAATGAAGACCAAGAGATCGACTGAATTCATAAATGGTTGAATTTACAATTGTATATTATTGCAAATAGTTAACTGTACAACTTTTTATATATATAGATAATTCAATTACGTTTATTTAATGTTTTAGAAAACAAACTGTGAGTTAGTAAACAGCATATATAAAGTACCTTTAAGAACTGGTTTGTATAACAAGGTATGAAACGTGATATTGTTGTGACTAGACTGCTATTTTAAGTGAAAGTTACCACCTTGAATATTGGATGTTCTTTATGTGTCTAAATCTTTGTAATAGCTTACATTGGCAGCAACGCAAAGGAAAACCGCAGACACTGGGGAATGTCTGTTTCCATTGCAATAGAAGATGGGATTAGACATAAATGTTCCCAACTCATTTTCCTTCTAAATGAGCTTCACAATTTCCCAAAGTTACTGAAAAGGAAACAAAATATCAGTTCAATATCATAAATTCCATTCCTCTGAATTTTGAGCAGGTGGACTAAAATAAATAGTGCAGGGAATCAACCGATTTTTGGGGGAGTTTGGAGATTTGCACAACCTTTGCTTTTTTTAGTTGAGTTTAGTTTAGTTTATTAATGTCATGTGTACCGAGGCACAATGAAAAGCTATTTGTTGCTTGCTATCCAGTCAGCAGAAATACTACACATGATTACTACCAAGCCGTCCACAGTGCACAGACACAGGATAAAGGGAATAATGTTTAGTGCAAGATATGTTCCAGTGAAATTTGGTTAAAGATAGGTCTCCAAAGAGGTAGATGGTAGGTCAGGACTGCACTATAGTTGGTGATAGGATGGTTCAGTTGCCTGATGACAGCTGGGAAAATACTGTCTCTGATTCTGGAGGTATGCGTTTTTGCACTTCTGTACCTTGCCTGATGGAGAGGAGAGGAGAGAAGAGGGAGTAACCAAGATGAGACTCATCCGTGATTATGCTGGTGATCTTGCCGTGGCACCTTGAAGTGTAGATGGAGTCAATGTAAGGCAATGTAATGTGTGATGGTCTCGGCTGCGTCCGTTATTCTCTTCTGAATGACGTTAAAGTACCACTACATTTCTATTATGAAATAACGCCAAACTGACAACAGGTTGCATGATTCACTTAGCAGTCACTCAGAAAATTGCATGGAATGTAGACGGACTGGACAGGACTGCCTGAAGTCAAATAATCAACATCCTCTAACAATTATTTGAGAAGAAAACTTTCAATCATAACATTTTCAAATTTTCATAACTTTGTTTTTTCAAGCCTTGAAGCCATGTAAGCCTTGAGGGGGCATTTGTTTATGTTCGTAAAGCCAGTACAGTTGGTACTGACTACATGAATGTAGTTCTCAGATTATGATTGCCGACACTCATGCACAAACTTTCATGCTTTTTCTCACTGGATATTTTTGCCTGTTTTTCTGCACTCGTGGGAGAGTGGCATTTGTGAGGTCAGGTGTATACAAATCCCATTGAAGTGTACCTGTTAATATGTAAGATATAGTACATTATTACCTAGTATGCCTAAGGTACAGGAAGAGAGTACATCAGTGATAATCAGTACGGGAGCACCTCAAGGCTGCGTGCTCAGCCCCTGCGTGCTCTACTCACTCTTTACTCATGACTGTGTAGCCAGACATAGTGCGAACTCCATTTTCAAGTTCACTGACGACACCACCATTGTGGGACGAATTACAGATGGTGATGAGTCAGAGTATACAAGTAAGATCGACCGACTGACCATATGGTGGCAGCACAACAACCTAGCTCTCAATATCAGCAAAACCAAAGAACTGATTGTGGACTTTGGAAGAGGAAAGTTGAGGACCCACAATTCTGTTTATATCAATGGGACGATGGTGGAGAGAGTCAAAAATTTCAAATTCCTGGGCGTGCATATTTCTGATGATCTTTCCTAGACCCAGCACATAGATGCAATCATAAAGAAAGCAGTTCAACGCCTCTTCTTCCTGAGAAGATTACGAAGATTCGGTATGTCAAAGAGGATTCAAGAGAACTTCTACAGGTGCACAGTAGAGAGCATACTGACTGGTTGCATCGTGGCCTGGTTCGGTAACTTGAACGTCCAGGAGCGGAAAAGACTGCAAAGAGTTGTAAACACTGCCCAGGCCATCACCGGCTCTGACCTATCTATCGTAGTCGCTGCCTCAAAAAGGCTGCCAACATCATCAAAGACCCGCACCATTCTGGCCACACACTCATCTCACCACTGCCATCGGGAAGAAGGTACAGGAGCCTGAGAACTGTAACGTCCAGGTTCAAGAACAGCTTCTTCCCAGCAGCCATCAGGCTATTAAACACTACAACCTCATAAGCTATGAACTACAAAAGACTATTATTATTATTATTATTATTATTATTATTATTATTATTATTATTATTATTATTGCACTGTTATTTTTTGTTCTTTTTTTTGCGTTTTGTTATATTATTTATTATGATTCTGTTGTGCTGCAGCAAGTAAGAATTTCATTGTTCTACCTGGGACATATGACAATAAAACATTCTTGACTCTTGCTTGACTTGACAAGGAAAGGGAATAAGGGGAGAATACAGTTGACTGCTGTGGCCATTCCCTTCAAACAGGGACGGCACCATGGAGCAGCGATATAGTTGCTGCCTTTACAGCGCCAGAGATTTGGGTTCGAAGGCTCAGAGGTTCAAAGGTCTGTTTATTGTCATGTGTATCAATTAAGGTACAGTGAAACTCGATTTACCATACAGCCATAATAAAAAAAGCAACAAGACACACAACTACATAAAAGTTGACATAAACATCCACCACAGCGAATTCCACATTCCTCACTGTGATGGAAGGCAATAAAGTCCAGTCTTCTTCTCTCTTTATTCTCCTGCTATCAGGGCAGTAGGACCATCTGCAGTCGGGGCGATCGATGCTCCCGCAGCCGGCGATCGAAGCTTCTGCGTTGGGGCGATCGAAGCTCCCGCAATCAGGGCGTTCGAAGCTCCTACGACTTGGAGCTTCCTAAGTCAGTCCCCAACCAAGGGACATCGAGCTCAACGATGTTATAGTCCGCACGCCCCCGCGGTTGGAGCTCCAAGATCGATCCCCAACAGGGATCACCAGCTCCATGATGTTAAGTCCTGCAGGCTCCCGGAGCTCCCGGTCAGTCCTCAGCAGAGGCCGCCCCCTCCACCCCCCACATAAAACAAGCTGATAGCACAGGTGAAAACTCCAGCTTTTTGTGTCTATCTGTGGATAGGTACGTTTGACTGAGACATTGTAGCCTTTACAGATACAAGGCTTAGAGAGGGATAGGGCTAGCAGTTCCATGTTGCAGGGTGCGGGTGCTACAGGAAATATAGAAGTGGGGGTAAAAGAGGAGGTGTTGTGGCTTTATTGATTGAGAAGAATGTCATGGTAGTGGTCTGAGATGACATTACTGATGGTTCAACCAGTGAGGCTATATGGGTGGAGAGAAACAAGAAGGGGCTGAACAGTGTAGCGGAGCTCAGATGTGCCACGTTTGGGATAGCTGTGATCCTCTTTAATTTGCAAGGCTTCAGGGAGGAGCTACTGTACATGGTTTCTTGGATTCTTGGTGGTCCATAGATGGAGTATTCTTCACAAAGGCCAGCAGCATCACATGCCTGAAGCTTCAGAAGGATTCTTCCAATTTTCGCGAAGGTTGGAGCATCATATCGAGACACCTGACATACCCCTAGGTCCTTTTTCAATGCCTGACCTAAAATGTTTTATTTGTTAACCTCTAATATACAAAAAGTAGAATCTGCAAAACTTAGAGAGCTCCAATGCAGAATCACTATGACAGTCCCTGTCTTTACCATGTGCTGTCACTCAGAAATGGTGCGTGGGAAGCCAGGTATGCACCAAACCCCTCAGAAGTTGGTCAACCTGTTAGTAGACGATAGGTGTGAGTAATATCACAATATCCTGTGCAATATGTGACCGCACCTTTCTGTCACATTTGTACAAAATGTTCTCATGCCATCAAGTGCCATGGAATTTTGCCGCAGGAAATGGTACGGTAACTGTGGTGGTAGAGGGAAATAGCAGGTAATATCTATAATGCAATTAACTATCACGTAAAAGGGAGCAAACAATTAAAGCAAATTCAAGACACACAAGCAGCATGTGCATGAACCCGGAGCAAAAAAACAAATGGCTGGAGGAAATCAGCGGATCAGGCAAGACCTGTGGAGGAGAAAGGACCTTTCAATCCAAGTGAAGAGTCTCAAACAGAAGCCTCGACAATCCATTACCCTCCACAGATTCTGTTCGGTTCGCTGAGTATCTGAGTAAAGATAAATTCATGGTAAAAAGGTATACATTTCAATAAAACAAGAAGGAAATTATTTAAGATTTTAAGCAAAACACAATTGTCGGCCTCTCCATTAAGTCATCTCTGTTATTTAACTAAATTAATGACTAGCTCTTGCTTCAAAAGGACATGCTGGAATTATAATGGACATGTTATTCGGTTCATAATCCAGTGGCCACAGCTAATGACTCTGAAGCTTGGGCAGTGGTGTTGGTCAGGTGCAAATGTGATGATGATGAACGTAATCTCTTAAAGACCAAAGTTCTATGTAGCCGGCTGTGGGCTGAATCTGTGAAATAGTCTTTGGGCCAGAAACCTGAACCAAATGCATTGAATGCATTTAACTCCAGTACGCCAGGAGGTGATTACACGAGAAAGAGACGGAGGGAACATAGAAATATATTGAATGCACATAATAATAATATATGTTATTGTCATTGCACATAGGTGCAACGAGATTTGGTATTCAGCTTCCATCCGATGTCGTAACTTAAACAACTAAAAATTTAGATACCCAGAGAAACATGATTTTTTTTTTTTTAAACAGTAAAACAGTAAAACAGTATAAAGGCGTGACAGTTAAGCAGCAAAAACATGAGGCGCACTCTAAGTATCGGGAGAGTTGGCGACACACCATCCTCATTATAATACTCCTATCTTGCTGAACCTGCTGGGCACAATTTGACTTTGAGTGTGAACAATACTCAAACCTCCAATTCTTATGTTGTGTCCCCCTCCAGGGCTCTAAAGAAGGCAAATGTAATATCTTACAGTTCTCCACTCACAAATGTACAGTATTCGGTGTTCAGCAACAATGCCACTGGATTATAAATCAAATAACATGACCACTATAATTCCAATCTGTGCTTTTGAAGCAACATCTGTCTTTGATTCAGAGGGGGATAACTGGTGCTATTATTGATTGGCAGAGATGGCTCAATGGGGAGACTGGCTTAATTTTTTTGTTTCTTAAATACTTGTTATTTTCTTCTTGTTTTATTAAAACTCTGACTTTACTGGTAATTTAATTTATCTTTACACAAAATACTCAGCGGATTAGGCAGCACGTGTGGAGGGAAATGGATTGTTCCTGCTTCGGGGCAAATGAAAGGTCTATTCTCTCCACAGATGCTGCCAACTCCACTGAATTCCTCCAGCTGTTCGATTTTGCCTTCAGATTCCAGCACCGGTAGTTTCTTCAAACTTGAATTTTCCTGTACTGTCCAATTAACTTTTTATCCTGAAAGTAATACCACTATGATTGTTTTCTAGAATTTCCCTACCTTGATTGCCAAAGTTTCCATATTATATCCTGGATTTAACTTAACCATGGTGGAATACCACTGATGAGTTCCAATAGATGTTAAAGACAGGGAATGGTGCTGTGATTCTGTAATCCTCCAGATTCTGCTCATCTGAAATTCAGGGGCCTGTTAATAAGATATGTTTGGACAGGCAGGAAAGGGCAACTGGGAAGGGTCCTGTCTTCAGCCCCATGCAAAAAATGGAAGAATACAGGAATCAAATGAAGTAAATGTAGATTGAATGAGAACACGTTGCACAAAGGTGACTTCAGGGTGTAGTCACTCATTCCGCTCGCTGTTCTCAACTGACTCAGTCCTATCATCTACTCTCAGATAGTTATACTTCTAAAGGGGTTTATTTTACAGCTGCGATCACCTGCCATCAAATCCACAAGTCTAAGAACCCAATAGGTGATGTTGCTCAACCTGCTGGGCATCATTTGTTTTTGGCTGTGAACAGTATTCAAACTTCCAACTCTTATGTTGTGGGTTCCCACCAAGGCTCTAGAGAAGGTAAGTAAAAAATCTTACAGTTCCCGACACACAAATGTTTTAGGCTTTCACCAACGTTGCCATTGATGAGGCCACTCAGAATAAGGTGTGACCTGGATCTGTGTCTCTGTTTGGCTGCTCTCAAGCACGGGGTCATGAAAGTCATCGCTCATCACTGACATTCCTCCTGCATCTCTTGGCCTTTCTGTCAGTGACTAAGCAATGTAATGGAGCACGGATCTGGCAAGGTTGGGATATATGTCATTCACTTTAATATGGCAAGGTTTCAGTGAGTAGCTGCATGGTTTCTTGGGCATTTGATTATATTTGCAGGTCAACATTCATTCCATGGATGAAATATTCATCACAAAGTCCAGCAGCATTACATTCCTGATGCCACAGAAGAATTCTTCCATTTTACCCATAGGTCTGAACATTGTACCTATAGATAACTGGGGAAGCACGGTGGAGTTGTTGCCCTACAGCACCAACAGCGCTGGAGACCCAGGTTCGATCCCGACTACGGATGCTCTCTGTATGGTGTTTGTACAATTTCCCCGTGATCGCGTGGGTTTTCTCCGAGATCTTTGGTTTCCTCCCACACCAAATGTAGGTAAATTGGCTTGGTATAAGTGTTAAAATGCATAGGATTAGCATTAATATGCGGGGATCGCTGGTCGGTGCGGTCTCGGTGAACCGAAGGGGCTGTTTCCGCACTGTATCTCTAAAACTAAACAACTGTCAGACTTTGGCATCCATCTTGCCTGTCCTAAAACATTTTATTCACTGACCCTTCATATCCAATGAGCAGAATCTGCAGGACTTGGAAACCTCAATGGCAGAATCATTACAGCAGTCCCTGTCTATACCATCTACTCTCACACATCAGTGGCTCCGTGCCCGCGGTTGGAGCTCCCGAAGTCGGTCCCCATCAGAGGCCGCCAGCTGCACGATGTTCGGCCGCAGAGCGAACGGAGATACGATATGGAAACAAATTGCATCTCCGTCGAGGTAAGAGATTAAAAATAGATTCCCCAACCCCCACCCCCTACCCGTCCCTCACATAAATCATGGTAAAGTATACTAAAACATACATTTAACACATACTAAAAAGCAACAAAGAAGGAAAAGGACAGACTGTTGACGTGGCAGCCATTGTAGGCGCCACCCGGTGGTTCGATCCTGACTATGGGTGCTGTCTGGACGGAGTTTCTACTTTCTCCAAGTGACCGTGTGGGTTTTCTCCGGGTGCTCCGGTTTCCACCCACACTCCAAAGAAGTACAGGTTTGTTGGTGAATTGGCTTGGTACAAGTGTAAATTGTCCCTGTGTGGAGGATAGTGCTAGTATACGGGGATCGCTGTACGGTGGGCCAAAGGGCCTGTTTCCACATTGTACCACTAAATTAAACTAAATAAAAGGTATACCCTTTTGCAAGATGCTATGAGGGAATGACCGGTCAAGGGTGAACAACAATAAAAGTCAGGTCTGAGGTACAGCAGGGAAGTGTAATGTCAGGCAGAGCCATAGTGGTCAGTGATTCAATAGTAATGGGAGCAGACAGGAGATATTGTGGCAACAAACAAAAGTCCAGGATGATGTGTTGCCTCCATGGCACAATGGTCCAGGATGTCTCGGAGCGACTGAATGACATTCTCAAGGGGGATGAAGAGCAACAAGAGGTCGATGTGCCTATTGGCACAAATGATGTTGGTAGGAAAAGGGATGGGGTTCTGCAGTGAGGGTAGAGGACTGGCAAGAAATTAAAAAGCAGGACCTCCAGGGTAATAGACAATAGACAATAGGTGCAGGAGTAGGCTATTCGGCCCTTCGAGCCACATTCAATGTGATCAGAATCAGAATCAGAATCAGAATGCTTTTATTGTCATTGCATGTGTCACATACAACGAGATTACTGTGTCTCTCCATTTAAAATAACTTGGACATGTTATTCGGTTCATAATCCAGTGGCCACAGCTAATGACTCTGAACCTTGGGCAGTGGGGTTGGTCAGGTGCAAATGTGATGATGATGAATGTAATCTCTTAAAGACCAAAGTTCTATGTAGCCGGCTGTGGGCTGAATCTGTGAAATAGTCTTTGGGCCTGAAACCTGAACCAAATGCATTCAATGCATTTAACTCCAGTATGCCAGGAGGTGATTACACGAGAAAGAGGCGAAGGGAACATATAAATATATTGAATGCACATAATAATAATATATTTTATTGTCATTGCACATAGGTGCAACGAGATTTGGTATTCAGCTTCCATCCGATGTCGTAACGTAAACAACTAAAAATTTAGATACCCAGAGAAACATGATTTTTTTTTTTTTAAACAGTAAAACAGTAAAACAGTATAAAGGCGTGACAGTTAAGCAGTAAAAACATGAGGCGCACTCTAAGTATCGGGAGAGTTGGTGACACACCATCCTCATTATAATGCTCCTATCTTGCTGAACCTGCTGGACACGATTTGACTTTGAGTGTGAACAATACTCAAACCTCCAATTCTTATGTTGTGTCCCCCTCCAGGGCTCTAAAGAAGGCAAATGTAATATCTTACAGTTCCCCACTCACAAATGTACAGTATTCGGTGTTCACCAACAATGCCACTGGATTATAAATCAAATAACATGACCACTATAATTCCAATCTGTGCTTTTGAAGCAACATCTGTCTTTGATTCAGATGGGGATAACTGGTGCTATTATTGATTGGCAGAGATGGCTCAATGGGGAGACTGGCTTAATTGTTTTGTTTCTTAAATACTTGTTATTTTCTTCTTGTTTTATTAAAACTCTGACTTTGCTGGTCTCAGTTCCTGTCTTCAGTCCCATGCAAAAAATGGAAGAATACTGGAATCAAATGAAGTAAATGTAGATTGAATGAGAACACGTTGTACAAAAGTGACTTCAGTGTGTAGTCACTCATTCCGCTCGCTGTTCTCAACTGACTCAGTCCTATCATCTACTCTCAGATAGTTATACCTCTAAGGGGTTTATTTTACAGCTGCGATCACCTGCCATCAAATCCACAAGTCTAAGAACCCAATAGGTGATGTTGCTCAACCTGCTGGGCATCATTTGTTTTTGGCTGTGAACAGTATTCAAACTTCCAACTCTTATGTTGTGGGTTCCCACCAAGGCTCTAGAGAAGGTAAGTAAAAAATCTTACAGTTCCCGACACACAAATGTTTTACGCTTTCACCAATGTTGCCATTGATGAGGCCACTCAGAATAAGGTGTGACCTGGATCTGTGTCTTTGTTTGGCTGCTCTCAAGCACGGGTTCATGAAAGTCATCGCTCATCACTGACATTCCTCCTGCATCTCTTGGCCTTTCTGTCAGTGACTAAGCAATGTAATGGAGCACGGATCTGGCAAGGTTGGGATATCTGTCATTCACTTTAATATGGCAAGGTTTCAGTGAGTAGCTGCATGGTTTCTTGGGCATTTGATTATATTTGCAGGTCAACATTCATTCCATGGATGAAATATTCATCACAAAGTCCAGCAGCATTACATTCCTGATGCCACAGAAGAATTCTTCCATTTTACCCATAGGTCTGAACATTGTACTTATAGATAACTGGGGAAGCACGGTGGAGTTGTTGCCCTACAGCACCAACAGCGCTGGAGACCCAGGTTCGATCCCGACTACGGATGCTCTCTGTATGGTGTTTGTACAATTTCCCCGTGATCGCGTGGGTTTTCTCCGAGATCTTTGGTTTCCTCCCACACCAAATGTAGGTAAATTGGCTTGGTATAAGTGTTAAAATGCATAGGATTAGCATTAATATGCGGGGATCGCTGGTCGGTGCGGTCTCGGTGAACCGAAGGGGCTGTTTCCGCACTGTATCTCTAAAACTAAACAACTGTCAGACTTTGGCATCCATCTTGCCTGTCCTAAAACATTTTATTCACTGACCCTTCATATCCAATGAGCAGAATCTGCAGGACTTGGAAACCTCAATGGCAGAATCATTACAGCAGTCCCTGTCTATACCATCTACTCTCACACATCAGTGGCTCCGTGCCCGCGGTTGGAGCTCCCGAAGTCGGTCCCCATCAGAGGCCGCCAGCTGCACGATGTTCGGCCGCAGGGCGGACGGAGATACGATATGGAAACAAATTGCATCTCCGTCGAGGTAAGAGATTAAAAATAGATTCCCCCAACCCCCACCCCCTACCCGTCCCTCACATAAATCATGGTAAAGTATACTAAAACATACATTTAACACATACTAAAAAGCAACAAAGAAGGAAAAGGACAGACTGTTGACGTGGCAGCCATTGTAGGCGCCACCCGGTGGTTCGATCCTGACTATGGGTGCTGTCTGGACGGAGTTTCTACTTTCTCCAAGTGACCGTGTGGGTTTTCTCCGGGTGCTCCGGTTTCCACCCACACTCCAAAGAAGTACAGGTTTGTTGGTGAATTGGCTTGGTACAAGTGTAAATTGTCCCTGTGTGGAGGATAGTGCTAGTATACGGGGATCGCTGTACGGTGGGCCAAAGGGCCTGTTTCCACATTGTACCACTAAATTAAACTAAATAAAAGGTATACCCTTTTGCAAGATGCTATGAGGGAATGACCGGTCAAGGGTGAACAACAATAAAAGTCAGGTCTGAGGTACAGCAGGGAAGTGTAATGTCAGGCAGAGTCATAGTGGTCAGTGATTCAATAGTAATGGGAGCAGACAGGAGATATTGTGGCAACAAACAAAAGTCCAGGATGATGTGTTGCCTCCATGGCACAATGGTCCAGGATGTCTCGGAGCGGCTGAATGACATTCTCAAGGGGGATGAAGAGCAACAAGAGGTCGATGTGCCTATTGGCACAAATGATGTTGGTAGGAAAAGGGATGGGGTTCTGCAGTGATGGTAGAGGACTGGCAAGAAATTAAAAAGCAGGACCTCCAGGGTAATAGACAATAGACAATAGACAATAGGTGCAGGAGTAGGCTATTCGGCCCTTCGAGCCACATTCAATGTGATCAGAATCAGAATCAGAATCAGAATGCTTTATTGTCATTGCATGTGTCACATACAACGAGATTACTGTGTCTCTCCATTTAAAAGAACTTCAAACATTCAAATACTCATACTTTTTACACTCCCTCCCTCCCCAAACCCACCCATGGATTCACATTTACATATATTAACACTGTCTCCCACCCCCCCTCCTTCCCCATAACCCGCTCCCGAGACAGAGTTCAGTTCCAAGATTGCTGATGTGTAAAAGCTGTTCTTGAGTCTGGCAGTGCGTGACTTTAGCGACCTGTACCTTTTTCCTGAGGGCAGCAGTGTGAAAAGGTGGTGACAAGGATGTGTAATGTCTTTCACGATATTACAGGTCCTGCTGCGGCATCTGGAGTGGTAAATGTCCTCCAGAGGGGGCAGGGGGAGTCCAATGATACCCTGGGTCATGGCTGATCATCCACAACCAGTACGTTCCTGCCTTCTCCCCATATCCCCTAACTCCGCTCTCTTTAAGATCCCTATAAAGCTCTCTCTTGAAAGTATCCAGAGAACTGGCCTCCACTGTCCTCTTGAGGCAGAGAATTCCACAGACTCACAACTCTCTGTGTGAAAAAATGTTTCCTCATCTCCGTTCTAAATGCCTTACCCCTTAATCTTAAACAGTGGACCCTGGTTCTGGACTCCCCCAACATCGGGAACATGTTTCCTGCCTCTAGCGTGTCCAAACCCTTAATAATCTTATATGTTTCAATAATATCCCCTCGCATCCTTCTAAATTCCAGAGTATACAAGCCCAGCCGCTCCATTCTCTCAGCATATGACAGTCCCGCCATCCCTGGAATTAACCTTGTGAACCTACGCTGTACTCCCTCAATAGCAAGAATGTCCTTCCTCAAATTAGAGGACCAAAACTGCACACAATACTCCAGGTGTGGTCTCACTAGCGCCCTGTACAACTGCAGGCCCTCTTTGCTCCTTTACTCAACTCCTCTTGTTATGAAGGCCAACATGCCATTCGCTTTCTACACTGCCCGCTGTACCTGCATGCTTACTTTCATTGACTGATGAACAAGGACCCCCAGATCTCGTTGTACTTCCTCTTTTTCCCAACTTGACACCATTTAGATAATAATCTGCCTTCCTGTTTTTGCTACCAAAGTGGATAACCTCATATTTATCCACATTGAACTGCATCTGCCATGCATCTGCCCACTCACCCAACCTGTCCAAGTCACCCTGCATTCTCATAGCATCCTCCTCACAGTGCACACTGCCACCCAGCTTTGTGTCATCTGCTAATTTGCTAATGTTACTTTGAATCTCTTCATCTAAATCATTAATGTATATTGTAAATAGCTGAGGTCCCAGCAAAGTGCCTCGCGGTACCCCACTAGTCACTGCCTGCAATTCTGAAAGGGACCCGTTAATCCCTACTCTTTGTTTCCTGTCTGCCAACCAATTTTCTATCCATGTCAGCACTCTATCCCCAATACGATGTGCCCTAATTTTGCCCACTAATCTCCTATGTGGGTAGTGATCCCTGGATTACTCCCGGTGTCACATGCTAGTCAGGGTAGGATTCAGAAGATAGCACAGATAAATGCTTGGCTGGGGAGTTGGTCCAGGTGGCAGGGATTCAGATTTTTGGACCATTGGGTCCTCATCTGGGGCAGAGATGACCTGTACAACAGGGATGGGTTACACCTGAACGGATGGGGAACCAATATCCAGGCAGGCAGGTTTGCTTGTGCTACACAGGCAGGTTTAAACTAGATTGGCAGCAGGCCAGCATCCAATGCAGGACTGAGGCATGTGATAGGCTGGAGGTCGTTATGGAAGGTGATGAAAGAAATTTCACTGGACAGAAAAGGCAGGAGCTCGGCAGGGAGCATGATACGACTGTTGGACTGAATTGCATTTATTTTAACGTGAGAGGCTTGATGGGTAAGGCGGATGAAATCAGGGTGTGGATAGGACTGAAGAAGGGTCTCGACCCAAAACGTCACCCATTCCTTCTCTCCAAAGATGCTGCCTGTCCCTCTGAATTACTCCAGCGTTTGTGTCTGTCTGTGGATAGGTACTTTTGTCTGGGACGTTATAGCCATTACAGATACAAGGCTTAGAGAGGGACAGGGCTAGCAGCTCTATGTTGCAGGGTGCGGGTGCTACAGGAAAGATAGAAGTGGGGGTAAAAGAGGAGGTGTTGTGGCTTTATTGATTAGGAAGAATGCCATGGTAGTGGTCTGAGATGACATTACTGATGGTTGAACCAGTGAGGCTATATGGGTGGAGCAGAGAAACAAGAAGGGGCTGAACAGTGTAGCGGAGCTCAGATGTGCCACGTTTGGGATAGCTGTGATCCTCTTTAATTTGCAAGGCTTCAGGGAGGAGCTACTGTACATGGTTTCTTGGATTCTTGGCGGTCCATAGATGGAGTATTCTTCACAAAGGCCAGCAGCATCACATGCCTGAAGCTTCAGAAGGATTCTTCCAATTTTCCCGAAGGTTGGAACATCATATCGAGACACCTGACATACCCCTAGTGTCCTTTTTCAGTGCCTGACCAAAAATGTTTTATTTGCTGACCTCTAATATACAAAGAGTAGAATCTTCAGAACTTAGAGAGCTCCAATGCAGAATCACTATGACAGTCCCTGTCCTTACCATGTGCTGTCACTCAGAAGTGGTGCGTGGGAAGCCAGGTATGCACCATACCCCTCAGAAGTTGGTCAACCTGTTAGTAGACGATAGGTGTGAGTAATATCACAATATCCTATGCAATATGTGACCGCACCCTTCTGTCACATTTGTACAAAATGTTCTCATGCCATCGTGCCATGGAATTTTGCCCCAGGAAATGGTACGGTAACTGTGGTGGTAGAGGGAAATAGCAGGTAATATCTATAATGCAATTAACTTTCACGTAAAAGGGAGCAAACAATTAAAGCAAATTCAAGACACACAAGCAGCATGTGCATGAACCCGGAGCAAAAAAACAAATGGCTGGAGGAAATCAGCGGATCAGGCAAGACCTGTGGAGGAGAAAGGACCTTTCAATCCAAGTGAAGAGTCTCAACCAGAAGCCTCGACAATTCATTGCCCTCCACAGATTCTGTTTGGTTCGCTGAGTATCTGAGTAAAGATAAATTCATGGTAAAAAAGTATACATTTCAATAAAACAAGAAGGAAATTATTTAAGATTTTAAGCAAAACACAATTAAGTCGGCCTCTCCATTATGTCATCTCTGTCATTTAACTAAATTAATGACAAGCTCTTGCTTCAAAAGGATAGACTGGAATTATAATGGACATGTTATTCGGTTCATAATCTAGTGGCGACAGCTAATGACTCTGAAGCTTGGGCAGTGGTGTTGGTCAGGTGCAAATGTGATGATGATGAACGTAATCTCTTAAAGACCAAAGTTCTATGTAGCCGGCTGTGGGCTGAATCTGAGAAATAGTCTTTGGGCCAGAAACCTGAACCAAATGCATTGAATCCATTTAACTCCAGTACGCCAGGAGGTGATTACACGAGAAAGAGGTGAAGGGAACATATAAATATATTGAATACACATGAGGCGCACTCTAAGTATCGGGAGAGTTGGTGACAGACCATCCTCATTATAATGCTCCTATGTTGCTGAACCTGCTGGGCACGATTTGACTTTGAGTGTGAACAATACTCAAACCTCCAATTCTCATGTTGTGAGCCCTCCAGGGCTCTAAAGAAGGCAAATGTAATATCTTACAGTTCTCCACTCACAAATGTACAGTATTCGGTGTTCACCAATGATGCCACTGGATTATAAATCAAATAACATGACCACTATAATTCCAATCTGTGCTTTTGAAGCAACATCTGTCTTTGATTCAGATGGGGATAACTGTTGCTATTATTGATTGACAGGGATGGCTCAATGGGGAGACTGGCTTAATTGTTTTGTTTCTTAAATACTTGTTATTTTCTTTTGTTTTATTAAAACTCTGACTTTACTGGTAATTGAATTTATCTTTACACAAAATACTCAGCGGATTAGGCAGCACGTTTGGAGGGAAATGGATTGTTCCTGCTTCAGGGCAAATGAAAGGTCTATTCTCTCCACAGATGCTGCCAACTCCACTGAATTCCTCCAGCTGTTCGATTTTGCCTCCAGATTCCAGCATAAAAAGGTAATTGGTAGTTTCTTCAATCTTGAATTTTCCTGTACTGTCCAATTATCTTTTTATCCCGAAAGTAATACCATTATGATTGTTTTCTAGAATTTCCCTACCTTGATTGCCAAAGTTTCCATATAATATCCTGGATTTAACTTAACCATGGTGCAATACCACTGATGAGTTCCAATAGATGTTAAAGACAGGGAATGGTGCTGTGATTCTGTAATCCTCCAGATTCTGCTCATCTGAAATTCAGGGGCCTGTTAATAAGATATGTTTGGACAGGCAGGAAAGGGCAACTGGGAAGGGTCTCAGTTCCTGTCTTCAGTCCCATGCAAAAAATGGAAGAATACCGGAATCAAATGAAGTAAATGTAGATTGAATGAGATCACGTTGCACAAAGGTGACTTCAGGGTGTAGTCACTCATTCCGTTCGCTGTTCTCAACTGACTCAGTCCTATCATCTACTCTCAGATAGTTATACTTCTAAGGGGTTTATTTAACAGCTGCGATCACCTGCCATCAAATCCACAAGTCTAAGAACCCAATAGGTGATGTTGCTCAACCTGCTGGGCATCATTTGTTTTTGGCTGTGAACAGTATTCAAACTTCCAACTCTTATGTTGTGGGTTCCCACCAAGGCTCTAGAGAAGGTAAGTATAAAATCTTACAGTTCCCTACACACAAATGCTTTAGGCTTTCACCAATGTTGCCATTGATGAGGCCACTCAGAATAAGGTGTGAGCTGGATCTGTGTCTTTGTTTGGCTGCTCTCAAGCACGGGGTCATGAAAGTCATCGCTCATCACTGACATTCCTCCTGCATCTCTTGGCCTTTCTGTCAGTGACTAAGCAATGTAATGGAGCACGGATCTGGCAAGGTTGGGATATCTGTCATTCTCTTTAATATGGCAAGGTTTCAGTGAGTAGCTGCATGGTTTCTTGGGCATTTGATTATATTTGCAGGTCAACATTCATTCCATGGATGAAATATTCATCACAAAGTCCAGCAGCATTACATACCTGATGCCACAGAAGAATTCTTCCATTTTACCCATAGGTCTGAACATTGTACTTATAGATAACTGGGGAAGCACGGTGGAGTTGTTGCCCTACAGCGCCAACAGCGCCGGGGACCCAGGTTCGATCCCGACTACGGATGCTCTCTGTATGGTGTTTGTACAATTTCCCCGTGATCGCGTGTGTTTTCTCCGAGATCTTTGGTTTCCTCCCACACCAAATGTAGGTAAATTGGCTTGGTATAAGTGTTAAAATGCATAAGATTAGCATTAATATGCAGGGATCGCTGGTCGGTGCGGACTCGGTGAACCGAAGGGCCTGTTTCCACACTGTACCTCTAAAACTAAACAACTGTCAGACTTTGGCATCCATCTTGCCTGTCCTAAAACATTTTATTCACTGACCCTTCATATCCAATGAGCAGAATCTGCAGGACCTGGAAACCTCAATGGCAGAATCATTACAGCAGTCCCTGTCTATACCATCTACTCTCACACATCAGTGGCTCCGTGCCCGCGGTTGTAGCTCCCGAAGTCGGTCCCCATCAGAGGCCACCAGCTGCACGATGTTCGGCCGCAGAGCGGACGGAGATACGATATGGAAACAAATTGCATCTCCGTCGAGGTAAGAGATTAAAAATAGATTCCCCCAACCCCCACCCCCTACCCGTCCCTCACATAAATCATGGTAAAGTATACTAAAACATACATTTAACACATACTAAAAAGCAACAAAGAAGGAAAAGGACAGACTGTTGACATGGCAGCCATTGTAGGCACCACCCGGTGGTTCGATCCTGACTATAGGTGCTGTCTGGACGGAGTTTCTACTTTCTCCAAGTGACCGATAAACTAAATAAAAGGTATACCCTTTTGCAAGATGCTATGAGGGAATGACCGGTCAAGGGTGAACAACAATAAAAGTCAGGTCTGAGGTACAGCAGGGAAGTGTAATGTCAGGCAGAGCCATAGTGGTCAGTGATTCAATAGTAATGGGAGCAGACAGGAGATATTGTGGCAACAAACAAAAGTCCAGGATGATGTGTTGCCTCCATGGCACAATGGTCCAGGATGTCTCGGAGCGGCTGAATGACATTCTCAAGGGGGATGAAGAGCAACAAGAGGTCGATGTGCCTATTGGCACAAATGATGTTGGTAGGAAAAGGGATGGGGTTCTGCAGGGTAATAGACAATAGACAATAGACAATAGGTGCAGGAGTAGGCTATTCGGCCCTTCGAGCCACATTCAATGTGATCAGAATCAGAATCAGAATCAGAATGCTTTATTGTCATTGCATGTGTCACATACAACGAGATTACTGTGTCTCTCCATTTAAAAGAACTTCAAACATTCAAATACTCATACTTTTTACACTCCCTCCCTCCCCAAACCCACCCATGGATTCACATTTACATATATTAACACTGTCTCCCACCCCCCCTCCTTCCCCATAACCCGCTCCCGAGACAGAGTTCAGTTCCAAGATTGCTGATGTGTCAAAGCTGTTCTTGAGTCTGGCAGTGCGTGACTTTAGCGACCTGTACCTTTTTCCTGAGGGCAGCAGTGTGAAAAGGTGGTGACAAGGATGTGTAATGTCTTTCACGATATTACAGGTCCTGCTGCGGCATCTGGAGTGGTAAATGTCCTCCAGAGGGGGCAGGGGGAGTCCAATGATACCCTGGGTCATGGCTGATCATCCACAACCAGTACGTTCCTGCCTTCTCCCCATATCCCCTAACTCCGCTCTCTTTAAGATCCCTATAAAGCTCTCTCTTGAAAGTATCCAGAGAACTGGCCTCCACTGTCCTCTTGAGGCAGAGAATTCCACAGACTCACAACTCTCTGTGTGAAAAAATGTTTCCTCATCTCCGTTCTAAATGCCTTACCCCTTAATCTTAAACAGTGGACCCTGGTTCTGGACTCCCCCAACATCGGGATCATGTTTCCTGCCTCTAGCGTGTCCAAACCCTTAATAATCTTATATGTTTCAATAATATCCCCTCGCATCCTTCTAAATTCCAGAGTATACAAGCCCAGCCGCTCCATTCTCTCAGCATATGACAGTCCCGCCATCCCTGGAATTAACCTTGTGAACCTACGCTGTACTCCCTCAATAGCAAGAATGTCCTTCCTCAAATTAGAGGACCAAACTGCACACAATACTCCAGGTGTGGTCTCACTAGCGCCCTGTACAACTGCAGGCCCTCTTTGCTCCTTTACTCAACTCCTCTTGTTATGAAGGCCAACATGCAATTCGCTTTCTTCACTGCCCGCTGTACCTGCATGCTTACTTTCATTGACTGATGAACAAGGACCCCCAGATCTCGTTGTACTTCCTCTTTATCCCAACTTGACACCATTTAAATAATAATCTGCCTTCCTGTTTTTGCTACCAAAGTGGATAACCTCATATTTATCCACATTGAACTGCATCTGCCATGCATCTGCCCACTCACCCAACCTGTCCAAGTCACCCTGCATTCTCATAGCATCCTCCTCACAGTGCACACTGCCACCCAGCTTTGTGTCATCTGCTAATTTGCTAATGTTACTTTGAATCTCTTCATCTAAATCATTAATGTATATTGTAAATAGCTGAGGTCCCAGCAAAGTGCCTCGCGGTACCCCACTAGTCACTGCCTGCAATTCTGAAAGGGACCCGTTAATCCCTACTCTTTGTTTCCTGTCTGCCAACCAATTTTCTATCCATGTCAGCACTCTATCCCCAATAAGATGTGCCCTAATTTTGCCCACTAATCTGCTATGTTTGTAGTGATCCCTGGATTACTCCCGGTGTCACATGCTAGTCAGGGTAGGATTCAGAAGATAGCACAGATAAATGCTTGGCTGGGGAGTTGGTCCAGGTGGCAGGGATTCAGATTTTTGGACCATTGGGTCCTCATCTGGGGCAGAGATGACCTGTACAACAGGGATGGGTTACACCTGAACGGATGGGGAACCAATATCCAGGCAGGCAGGTTTGCTTGTGCTACACAGGCAGGTTTAAACTAGATTGGCAGCAGGCCAGCATCCAATGCAGGACTGAGGCATGTGATAGGCTGGAGGTCGTTATGGAAGGTGATGAAAGAAATTTCACTGGACGGAAAAGGCAGGAGCTCGGCAGGGAGCATGATACGACTGTTGGACTGAATTGCATTTATTTTAACGTGAGAGGTTTGATGGGTAAGGCGGATGAAATCAGGGTGTGGATAGGACTGAAGTAGGGTCTCGACCCAAAACGTCACCCATTCCTTCTCTCCAAAGATGCTGCCTGTCCCTCTGAGTTACTCCAGCGTTTGTGTCTGTCTGTGGATAGGTACTTTTGTCTGGGACGTTATAGCCATTACAGATACAAGGCTTAGAGAGGGACAGGGCTAGCAGCTCTATGTTGCAGGGTGCGGGTGCTACAGGAAAGATAGAAGTGGGGGTAAAAGAGGAGGTGTTGTGGCTTTATTGATTAGGAAGAATGCCATGGTAGTGGTCTGAGATGACATTACTGATGGTTCAACCAGTGAGGCTATATGGGTGGAGCAGAGAAACAAGAAGGGGCTGAACAGTGTAGCGGAGCTCAGATGTGCCACGTTTGGGATAGCTGTGATCCTCTTTAATTTGCAAGGCTTCAGGGAGGAGCTACTGTACATGGTTTCTTGGATTCTTGGCGGTCCATAGATGGAGTATTCTTCACAAAGGCCAGCAGCATCACATGCCTGAAGCTTCAGAAGGATTCTTCCAATTTTCCCGAAGGTTGGAACATCATATCGATACACCTGACATACCCCTAGTGTCCTTTTTCAGTGCCTGACCTAAAATGTTTTATTTGCTGACCTCTAATATACAAAGAGTAGAATCTTCAGAACTTAGAGAGCTCCAATGCAGAATCACTATGACAGTCCCTGTCTTTACCATGTGCTGTCACTCAGAAGTGGTGCGTGGGAAGCCAGGTATGCACCATACCCCTCAGAAGTTGGTCAACCTGTTAGTAGACGATAGGTGTGAGTAATATCACAATATCCTATGCAATATGTGACCGTACCTTTCTGTCACATTTGTACAAAATGTTCTCATGCCATCAAGTGTCATGGAATTTTGCCCCAGGAAATGGTACGGTAACTGTGGTGGTAGAGGGAAATAGCAGGTAATATCTATAATGCAATTACCTTTCACGTAAAAGGGAGCAAACAATTAAAGCAAATTCAAGACACACAAGCAGCATGTGCATGAACCCGGAGAAAAAAAACAAATGGCTGGAGGAAATCAGCGGATCAGGCAAGACCTGTGGAGGAGAAAGGACCTTTCAATCCAAGTGAAGAGTCTCAACCAGAAGCCTCGACAATTCATTGCCCTCCACAGATTCTGTTTGGTTCGCTGAGTATCTGAGTAAAGATAAATTCATGGTAAAAAAGTATACATTTCAATAAAACAAGAAGGAAATTATTTAAGATTTTAAGCAAAACACAATTAAGTCGGCCTCTCCATTAAGTCATCTCTGTTATTTAACTAAATTAATGACAAGCTCTTGCTTCAAAAGGATAGACTGGAATTATAATGGACATGTTATTTGGTTCATAATCCAGTGGCCACAGCTAATGACTCTGAAGCTTGGGCAGTGGAGTTGGTCAGGTGCAAATGTGATGATGATGAACGTAATCTCTTAAAGACCAAAGTTCTATGTAGCCGGCTGTGGGCTGAATCTGAGAAATAGTCTTTGGGCCAGAAACCTGAACCAAATGCATTGAATCCATTTAACTCCAGTACGCCAGGAGGTGATTACACGAGAAAGAGGTGAAGGGAACATATAAATATATTGAATACACATGAGGCGCACTCTAAGTATCGGGAGAGTTGGTGACAGACCATCCTCATTATAATGCTCCTATGTTGCTGAACCTGCTGGGCACGATTTGACTTTGAGTGTGAACAATACTCAAACCTCCAATTCTCATGTTGTGTCCCCCTCCAGGGCTCTAAAGAAGGCAAATGTAATATCTTACAGTTCTCCACTCACAAATGTACAGTATTCGGTGTTCACCAATGATGCCACTGGATTATAAATCGAATAACATGACCACTATAATTCCAATCTGTGCTTTTGAAGCAACATCTGTCTTTGATTCAGATGGGGATAACTGGTGCTATTATTGATTGGCAGAGATGGCTCAATGGGGAGACTGGCTTAATTGTTTTGTTTCTTAAATACTTGTTATTTTCTTCTTGTTTTATTAAAACTCTGACTTTACTGGTAATTGAATTCATCTTTACACAAAATACTCAGCGGATTAGGCAGCACGTGTGGAGGGAAATGGATTGTTCCTGCTTCGGGGCAAATGAAAGGTCTATTCTCTCCACAGATGCTGCCAACTCCACTGAATCCAGATTCCAGCATAAAAAGGTAATTGGTAGTTTCTTCAATCTTGAATTTTCCTGTACTGTCCAATTACCTTTTTATCCTGAAAGTAATACCATTATGATTGTTTTCTAGAATTTCCCTACCTTGATTGCCAAAGTTTCCATATTATATCCTGGATTTAACTTAACCATGGTGCAATACCACTGATGAGTTCCAATAGATGTTAAAGACAGGGAATGGTGCAGTGATTCTGTAATCCTCCAGATATGGAAACAAATTGCATCTCCGTCGAGGTAAGAGATTAAAAATAGATTCCCCCAACCCCCACCCCCTACCCGTCCCTCACATAAATCATGGTAAAGTATACTAAAACATACATTTAACACATACTAAAAAGCAACAAAGAAGGAAAAGGACAGACTGTTGACATGGCAGCCATTGTAGGCACCACCCGGTGGTTCGATGCTGACTATGGGTGCTGTCTGTACGGAGTTTCTACTTTCTCCAAGTGACCGATAAACTAAATAAAAGGTATACCCTTTTGCAAGATGCTATGAGGGAATGACCGGTCAAGGGTGAACAACAATAACAGTCAGGTCTGAGGTACAGCAGGGAAGTGTAATGTCAGGCAGAGCCATAGTGGTCAGTGATTCAATAGTAATGGGAGCAGACAGGAGATATTGTGGCAAGAAACAAAAGTCCAGGATGATGTGTTGCCTCCATGGCACAATGGTCCAGGATGTCTCGGAGCGGCTGAATGACATTCTCAAGGGGGATGAAGAGCAACAAGAGGTCGATGTGCCTATTGGCACAAATGATGTTGGTAGGAAAAGGGATGGGGTTCTGCAGTGAGGGTAGAGGACTGGCAAGAAATTAAAAAGCACGACCTCCAGGGTAATAGACAATAGACAATAGACAATAGGTGCAGGAGTAGGCTATTCGGCCCTTCGAGCCACATTCAATGTGATCAGAATCAGAATCAGAATCAGAATGCTTTATTGTCATTACATGTGTCACATACAACGAGATTACTGTGTCTCTCCATTTAAAAGAACTTCAAACATTCAAATACTCATACTTTTTACACTCCCTCCCTCCCCAAACCCACCCATGGATTCACATTTACATATATTAACACTGTCTCCCACCCCCCCTCCTTCCCCATAACCCGCTCCCGAGACAGAGTTCAGTTCCAAGATTGCTGATGTGTAAAAGCTGTTCTTGAGTCTGGCAGTGCGTGACTTTAGCGACCTGTACCTTTTTCCTGAGGGCAGCAGTGTGAAAAGGTGGTGACAAGGATGTGTAATGTCTTTCACGATATTACAGGTCCTGCTGCGGCATCTGGAGTGGTAAATGTCCTCCAGAGGGGGCAGGGGGAGTCCAATGATACCCTGGGTCATGGCTGATCATCCACAACCAGTACGTTCCTGCCTTCTCCCCATATCCCCTAACTCCGCTCTCTTTAAGATCCCTATAAAGCTCTCTCTTGAAAGTATCCAGAGAACTGGCCTCCACTGTCCTCTTGAGGCAGAGAATTCCACAGACTCACAACTCTCTGTGTGAAAAAATGTTTCCTCATCTCCGTTCTAAATGCCTTACCCCTTAATCTTAAACAGTGGACCCTGGTTCTGGACTCCCCCAACATCGGGAACATGTTTCCTGCCTCTAGCGTGTCCAAACCCTTAATAATATTATATGTTTCAATAATATCCCCTCGCATCCTTCTAAATTCCAGAGTATACAAGCCCAGCCGCTCCATTCTCTCAGCATATGACAGTCCCGCCATCCCTGGAATTAACCTTGTGAACCTACGCTGTACTCCCTCAATAGCAAGAATGTCCTTCCTCAAATTAGAGGACCAAAACTGCACACAATACTCCAGGTGTGGTCTCACTAGCGCCCTGTACAACTGCAGGCCCTCTTTGCTCCTTTACTCAACTCCTCTTGTTATGAAGGCCAACATGCCATTCGCTTTCTTCACTGCCCGCTGTACCTGCATGCTTACTTTCATTGACTGATGAACAAGGACCCCCAGATCTCGTTGTACTTCCTCTTTTTCCCAACTTGACACCATTTAGATAATAATCTGCCTTCCTGTTTTTGCTACCAAAGTGGATAACCTCATATTTATCCACATTGAACTGCATCTGCCATGCATCTGCCCACTCACCCAACCTGTCCAAGTCACCCTGCATTCTCATAGCATCCTCCTCACAGTGCACACTGCCACCCAGCTTTGTGTCATCTGCTAATTTGCTAATGTTACTTTGAATCTCTTCATCTAAATCATTAATGTATATTGTAAATAGCTGAGGTCCCAGCAAAGTGCCTCGCGGTACCCCACTAGTCACTGCCTGCAATTCTGAAAGGGACCCGTTAATCCCTACTCTTTGTTTCCTGTCTGCCAACCAATTTTCTATCCATGTCAGCACTCTATCCCCAATACGATGTGCCCTAATTTTGCCCACTAATCTGCTATGTGGGTAGTGATCCCTGGATTACTCCCGGTGTCACATGCTAGTCAGGGTAGGTTTCAGAAGATAGCACAGATAAATGCTTGGCTGGGGAGTTGGTCCAGGTGGCAGGGATTCAGATTTTTGGACCATTGGGTCCTCATCTGGGGCAGAGATGACCTGTACAACAGGGATGGGTTACACCTGAACGGATGGGGAACCAATATCCAGGCAGGCAGGTTTGCATGTGCTACACAGGCAGGTTTAAACTAGATTGGCAGCAGGCCAGCATCCAATGCAGGACTGAGGCATGTGATAGGCTGGAGGTCGTTATGGAAGGTGATGAAAGAAATTTCACTGGACAGAAAAGGCAGGAGATCGGCAGGGAGCATGATACGACTGTTGGACTGAATTGCATTTATTTTAACGTGAGAGGCTTGATGGGTAAGGCGGATGAAATCAGTGTGTGGATAGGACGGAAGAAGGGTCTCGACCCAAAACGTCACCCATTCCTTCTCTCCAAAGATGCTGCCTGTCCCTCTGAGTTACTCCAGCGTTTGTGTCTGTCTGTGGATAGGTACTTTTGTCTGGGACGTTATAGCCATTACAGATACAAGGCTTAGAGAGGGACAGGGCTAGCAGCTCTATGTTGCAGGGCGCGGGTGCTACTGGAGGAGCTACTGTACATGGTTTCTTGGATTCTTGGCGGTCCATAGATGGAGTATTCTTCACAAAGGCCAGCAGCATCACATGCCTGAAGCTTCAGAAGGATTCTTCCAATTTTCCCGAAGGTTGGAACATCATATCGAGACACCTGACATACCCCTAGTGTCCTTTTTCAGTGCCTGACCTAAAATGTTTTATTTGCTGACCTCTAATATACAAAGAGTAGAATCTTCAGAACTTAGAGAGCTCCAATGCAGAATCACTATGACAGTCCCTGTCCTTACCATGTGCTGTCATTCAGAAGTGGTGGGTGGGAAGCCAGGTATGCACCATACCCCTCAGAAGTTTGTCAACCTGTTAGTAGACGATAGGTGTGAGTAATATCACAATATCCTATGCAATATGTGACCGCACCCTTCTGTCACATTTGTACAAAATGTTCTCATGCCATCGTGCCATGGAATTTTGCCCCAGGAAATGGTACGGTAACTGTGGTGGTAGGGGGAAATAGCAGGTAATATCTATAATGCAATTAACTTTCACGTAAAAGGGAGCAAACAATTAAAGCAAATTCAAGACACACAAGCAGCATGTGCATGAACCCGGAGCAAAAAAACAAATGGCAGGAGGAAATCAGCGGATCAGGCAAGACCTGTGGAGGAGAAAGGACCTTTCAATCCAAGTGAAGAGTCTCAACCAGAAGCCTCGACAATTCATTGCCCTCCACAGATTCTGTTTGGTTCGCTGAGTATCTGAGTAAAGATAAATTCATGGTAAAAAAGTATACATTTCAATAAAACAAGAAGGAAATTATTTAAGATTTTAAGCAAAACACAATTAAGTCGGCCTCTCCATTAAGTCATCTCTGTCATTTAACTAAATTAATGACAAGGTCTTGCTTCAAAAGGATATGCTGGAATTATAATGGACATGTTATTCGGTTCATAATCTAGTGATGACAGCTAATGACTCTGAAGCTTGGGCAGTGGTGTTGGTCAGGTGCAAATGTGATGATGATGAACGTAATCTCTTAAAGACCAAAGTTCTATATAGCCGGCTGTGGGCTGAATCTGAGAAATAGTCTTTGGGCCAGAAACCTGAACCAAATGCATTGAATCCATTTAACTCCAGTACGCCAGGAGGTGATTACACGAGAAAGAGGTGAAGGGAACATATAAATATATTGAATACACATGAGGCGCACTCTAAGTATCGGGAGAGTTGGTGACAGACCATCCTCATTATAATGCTCCTATGTTGCTGAACCTGCTGGGCACGATTTGACTTTGAGTGTGAACAATACTCAAACCTCCAATTCTCATGTTGTGTCCCCCTCCAGGGCTCTAAAGAAGGCAAATGTAATATCTTACAGTTCTCCACTCACAAATGTACAGTATTCGGTGTTCACCAATGATGCCACTGGATTATAAATCGAATAACATGACCACTATAATTCCAATCTGTGCTTTTGAAGCAACATCTGTCTTTGATTCAGATGGGGATAACTGGTGCTATTATTGATTGGCAGAGATGGCTCAATGGGGAGACTGGCTTAATTGTTTTGTTTCTTAAATACTTGTTATTTTCTTCTTGTTTTATTAAAACTCTGACTTTACTGGTAATTGAATTCATCTTTACACAAAATACTCAGCGGATTAGGCAGCACGTGTGGAGGGAAATGGATTGTTCCTGCTTCGGGGCAAATGAAAGGTCTATTCTCTCCACAGATGCTGCCAACTCCACTGAATTCCTCGAGCTGTTCGATTTTGCCTCCAGATTCCAGCATAAAAAGGTAATTGGTAGTTTCTTCAATCTTGAATTTTCCTGTACTGTCCAATTACCTTTTTATCCTGAAAGTAATACCATTATGATTGTTTTCTAGAATTTACCTACCTTGATTGCCAAAGTTTCCATATTATATCCTGGATTTAACTTAACCATGGTGCAATACCACTGATGAGTTCCAATAGATGTTAAAGACAGGGAATGGTGCAGTGATTCTGTAATCCTCCAGATATGGAAACAAATTGCATCTCCGTCGAGGTAAGAGATTAAAAATAGATTCCCCCAACCCCCACCCCCTACCCGTCCCTCACATAAATCATGGTAAAGTATACTAAAACATACATTTAACACATACTAAAAAGCAACAAAGAAGGAAAAGGACAGACTGTTGACATGGCAGCCATTGTAGGCACCACCCGGTGGTTCGATGCTGACTATGGGTGCTGTCTGTACGGAGTTTCTACTTTCTCCAAGTGACCGATAAACTAAATAAAAGGTATACCCTTTTGCAAGATGCTATGAGGGAATGACCGGTCAAGGGTGAACAACAATAACAGTCAGGTCTGAGGTACAGCAGGGAAGTGTAATGTCAGGCAGAGCCATAGTGGTCAGTGATTCAATAGTAATGGGAGCAGACAGGAGATATTGTGGCAACAAACAAAAGTCCAGGATGATGTGTTGCCTCCATGGCACAATGGTCCAGGATGTCTCGGAGCGGCTGAATGACATTCTCAAGGGGGATGAAGAGCAACAAGAGGTCGATGTGCCTATTGGCACAAATGATGTTGGTAGGAAAAGGGATGGGGTTCTGCAGTGAGGGTAGAGGACTGGCAAGAAATTAAAAAGCACGACCTCCAGGGTAATAGACAATAGACAATAGACAATAGGTGCAGGAGTAGGCTATTCGGCCCTTCGAGCCACATTCAATGTGATCAGAATCAGAATCAGAATCAGAATGCTTTATTGTCATTACATGTGTCACATACAACGAGATTACTGTGTCTCTCCATTTAAAAGAACTTCAAACATTCAAATACTCATACTTTTTACACTCCCTCCCTCCCCAAACCCACCCATGGATTCACATTTACATATATTAACACTGTCTCCCACCCCCCCTCCTTCCCCATAACCCGCTCCCGAGACAGAGTTCAGTTCCAAGATTGCTGATGGGTAAAAGCTGTTCTTGAGTCTGGCAGTGCGTGACTTTAGCGACCTGTACCTTTTTCCTGAGGGCAGCAGTGTGAAAAGGTGGTGACAAGGATGTGTAATGTCTTTCACGATATTACAGGTCCTGCTGCGGCATCTGGAGTGGTAAATGTCCTCCAGAGGGGGCAGGGGGAGTCCAATGATACCCTGGGTCATGGCTGATCATCCACAACCAGTACGTTCCTGCCTTCTCCCCATATCCCCTAACTCCGCTCTCTTTAAGATCCCTATAAAGCTCTCTCTTGAAAGTATCCAGAGAACTGGCCTCCACTGTCCTCTTGAGGCAGAGAATTCCACAGACTCACAACTCTCTGTGTGAAAAAATGTTTCCTCATCTCCGTTCTAAATGCCTTACCCCTTAATCTTAAACAGTGGACCCTGGTTCTGGACTCCCCCAACATCGGGAACATGTTTCCTGCCTCTAGCGTGTCCAAACCCTTAATAATCTTATATGTTTCAATAATATCCCCTCGCATCCTTCTAAATTCCAGAGTATACAAGCCCAGCCGCTCCATTCTCTCAGCATATGACAGTCCCGCCATCCCTGGAATTAACCTTGTGAACCTACGCTGTACTCCCTCAATAGCAAGAATGTCCTTCCTCAAATTAGAGGACCAAAACTGCACACAATACTCCAGGTGTGGTCTCACTAGCGCCCTGTACAACTGCAGGCCCTCTTTGCTCCTTTACTCAACTCCTCTTGTTATGAAGGCCAACATGCCATTCGCTTTCTTCACTGCCCGCTGTACCTGCATGCTTACTTTCATTGACTGATGAACAAGGACCCCCAGATCTCGTTGTACTTCCTCTTTTTCCCAACTTGACACCATTTAGATAATAATCTGCCTTCCTGTTTTTGCTACCAAAGTGGATAACCTCATATTTATCCACATTGAACTGCATCTGCCATGCATCTGCCCACTCACCCAACCTGTCCAAGTCACCCTGCATTCTCATAGCATCCTCCTCACAGTGCACACTGCCACCCAGCTTTGTGTCATCTGCTAATTTGCTAATGTTACTTTGAATCTCTTCATCTAAATCATTAATGTATATTGTAAATAGCTGAGGTCCCAGCAAAGTGCCTCGCGGTACCCCACTAGTCACTGCCTGCAATTCTGAAAGGGACCCGTTAATCCCTACTCTTTGTTTCCTGTCTGCCAACCAATTTTCTATCCATGTCAGCACTCTATCCCCAATACGATGTGCCCTAATTTTGCCCACTAATCTGCTATGTGGGTAGTGATCCCTGGATTACTCCCGGTGTCACATGCTAGTCAGGGTAGGTTTCAGAAGATAGCACAGATAAATGCTTGGCTGGGGAGTTGGTCCAGGTGGCAGGGATTCAGATTTTTGGACCATTGGGTCCTCATCTGGGGCAGAGATGACCTGTACAACAGGGATGGGTTACACCTGAACGGATGGGGAACCAATATCCAGGCAGGCAGGTTTGCATGTGCTACACAGGCAGGTTTAAACTAGATTGGCAGCAGGCCAGCATCCAATGCAGGACTGAGGCATGTGATAGGCTGGAGGTCGTTATGGAAGGTGATGAAAGAAATTTCACTGGACAGAAAAGGCAGGAGATCGGCAGGGAGCATGATACGACTGTTGGACTGAATTGCATTTATTTTAACGTGAGAGGCTTGATGGGTAAGGCGGATGAAATCAGTGTGTGGATAGGACGGAAGAAGGGTCTCAACCCAAAACGTCACCCATTCCTTCTCTCCAAAGATGCTGCCTGTCCCTCTGAGTTACTCCAGCGTTTGTGTCTGTCTGTGGATAGGTACTTTTGTCTGGGACGTTATAGCCATTACAGATACAAGGCTTAGAGAGGGACAGGGCTAGCAGTTCTATGTTGCAGGGTGCGGGTGCTACTGGAGGAGCTACTGTACATGGTTTCTTGGATTCTTGGCGGTCCATAGATGGAGTATTCTTCACAAAGGCCAGCAGCATCACATGCCTGAAGCTTCAGAAGGATTCTTCCAATTTTCCCGAAGGTTGGAACATCATATCGAGACACCTGACACACCCCTAGTGTCCTTTTTCAGTGCCTGACCTAAAATGTTTTATTTGCTGACCTCTAATATACAAAGAGTAGAATCTTCAGAACTTAGAGAGCTCCAATGCAGAATCACTATGACAGTCCCTGTCCTTACCATGTGCTGTCACTCAGAAGTGGTGCGTGGGAAGCCAGGTATGCACCATACCCCTCAGAAGTTTGTCAACCTGTTAGTAGACGATAGGTGTGAGTAATATCACAATATCCTATGCAATGTGTGACCGCACCCTTCTGTCACATTTGTACAAAATGTTCTCATGCCATCGTGCCATGGAATTTTGCCCCAGGAAATGGTACGGTAACTGTGGTGATAGGGGGAAATAGCAGGTAATATCTATAATGCAATTAACTTTCACGTAAAAGGGAGCAAACAATTAAAGCAAATTCAAGACACACAAGCAGCATGTGCATGAACCCGGAGCAAAAAAACAAATGGCTGGAGGAAATCAGCGGATCAGGCAAGACCTGTGGAGGAGAAAGGACCTTTCAATCCAAGTGAAGAGTCTCAACCAGAAGCCTCGACAATTCATTGCCCTCCACAGATTCTGTTTGGTTCGCTGAGTATCTGAGTAAAGATAAATTCATGGTAAAAAAGTATACATTTCAATAAAACAAGAAGGAAATTATTTAAGATTTTAAGCAAAACACAATTAAGTCGGCCTCTCCATTAAGTCATCTCTGTCATTTAACTAAATTAATGACAAGCTCTTGCTTCAAAAGGATATGCTGGAATTATAATGGACATGTTATTCGGTTCATAATCTAGTGGCGACAGCTAATGACTCTGAAGCTTGGGCAGTGGTGTTGGTCAGGTGCAAATGTGATGATGATGAACGTAATCTCTTAAAGACCAAAGTTCTATGTAGCCGGCTGTGGGCTGAATCTGAGAAATAGTCTTTGGGCCAGAAACCTGAACCAAATGCATTGAATCCATTTAACTCCAGTACGCCAGGAGGTGATTACACGAGAAAGAGGTGAAGGGAACATATAAATATATTGAATACACATGAGGCGCACTCTAAGTATCGGGAGAGTTGGTGACAGACCATCCTCATTATAATGCTCCTATGTTGCTGAACCTGCTGGGCACGATTTGACTTTGAGTGTGAACAATACTCAAACCTCCAATTCTCATGTTGTGTCCCCCTCCAGGGCTCTAAAGAAGGCAAATGTAATATCTTACAGTTGTCCACTCACAAATGTACAGTATTCGGTGTTCACCAATGATGCCACTGGATTATAAATCGAATAACATGACCACTATAATTCCAATCTGTGCTTTTGAAGCAACATCTGTCTTTGATTCAGATGGGGATAACTGGTGCTATTATTGATTGGCAGAGATGGCTCAATGGGGAGACTGGCTTAATTGTTTTGTTTCTTAAATACTTGTTATTTTCTTCTTGTTTTATTAAAACTCTGACTTTACTGGTAATTGAATTTATCTTTACACAAAATACTCAGCGGATTAGGCAGCACGTGTGGAGGGAAATGGATTGTTCCTGCTTCGGGGCAAATGAAAGGTCTATTCTCTCCACAGATGCTGCCAACTCCACTGAATCCAGATTCCAGCATAAAAAGGTAATTGGTAGTTTCTTCAATCTTGAATTTTCCTGTACTGTCCAATTACCTTTTTATCCTGAAAGTAATACCATTATGATTGTTTTCTAGAATTTACCTACCTTGATTGCCAAAGTTTCCATATTATATCCTGGATTTAACTTAACCATGGTGCAATACCACTGATGAGTTCCAATAGATGTTAAAGACAGGGAATGGTGCAGTGATTCTGTAATCCTCCAGATATGGAAACAAATTGCATCTCCGTCGAGGTAAGAGATTAAAAATAGATTCCCCCAACCCCCACCCCCTACCCGTCCCTCACATAAATCATGGTAAAGTATACTAAAACATACATTTAACACATACTAAAAAGCAACAAAGAAGGAAAAGGACAGACTGTTGACATGGCAGCCATTGTAGGCACCACCCGGTGGTTCGATGCTGACTATGGGTGCTGTCTGTACGGAGTTTCTACTTTCTCCAAGTGACCGATAAACTAAATAAAAGGTATACCCTTTTGCAAGATGCTATGAGGGAATGACCGGTCAAGGGTGAACAACAATAACAGTCAGGTCTGAGGTACAGCAGGGAAGTGTAATGTCAGGCAGAGCCATAGTGGTCAGTGATTCAATAGTAATGGGAGCAGACAGGAGATATTGTGGCAACAAACAAAAGTCCAGGATGATGTGTTGCCTCCATGGCACAATGGTCCAGGATGTCTCGGAGCGGCTGAATGACATTCTCAAGGGGGATGAAGAGCAACAAGAGGTCGATGTGCCTATTGGCACAAATGATGTTGGTAGGAAAAGGGATGGGGTTCTGCAGTGAGGGTAGAGGACTGGCAAGAAATTAAAAAGCACGACCTCCAGGGTAATAGACAATAGACAATAGACAATAGGTGCAGGAGTAGGCTATTCGGCCCTTCGAGCCACATTCAATGTGATCAGAATCAGAATCAGAATCAGAATGCTTTATTGTCATTACATGTGTCACATACAACGAGATTACTGTGTCTCTCCATTTAAAAGAACTTCAAACATTCAAATACTCATACTTTTTACACTCCCTCCCTCCCCAAACCCACCCATGGATTCACATTTACATATATTAACACTGTCTCCCACCCCCCCTCCTTCCCCATAACCCGCTCCCGAGACAGAGTTCAGTTCCAAGATTGCTGATGTGTCAAAGCTGTTCTTGAGTCTGGCAGTGCGTGACTTTAGCGACCTGTACCTTTTTCCTGAGGGCAGCAGTGTGAAAAGGTGGTGACAAGGATGTGTAATGTCTTTCACGATATTACAGGTCCTGCTGCGGCATCTGGAGTGGTAAATGTCCTCCAGAGGGGGCAGGGGGAGTCCAATGATACCCTGGGTCATGGCTGATCATCCACAACCAGTACGTTCCTGCCTTCTCCCCATATCCCCTAACTCCGCTCTCTTTAAGATCCCTATAAAGCTCTCTCTTGAAAGTATCCAGAGAATTGGCCTCCACTGTCCTCTTGAGGCAGAGAATTCCACAGACTCACAACTCTCTGTGTGAAAAAATGTTTCCTCATCTCCGTTCTAAATGCCTTACCCCTTAATCTTAAACAGTGGACCCTGGTTCTGGACTCCCCCAACATCGGGAACATGTTTCCTGCCTCTAGCGTGTCCAAACCCTTAATAATCTTATATGTTTCAATAATATCCCCTCGCATCCTTCTAAATTCCAGAGTATACAAGCCCAGCCGCTCCATTCTCTCAGCATATGACAGTCCCGCCATCCCTGGAATTAACCTTGTGAACCTACGCTGTACTCCCTCAATAGCAAGAATGTCCTTCCTCAAATTAGAGGACCAAAACTGCACACAATACTCCAGGTGTGGTCTCACTAGCGCCCTGTACAACTGCAGGCCCTCTTTGCTCCTTTACTCAACTCCTCTTGTTATGAAGGCCAACATGCCATTCGCTTTCTTCACTGCCCGCTGTACCTGCATGCTTACTTTCATTGACTGATGAACAAGGACCCCCAGATCTCGTTGTACTTCCTCTTTTTCCCAACTTGACACCATTTAGATAATAATCTGCCTTCCTGTTTTTGCTACCAAAGTGGATAACCTCATATTTATCCACATTGAACTGCATCTGCCATGCATCTGCCCACTCACCCAACCTGTCCAAGTCACCCTGCATTCTCATAGCATCCTCCTCACAGTGCACACTGCCACCCAGCTTTGTGTCATCTGCTAATTTGCTAATGTTACTTTGAATCTCTTCATCTAAATCATTAATGTATATTGTAAATAGCTGAGGTCCCAGCAAAGTGCCTCGCGGTACCCCACTAGTCACTGCCTGCAATTCTGAAAGGGACCCGTTAATCCCTACTCTTTGTTTCCTGTCTGCCAACCAATTTTCTATCCATGTCAGCACTCTATCCCCAATACGATGTGCCCTAATTTTGCCCACTAATCTGCTATGTGGGTAGTGATCCCTGGATTACTCCCGGTGTCACATGCTAGTCAGGGTAGGTTTCAGAAGATAGCACAGATAAATGCTTGGCTGGGGAGTTGGTCCAGGTGGCAGGGATTCAGATTTTTGGACCATTGGGTCCTCATCTGGGGCAGAGATGACCTGTACAACAGGGATGGGTTACACCTGAACGGATGGGGAACCAATATCCAGGCAGGCAGGTTTGCTTGTGCTACACAGGCAGGTTTAAACTAGATTGGCAGCAGGCCAGCATCCAATGCAGGACTGAGGCATGTGATAGGCTGGAGGTCATTATGGAAGGTGATGAAAGAAATTTCACTGGACAGAAAAGGCAGGAGATCGGCAGGGAGCATGATACGACTGTTGGACTGAATTGCATTTATTTTAACGTGAGAGGCTTGATGGGTAAGGCGGATGAAATCAGTGTGTGGATAGGACGGAAGAAGGGTCTCGACCCAAAACGTCACCCATTCCTTCTCTCCAAAGATGCTGCCTGTCCCTCTGAGTTACTCCAGCGTTTGTGTCTGTCTGTGGATAGGTACTTTTGTCTGGGACGTTATAGCCATTACAGATACAAGGCTTAGAGAGGGACAGGGCTAGCAGCTCTATGTTGCAGGGTGCGGGTGCTACTGGAGGAGCTACTGTACATGGTTTCTTGGATTCTTGGCGGTCCATAGATGGAGTATTCTTCACAAAGGCCAGCAGCATCACATGCCTGAAGCTTCAGAAGGATTCTTCCAATTTTCCCGAAGGTTGGAACATCATATCGAGACACCTGACATACCCCTAGTGTCCTTTTTCAGTGCCTGACCTAAAATGTTTTATTTGCTGACCTCTAATATACAAAGAGTAGAATCTTCAGAACTTAGAGAGCTCCAATGCAGAATCACTATGACAGTCCCTGTCCTTACCATGTGCTGTCACTCAGAAGTGGTGGGTGGGAAGCCAGGTATGCACCATACCCCTCAGAAGTTTGTCAACCTGTTAGTAGACGATAGGTGTGAGTAATATCACAATATCCTATGCAATATGTGACCGCACCCTTCTGTCACATTTGTACAAAATGTTCTCATGCCATCGTGCCATGGAATTTTGCCCCAGGAAATGGTACGGTAACTGTGGTGGTAGGGGGAAATAGCAGGTAATATCTATAATGCAATTAACTTTCACGTAAAAGGGAGCAAACAATTAAAGCAAATTCAAGACACACAAGCAGCATGTGCATGAACCCGGAGCAAAAAAACAAATGGCTGGAGGAAATCAGCGGATCAGGCAAGACCTGTGGAGGAGAAAGGACCTTTCAATCCAAGTGAAGAGTCTCAACCAGAAGCCTCGACAATTCATTGCCCTCCACAGATTCTGTTTGGTTCGCTGAGTATCTGAGTAAAGATAAATTCATGGTAAAAAAGTATACATTTCAATAAAACAAGAAGGAAATTATTTAAGATTTTAAGCAAAACACAATTAAGTCGGCCTCTCCATTAAGTCATCTCTGTCATTTAACTAAATTAATGACAAGCTCTTGCTTCAAAAGGATATGCTGGAATTATAATGGACATGTTATTCGGTTCATAATCTAGTGGCGACAGCTAATGACTCTGAAGCTTGGGCAGTGGTGTTGGTCAGGTGCAAATGTGATGATGATGAACGTAATCTCTTAAAGACCAAAGTTCTATGTAGCCGGCTGTGGGCTGAATCTGAGAAATAGTCTTTGGGCCAGAAACCTGAACCAAATGCATTGAATCCATTTAACTCCAGTACGCCAGGAGGTGATTACACGAGAAAGAGGTGAAGGGAACATATAAATATATTGAATACACATGAGGCGCACTCTAAGTATCGGGAGAGTTGGTGACAGACCATCCTCATTATAATGCTCCTATGTTGCTGAACCTGCTGGGCCCGATTTGACTTTGAGTGTGAACAATACTCAAACCTCCAATTCTCATGTTGTGTCCCCCTCCAGGGCTCTAAAGAAGGCAAATGTAATATCTTACAGTTCTCCACTCACAAATGTACAGTATTCGGTGTTCACCAATGATGCCACTGGATTATAAATCGAATAACATGACCACTATAATTCCAATCTGTGCTTTTGAAGCAACATCTGTCTTTGATTCAGATGGGGATAACTGGTGCTATTATTGATTGGCAGAGATGGCTCAATGGGGAGACTGGCTTAATTGTTTTGTTTCTTAAATACTTGTTATTTTCTTCTTGTTTTATTAAAACTCTGACTTTACTGGTAATTGAATTTATCTTTACACAAAATACTCAGCGGATTAGGCAGCACGTGTGGAGGGAAATGGATTGTTCCTGCTTCGGGGCAAATGAAAGGTCTATTCTCTCCACAGATGCTGCCAACTCCACTGAATTCCTCTAGCTGTTCGATTTTGCCTCCAGATTCCAGCATAAAAAGGTAATTGGTAGTTTCTTCAATCTTGAATTTTCCTGTACTGTCCAATTACCTTTTTATCCTGAAAGTAATACCATTATGATTGTTTTCTAGAATTTACCTACCTTGATTGCCAAAGTTTCCATATTATATCCTGGATTTAACTTAACCATGGTGCAATACCACTGATGAGTTCCAATAGATGTTAAAGACAGGGAATGGTGCAGTGATTCTGTAATCCTCCAGATATGGAAACAAATTGCATCTCCATCGAGGTAAGAGATTAAAAATAGATTCCCCCAACCCCCACCCCCTGCCCGTCCCTCACATAAATCATGGTAAAGTATACTAAAACATACATTTAACACATACTAAAAAGCAACAAAGAAGGAAAAGGACAGACTGTTGACATGGCAGCCATTGTAGGCACCACCCGGTGGTTCGATGCTGACTATGGGTGCTGTCTGTACGGAGTTTCTACTTTCTCCAAGTGACCGATAAACTAAATAAAAAGTATACCCTTTTGCAAGATGCTATGAGGGAATGACCGGTCAAGGGTGAACAACAATAACAGTCAGGTCTGAGGTACAGCAGGGAAGTGTAATGTCAGGCAGAGCCATAGTGGTCAGTGATTCAATAGTAATGGGAGCAGACAGGAGATATTGTGGCAACAAACAAAAGTCCAGGATGATGTGTTGCCTCCATGGCACAATGGTCCAGGATGTCTCGGAACGGCTGAATGACATTCTCAAGGGGGATGAAGAGCAACAAGAGGTCGATGTGCCTATTGGCACAAATGATGTTGGTAGGAAAAGGGATGGGGTTCTGCAGTGAGGGTAGAGGACTGGCAAGAAATTAAAAAGCACGACCTCCAGGGTAATAGACAATAGACAATAGACAATAGGTGCAGGAGTAGGCTATTCGGCCCTTCGAGCCACATTCAATGTGATCAGAATCAGAATCAGAATCAGAATGCTTTATTGTCATTACATGTGTCACATACAACGAGATTACTGTGTCTCTCCATTTAAAAGAACTTCAAACATTCAAATACTCATACTTTTTACACTCCCTCCCTCCCCAAACCCACCCATGGATTCACATTTACATATATTAACACTGTCTCCCACCCCCCCTCCTTCCCCATAACCCGCTCCCGAGACAGAGTTCAGTTCCAAGATTGCTGATGGGTAAAAGCTGTTCTTGAGTCTGGCAGTGCGTGACTTTAGCGACCTGTACCTTTTTCCTGAGGGCAGCAGTGTGAAAAGGTGGTGACAAGGATGTGTAATGTCTTTCACGATATTACAGGTCCTGCTGCAGCATCTGGAGTGGTAAATGTCCTCCAGAGGGGGCAGGGGGAGTCCAATGATACCCTGGGTCATGGCTGATCATCCACAACCAGTACGTTCCTGCCTTCTCCCCATATCCCCTAACTCCGCTCTCTTTAAGATCCCTATAAAGCTCTCTCTTGAAAGTATCCAGAGAATTGGCCTCCACTGTCCTCTTGAGGCAGAGAATTCCACAGACTCACAACTCTCTGTGTGAAAAAATGTTTCCTCATCTCCGTTCTAAATGCCTTACCCCTTAATCTTAAACAGTGGACCCTGGTTCTGGACTCCCCCAACATCGGGAACATGTTTCCTGCCTCTAACGTGTCCAAACCCTTAATAATCTTATATGTTTCAATAATATCCCCTCGCATCCTTCTAAATTCCAGAGTATACAAGCCCAGCCGCTCCATTCTCTCAGCATATGACAGTCCCGCCATCCCTGGAATTAACCTTGTGAACCTACGCTGTACTCCCTCAATAGCAAGAATGTCCTTCCTCAAATTAGAGGACCAAAACTGCACACAATACTCCAGGTGTGGTCTCACTAGGGCGCTGTACAACTGCAGGCCCTCTTTGCTCCTTTACTCAACTCCTCTTGTTATGAAGGCCAACATGCCATTCGCTTTCTTCACTGCCTGCTGTACCTGCATGCTTACTTTCATTGACTGATGAACAAGGACCCCCAGATCTCGTTGTACTTCCTCTTTTTCCCAACTTGACACCATTTAGATAATAATCTGCCTTCCTGTTTTTGCTTACAAAGTGGATAACCTCATATTTATCCACATTGAACTGCATCTGCCATGCATCTGCCCACTCACCCAACCTGTCCAAGTCACCCTGCATTCTCATAGCATCCTCCTCACAGTTCACACTGCCACCCAGCTTTGTGTCATCTGCTAATTTGCTAATGTTACTTTGAATCTCTTCATCTAAATCATTAATGTATATTGTAAATAGCTGAGGTCCCAGCAAAGTGCCTCGCGGTACCCCACTAGTCACTGCCTGCAATTCTGAAAGGGACCCGTTAATCCCTACTCTTTGTTTCCTGTCTGCCAACCAATTTTCTATCCATGTCAGCACTCTATCCCCAATACGATGTGCCCTAATTTTGCCCACTAATCTGCTATGTGGGTAGTGATCCCTGGATTACTCCCGGTGTCACATGCTAGTCAGGGTAGGATTCAGAAGATAGCACAGATAAATGCTTGGCTGGGGAGTTGGTCCAGGTGGCAGGGATTCAGATTTTTGGACCATTGGGTCCTCATCTGGGGCAGAGATGACCTGTACAACAGGGATGGGTTACACCTGAACAGATGGGGAAGCAATATCCAGGCAGGCAGGTTTGCTTGTGCTACACAGGCAGGTTTAAACTAGATTGGCAGCAGGCCAGCATCCAATGCAGGACTGAGGCATGTGATAGGCTGGAGGTCGTTATGGAAGGTGTTGAAAGAAATTTCACTGGACAGAAAAGGCAGGAGCTCGGCAGGGAGCATGATACGACTGTTGGACTGAATTGCATTTATTTTAACGTGAGAGGCTTGATGGGTAAGGCGGATGAAATCAGGGTGTGGATAGGACTGAAGAAGGGTCTCGACCCAAAACATCACCCATTCCTTCTCTCCAAAGATGCTGCCTGTCCCTCTGAGTTACTCCAGCGTTTTGTGTCTGTCTGTGGATAGGTACTTTTGTCTGGGACGTTATAGCCATTACAGATACAAGGCTTAGAGAGGGACAGGGCTAGCAGCTCTATGTTGCAGGGTGCGGGTGCTACTGGAGGAGCTACTGTACATGGTTTCTTGGATTCTTGGCGGTCCATAGATGGAGTATTCTTCACAAAGGCCAGCAGCATCACATGCCTGAAGCTTCAGAAGGATTCTTCCAATTTTCCCGAAGGTTGGAACATCATATCGAGACACCTGACATACCCCTAGTGTCCTTTTTCAGTGCCTGACCTAAAATGTTTTATTTGCTGACCTCTAATATACAAAGAGTAGAATCTTCAGAACTTAGAGAGCTCCAATGCAGAATCACTATGACAGTCCCTGTCCTTACCATGTGCTGTCACTCAGAAGTGGTGGGTGGGAAGCCAGGTATGCACCATACCCCTCAGAAGTTTGTCAACCTGTTAGTAGACGATAGGTGTGAGTAATATCACAATATCCTATGCAATATGTGACCGCACCCTTCTGTCACATTTGTACAAAATGTTCTCATGCCATCGTGCCATGGAATTTTGCCCCAGGAAATGGTACGGTAACTGTGGTGGTAGGGGGAAATAGCAGGTAATATCTATAATGCAATTAACTTTCACGTAAAAGGGAGCAAACAATTAAAGCAAATTCAAGACACACAAGCAGCATGTGCATGAACCCGGAGCAAAAAAACAAATGGCTGGAGGAAATCAGCGGATCAGGCAAGACCTGTGGAGGAGAAAGGACCTTTCAATCCAAGTGAAGAGTCTCAACCAGAAGCCTCGACAATTCATTGCCCTCCACAGATTCTGTTTGGTTCGCTGAGTATCTGAGTAAAGATAAATTCATGGTAAAAAAGTATACATTTCAATAAAACAAGAAGGAAATTATTTAAGATTTTAAGCAAAACACAATTAAGTCGGCCTCTCCATTAAGTCATCTCTGTCATTTAACTAAATTAATGACAAGCTCTTGCTTCAAAAGGATATGCTGGAATTATAATGGACATGTTATTCGGTTCATAATCTAGTGGCGACAGCTAATGACTCTGAAGCTTGGGCAGTGGTGTTGGTCAGGTGCAAATGTGATGATGATGAACGTAATCTCTTAAAGACCAAAGTTCTATGTAGCCGGCTGTGGGCTGAATCTGAGAAATAGTCTTTGGGCCAGAAACCTGAACCAAATGCATTGAATCCATTTAACTCCAGTACGCCAGGAGGTGATTACACGAGAAAGAGGTGAAGGGAACATATAAATATATTGAATACACATGAGGCGCACTCTAAGTATCGGGAGAGTTGGTGACAGACCATCCTCATTATAATGCTCCTATGTTGCTGAACCTGCTGGGCACGATTTGACTTTGAGTGTGAACAATACTCAAACCTCCAATTCTCATGTTGTGTCCCCCTCCAGGGCTCTAAAGAAGGCAAATGTAATATCTTACAGTTCTCCACTCACAAATGTACAGTATTCGGTGTTCACCAATGATGCCACTGGATTATAAATCGAATAACATGACCACTATAATTCCAATCTGTGCTTTTGAAGCAACATCTGTCTTTGATTCAGATGGGGATAACTGGTGCTATTATTGATTGGCAGAGATGGCTCAATGGGGAGACTGGCTTAATTGTTTTGTTTCTTAAATACTTGTTATTTTCTTCTTGTTTTATTAAAACTCTGACTTTACTGGTAATTGAATTTATCTTTACACAAAATACTCAGCGGATTAGGCAGCACGTGTGGAGGGAAATGGATTGTTCCTGCTTCGGGGCAAATGAAAGGTCTATTCTCTCCACAGATGCTGCCAACTCCACTGAATTCCTCTAGCTGTTCGATTTTGCCTCCAGATTCCAGCATAAAAAGGTAATTGGTAGTTTCTTCAATCTTGAATTTTCCTGTACTGTCCAATTACCTTTTTATCCTGAAAGTAATACCATTATGATTGTTTTCTAGAATTTACCTACCTTGATTGCCAAAGTTTCCATATTATATCCTGGATTTAACTTAACCATGGTGCAATACCACTGATGAGTTCCAATAGATGTTAAAGACAGGGAATGGTGCAGTGATTCTGTAATCCTCCAGATATGGAAACAAATTGCATCTCCATCGAGGTAAGAGATTAAAAATAGATTCCCCCAACCCCCACCCCCTGCCCGTCCCTCACATAAATCATGGTAAAGTATACTAAAACATACATTTAACACATACTAAAAAGCAACAAAGAAGGAAAAGGACAGACTGTTGACATGGCAGCCATTGTAGGCACCACCCGGTGGTTCGATGCTGACTATGGGTGCTGTCTGTACGGAGTTTCTACTTTCTCCAAGTGACCGATAAACTAAATAAAAAGTATACCCTTTTGCAAGATGCTATGAGGGAATGACCGGTCAAGGGTGAACAACAATAACAGTCAGGTCTGAGGTACAGCAGGGAAGTGTAATGTCAGGCAGAGCCATAGTGGTCAGTGATTCAATAGTAATGGGAGCAGACAGGAGATATTGTGGCAACAAACAAAAGTCCAGGATGATGTGTTGCCTCCATGGCACAATGGTCCAGGATGTCTCGGAACGGCTGAATGACATTCTCAAGGGGGATGAAGAGCAACAAGAGGTCGATGTGCCTATTGGCACAAATGATGTTGGTAGGAAAAGGGATGGGGTTCTGCAGTGAGGGTAGAGGACTGGCAAGAAATTAAAAAGCACGACCTCCAGGGTAATAGACAATAGACAATAGACAATAGGTGCAGGAGTAGGCTATTCGGCCCTTCGAGCCACATTCAATGTGATCAGAATCAGAATCAGAATCAGAATGCTTTATTGTCATTACATGTGTCACATACAACGAGATTACTGTGTCTCTCCATTTAAAAGAACTTCAAACATTCAAATACTCATACTTTTTACACTCCCTCCCTCCCCAAACCCACCCATGGATTCACATTTACATATATTAACACTGTCTCCCACCCCCCCTCCTTCCCCATAACCCGCTCCCGAGACAGAGTTCAGTTCCAAGATTGCTGATGGGTAAAAGCTGTTCTTGAGTCTGGCAGTGCGTGACTTTAGCGACCTGTACCTTTTTCCTGAGGGCAGCAGTGTGAAAAGGTGGTGACAAGGATGTGTAATGTCTTTCACGATATTACAGGTCCTGCTGCGGCATCTGGAGTGGTAAATGTCCTCCCGAGGGGGCAGGGGGAGTCCAATGATACCCTGGGTCATGGCTGATCATCCACAACCAGTACGTTCCTGCCTTCTCCCCATATCCCCTAACTCCGCTCTCTTTAAGATCCCTATAAAGCTCTCTCTTGAAAGTATCCAGAGAATTGGCCTCCACTGTCCTCTTGAGGCAGAGAATTCCACAGACTCACAACTCTCTGTGTGAAAAAATGTTTCCTCATCTCCGTTCTAAATGCCTTACCCCTTAATCTTAAACAGTGGACCCTGGTTCTGGACTCCCCCAACATCGGGAACATGTTTCCTGCCTCTAACGTGTCCAAACCCTTAATAATCTTATATGTTTCAATAATATCCCCTCGCATCCTTCTAAATTCCAGAGTATACAAGCCCAGCCGCTCCATTCTCTCAGCATATGACAGTCCCGCCATCCCTGGAATTAACCTTGTGAACCTACGCTGTACTCCCTCAATAGCAAGAATGTCCTTCCTCAAATTAGAGGACCAAAACTGCACACAATACTCCAGGTGTGGTCTCACTAGGGCGCTGTACAACTGCAGGCCCTCTTTGCTCCTTTACTCAACTCCTCTTGTTATGAAGGCCAACATGCCATTCGCTTTCTTCACTGCCTGCTGTACCTGCATGCTTACTTTCATTGACTGATGAACAAGGACCCCCAGATCTCGTTGTACTTCCTCTTTTTCCCAACTTGACACCATTTAGATAATAATCTGCCTTCCTGTTTTTGCTTACAAAGTGGATAACCTCATATTTATCCACATTGAACTGCATCTGCCATGCATCTGCCCACTCACCCAACCTGTCCAAGTCACCCTGCATTCTCATAGCATCCTCCTCACAGTTCACACTGCCACCCAGCTTTGTGTCATCTGCTAATTTGCTAATGTTACTTTGAATCTCTTCATCTAAATCATTAATGTATATTGTAAATAGCTGAGGTCCCAGCAAAGTGCCTCGCGGTACCCCACTAGTCACTGCCTGCAATTCTGAAAGGGACCCGTTAATCCCTACTCTTTGTTTCCTGTCTGCCAACCAATTTTCTATCCATGTCAGCACTCTATCCCCAATACGATGTGCCCTAATTTTGCCCACTAATCTGCTATGTGGGTAGTGATCCCTGGATTACTCCCGGTGTCACATGCTAGTCAGGGTAGGATTCAGAAGATAGCACAGATAAATGCTTGGCTGGGGAGTTGGTCCAGGTGGCAGGGATTCAGATTTTTGGACCATTGGGTCCTCATCTGGGGCAGAGATGACCTGTACAACAGGGATGGGTTACACCTGAACAGATGGGGAAGCAATATCCAGGCAGGCAGGTTTGCTTGTGCTACACAGGCAGGTTTAAACTAGATTGGCAGCAGGCCAGCATCCAATGCAGGACTGAGGCATGTGATAGGCTGGAGGTCGTTATGGAAGGTGTTGAAAGAAATTTCACTGGACAGAAAAGGCAGGAGCTCGGCAGGGAGCATGATACGACTGTTGGACTGAATTGCATTTATTTTAACGTGAGAGGCTTGATGGGTAAGGCGGATGAAATCAGGGTGTGGATAGGACTGAAGAAGGGTCTCGACCCAAAACATCACCCATTCCTTCTCTCCAAAGATGCTGCCTGTCCCTCTGAGTTACTCCAGCGTTTTGTGTCTGTCTGTGGATAGGTACTTTTGTCTGGGACGTTATAGCCATTACAGATACAAGGATTAGAGAGGGACAGGGCTAGCAGCTCTATGTTGCAGGGTGCGGGTGCTACAGGAAAGATAGGTGGGGATAAAAGTGGAGGTGTTGTGGCTTTATTGATTAGGAAGAATGCCATGGTAGTGGTCTGAGATGAGGCTATATGGGTGGAGCAGAGAAACAAGAAGGGGCTGAACAGTGTAGCAGAGCTCAGATGTGCCACGTTTGGGATAGCTGTGATCCTCTTTAATATGCAAGGCTTCAGGGAGGAGCTACTGTACATGGTTTCTTGGATTCTTGGCGGTCCATAGATGGAGTATTCTTCACAAAGGCCAGCAGCATCACATGCCTGAAGCTTCAGAAGGATTCTTCCAATTTTCCCGAAGGTTGGAACATCATATCGAGACACCTGACATACCCCTAGTGTCCTTTTTCAGTGCCTGACCTAAAATGTTTTATTTGCTGACCTCTAATATACAAAGAGTAGAATCTTCAGAACTTAGAGAGCTCCAATGCAGAATCACTATGACAGTCCCTGTCTTTACCATGTGCTGTCACTCAGAAGTGGTGCGTGGGAAGCCAGGTATGCACCATACCCCTCTGAAGTTGGTCAACCTGTTAGTAGACGATAGGTGTGAGTAATATCACAATATCTTGTGCAATATGTGACCGCACCCTTCTGTCACATTTGTACAAAATGTTCTCATGCCATCAAGTGCCATGGAATTTTGCCGCAGGAAATGGTACGGTAACTGTGGTGGTAGAGGCAAATAGCAGGTAATATCTATAATGCAATTAACTTTCACGTAAAAGGGAGCAAACAATTAAAGCAAATTCAAGACACACAAGCAGCATGTGCATGAACCCGGAGCAAAAAATCAAATGGCTGGAGGAAATCAGCGGATCAGGCAAGACCTGTGGAGGAGAAAGGACCTTTCAATCCAAGTGAAGAGTCTCAACCAGAAGCCTCGACAATTCATTGCCCTCCACAGATTCTGTTTGGTTCGCTGAGTATCTGAGTAAAGATAAATTCATGGTAAAAAAGTATACAGTTCAATAAAATAAGAAGGAAATTATTTAAGATTTTAAGCAAAACACAATTAAGTCGGCCTCTCCATTAAGTCATCTCTGTTATTTAACTAAATTAATGACTAGCTCTTGCTTCAAAAGGACATGCTGGAATTATAATGGACATGTTATTCGGTTCATAATCCAGTGGCCACAGCTAATGACTCTGAAGCTTGGGCAGTGGGGTTGGTCAGGTGCAAATGCGATGATGATGAATGTAATCTCTTAAAGACCAAAGTTCTATGTAGCTGGCTGTGGGCTGAATCTGTGAAATAGTCTTTGGGCCAGAAACCTGAACCAAATGCATTGAATCCATTTAACTCCAGTACGCCAGGAGGTGATTACACGAGAAAGAGGCAAAGGGAACATAGAAATATATTGAATGCACTTAATAATAATAATAATAATAAGATATTTTATTGTCATTGCACATAGGTGCAACGAGATTTGGTATTCAGCTTCCATCTGATGTCATAACTTAAACAACTAAAAATTTAGATACCCAGAGAAACATGATTTATTTTTAAAAAACAGTAAAACAGTAAAACAGTATAAAGGCGTGACAGTTAAGCAGCAAAAACATGAGGCGCACTCTAAGTATCGGGAGAGTTGGTGACACACCATGCTCATTATAATGCTCCTATCTTGCTGAACCTGCTGGGCACGATTTGACTTTGAGTGTGAACAATACTCAAACCTCCAATTCTTATGTTGTGTCCCCCTCCAGGGCTCTAAAGAAGGCAAATGTAATATCTTACAGTTCTCCACTCACAAATGTACAGTATTCGGTGTTCACCAATGATGTCACTGGATTATAAATCGAATAACATGACCACTGTATTTCCAATCTGTGCTTTTGAAGCAACATCTGTCTTTGATTCAGATGGGGATAACTGGTGCTATTATTGATTGGCAGAGATGGCGCAATGGGGAGACTGGCTTAATTGTTTTGTTTCTTAAATACTTGTTATTTTCTTCTTGTTTTATTAAAACTCTGACTTTGCTGGTAATTTAACTTACCTTTACACAAAATACTCAGCGGATTAGGCAGCACGTGTGGAGGGAAATGGATTGTTCCTGCTTCGGGGCAAATGAAAGTCTATTCTCTCCACAGATGCTGCCAACTCCACTGAATTCCTCCAGCTATTCGATTTTGGCTCCAGATTCCTGCACCGGTAGTTTCTTCACACTTGAATTTTCCTGTACTGTCCCATTACCTTTTTATCCAAAACTCATACCATTATGATTGTTTTCTAGAATTTCCCTACCTAGATAGCCAAAGTTTCCATATGCTGGAATTAACTTAACCATGGTGGAATACCACTGATGAGTTCGAATAGATGTTAAAGACAGGGAATGGTGCAGTGATTCTGCAATCCTCCAGATTCTGCTCATCTGAAATTCAGGGGCCTGTTAATAAGATATGTTTTGCCAGGCAGGAAAGGGCAACTGGGAAGGGTCTCAGTTCCTGTCTTCAGTCCCATGCAAAAAATGGAAGAATACTGGAATCAAATGAAGTAAATGTAGATTGAATGAGAACACGTTGTACAAAAGTGACTTCAGGGTGTAGTCACTCATTCCGCTCGCTGTTCTCAACTGACTCAGTCCTATCATCTACCCTCAGATAGTTATACTTCTAAGGGGTTTATGTTACAGCTGTGATCACCTGCCATCAAATCCACGTCTAAGAACCCAATACCTGCTGGGCATCATTCGTTTTTGGCTGTGAACATTATTCAAACTTCCAACTCTTATGTTGTGGGTTCCCACCAAGGCTCTAGAGAAGGTAAAATCTTACAGTTTCCGACACACAAATGTTTTAGGCTTTCACCAATGTTGCCATTGATGAGGCCACTCAGAATAAGGTGTGGCCTGGATCTGTGTCTCTGTTTGGCTGCTCTCAAGCACGGGGTCATGAAAGTCATCACTCTCTCTCTCACTAACATTCCTCCTGCATCTCCTGGCCTTTCTGTCAGTGACTGAGCAGTGTAATGGAGCACAGATCAGGCAAGGTTGTGATATCTGTCATTCTCTTTAATATGGCAAGGTTTCAGTGAGTAGCTGCATGGTTTCTTGGACTCATGCATATGATGATCTTTGCAGGTCAACATTCCGTCCATGGATGAAGTGTTCATCACAAAGTCCAGCAGCATTACATGCTTGATGCCACAGAAGAATTCTTCCATTTTACCCATAGGTCCAAACATTGTACCTAGATAACTGGGGCTGCACGGTGGCGCAGCGGTAGAGTTGTTGCCCTACAGTGTTTGCAGCACCGGGGGCCCAGGTTTGATCCCGACTTCGGGAGAACAGCGAGCGGAATGAGTGACCACACCCTGAAGTAACTTTTGAACAATGTTTTCTCATTCAATCTACATTTACTTAATTTCATAAGATCCTAAGATCATACGTAATAGGAGTAGAATTCGGCCATCAAGTCTACTCCGCCATTTAATTATGACTGATCTATCTCTCCTTCCTAACCCCATTCTCCTGCCTTCTCTCCATAACCTCTGACACCCATACTAATCAAGAACCTGTCTATCTCTGCCTTGAATATAACCACTGACTTTGCTTCCACAGCCTGTGGTAAAGAATTCCACAGATTCATCACCCTCTGAATAAAGAAATTCCTCATCTCCTTCCTAAAAGAACGCCCTTTAATTCTGAGGTTATAACTGCTAGTCCTAGTGGAAACTAGTGGAAACATCCTCTCCACATCCACCCTATCCAAGCCTTTCACTATTCTATGCATTTCAATGAGGTACCCTCTCATTTGTCTCCAGTATTCTTCCATGTTTGCATGGGACTGAGGAATGGGACTGAGACCCTGCCAGATGCTCAGTTGTCCTTTGCTGCCTGTCCATACATATCTTAGTCACAGGCCCCTGAAATTCAAATGAGCACAATCTGGAGGATCTGGAAACTACCATTGCAGAATCATTACACCACTCCATGCCTTTAACATCTATTGTCACTCATCAGTGTTCTGTGTGAGGTCAGGTGTAAACCAAACCCAGAAAAGTATGAACACCTATAAATAGATAATAGCTTTGAGCAATATAATAATAGCCAGTGGAAAGAGGGACCTTACCCTTCTGACACATTTGTACAAAATGTTCTCATTCCATCAAGGTTAACTGAATTCCTGGATATAAAATGGAAACAAGGGTATAAAATGGCAAACCTACCTAAATACCAGAAAATAACCATAATGGAATTATCATTAACATAAAAAGGTCACAGAACGGCACAGGAACATATGAGACCCAAGAAACTGGAGGTGTTGGAATCTGGAGGGAAAAACAAAATGATGGTGGATTTCAGAAGATCTGGAAGCATCTGTGGAGAGAATAGACCTTTCATTTTCCCGAGAGCAGTGACAATCTATTTCCCTCCACAGATGCTGCCTGGTCCGTTGTGTATCTGGAGTAAAGGTAAACGCACTTGCCAGCAAAATTAATTGTTAATAAAACAAGAAGAAAATAACTTATAGAAACAAGGAATGCAGGTTTACACCTTGAACACTTCTTCAGACTGATTGGAGTGGGGTGGGGTGGAGGGTTATGGGGAGAAGTGTTGGCAGAGAGGAGGCTCAGGACGGAAAGGTCAGAATGGGAATGGCCCTTGCTGGTGTACAGGAGGCCACATCGGGAACACTGTTTGCAATAGGTGAATGTTGGAGGATGATGTGTTAGATGCGGAGGCTGGTGGGGTGAAAGGTGAGGACCATGGAATGCCACCCTTATTCCATCTGGGGAGAAGTGAGAGCAGAACTTAAAAATGTAATGAATAAAACAATTAAGCCAACCTCTCCATTAAGCCATCGGCACTATTTTTAATATCAGCACTATTTATCCCTATCTGAATCAATGACTGGATATTGCTTCAAAACCACAACTGGAATTATAGTGGTAATTTTATTCAATGTATTCGCCTTACCTGATGCCTCTGAAGCTTGGGACCTGGTCGGGTGTGAATGTAATGGTGATGAATATAATAGCCTGATAAGTAAAGTGCTCTGTAGCTGGGTGAGGGTGACATCTGTAAAATAGTCTTTGGTCTAGAAACCTGAACCAAGTGCATCAACAACATTGAACTCCAGTATGTCAGGAGGTGATTACACTTGAGAAAGAGGTGTAGGGAAAATGTAACCTTTTTTTTAAAATTTTCAAAATAGGCTTTACTCGAGAAATAAATATATACAATACATGATCCTTACAAAACTCCATCCAACATTCTCGGAGGCTATACATACATACAATAGTTTCCCCAAATCACAATTTTACCTCGGAGGCTATACATACATACAATACAGTTTCCCCAAATCACAATTTTACCCCACACCCTTGCCACTCATGTGGCCCACTGGCGTGGAACCCTTCCCTTATTTTGAGGGGCGTCTCCACCACACACTGCCCCCCATGTCCAGCAGCGGAAGGAACCTAGACTGTGGTCCTCCCCACCTAGCCTTGGCGTTGGCTACACCGAGCTTCAGTGCGTCCCTCAGCACGTACTCCTGCAGTCTGCAGCGGGCCAGTCGGCAACATTCCCCGACGGACATCTTGCTCCGCTGGGTTCTCAACAACACTCGGGCCGACCAAAGAGCGTCTTTCACCGAGTTGATGACCTTCCAGCAGCACTCGATGTCAGTCTAAATGTGTCCCTGGGAACAGTCCGTAAATGACAGAGTCCTCTGTGATGGAGCTGTTCTGAATAAACCGTAACCATGTTGAATACACATGAGGCCCACTCTAGGCTTTGTCTCAGGAAGGCACAATTTGTCAGGCCAGGTGGTGACAGACTTCCCTCACCACAATACTGTACCTGCTGGATATGATTTGTCTTTGGCCGGGAACAGTATTCAAACTTCCAACCCTTATGTTGTGGGTTCACGCCAAGGCAAATATAAAATCTTACAGTTCCCCACTCACATATGTTTTAAGCTTTCACCACTGATGAGGCCACTTAGAATAAGGTGTGGCCTGGATCTGTGTCTCTGTTTGGTTGCTCTCAAGCACGGTATGCAGGAAAGTAGGTAAATTGGCTTGGTATTTGCGTAAAATTGCTTAGGATTAGCATGAATGTGTGGGGATCGCTGCTCGGTGCGGACTCGGTGAGCTGAAGGGCCTGTTTCCGCGCTGTTTCTCTAAAACTAAATAACTGCCAGACTTTGGCATCTTGCCTGTCTAAAAACATTTTATTCACTGACCCTTCATATCCAATGAGCAGAATCTGCAGGACCTGGGAACTTCAATGGCAGAATCATTACAGCAGTCCCTGTCTTTACCATCTACTCTCACACATCAGTGGCACATGTGGCGTCAGGTGTAAACCAAACCCCACAGAACTTGGTGAACCTGTTAGTAGATGATAGGTATGAGTAATATAACAATAGCCAGTGGAATATGTGACCGTTACCCTTCTATCACATTTGAACAAAATGTTCTCATTCCATCAAGTTTCACTGAATTTTGCCACAGGAAATGGAATGGAATAAAGTGAAATGGAATGTTGTTGGGGAAATACCAGAAAACATTTATAAAGGAATTATAAAAGTGAGCAAACAGTAAAGGTAAAATTGAGACACATAAACAGTAGGTGCATGAATCTGTAATTGGATGAAGAATTCTTCACAAAGTCCAGCAGAGACACATGCAGGATGCCTGCGAAATCCGTCCAAATGTTTGCACAGGACTGAACATTGCGCTGAGACCTCTGCCAGATCTTCAGTTGTCCTTTACTCTCAGTCCAAAAATATTGTATTCACTGAGTTGTAGTCCAGAGGAACAGCATCTGCTGGGCCTAGAAACCTCCATTGCAGAATCATCAAAGCAGTCTCTGACTTAACTCTCTGCTGTCACACATCAGTGGTACGTGTGAGGCCAGGTGTAAACCAAACACCACAGATCTATGAGTGTCTGTAATGATAGGATTGAGCCTGTTGACAATATCCAGCAGAGCGCATTATGGACCACACCCCATCACGTTTGTACAGAATGTCCTCATTCTATCAATGTAAAGTGGATTTTGCATCAGGAAATACAATTGAAATTGATGCACTATGCATGGGGAATTCCCAGAAAATCACAGTCACATAATTTGCGTTACCATAATAAAATAGCACAACAATAAAGGTAAATTTGAGACGCAATAAACTGCATGTACTTGAACCTGGAGTAAACAAACTTCTGGAAAAATTCAGCAAGCCAGGCAATCAACCTAGCAGTCCATACGAAGGCTCCAAAACGGAAACGATGACTGTCCTTTTCCCTCTACAGATTATGCCTGGGCCATTGAGATTTTTGAGTAAATCTATATTTATTTGTTGTGAATTTTTGCAAACAAGAAAATAACACAGGAATTTAAGAAATAGCATATCTAAGCCAGTCTCTCCATTGTTATATCTGCCATTCCAACAGCACTATTGATCCTTATCTAAATCAATGAATAGATCTTTCTTCAATTCTTGCTTGTAGCAGTATCACAGGCATAAAGACAGACTGTACACAAAAACATAAATTGTGTTATAATTATACATAACGTATGCATAAATCACATACAGTATCTGCAATATAATAATATTTTGTATTATTAAGTATATATAATATAATGTAGTATATTATATGTGGTATATGTGTATGTAATATGATACATTTTTTGGTGGTGGTACAGCAAACCGACACCTCTAGAAATTGAAAACTAGATTTTCACATTAGTAGAATATTAAATTACAAATTTGATTACAAAAAGTTTATTAAAGTTTAAAAACTAAAATGTATTAATTAAATTAGACATTCACACCCTTAAACAGCTTAAGCAGCTTATAAGACGGTGATCTGCCACAGACACCAGTAGCAAGGAACAATATGTTACCAGCAGCTTTTTATGTACAAAAGAAGCACTGATTACACATATATATTGTCAGACAGTGTAAAGAAAACAAGATGTGTATGAAGGAACTACAGATGCTGGTTTAAACCAAAGATAGGCACAAAAAGCTGGAATAACTCAGCGGGACAGGCAGCATCTCTGGAGAGAAGGAATAGGTGATGTTTCGGGTTGAGAACCTTTCCCACACAAAATCCTGTGTTTGGGTGCTGATTGAGTCCCGAAACGTCTCCCATTCCTTCTCTCCTGAGATGCTGCCTGGCCCGCTGAGTTACTCCAGCATTTAGTGTCTCTCTAAAGAAAAAAAGACACTGGTGCAAAACATAATGGTTAAAAACAAGTCCGTGTTAGTGTAATAGGTGGCCCACAGTGTTATGTTGTTAAGGTAGGATTAGGGTTGCGTGGGTTGGTTCAAGAATCTGATAGTAGCAGGAAATTAGCTGCTTCTGAATCTGGTGGTGAGGATTTCAGGCTTGTGCACCTGCTTCCTGATGGTAGGAGCAAGAAACAGGCCTTACCTGATGGTGGAAATCTTTCAGTAGATGCCACCTTCTCGATACTTCACCTCAAGTGAATGCTTTTAGTGGTGGAGAAGAATGGATCAGGCTGAGACCACTTATTAAAATTTGTACTTTATGAACAAGTGAATTTACCTTTACTCATAGGACCTGGAAATGTCCATTGCTGGCTTTATCTGCCATTGGCAGTCACTCATTAGTAATATATGTGAGGCCATGTGCAAACCAAACTCCACAGAAGCATGACTATTTGTCTTGGTGGAAGATAGGACTGAGTCATATGACAGTAACCATAGGAATGAGGGTCACTTTTGTTGGACTTAATCAACACCCAAACCCAGGTACGCCACCAGTTTAAAATGAGACTTTGTGCACAAACACATCACAATTTTTCAGAGGGATAGACCATTCAAGAATGACTGTTTAAGATATGACAGTGTTAGCATGCTTCAAAAATTCATTGTAAGCAGAGAAACTATTTACGAAAAGCTGATTCAATTTGGTTGCAATTAAATATTTAGAAAGGCATGGTTATACTATTGGAAACATGGTCGATGATCACTGAATGAATAGAGAGAAAAAACGTTGAGAAAAGTTAAACGTCACAAAGAAGGAAGTCTTCCTCTAATGTAGCCAAAGGCTATGTTCTGGCAAGAAAAAGGTTGTTTTCATTATGTCACGGTTAATTGCGTTTTGCTCTAGGGAGATATGAGATGGCAGTTAGATTACATAGGTGGGACAATAATAGAAAGGTGACTAATGGAATTAGCTGTCATAAAAGGGTAACAGGTCAGTAAAGATAAATTAATTTATCTTTAAAATAAATACTTTGATTTAAAAAATAATTTACTTAAGAAATGAAGAAGTAGCAGGAGGAAGTCAGCCTCTCCCTTGAGTCTTTCACTTTACTTTAGACATTACAGAAACAGCTCGGAAACAGGCTCTTCAACCCACCGAGTCCGCGCTGACCACCAATCACCCTGTGCACTAACACTATCCTACACTTTAGGGACAATTTATAATTTCACCAAAGCCAATTAACCTACAAACCTGTACGTCTTTGGAGTGTGAGGGGAAACCGGAGCACCCGGAGAAAACCCACGCGTTCACAGGGAGAAAGAACAAACTATATACAGACAGCACCCATAGTCATGATCGAACCCGGGTCTCTGGCGCAGTAAGGCAGCAACTCTACCACCGTGTGACTGTGCCACCTCTTGTGCCATTGTGCCCCTGTCATGTCTGCCATCAATAAAATTGATTGTTGATCCTTAAGATCTTATGGTCCTCATATTCATTTACTTAGTTTCCAAAAAGCTGCTGACCCCAGTCTTGTACGTATATTCTCAACAGCAATATGGCTATAGCCCACTGGAATAGGACTTTTCAAACATTTACAACTCTTTGACTAAAGTTGTTTCTCCTTATTTCAGCCTGAAGTGGGTGAGTACACTCAAACTGTTTTTCATGTTTCCAATCTATCTGCAGTAATACAGTCCCTGGACTCCCTCCTAGGAGGGCAAGAGGCAGCCATACTCCAGGCAGATAAGATGAAGATTATATCAGTACATCAAGGACAGAAAAGTAGCTGGGGACAGAATATGTCCCCTTAAGGAACAGTGTGGTAATCTATGTGTGGAACCAGTGGAAAGGACATTGGTTAGGCTGCACTTGGAGTATTGTGTGCAGTTCTGGGTGCTCTATTACAGAAAGGGTATGGAGGCTTTGGACAGGGAGCAGAGGAGATTTACCAGGATGCTCCTAGATAAGAAGGTATGTGTTCTTTTAACTTGATTACACCTAATAATATACCCTTGCAAGATAGAGTATTGTGTCAAACTCCTTAGGAACCTCTTGCATTGATTTCATGCTCGATGATCTGAAACTTCTTCATTAGAGTTAAAACTGAGAAACAAAGCAAGGCAAAGTGCATATGGATCACGTAAATAATTAACACGGTAGATACATTACATTTTTATTAAGTCCTTAGCCTTGTGTCTTAGGAGGAAATTCATCATCACTACAAAATAAATTTGTACCTAAAAATCATCTATAACCAGATGACCTTTAGATAATATTCTGAAGTACCATTTCTCTTACCTTCAAAGATCAATAAAGCAGATTACTGTGATAAAATTGTTATTTATGGGAAAGTTCCCTTTTATGGAACTTATTACCAGTCTCAAGATGCTTTTAAGATATGATTCCCAAGTAGGTACACTCTGATGGCATCTCAAATGAAGCAGTAATTGTGATGGACCCATTCTTAATGAAACCCCATGCTGACAGGAGTGACATGTCCCTTGAATACATTAAGTTCAAAGCAATGCTAAATTGCCTAGTGTATAAATAAGACCTCAGCTCCAGATGCATTAAAACTTTGTCAAACCTCAAATAAGATATGAAAACTACATAGTCACAGAGTCATACAGTGCGGAAACGGGCCGTTCGGCCCAACTTGCCCACACCGACCAACATGTCCATCTACACTAATCCTATTTGACTGCGTTTGGCCTACAGCCCTCTAAACCTGCTCTATCCATGTACCTGTCCTAATTGCTTCTTTAACTTTGCAATAGCCCCTGCGACAACCACCTCCTCTGCCAGCTCATTCCATACTCCATGCATGTCTATCAATATCAAATAGTATTTTGTGCATCTCTCCTGAATTCAATTTGATGAGTGAGTAGAAGGTGAGTATATGGAGGAAAGTGATAGAGACTAGACTTTCCTTTATTTAATAATGTTATTTGAGGATTACATATTTACCTGGCCACAGAAATGATTCTCGGGGTCCTCTTCAAAATAGTTTCACAATCTTTTACATGAGAGGGCAAATTATTTGGGATAAGATTTCAGCTGAAAGACTGATTACACAAAAATGATTTAAAAAAATCTTGTTTCTACCCATTAAATGAAAGAGATTCTGAAATGTCCAGTGGGATATGTAAAGATTGGTGTTAGTTTGCACCCTTTTTCTCAGTCTGTGTGTGTTTACACTGAGCACAACATCCTTTGTGTTCAGAATAAACATACACGGACCAGTCTAATCCCGCAATGTATTTATATCCAAAACTCTGAATCGGAGTGGTGAGAGGAGTTGAGAAATGTTCCACACATTTTATGTGAAACGTGATATTTTTATGGGAAATGAGATGGCACAATGTACAGTTTTATTCCTGCAGACATTTATACAGGTGGCATCTTTGGACAGCTTGGTTACTGTTCTGTTTTCTAATTTGAGGCTCTTGGATAACAGGTCTCAGACCATTTTTAACAGACGCAAAAAATAATGAATCACACAAAGGTTAGAATTAGTCCCAAATAGCATGTAAATAATGTGCTCTTCAGTTGCAGAATGAGACTATTGTTTATTTTATTTTTACAGTGTCTGTAAGACTAAACTTTTGAAGTAACAAAGGTACCAAAGCTTTGGTTAGAAAATAGCAAATTGAAGAATTGAGTGATGAAATTGAAACTTGTAATTAAAGGATGCACACAAACTGGAGCACTAGCATTCACGTTTCACCCATCAGCCATCACATATATCACATAATCCTCTGATATTTTTGCCACTCTGACGGGGTTCCACCACTAGTCACATTGTCCCATCTCTACCTATACCTTTGTCCCTATACCTTCTCCCTCAACTCCATCCAGGGACCCCAACAATCCTTTCAAGTGAGGCAGAGGTTCACTTGCACCTCCAACCTCATCTACTGTATCCGAGTTCTTGGTGTGGACTCCTATACATCGGCGAGACCAAGCACTGACTGGGTGATCATTTTGCTGAACACCTACACTCAGTCTGCTTTGACCTATGTGAACTCCCGGTTGTTAAACACTTTAACTCCGCTTCCCATTCCCACACTGACCTCTCTGCCCTGGGCCTCCTCGGCTATGGAGTGTGGCCACACACATATTGGAGAAACAGCACCTCATGTTGGGCAGTTTACAATCCAGTGGTATGAATATTAATTTCTCTAGTCTCAAGTAACCCTTGCATTCCGTCTCGCTCTGCCCCTCCCCCACAATGGTCATCCTGCTAGTTCCACTGTTTGCATCCATATATACCTTTGTTATTACTACCTCTTCCACAGCCGACATTGTAGGCTCCATCTTTCCTTGGTCATTGGCTCTGATTTGTTCTGATCTTTTTCATACCTCTCCCCTGACTCTCAGTCTGAAGAAAGGCCTCAACACGAAACTATTCCATTTCTCCAGAGATGCTGCCTGACCCACTGAGTTACTCCAACATTTTGTTTCTATCTTCGGCATTCATTCAAATATATAATTGCGAAAATGGGATAACACAGTGCAAGTGTGAACAGGTGATCAATGGTCAGCGTGGACTTTGTAGGTCGAGGGGCCTGTTTCCATCCATTCAATTCCAACTGGTTGTTTTTGTTGCAATGATTGGAACAGAATGTCCTGAACTTTAACTGTACAAGAACATAAGAGAGTTTCCAAGGTCATTGAACTTCTTGCAGCATTGCATCTCCACCAACACCTCTACGTATAGCCCGTGCTT
>CM075979.1:41566928-41761572 GCA_038087875.1 Malacoraja senta | reverse complement strand
TTAGTTAATTTTATTAAAGATCAGATTGCCTTCTTCTTCTTAACAAACTCTACTGAAGAAATATCCAATGGTGTAGTCTGGGATGCTTTTAAGGCATATATTCATGGACAAATTATTTCATACTCCGCGGGATAAAAAAACCAACTAAAAATGAAATACGTATATTGGCTGATGAGATTAAAGAAATTGATAAAAAATTATTCAAAAGCTCCTAGTTTAGAGCTCTATAAGAATAGAGTTTAACTTCAAATGAGACATGATTTGTTATTAGTATCACCGATTGAGAATCAGCTACTTAAAACCAAAAGTCAATTTTATATACATGGTGATAAATCTGGCAAATCACTTGCCAATCAGTTGAAAGCTGTATCAGCCAAACGTCAGATTATTAAAGTGAGAAAATGGGATGGTACACTGACAGTAGATCATGATGAAATTAATAAATCCTTTCAGGAATTTTATACCTCCCTATGATAAGGCTGAATTATGTTAAAAATATAAGAAAAGTTTACAGCTTATATTTAGTCTCAAATTAGGCTTTTCTCCAGTAGAATAATACAGAAAGGCAAGTTTAGGTTTGCCTCAGGTTGCTGTGTATTGAGATAATGAATACTATAACATGTGTCTCCCAAGTAACGAGAGAGGAAGCAGAGAAGAAGCTAGATTGATCTCATTAAGGGGCAATAACAAATGTCCTATGCCGTTGATATGTAAAGTCATTGTACCATATGACAAGATGCCTTTGATGTGACGAGACCACAGGTGCATCCTGTAGTAATCTTTATTTCCTGTACCTCTGACCATGACTAATGTTTGTGGAATGTGCTAAGGTGATAAAAAAAATACACTATATAATACGATGTAATTCTGTTGTTCGAAGAAGTGGATGAGGACGGTGAAGTGTCTGTATTGCTCACATGACTAGAGTTCTCCCTCCCTTCCATCGGCCGATAATAAGTAAATTTTTGAACTGGTCTACCAAACGTTTGTGTGTTGTCTGTTTATTAAGAAGCGAACCTGTTTGATTGTTATAAAAGTAACTTTTCATTGGCATAGTGATGCAGGCCTCGCTGGGACACCATCAACAGCTGACTGTGCAAGAGGTTGCAGAGGTTGCCAGGATTGGAAGGGAGATAACTGAGCTCTATTGGCCCCCTTGTATGACCGACTCCCCTAGAAACTCCCGGGAACATCTGTGATCCTTCATCAGACGTTGAATTGGTTCCCTGCCGAGGTTCTTAGAAACGGAAAAAGGTAAGACCAATTGGGCTTTGTGTATGTATTTTTTAAGAAGGGATTGGCTATGTATTTTTAAGAAGGGTTTGTGTATATTTTTAAGAAAGAATTGAGTGGTTTCTCTCTCTTTATCTATCTCTATTTTTTTCTCACTCTCTCTATTTCTGTCTATCTCGCTCTGTTTTCTCTTTCTCTCTCTCTACAAAGGGATCGGTGGCCTTGTTGAGACATCCGAGCAGTTGTCGGGTTGAGAAATAAGCAGCGCTGTTTTTTTAAATGTTAAGAAGTCTGCCAAGTTGAGAAACTGGGGTCTCAATTAGCGGGTCTGCCTGGTACAGATACTTGGGACTTTTTTTTAAAGGGATAAGGAGTCTGCCAAGTTGAGAAACTGGGGTCTCGATTAGCGGGTCTGCCTGATTGAAATACTTGGAGCATTTTTTTAAAGAATTGAGAAATCTGCTTTCTCTCTCTCTTTCTCTTTCTCTCTCTCTATCTATCTATCTATCTATCTATCTATCTATCTATCTATCTATCTATCTATCTATCTATGGGGAATGCTCTGGATAACAGTGAAGGGGGAACCCCCGTCCAACATATGTGTCATTTGAATCCTAAGTATGCGATAACATCGAGGCTTGTCACCCCCTGCCCAGGAGAAAATCCAAAGAGGATAAAAATAGTGATGACAAACCAGCCATCATAATAAGGTTTGTCAACAGGAAATATAAAGTTAGTCTCCTAAAACAAGGAAGACAGTTGAAGGGAACAAAAGTATTTATGAATGAACACCTAACAAAACGAAATGCCGACATAGCCCGACAAGCACGATACCTTAAGAAACAGAAAAAAATACTAAATACCTGGACTGCAAACTGTAAAATCTTTATTAAATTAAATGGAACACCAGAGGAAGCCAAAGTGCTGGTCATCAGAGATATTGCAGACCTGGACAAATACCAATGATCATAAAACGGGAAAACACTGAAGGAATTCAGTCATTTACATCTGGAAATGGCAGTCAAGCAATTAAAATAATAAGCGAAAAGAAACAACTGAAGTTACAACCATTTGAATATACCGATCACAATTTACAGGATTTGGAATACGATATAGACCCGGACAATAATTTTTACTTTAATTCTAACGACAAAAATATCTGCTGCTACTACACAGAGGAACAGTATAATCAGAATATTAATGCAAAAGGCAAATTATCTATTATCCACTTTAATAGCAGGAGCCTCTATGCGAATTTCAATAGTATTAAAGAGTATTTACAAAAATTTGTACAGCCATTCAATGTCATCGCAATATCTGAAACATGGATTAATCAAGAAAAGGGAATTGATTTTGAGATGGACGGATATGATTTCAATTACATCAATAGAAAAAATAAGGGGGGAGGAGGGGTAGCACTATATGTGGATACAACTCTGAATTATAAGGTAGTAGATAATATGACAACTGTGGTTGACAATCTGCATGAATGTATAACTATAGAAATAATTAATGGTGGAAATAAAAATGTAATCATTAGTTGTATATATAGGGCACCGGGGTCAAGTATTGAAATCTTCAGGGGCTGGATGGAGAGTATGTTTTCAACAACAAGTAGTAAATCAGTGTTTTTATGTGGAGATTTCAATATTGACCTACTAAATCCTAATCAACACAACCTTACAGAAGATTTTATTAATACTATGTACAGCTTGAGTCTATTTCCTAAAATCACTAGACCGAGTAGAATTACTTCCCATTGCGCTACACTCATTGACAATATATTTAACAATGATGTAGAAAATAAAATAGTAAGTGGATTATTAATTAATGATATAAGTGACCATCTGCCAGTTTTTATAGTTTATGATAATATCCACAGGAACAACAAACCAAACAAATTAATAGAATATAGACGAGTGAGATCGGAGGAAGCTATCAATGCACTAAAAAAGGATCTATTGGCACAAAACTGGGATATAATATACCAAAAAAGAGACATTGATAGTGCTTATGAAACATTTATTGCTATGTTTAAGTTATTATAAGATAAAAATTGTCCAATTAAAGAATATAATAGAAAATCAAAATATACTAAATGTCCATGGATTACAAAGGGATTACAAAATGCTTGTAAAAAAAAAAAAAGCCCTATACAGAGATTTTATAAGAGAGAGAACTAAAGATACAGAAAATAAATATAAAAAGTATAAAAATAAATTAACTTACATCATAAGAGAAAGCAAGAAAGATTATTATAAGAAGAAATTAGATGACAATAAAGACAATATAAAAAGAATATGGAGCATACTTAATAGCATTATGAGAAATGGTCCGGGGAGAACAAATTACCTGAAGTATTTTATTGATAAGGATAAGGAAAATTACAATATGGAAGATATAGCTAATAGCTTTAATAATTTTTTTGTAAATATTGGACCAGACCTGGCTAAACAAATCCCTGATTCAGGGACATCTGGAGAAACTCCTGAGAATTTAGTGGAGAGAAATCCCTGCTCTATGTTTCTTACGGCAGTAGAAGAAAAAGAACTGTTGGATATTGTCAAAACATGTAAAAATAAAAAGTCTACCGATTTCAATGACATTGACATGTCGCTAGTTAAGATGGTCATTGAGGGGATCTCCAAACCTTTAACATTCATCTGTAATTTATCCTTCCAAACCGGTACGTTTCCAATTCAAATGAAAATAGCAAAAATAATACCAATATACAAAACTGGGAACAAGCATCATTTTACAAACTATAGACCTGTTTCCTTACTCCCACAATTTTCCAAAATATTAGAAAAAATGTTTAATAATAGATTAGACAAATTTGTAGAAAAGAATAAATTAATCACAGAAAGTCAATATGGATTCAGAACAAATAGATCAACATCACTTGCAATACTAGAATTAATTGAAGACATCACAAACGCCATTGATAAGAAATTATATGCAGCTGGGATATTCATTGACATAAAAAAAGCATTTGATACAATTAATCATGATATTTTATTTAAAAAATTGGAGAGGTATGGAATTAGAGGAATAGTACTGGACTGGATTAAAAGCTACTTAAGTAACAGGCAACAGTTTTTATATCTGGGTAGTCATAATTCTACATGCTTGGACATTGTGTGTGGTGTACCACAGGGGTCAGTGCTGGGCCCAAAATTATTTATCATGTACATAAATGATATTTGTAATGTGTCCAATGTCTTGAGGCTGGTTTTGTTTGCAGATGATACAAATATTTTTTGTTCTGGGGAAAATTTAAAACAGCTATTGGATAAAATAATAAAAGAAATGGGTAAATTGAAAATATGGTTTGATAGGAATAAAATTTCATTAAATCTGAGTAAAACTAAAATAATGTTATTTGGTAATTGTAGAATAAATACACTAGTAAGTATAAAGATAAATGGGGTGGAAGTTGAAAGAGTGCATGAAAATAAATTTCTTGGGGTTATAATTGACGATAAAATAAGCTGGAAATCACATATTAAACATGTAAAATTAAAATTGTCAAAAAGTATCTCTGTATTATACAAAGCCAAGCAAGCTCTGGATTACAAATCACTCCGTATTCTTTATTGTTCATTAATTTTACCCTACTTAAATTATTGTGCAGAAGTCTGGGGTAATAATTATAAAAATTCGATACACTCATTAACCATGATGCAAAAAAGAGCAATTCGTATTATCCATAATGCTAAGTATCTGGGTCATACGAATCCATTATTTTTAGAGTCAAAATTATTAAAATTAGAAGATTTGGTCACATTCAAAACAGCTCAGATAATGTTTAGGGCCAAAAATAAAAATTTACCTGGAAACATTCAAAAATTATTTAACGAGCGTGTGGGGGGTTACAATTTAAGAGGAATATTTAACTTTAAGAAACAAAAAGTCCGTACGACTAGAAAAACCTTTTGTATTTCGGCTTGTGGAGTAGGAGTGTGGAATAAATTGAACGAGGAATTGAAGCAATGCACAAACATGAATCATTTTAAAATGATATATAAAAAAATAATTCTCAAGGGGTACAGGGATGGAGGGGATGGTTGACAAGTTGATGTTTGATGTTTGGGGGTTGATGTTTGGGGGTTGATGTTTATCTTGCTTTACTATTGTTTACTTATGTTTGGGTACTTCAGATATGAAGATTGTATGTACATAATAGTTGTATGTATAAATATGTCTGTAGGTATTATGGGAAATTGCCTAGGGTAGTATTATTATTAGTAAGGAATTGATTTTGAAATATGATAGAAGTGTTGGAGAAAAGGGGTGAGATTTAATAAGTTATTCTTCTTCTCACTCCTTTTCGAGCTTGTACAGACACAGAGTTGGACATTGGAACTTTGATTTTGTTCTTCTCATTGCTTTGTAAATATTGATTGTAATGTCCAATTGTTTGATAATTTCGATTTTGTTAATATTAATGTCTTTAATGTCTTTACTTGTTCGGAATAAATAAATAAATAAATAAATAAATAAATAAATAAATAAGTATAATAAGAAATTTAGAATGTTAAGTTACAAGTTGACCAAACTGTTAGGGGATGAAGCCTGACCGGAAGGGGGCACATGGAATGTAGAGACAATTAAAAAAGCAGAGATGTTGATATGGGAAAGGAAGGCAGGAAAGAAATGGAAGAAAGGAATTAAAGCATGGAAAGCAGAAGCAGAAAAGAAGCATGAGGAGAGTAAAGTTCGAAGTTGGATGGATACTGCATGTAAGAAAGGGATAGAGTTAAGAATCAGGGATAGCACTAGGAAAGGATGGAAAGTATTGCAACTAGAATGCCAGTGGGCAGAGGAACAAGAGAAACGAATTAAAAGACAGGCAGGAGGTGAGAAACAGGTGATGGTTAGTAAAAATAAACCCAGTACTGGTAAATCCTCTGGAGGAGACTTCATGTCTGGCAAGACGACCCTGTTTGGTAGTGAAGATGAGGAGTTAGATAATCCTGGGAGACGTCCATCTCCCTACATCCTACCAGTAGCAATGGCATCCTTACCTGTGGCAGCTCCGTCAGTAACATCCCTATATCTCGAAGTTCCGATCTTACAAAGCACCCCAGGATTGGGAGCACGGGAATGCCTTTCTGTGCGTAATTTGCTTAAGGCATTGATGCTACCAGAACAGCTGGCCACTATTAAATGTGCCGCACACACTGGTGCTGGGGACCCTATAACAAAAGGCAATGCATTTGCCGATAGTGTAGCCAAATAAGCAGCCTATGCGTCCAAATGCGTAGTGACAGCAGGTAAACAGATGCTCGCAAATAGAACGGTCCTGCCAAACATGAGGGAGGTATGTACATTACAGAGGCACGCCTCTCATATCCAAAAATAACTATGGAAACAAGAGGGCTGTGCCATTGATTTGGCTCATCCCGCTTGGACATGTTTGTGTACCAGATGCATTTTTACCTGTCTTACTAACATATATTCACTCCCTTGCCCATGCTGGTAAGGAAGGAATGATAAGGCAGAAATATAGAATTGAAATATTATATACTGCTGGTAAAACAATGTTTTTTGTATATGTACTGCTTGTAAAACAATGTTTTTTGTATGTGGAATGTGTGAAATTTGAAGCAATGAGCAAAGGTGTGTATGTCCCTTTAAGAACAGTTTGTCCTTTCAAATGCAAATGAACAGACAGGTTATGGTGTGTTCCTTTAAGAAACTGCCATGGACTTCCGGTTGCGCCATGGAGCACTAAGGGCGCTGCATTGAGCTCCTCTCCCGTAAAAATCGCTAAAAAGCCGTTTTTAGAGTCAGGACCAATTTTAAAAACTCACCGGAGCTGCTTGGCGTCGCGTAAGAGTGACGTCATCAGAAAGCGACGCGAAAATCGGGAGTTTAATGGGAGTTTCAAATGAGCAAAGAGAAAAGCTCACGAGCACCTAAGAAGATCACTATAAGTCTCCTGCTTGAGAAAGTTTTGGATACTCTGCAAACGACAGAAGAAGGCTCAGAAGAAGAGTCTTACAGCCAAGGATCTGTGCTTGAAATGGCTGCAAAAGGAGACAAGAAGGAGAAGGAGGTGAAGCAAATGCTTTTAGATATGACTGCTACAATCAATACTACACTGGAAAAGATGCAGAGTATGGAGTCTATTATGGAGACCAAATTGCAGAGTATGGAGACTAATTTGGAGAGTAATATGCAGAGTATGGACACAATCTCTCAAAAAATTGATGGTGCTTGTGGTGAGTTAAAGGAGCTGAAGAAGCAGTATAAGGAGTTTGATATAAAATTAAAGTCAGAATGTGCTAAAATGGAAAAAGACTATAATAAGAAATTTACTGATATACATGATAATATGGGAAATTTTGATGAGAGAATGGATGAGATGGAAAATGAAATGAAAGAGATGATCACGGAAATAAAGAGTTTGAAAAAATCACAGAAATCTGAGGAGGAGAAGCTTGTGAGAATGACTGACAAGTGTTTGGACTTGGAAGCGAGATCGAGAAGGCAGAATTTGAGAATTGTTGGAGTAAGAGAAGGACGAGAGGGTCGTGGACCTCAAACACGTACTTACGTTGCTGACTTACTTAAAGATGTTTTTGAACTGCCGGAATACCCAAGAATAGATATCGTTCACCGAGTTGGACGTGTTTCAAGAGGGACAAGTGCTCCTCCAAGACAGATAATTGTGAAATTCCTCGACATCTCTTCAGTGGAATTTATATTGAATAAGATTACCCATGGGGAGAATCTGACATATCATGGGGATAATATTCGATTTTTCCGTGATTATCCCCCGGAGGTCGTCCAGATAAGGAACTTGTTTACACAGACAAGAAACATTCTGAAAGGTGTGCCCGGTGTGAGATATGGGGTGGTCTATCCAGCAAAAATGAAAATTACTCATAAGGGCACTGAACGCTCATTTACAGATCCCGAAAAAGCTTTTAAGCACGCAGAGGATATCGTAAAGAAAATATCGGGGGAAGATGTCGACAAGGAAGAAGATTGAACTTTTTAACTTTTAAGACAGAGTTTTGAACTGGTTAAGATGGCGGAACTTTCCAGACAGTTACTAGATATGCCTATCTGTCTGGAATGTGTTTTCGAGAGTAATGAGGGAATGTATAATGAACATGGAACGAGATAATACTAATTGGAATATAAAAATTGTTGATTTAAGAAAATCTCTAATCATTATATTTTAATTATAAATAACCAATTATTTTAACAAATTTAATAATACTAATTATTTGTGAATGTAGGTGGCAAATATGAATAAATCGTGAATAAACCATGAGGCGGGGAAGGAAATAATGGCAGTGTACATAATATTGATTTTATATATTAAAAATAGTTAAGGGAAATTAACTAAAATTAATGATATATACTTATAAATAGTAACTAACTAAAATGTTTATAACAATTCTAACAAACTAATACTGTGTGGGAAGGAGTTGGGCGCAGCATACACCTGGAAAAGATCCAGAAGTGTGGTTTTGTTTAACCCTTTGGTACTTGCTTGTATGGTAGTTAAAAAATGGGATATTATGTAAGAATTTTGGGTGGATATATATGGTAAAGTTTAGACTAGATTAAGGTTAGATAAATTGGAAAGGCATATATACTTATAGAACTGAACATACGTTGTGTTAAAGAAGGAACTGCAGATGCTGGAAAATCGAAGGTACACAAAAATGCTGGAGAAACTCAGCGGGTGCAGCAGCATCTATGGAGTGAAGGAAATAGGCAACATTTCGGGCCGAAACTCTTCTTCAGACTGATAGGGGGTGGGGAGAAGAAAGGAAAAAAGGAAAAAAGGCGGAGGAGCCCGAGGGCTGGGGGATGGGAGGAGACAACCAGAGGGCTGATGAAGGGGAGGGGACAGTAAGGGCTAGCAGAGTTGGGAGAATTCAATGTTCATGCCCCCAGGATGTAGACTGCCCAAGGTGCATTTCCTCCAATTTCCGGTGTTGCTCGCTGTGGCCATGGAGGAGACCGAGGACAGAGAGGTCAGATAAGGAATGGGAGGGGGAGTTGAAGTGCTGAGCCACCAGGAGGTCAGGTAGGTTATTGCAGACCGACCGGAGGTGTTCGGCGAAACGATCGCCAAGCCTCCGCTTGGTCTCACCGATGTAGATCAGCTGACATACGCTGTGTTTTATATGTGGTTTATTTTTTATTTATTTTTCTGAACTCTTTCGGTTTTTACTGGTGCTGGTTTGATAAATTTATATAAGAAAAGACAACATATGAAACGGTCTGTAGCTTTTCATGAGGCTCTGTTAAGGGGTTGGAGCTCAATGTACAACAACATCAATGGAAGTCCATAGATTTTTCGCCACCTTAGTTGGCTATTCGTCTTTAAGGTATCTTTTCTTAGATACCTTATCATCACTTTAAAAAAAAATCACTATAAAGACTTCTATTTGCTTATTTTTTTTATAATCAATGTTATATCACATTTTTTCTTTCTTTTTCTAAGGCACTATACAGGAAGGGGATGTAATATAAATCTAAAAACTCGGGATGACCACCCAACACCCAGAATTCTGAGGTATTTGGTTGCACCATATGATTCAAGAATACTATATTGATATATAATGCAAGACGATAGACAAATAAAGAATGGAGGAATTACATTTTGTAGTTGGAATATAAGGGGTGCCAATGAACCAATTAAGAGGGGTAAAATTTTTGCACAACTAAATTCTTTGAAAAGCGACATAAAGTTTTTACAGGAAACCCACATGAAACAACAAACACAGGTGAGATTAAAGGCGAAGTGGATAGGTCAAACATACTATTCGTCATTTACTTCTAAATCTAGAGGTACGGCTATTCTTATTCGAAAAGGTATACCTTTTAAATTAAAGAATACTATATCAGATAAAGAGGGAAGGTATATTATAGTTTCGGGAGAGATTTATGCAACCCCACTAACTATGATAAATATTTACGCTCCGAATTTTGACAACCCCCAATTTTTAAATAAAATTATAGATATAATATCAGAGTTTAATTACCAAAATGTAATAATAGGGGTGGACTTCAATTGTGTTTTAGATCCATATTTTGACAAATCAGCAAAACAGAGGAGGAGTAATTTAAAATCTAAGACTAGTGAACTTTTAAATACATATATAAAATACTAAAAAATACTAATATAACAGATGTATGGAGATCTGCTAATCCAGTTGGAAGGGAATACTCGTTTTACCCATCGGTACATAAAACTTATTCACGAATTGATTATTTTTTAGTGGATATGAAATTAATGCCATATACAATTAATCCAACATACCACATTAGTAGTATTTCTGATCACTCCCCGTTGAAATTTTTAGTAAAATTCGAGGGAATGCCGGGTAAAAAATCTTTTTGGAGGTTTAATACACATATTTTAAATGACTTACAAGGTTATCAATATTTAAAACAACAAATGAAACTTTTTTTTGAGACAAATGATACACCAGGTATTTCGCCTTCTTTATTATGGGAATCTTTCAAGGCATTTATTAGAGGAATTGTAATTTCTTATCAAATTTTTCAAAATAAAAAGAATAAGACAGAATAAATGTTGCTAGAACAAGAAATTAGACAGAGTTAGATAATGCCAAAGATTCTACTACTGATAAACATAATAAGATAATATTACTGAAATTTAAACTTAATCGAATTTTATCGGCAAGAGTTATAAGATTATTCCAAATTACAAAACAGGAACATTTTGAATTTGGTGACAAACCACATAAGCTTTTAGCTCGTCAATTGAAAAAACAAGAAAAGGAAAATACTATAACTAAAATTAAATCAGAGAAAGGTGAATTACTAATATTACCTAAAGATATTAACAATAGATTTGCTCAATTTTATCAAAATTTATATACATCTAAAACTAAAATAGAAGATAGTAAAATTAAAAAAATTGTAGATAACTGTAATCTTCCAAAACTTGATCTTTTGGAACAAGAGGAACTTGGAGCTCAAATTACACTCGAAGAAATAGGTGAAACAATAAAATCGTTGAAAAATGGTAAGACACCGTGGACCAGATAACAACTCCATATTTATTTAATTTATATACTCACGCAGAAAATAAACGACCTGAAACATTAGCAGAATCAACTATTACGCTTATTCGAAAAAAAGATAAAGATTTAGAGGATCCGGGCTCATATAGAGCTATATCACTTTTAAGTACAGACCAGAAAATTTTAGCAGACTTTAGCAAGAAGATTAAGTAAATATATTAGTAAATTGATAAATCCTGATCAAACGGGGTTTATACCCAAAAGATATTCATTTAATAATTTGAGACGCCTGTTTAATATAATGTACTCACATAAAATGGAGGAAGAAGATATATCAATTGTTTCTCTGAACGCAGAGAAAGCATTTGACCAGGTAGAGTGGCAGTATTTATATAAAGTGCTGCAAACATTTAATATGGGAGAGAATTTTATTGCATGGGTAAAATCATTATATGATAAACCGATGGCAAGAATTTTAACCAATAATATGCTACCTCCAAAATTTCAATTATCAAGGGGCAATAGTCAGGGATGTGCGTTATCACTCCGGCTATTTGCCCTTATGATAGAGCCCTTGGCTGAAAGTATAAGAATTCATCCGAATATTCAGGGTTACAATACTAGGAACTCAAATAATAAAATTTCAATATATGCAGATGATATACTTCTATATATTACAAATTCACAAACGAGCATACCAAATTTATTAAATTTAATAGAGGAATTCAGGTCCTTTTCTGGATATAGAATAAACTGGAATAAAAGTGAAATTATGACATTAAAACCTCAAGAATGTACACACTTATTGAAGTTCCCCTTTAAAATTGCGACAGAAAAATTTAAATATTTGGGTATTCAAATTACTAGAAAATATAAAAGCATTATTCAACGCTAATTTTATACCTTTATTAAATAAACTCAATACGTTGATTAAATTTTGGAAAACACTTCCTTTATCATTAATAGGTAGAATAAACGCTATAAAAATGATTTTTCTACCACAATTATTATATCTATTTCAATCTATACCATTATATATACCAAAATATATTTTTTTAAATTGGACTCTAATATTACTAATTATATTTGGGATTATAGATCACACAGAAATTTAAAAAAAAACACTTATGTAAACCAAAGGATGTCGGGGGACTTTCACTCCCGAATTTTTTGGACAGTTCTACCCAACAGACAGAATGGATAAGAATGGAGAAAGAGGATTGTTTTCCTTGTAATATAGGAACGATCCTCTTCTCCCCGAAAAAACTGAACAACACAATATATAAGAAGAACCCAATTACGATACAATAAGAATTTGGAAACAAATAAAATTATCCTTAAAATTAAATTTTTTATCATTGTTAATGCCAATAGCGAATAACCCTTTATTTAAACCATCTCTTATTGATAAAACATATAACCAATGGGAAAGAATGGGAATTAAAAGGATTGGTGATATGTATGAAATGGGAAATCCTATTATCATTCCAACAATTACAATTAAAATTTAAACAGAAAAATAACCAATATTTTAAATATCTTCAGATTTGCGATTTCATGAAGAAATACATACAAGGATATCAAAAAACAACATTTGATTTACTGGAAGAAGTAATGAATATTAAGGCTGACTCACAGAAATTAATATCATATTTATATAATAGTATTTTAAATATAGACCTACCATCGACAGAGGTACTTAGAGAAGAGTGGGAATGGGAATTAATGATAAAAATTACGAAGATCACATGGGAAAAGTATTTGATATATATACACAAATGTTCGATTAATGCAAGACATAATTTAATTCAATTTAAAATTTTACATAGATTATATTATTCAAAAACTAGATTGAATAAATTTTATCGAAATATATCCCTCTTTTGTGATAAATGTCTATCCCAAAACGCAACTATAACATGCTCTTTCGTTTCCTGCATAAAACTTTATAAATTTAGGAGTGATATTTTTGAAATATTTACAAAATTATTCAAGATAAGAATGGAACCTAATACTGAAATTATTAGATTTGGAGTAATGGAAGATGGGAATAAATTGAACTCATCTCAACATTTATTTTTTAATTATGGTTTAATAATAGCAAAAAACCGAATACTTAAATTCTGGAAAAATACACCAATAACAACGCTTAAAATGTGGATTTCAAGCATGTTGGACACCGCACATCTTGAGAAAATGCGATTCCTCCTAATAGATAAATCAGACCAATTCTTAACGAGTTGATCTCCATTTGTCGTCTTTTTAGAATCATATGGTGCAACACAATTGTAGAAGCTAACTGTTCCAGGACTGGGTGAGGGATGGTCAAGATTATACATAATGATCTCCTTACTTTTCTTTTCTTATTTTCTACTATCTTTTTTCTATTTTCTTTTCTTCAATTTTCTTCTTTCACTCTTTTTTTTCACACACTATATACCTCACGTTTTTCTATCTTTTACTATCTACTTTCTTTTTCTTATTCTTCTTTATCATAATAAAAAAATAAGAAGCTGTACATAAAATGTATTATGTCATTATATATTAGGCACTTTGGTGCCATATGATTGTACTTACTTCTAATAAAATAAAAATATTTAAAAAAAGAAACTGCCATGAATGGGGAGCGGAGCTATACTCGAATGATTAACTGTGTTGGTTGTTATAAATCTTTTGAGCCAAGTTCAAAAAGAGACTCATCCCAATTAAAGTGTTAAATGAGATTGGAAATGTCAAAATTACAGAGAAAAGGAAAATGTATTATTGATTACCGATTCTGAGTGAGTTCTTTTGGGAAAGATTGTTTTGATGTGATAACAGAGGTTGTCCTTTAAAATGCAAATGAAGCAAGATTAGTGTCTGCAGACAAACAAAGGTGTTGAAGCATGTGCTGTGTAAGGGAAATGAATGTACATGAAGAATTGTCTTATGGCTTACAAAAGGGGGTTTGAGGGAACTCACAGTGAGGGATAAAAGATGATAAGATAAAGTAGATTGGGATCATTCAACTGCAGCTAGAGAAACAGGATTTACAACTTTTTTATTGATACAGGAAAGGCTGCTGTGCCCACCCCCTGGAGAGTGGGGGGAAGCCACCGACAGGCCCTGGGCGATTAACTAATTATGTATGGATAGCAATTAACCCATGTCTTGCTAGATCTGCATTCCCAGGTTAGAGGAGCTGTGCGGAAAACCAGTGAGCACAGGGACGAGTCCATAAAGGCTACAAGATAACTATGTGCTGGGACAAGAAGAAATTGAGATTGTGTTGAAAGAACCATCCGGTGGCGCCATGTTGGACTGAACAGGCGTAGCATTTAGCTCCGTGCCCGTAATTGTTGCTTTAAAAATTGATTTGGAAGTCGGGACCGTGTTTAAAAACATACCGGAGCTGCTTGTCGCGGTGCTGATGACGTCATCAGAAATCGCCGCGAAAATAACGGAGGTTTAAGCTATTTTTAAATGAAAAGAACGACTCCCTGTCAGAGCCCTCAGAGATCTGTCTCCAAGCAACTTCTGAAAAAAGTCACCACCTGAAAAAATTCAAGAACCTGAAGAAGTAACTGCTGAACTTCAAGAACTTGAAGAAGTAACTGCTGAACTAGCCCTGAAAATGACTACAAGATCAAAGGCTGAAATGGCTGAAAAAGTTTTAAAGGACAAAGAGATGGAGGAAATTAAGACATCGGTGAGTGACTTAAAAAATGAACTTTTGGCATGTAATAAAAGTATGATGGAGAGTATGATGAAGAACATGAACACTGGGAATCAGAAAGTAATTGATTCAATCGGTAATATAAATAAACGAATAGACGATGTTCATGGTGAATTATCTTTGAAAATTGATAAGGTGGAAGGAGACTGTACTAATAAGTTGGATGTGGTCCACCAAACTGTTACAACATGTTGTACTACCATGAAAGATATGGAAATAGCAATGTTACAAATGGCTGAAGAAATGCAGAAAATCAAGAAGAATTATGAAGATGTCGTGGGTCAGCTGGCTAAAACGTCGGATAAATGCCTTGATTTGGAAGCAAGGTCAAGACGGCACAATTTAAGAATAGTTGGAGTGACAGAAGGAGAGGAGGGGAATGAGCCCCGAGAGTACACTGCCAACTTACTTAAACGTATACTTGACCTGCCAGCTAAACCGAAAATAGAAGTGGCACACTGGGTGAAACGGCCAAAATCAAGGGCACAAACAAAAGGAGCTCCCCCACGACAGATCATTGTGAAATTTCGGGACATTTCAGGTTTGGAAGAGGCCATGGGAAAAATTCAATATGGAAAGATTATGAAGTTTGGGACGGACACTGTCAGACGTTTTAGAGACTATCCTTATGAAATTGCTAAAAAAACCGAGAAGCGTTTAAAAATACACAACATATCTTGAAAGGGCACAGGGACATCAGATATGGAATAATTTATCCAGCTAAGATGATCATTACTTATAATGGTACCGAACGCAATTTTTTTTTTTTTTTTTTTAATATTTTTTATTGGAGATAAGTACATAACCTATTAACATCATTACAGTCTTACATTTTTAAATTGATAATATTATCACTTATTATTACATTGTCTCCAATACCTTTTGCCTTTTTTTTTTATTTTAAACTAGATAGAACTAAAAAGATAGATGAAGTAAAGAAAGAAAAGAAAGAGAAGAAAAAGAGAGAAAAAAAAAGGAAAAAAAAAACACAAAAAAAAACAAAAAAAAGAGAAAGATAGTTAAAGAAGAGTGGAAAAATGTATTAAAATAAAAAACTTCATTCGAGATATATTCGTACATTTCAGAATATAGCATTTCATCCATTTTTTAGCCCGAGCATTAGTCAGGTTCCCGTGCTGAACCATTCTGACCCTTTAAATAATCAATAAAGGGAGACCATGTTCCAACGAATAATTCCTGTTTGTCCAACAGGGAAAATCTGATTCTTTCCACGTTTAAGGTCTCCGTCATTTCTAGAATCCACATTTTGATTGTGGGGGCCGTAGGGCCTTTCCAAAATTTTAGAATTAATTTTTTTCCTGTTATTATACTATAATCAATAAAGTTTCTTTGTGTTGTTGTAAATGTTTGATTTAATTCTGATGTTCCGAGTATTATAAATTTTGGATCCGGGTCCACTTGTGTGCTGGTCACTTTAGATATTATACTAAAAATATTTACCCAGAATTTTTTAATTTTTGTACAGTTTGCAAACATATGAGATAAGGTAGCTTCTAAATGTTGACATTTATCACATATAGGTGAGATATGTTGAAAGATTTTATGTAATTTTGTTTTTGAATAATGTAATCTATGTATTACTTTAAATTGTATTAAAGAATGTCTGGCATTTAATGAACATTGATGTACATGTTGTAAACTTTCTTCCCAAGTATCTTTCGTTATTATTTGATTTAATTCTTTTTCCCATGTTTGTCTGTGTAAGTCCGCCGATGGAATGTCACTGTCTAATAAGATATTATATATATAAGATATTAATTTTTCTGTATTAGGATGTTTATTCCAACATTCGTCAAGAATTTCTGAATTTCTAATTCGAAAGTTTTGAGTATTCGATTTTACATAATCTCTGAGTTGAAGATATCTGAAATAATCATTTCCTCGAAGTCCATAAGTCTGTTGCAACTCCTGAAATGTCAGAAAGGTGCCTTCCTTATAAAGTTGTCCCATATTTTTAATTCCATAATTCCTCCATTGTGTAAAACCCCTGTCCAACCATGAGGGTTTAAACAAAGGGTTATCCACAATTGGGAGAAAAAGTGATAAATTATCTAATTTTAATGTCTTTTTTAATTGTTTCCAAATTCGTATGGCACTAAATATTATAGGGTTTTCCCTATAAATTTTTTTGTTTAATTTAGATGTAGCAAATAATATCGAACCGATATCAAAAGGCAAACAATCTTCCTTTTCCATTTTTAACCAATCTGGTTGTTGTTCTATTTCTTCCAACCAGAAATTCATATTTTTAATATTAACTGCCCAAAAATAAAACAGAAAGTTGGGTAAAACCAAACCTCCAATTATTTTTGATTTACACAAATGTCTTTTGTTTATCCTATGATTCTTGTAATCCCAGATAAAATCATTAACAATAGAGTCCAATTTAAAAAAAAAGTTTTTTGACAAATATATCGGAATTGTCTGAAAAAGGTATAATATTTGCGGTAAAAAAAAAATCATTTTTATGGCATTAATTTTGCCAATCATTGAGATAGGAAGTGTTTTCCAGTATTGAATATTCTTATGTAGTTTATTCAGTAATGGGGGAAAATTTGCTTTAAATAATGATGTATATATCTTAGTTACATAGATACCTAGGTATTTAAATTTTTCGTTTACTATTTTAAATGGAAATTGTTGTATTATGTGTTTGTTATGTTCCCTTATTGGCATAATTTCACTTTTATTCCAATTTATTCTGTATCCTGAGAGTGAACCAAATTGGGTTATTAGCTCTAATAAGTTTGGAATACTAATTTCTGGTTTTGTAATGTAAATTAGTACATCATCTGCGTATAGAGAAATGTTATTCACTGTGTCCTTTGTGATATACCCATATATTTCCGGATGACCCCTAACTCTTTCTGCAAGTGGCTCAATAGCTAGCGCAAATAATAATGGAGATAGCGGGCATCCTTGTCTACAACCTCTAGATAGGCTGAATTTTGATGACAACCTTTGATTTGTTAATATTCTAGCCGTAGGATTTGTATATAACAGTTTTATCCATGTACAGAATTTCTCCCCTAGTTGCATATTTTCCATCACTGAAAATAAATAAGACCATTCAACCTGATCAAATGCTTTTTCAGCATCGAGTGAGATTATTGCTAGATCTTCATTAATAATTCTCTTAGAATAAATAATATTAAATAATCTTCTTAGATTATAATATGAGTACCGTTTCTGAATAAAGCCTGTTTGGTCAGGGTGTATTATTTTATTCATCACTGTACTTAATCTATGCGCTAGTATTTTAGTTAATATTTTCTGATCTGTATTTAAAAGTGCAATTGCTCTATATGATCCCGGATCTTCCGGATCTTTATCAGCTTTAGGAATAAGTGTTATTATAGATTCATTTAAAGTATCTGGGAGTTTCTGTTGAGTATAGATATGCTCATACAGCCTTTGTAAACGTGGGCATAGCAAGTCATAATTTTTTTAATAAAATTCAGAGCCTAAACCATCTGGTCCTACTGCTTTACCATTTTTTAAAGAGCCAATAGACTCCTCAATATCCTTTATCGTAATCTCCCTTTCTAATAATTCTCTATCATTTGAATCTAAACCTTTTAAATTACATTTTAGTAAAAAATCTGCTATTCCTTCCGTTTGTGTTACAGTTTTAGTTGAATAAAGGTTATGATAGTATTGGAGAAATCTTTCATTTATGTCCTTGGGCATTTTTAATAATTCTCCTGTCTCTGTTCTAATTTTATGAATTATTTTTTCCCCTTCCATTTTTCGTAACTGACGTGCTAATAGTTTTTGTGGTTTGTCTCCAAATTCAAAATGTAATTGTTTGGTTTTTTGATAAAGTTTTATTACTTGTTCTGAATACATTTTATTTAATTTATATTTCAATACAGCAATTTTATTATGTTTTAAAATAGATGGCATTCTCGCATTGTCTAAATCTAGTTGTTTGATTTCCCTTTCCAATGTTTGTTGTTTAATCCTGTTCTCTTTATTATAAAATACTTGAGCAGAGATTAATGCACCTCGAACAAACGCTTTAAACGTTTCCCACATAAGAGAAGTAGGTGTGTCAGGGTTATCATTTACCTCAAAAAATATTTGAATCTGTTTAATAATATATTCCTGGCATGATCTTTCGTTCAAGATTTGTGGGTTAAATCTCCAATATGTTTGTTTCTCGGACATTCCATTTAATTTAATCATAAATGTTACAGGTGCGTGGTCTGAGATTATAATATTATGGTATTTTGAGTTATAAGTAAATGGGATAAACGTGGAGTCAACTAAAAAATAATCTATTCTTGAGTATGTTTTGTGTACTGGAGAGTAAAATGAATATTCCCGTCCAGTTGGATTTTCTATTCTCCAGACATCCTTAATATTAGTGGTATTAATAAATGAATTTAGAAATACACTTGATTGAGATTTTACTTTTTTTTGCCTTGATGATCTATCTAAGTATGAATCTAATGTACAGTTGAAGTCTCCTCCAATTATTAATTTATATTGTGTAAATTCAGGAATTTTATTAAATGTTTTATTAAAGAACATAGGGTTATCAAAATTAGGCCCATATACATTCAGAAGAATCACTTTTTCTCCATTTAGCTCTCCAACTAATATAATATATCTACCATCAATATCCGCTATTGTTGATAAATTCGTAAAAGGTATTCCTTTACGAATTAATATTGCAACTCCTCTGGACTTATGGGAAAAGGAGGAATGATATGATTCAGCGATCCACTTAGCTTTAAGTCTGTGTTGAGATTCCTTTTTAAGGTGTGTTTCTTGAAGGAATATAATATCTGCTTTGATTAAATTTAGATGTGCCAAGACTTTACCTCTCTTAATTGGTTCATTGATTCCCTTGACATTCCAACTACAAAATGTTATTCCCTGACCCCATCTTGTCATATTAACATCTTGCATATTATTTCTAAGGTGGTCTATAACCGAGCAGAAGGTGCAACACATAAAACCTGACCTTGCTCCTGAACCTCAAATAGATGAATTTAAAATCATATACATCGTTCTTCCGAACACATCTCCTTGTATTATTCTTGTTTTTCCATTCAAACATTAAGTTATAAAAATATTTAAAGTGAAAAAAGTGATAGAATTGGTTAGTATAGGGTGAAAGAAAAAAAACTACATCTACAATTAGTGTAGTTAGTGATAGCCACACTAACGTGGCTAGAATTCTAAAGACTTCCGTAGCCTTTGTAAAAAAAAAAAATTCCCAGCTCCGTGCCGAAAAAAAAAAGATTATTTCTAATAATCAAATAATTTCTTTGGGAGTAACAAACATATATACATATATACATACCCATATATACGCACACATATACATACATATATACACATACATATATATATATATATATATATATATACACCCACATGCATACATACATAAGCACGCATCCCTGCAGAAAAGTCCGAGAACAGCATAAATTCATAATGTTGTTATACTCTACATATCATATTAATATCCTCACTAAATCTATAAATTCAATTTTAAATTGAGAAATAATTAGTTATTAATCATTGTTATCAATCATACCCAGTATTAAATTTTTATGAGTAATATAAATGTTAATAATTTTAGTAGTAATATAGATATTTAATAAGTATTAGTTATTACATGTATAGTTAGATATGAATATACAGATAATAATAGTGATTAATAAAAATATTTAAAAAATTAATTAAAAAAAAAAAACCCACGGTTTTCTCCAATGTCCACCGTCCATTCGGTTTTCAAATGTCCTTAAAGCTCTTAAAAGAACTTTAAAGATCCTTTTAGATCTGGCGGTCCCGTTAATCCTTGACTCCTGAAGGGTAATGTAAATTCTTCAGTCTGCGGTCACGTTCCCAATTTCTTTGGCGAATTCCAGTGCTTTTTCATTGTCTGTAAAAAATTGCTCCTTGTTCTTGTAGGTGACTCTTAGTCTTGCGGGGTAGAGCAGGCCGTATCTCAAATCAGGTACATTCTTCAGTATTCTTTTTGTCTCAGTGAACTGCGCCCTTTTCTTGAAGACCTCTGCCGGATAATCAGATTCAGATTCAGATTCAGATTCAACTTTATTGTCATTGTGCAGTGTACAGTACAGAGACAACGAAATGCAGTTAGCATCTCCCTAGAAGAGCGACATAAATATGAGCAGTAAATAAATAAATCTAATAAATCCTGGTGGGAGGAGTGTCCGGGGGGGGGGTGTGATTGGCAGTCACCGAGGTACAGTGTTGAGTAGTGTAACCGCCGCAGGGAAGAAGCTGTTCCTGGACCTGCTGGTCCGGCAACGGAGAGACCTGTAGCGCCTCCCGGATGGTAGGAGGGTAAACAGTCTGTGGTTGGGGTGAGAGCAGTCCTTGGCGATGCTGAGCGCCCTTCGCAGACAACGCTTGCTTTGGACAGACTCAATGGTGGGGAGTGAGGAACCGGTGATGCGTTGGGCAATTTTCACCACCCTCTGCAGTGCTTTCCGGTCGGAGACAGAGCAGTTGCCATACCATACTGTGATGCAGTTGGTAAGGATGCTCTCGATGGTGCAGCGGTAGAAGTTCACCAGAATCCGAGGAGACAGATGGACCTTCTTTAGTCTCCTCAGGAAGAAGAGACGCTGGTGAGCCTTCTTGACCAGAGTTGAGGTATTGTTGGTCCAAGAGAGGTCATCGGAGATGTTGACCCCCAGGAACCTGAAGCTGGAAACACGTTCCACCTCCCTCCCGTTAATGTGGATGGGGGTGTGCATGCCGCCCCTAGACTTCCTGAAGTCTACAATGAGCTCCTTGGTCTTCTTGGAGTTAAGGGCCAGGTTGTTGTCAGCGCACCATGCTGCTAGGAGCTGGACCTCCTCCCTATAGGCCGACTCATCGTTGTTGCTGATGAGGCCAATCACCGTTGTATCATCTGCATACTTGATGATGGTGTTAGTACCATGTACAGGTGTGCAGTCGTAGGTGAAGAGGGAGTAGAGGAGGGGGCTCAGCACACAGCCCTGTGGAACGCCGGTGTTCAGGGTGAGGGTTGAAGAGGTGTGCTTGTCTAACCTAACAGACTGGGGTCTGTTGGTTAGAAAGTCCAGTATCCAGTTGCAGAGGGAGGGGTCGATGCCCAGGTCACCGAGTTTGGTGATCAGTTTAGAGGGTATGATGGTGTTGAATGCTGAGCTGTAATCGATGAACAGCATTCTTACGTAAGTGTCTCTGTTGTCGAGGTGGGAGAGGGCGGAGTGAAGTGCCGTTGAGATGGCATCCTCCGTACTCCTGTTCTTGCGGTAGGCAAACTGATAGGGATCCAACGTAGGGGGTAGGCAGCCTGTGAGGTGTGCCAGGACCAGCCTCTCGAAGCACTTGGCGATGATGGGAGTAAGTGCAACTGGGCGGAAGTCGTTGAGGCTTGCCGCAGTGGAGTGTTTTGGCACCGGCACGATGGAGGTGGATTTAAGGCACGTGGGCACAACTGGCATAATCTCGGTAGATACTGAACCTCACACCTTCAAAATGAAGCTGTCCGCCTCGGACAATTTTCTTCATTATTTCGTCAAATTCATGATCCAGTTGCACCTTTACGATAATTTGTCTTGGATGGGCATCATCTTGTGTACGACGCCGCTGCGCTCTATGAGCTCGACCGAGTAAAGGTTTTTGATCCAATTTTAAGACTTTTTGTAGTAGGTCTGCCACAAAATCCCGAGGGCCCATTTCCCTCTCACTTCCTTCTTTCACCCCTACAATTCTTAGATTGTTACGTCTTTGACGCCCTTCCAAATCGGTACATTTATCACTTAATTTGATCACCATATCGGTGAGGCGTTGGTTTTCAATAATGAGTCGACCTACACTTTCCCCACTTGTCGCCGCCCATTTCTCAAGTTCGGTTATCGCTGTTCTATGTTGTTCGAGTTCTTGATGAATGGGGTCCACCTCCATTTTAACGCTCGCTTCCACCGAAACGAGCCTTGCTTCCAGCACTTCCATCTGTTCCTTGACCTCCTCCTCCCTCGACCTCTTCCAGACTTCCAGTATTTCTTGAACGGTAGAAAGCATTTCTGCTTTAAAATCTACCTTAAAAGAGTTAAGTTCCTCTTTAAAATCCTCTTTAAAATTCACTCCAAAGGTTTTCAATTCAGCAGCGAGAAAAGCTTTAAGATCATCCATTTCAGTCTTTTTCTGCTTTGTTTTCTTCGGAGGGTCTTCCTGGGCAGTCATTGTAACTGAACCCGAGGCCTCAGTTGGGCCTTCCTCTTCCATCGGTGGGGGTTTCCCTTTAGGGTTTTTTTTTTGTGTCCCACGGGAGGGGGGGGAACGTTGTAACGACATACCGTCCAAGTCGCGCTCCTGATGACGTCACGCGGCAGGCAGCCGTTCAGATCGCGATCGCTGCAGGTAAGACCCGATTTTCTCCCGTTTTCAGTTTTCTTCGGCACGGAGCTAGTTGGCGCTGGACTCAAGCCTCCATAGCGCCACCGGAAGTCTGTCCCGAACGCAAATTTAATGATCCAGAAGCTGCTTACAAATACGCTCAAGACATCGTAAAAGAAATAGAAGCTTAAGTAAAACATCACATCCTCAAGACAAGGTTTTTATTCTACAGACAACGGTTGAGGGAAGGTCAATAGAAATAACTTTTTAAATTTTTTTAAAAAAGGATTAAGATGGCGCAGCTTCTCCATGTGCGGCTGTCTAGACTCTCTTATCTACTCAAGGACAAATTCGGCTCCAACATGAGCGAAAGATGGAATAACAAGGGCGTGGCTGAATGAGCAACCTAACGAAGATGGATGGAAAAAAATTCCTGAATGAAAGACTGTTAAAATTTTATCCCTACACTAATTCCATACTAACACAAAAACTACTGAACTAATATAGTAATAGTAATTAAAGTTATTGAAATTAACACACTAACAGTAATAGTAATTGATTTAAAATTGAATTGCTTAATTGATAAAATGTAATAATTCATTATAAGGATTGACCCCCCCCCCCCCCCCCGGGTAGGGGAGGAGGGGGGCTAAATATAAGTAAATAGATTTACAACAGACTAACAAATTAATTTAGAAATTATGATAAGCTGTAGTTCAAATTTTGTGTGGAAGGAGGTGAGGAGATTCAGAATCTTGGCAAATAGCCAGGTGCCTGAATCGGGTTAACCCCTTCCAACCAAAGGCAGATTAGTATGGAAGTGGAAGAAAATGTAATAATTGTTAACACAAGTAAATGGTAGATAAGTTTGGAGATTAGATAAGATTTATTTAGATATAAAGATATGGTAGATACGGTAAGGCTGACACATAAAATTTGGCTTTGAATGGGTCCCAACTCCCTTTTGTAAGATTATTCAAGGGGACGGAGCTAAATGTAGATTAACAACTACGGAAGTCATTAATTGTGTAACTACCACCATTAGGTGGATAATTGGTCACGGTGTCGTCATTTTTAGACACGGTAACCTCACTTTTTTGATTTTTTAAAAATGTCACAATAATGTACACTTTTTTGTTTCTTTACTTAAGGACAATTTTGAGAGGGATGTAATAACTGAATTTAATATTGCAAATGCTCGCCCAACAGCCAGAGACCTAAGGTATTGCTTGCACCACATGTTTAAAAGGTATTAAATAATTCAAAATGCAAGACGATAAACAAAAGAAATTTGGAGGAATCACATTCTGCAGTTGGAATATTAGGGGTGCTAATGAACCAATTAAAAGGGGTACGATTTTTGCACAATTGAAGTCACTCAATACGGATATAATATTTCTACAAGAAACTCACTTGAAACTGCAAGCTCAAGCCAGATTGAAGGCAAACTGGATAGGCCAAACATACCAATCTTCATATATTTCCAAAGCTAGAGGCATAGCAATTATTATTCGAAAAGGTATACCATTTAAATCGAAGAATATCATGACAGATAAGGAAGGGAGATACCTTATAGTTACCGGAGAGATTTATGCTACCCCAATTACCTTGGTAAATATTTATGCGCCTAATTTTGATAATCCTCAATTTTTTAATAAAATTCTGAATATAATTACAGAGTTCAATTATCAAAATGTGATAATTGGGGGAGATTTTAACTGTGTTTTAGATACATATTTGGATAAATCTTCACAACAGAGTAGGGGCAACGCAAAATCTAAAACCAGGGAAATCTTAAATACTTACATAAAAAATACAAATATAACAGATGTTTGGAGGATCGCTAACCCTGTCGGAAGGGAATACTCGTATTATTCAATGGTACACAAAACGTATTCACGTATCGACTATTTCTTAGTGGATACAAAACTAATTCCCTATACAATGAATCCAAAATATCACAATAGTATAATTTCTGATCACTCCCCGTTAACTTTTTTTTTTAAATTAGAAGGAATGCCTTCTAATAAATCGTTTTGGAGGTTTAATCCTCAAATCTTAAATGACCCACAAGGGGAAATATATTTAAAACAACAGATGGAACTTTTTTAAAAGAATAATGACACCCCAGATACCTCACCAGTTCTACTATGGGAATCATTCAAAGCAGTCATTAGAGGATCTATAATCTCATACCAAGCTTTTTTAAATAAAAGGAATAAGAAAGAACAAAGGCAGTTAGAAGAACGAATTAGAGAATTGGAATTAGATAACGCTAAAGAGCCTACTATAGATAAATATAATAAAATAACAATAATCAAATTTAAATTAAACAAAATATTATCAGCAAATGTTATTAGATTATTTCAAATCACAAAACAGGAAATTTTTGAATTTGGGGATAAACCACACAAGCTTCTGGCTCGACAACTGAAAAAACGGGAAAAGGACCACACGATTTTAAAGATTAAATCAGATAAAGGGGAATTGTTAACACTACCTAAGGATATTATTAAAGATTCGCTCAATTTTATCAAAATTTATACACATCTAAAGCGGAAGCAGATAGTACCAAAGTTAGAGAGTTCCTGGATAATTGTAATCTCCCAAAACTCAATTGTAGTGAACAAGAGGAATTAGGTGCACAAGTCTCAACTAAGGAAATAGAAGAAACAATAAATACATTAAAGAATGGAAAAACTCCAGATGGTTTTAGCAATGAATTTTATAAAAGATTTTACGAGATAATTACACCACGACTACATAAAATGTATACATATGCTTTTAAAGAACATACACTTCCAGAAACATTGGCGGAGTCAACGATTACACTTATACCTAAAAAAGGTAAAGATTTAGAAGATCCGGGTTCTTATAGAGCTATTGCGCTGTTAAATACAGATCAAAAAATATTAGCGAAAACATTAGCTAGAAGGCTAAGTAACTATGTTAGTAAATTAATAAATCTGGATCAAACAGGGTTTATACCCAAGAGATACTCAAGCAATAACCTGAGACGTCTGTTTAATATAATGCACTCACATAAAACCGAAGAGCAAGACTTATCAATTATTTCACTGGACGCAGAAAAAGCATTTGATCAAGTGGAATGGGATTATATGGTTAAAGTATTCCAAAAATGTCAAGTGGGAGAGAATTTTATCGCTTGGGTAAAATTATTATATGATAGGCCTACGGCCAGAATATTAACTAATAATATTTTGTCCTCGAAATTTCAGTTATCAAGGGGAAATAGACAGGGGTGTTCATTATCACCTCTGCTATTTGCTCTTGTAATAGAACCATTAGCGGAAAGTATTAGGATGCATCCGAATATTCATGGGTACAATACAAAATATTCAAATAATAAGATATCTTTATATGCAGATGATGTACTATTATATATTACAAAATCACAAACTAGTATACCAAATATATTAAATTTAATTGAGGAATTTGGATCCTTTTCAGGATATAAAATAAATTGGAATAAAAGTGAAATTATGACGATTAAACCTCAAGAATCGACACACCTGTTAAAATTCCCTTTTAAAATCGCTTCCGAAAAATTTAAATATTTGGGAATTGAAATTACTAGAAAATATAAATCTCTATTTAATGCAAACTATATGCCCTTACTCAATAAACTAAACACATTGATTAAATTCTGGAAAACCCTCCCGATGTCTCTTATAGGCCGAATAAATGCTATAAAAATGATCTTTTTACCACAAATTTTATATCTATTCCAGTCAATATACTTACCAAATTTTTTTTTTTTTAAATTGGATGCTGATATTACAAATTTTATATGGGACTATAAATCCCACAGAATCCAAAGAAAACATTTGTGTAAACCTAAGGAATTTGGTGGATTATCACTCCCCAATTTTTTATATTATTATTGGGCCACAAATGTCAAAAATATGATTCACCTGTTGGACAATTCGGCCCAGCAGGTGGATTGGATAGTAATGGAGAGAGAGGACTGTTCCCCTTTTAACATAGGAGCGATCCTTCTCTCACCAACAAAAATGAAGAATACAATATATAGTAAAAATCCAATTATTCATAGTACAATTAGAATCTGGAAACAAATAAAATTAACGTTAAAATTAAGAAATCTATCACTTCTTTCACCTATAATGAATAACTCTTTGTTTTAACCTTCTATGATAGATAGAGCTTTTATAAATTGGGAAAGAGTAGGAATTAAAACGGTTGGAGATATGTATGATAATGGAAGTTTTTTAACATTTCACCAATTACAACTTAAATACAACTTGAATAGTAATCAATATTTCAAATATTTTCAACTACGTGACTATTTGAAAAAGTATACACGAGAATATCAAAATATATCTCCTGACCTATTAGATGGGATAATGAATATAAAAGCGGAATCAGCTAATTTAATATCATACCTATATAATTCCATTTTGAATATAGAAATTCCATCATCAGACGGGATTAGAAGAGAATGGGAACAGGAACTAGCTATAAAAATCTCGAAAGAGAGTTGGGATAAACATCTATTATATGTGCATAAATGTTCGATTAACGTAAGACATACTCTGATTCAATTTAAAATGTTACATAGATTATATTATTCAAAAGCTAAATTAAGTAAATTTTACCATAATACCTCTGCTAACTGCGATAAATGCCTAGTCCAAGAATCAACTATAGCACATTCTTTTGTTTTTTGTATAAAAATTCAAAAATTTTGGAATGAAATTTTTGAAATTTTCACTAAATTATTTAAAATAAAACTGAAACCGAATGCAGAATTGATTATTTTTGGAACAATAGAAGCAAGTTTGGAGCTGACTGCGTTTCAAAGGAGTTTTCTTAGTTATGGCTTAATAACGGCAAACAAACTGATACTGAAATTTTGGAAAAATGCTCCTACGCCAACAATAAAAATGTGGACTTCTAATATGTCGGAATTGTTACATCTAGAAGATATGAGATTCCTCATAGCAGGTAAACAAGACCAATTCCAAAAGATTTGGTCTCCATATATCGACCTATTACAAACATAGGGTGCAACAAAATGTTGATAATAAATGGTTTTAGGACCTGGCGAGGGGTGAGTAAAGATAAGAAGTAGGTACATCCCTTTCATATTGTCCTATCTTATATTCTTTTTTCTCTTTTTTTCTTTTCTTCTTTAACTACTTCTTGTGGTTTAGGTTCACATGTGTGTTCCTGGACCACTTTTTCATTCACTCACTGACTGTCTTTGCTAGCTCTTTCTATCCTTTTTTTCTATTAAAGTTGAAAAACAGAAGTGGTACAAGAACTGTATAAATTTACATTGTTGCAGATTACTGTAATGTAAAATACTTCTAATAAAAAAAAGAAAAGAAAAAAAGAAAAAAAAAGAAAGGAACAACCAAGTGCTACCAACAACATAAACTGCCGTGAAGATTGAAGATCGAAGATCATCGTCGTTGGATACATTTGATTGACTGTGACCAGTTTGTGGAAACAAGGACAATGGGCTATTGACCCTCCTTTTACTCTGGGGAGGCCCACATGAACTGGACTTCCTTCAGAATGGCAAACAATGGCGGACTAACCCACATTTAAAGGATGGTACACACCTCCTTTTAAACAAGATTGGAGTCAAACATGACAAGCGCAGCAGAGATACCCCGACTACAGACAGTAAGAGATCCGCAAAGGCCAGTTAAATCTACCTGTTTTTGCCACAACCAAGGCACTGGTGTCTTTTTAGGAAACAGTATGTTTGTGACAGGGCATTGTTATGTTGCATATGCAGTGCCACACAAGAGAAGCATGAACCAGTTACACCAGCACACGGGGAGTTCCAAGCGAAGCCCAATGAAAGCTGAGCAATTTTTATGATCCTTTTCCTGCCCTATGGTAGTATAATAGTGTCACGGGAACTAATTAATATGGCCTCCGCTTTAGAGACACTTGCTAATGCCACTGCCGTCTCCTTGAGTGCAACCCAGGAGGAGGTAGAAGGGGTAACAGCTGAGATGGTAGCTATGAGGACTGTAGTATTACAAAACAGAATGGCCTTAGATTTTATCCTAGCAGAATAAGGAGGGACATGTGCAATAATAGGTCGAGAATGTTGTACTTTTATTCCCAATGCTTCCTCCAACATTACCAACTTGGCTGCCCATTTCAGAATGAAAGTAGCTAAATTAAGGAAGGTAGGAGCTGAATTCCATGATTATAGCTCCGGGGGAGGTTGGTGGCCATTTAATATGTTTGTAGGGATTTGGGGAACGTTTGTCCACTATGGATTGATTGTATTACTAGTTGTACTATTAATTTGTCTGATGAGATGCTTATGGTCTTTCATATGTACTCGGCAAGGACTGTAGTTGTTATCAAGATTTTGATAAAAGGATGGAATGATAAGGCTGAATTATGTTAAAAATATAAGAAAAGCTTACAGCTTATATTTAGTCTCAAATTTGGCTTTTCTCCAGTAGAATAATACAGAAAGGCAAGTTTAGGTTTGCCTCAGGTTGCTGTGTATTGAGATAATGAATACTATAACATTTGTCTCCCAAGTAACGAGAGAGGAAGCAGAGAAGAAGCTAGATTGATCTCATTAAGTGGCAATAACAAATGTCCTATGCCTTTGATATGTAAAGTCCTTGTACCATATGACAAGATGCCTTTGATGTGACGAGACCACAGGTGCATCCTGTAGTAATCTTTATTTCCTGTACCTCTAACCATGACTAATGTTTGTGGAATGTGCTAAGGTGACAAAAAAACACTATATAATACGATGTAATTCTGTTGTTTGAAGAAGTGGATGAGGACGGTGAAGTGTCTGTATTGTTCACTTGACTAGAGGTCTCCTTCCCTTCCATCGGCCGATAATAAGTAAAGTTTTGAACTGGTCTACCAAAAGTTTGTGTGTTGTCTGTTTATTAAGAAGCGAACCTGTTTGATTGTTATAAAAGTAACTTTTTCACCTATACCAATCAGAATTTCCTACTGATTCCAATATAATGCATGAGTTTTTAAAGAAATTGAACTTGCCAAATTTATCACATAAGTAAGTAATTAAGTAAGTAAGTTTATTGGCCAAGTATTCACATACAAGGAATTGCCTTGGTGCTTCGCCCACAAGTAACAACATGACATACAATGACAGTTACGAATGACTCAGAAAACACTAAACATTAATAATAATAAAACATTAATGATAAAACACCATTGATCAAGCATGTGAACCAACAAAATTCCAGATCAAAGGTCGGCTACAGATGTTTGGCTGTTGAGTAGAGCAACTACTCGTGGATAAAAACTGTTTTTATGTCTGGCTGTGGCAGCTTTGACAATCCGGAGTTGCTGTTGTTAGATGAGCCCATCACGGAGGAAGAAATACAGAAAGCAATCCTTTCGATGAATTCTGGTAAAGCTCCCAGTTTAGATGGGTATAGAGTGGAATTTTTAAAGTAGTTTTCAAGTTTACTGACCCCCTGGCTATGCAAGGTCTTTAAAGAAGCCTTTTTAATGAATATATTACCACAATCCTTTTACGAAGCATCTATCTCTTTAATTCTTAAAAAAGATAAAGACCCTACTGAAGTATCATCATATAGACCTAGGAGATTAATGAATATTGTATATACAGCGTCAAATAAAACTCCAGAATGTGTCATTTCACTTGATGCTGAGAAGTCATTTGATAGACTAGAATGGGAATACATTCAATACACTTGAAAAATTTAAGATTGGTCCAAAATTTATCTCTTGGATCAAGCTGATATATCATATGCCTCAAGCTTCTGTACTTACCAATAATCAGAGATCCCCTTTTTTCAGGCTCTTTCGAGGTACTAGACAGGGCTGTCCTCTAAGTCCTTTATTGTTTGATATTGCTCTGGAACCTTCGGCCACCGCTATTATTTTTGGTATTGTCCGTGAGAATAAGACATATAAGCTTTCTCTCTATGCAGATGATCTGTTATTAGTTATCTCTAACCCAGAGAAATCTATTCCTGCAACGGTAGCACTACTTAATCAATTTAGTAGTTTTTCTGGTTATAAACTAAATCTTAGTAAGAGTGAGCTTTTTCCATTAAACAATCAAATTTCGAATTATGGACAGTTTCCATTTAGATTGACTACTGACTGTTTTACTTATTTAGGCATTAAGATTACCAATAAACAAGGATCTATTTAAAGCCAATTTTACGCCCTTAATTGACCACATCAGACAACAGTTTACTAAATGATCACCAATGTCCTTATCCCTAATCGGCCGAATCAGTGCTATTAAAATGTTTATCCTGTTTATTTTTGTATTGATTTCAGATTATACCAATTTTTATTTCTATATCTTTTTGTCATATTATTGACTCCAAAATTTATTCATATATATGGCAGAATAAAAATCCCAGACTAAGTCAAAAATATTTACAGAAATTTAAAAAAGATGGCGGTTTGGCATTGCCGAACCTTAGATTTTATTATTGGGCAGATAATGCTCATTATTTAATGTTTTGGACAAAAGATTTAGAAGATACCCAATGCCCACGATGGATAAATCTTGAACGTGATTCAATGCAAGGGTTATCATTGGCTTCTATCCTAGGGGCCTCATTACCATTTACAATTGCGAGATTGAATAAATACACGATTAACCCAATAATAAGACACACATTGCGAATATGGTTTCAATCTCGTAAGTTTTTTGGATTGAATGATTTTATCTTATCGAGTCCTATCATATCTAATTTTTTTTCCAACCTAGTACTGATCAAGCCTTTCTGTTATGGAAGAGGAAGGGATTAGCAGTTTTTCGTGATTTGTTTTGGATGGTTGTTTTATCTTTTGAATAACTCTCCAATTAATATAATCTACCTAACACATTTTTTAAGATATTTACAAATTAGACATTTTTTGAAGGCTACTCTATCCTCTTTTCCGTTATCACATCAAACCGAAATCTCAGAATTTTTTTTACATTTGAATCCTTATCAGAAAGGTTTAATATTGACTATTTATGAGTTGATTTTGAAATTACAAGTAGGTACATCTGATAAAATTAAGAATGATTGGGAAAGAGAACTTCAAATTTCTTTACCTAGCGGATTCTTCAATTAGTAAATACCTCTTCAATGTGTGCAAGACACGCTCTGATACAATTCAAGGTGGTTCACAGAGCTCATATGTCAAAAGATAAGTTAGCTCGTTTTTATGGTAATATAAATCCTACCTGTGACAGATGTAATTCTGAAGTGGCTTCACTGACTCATATGTTTTGGTCTTGCCCACTTTTGGTAAAATATTGGAAATAAATTTTTGATACTATTTCTGTAGTTTTAGGTATTGAGGTTGTAACCTCATCCTATTACTGCAATCTTTGGGCTACCAATGTTAGATTTTACTTCGGAGTCACGTGAGTGACTACGTGAAGAACCCGTCCAGCACGCATGCGCGACATTAGCGTTCACGCAGTGCAACAGCGACGAACGGGAGTACAGGCGCTCCCGCTACAAGTTTAAAAAGCGGACCATCAGGTAGTACTTACTCTGAGGTCGTATTCAAGAAACTTTGCTCTGCTTTGTCAATTCCAGGAAGAAGCTGGGGAAAATGGGCAAAGCACGGCAAGGGAAAAAGACCGCCCCCCGTTCGACTCCAACAGAACGGGAGTGTCCCATCAGTGGGGGGCGAGAGGCGGCACCTGGACCGCACATGCTGCGGCACACCCTCATTGAGACCGAGCCGAGCCCAGTACCGCTAGCGCAGCCTGACCAACAGCAGCGGGCTGGAGGCAAATCAAGACAAAAAACTAACCGGCCGGTTATTTCTGATTCCAATGAGGAGGACTCTCTGCCTGAGAGTGGCAGAGCTAGCCGCCTGAGCCGCATGGAAAGGCTCATGGAGCAAATGCTCCAGCGAGACTTGCTTCGGGAGCTGGAGCAGTCTCGCCAAGGGAACTCAGGCACTCCCACATCAGTGCCCTACAATGCACTGGCCATCGCTTCTCCCTCAGCCGAGGGCAGCGTTGGCGACCAGGGCTGGGCTGGTCAGGAACAGGGGTCATTGGCTGAAGATATCGGGAGTACGCTTGGGGTATAGGATCAGGAAGAGCTGCTGGGTGTGGTGAATCGCTACGTGGTTACACCACGAGCAGGGCGGCCATTGCAGCCAAAACTGCAGCATTAACCACCTGTCCCTCAAACCCCTACAAGAACAGGTAGTCAATGAGGCACTGGAACTCTATTCGCCTCCGGAAAACTGCAGTTCCCTCAACGTGCCGGCCGTTAACAGCCAAATCTGGGGGTATGTTGGACAGAGTATCCGGAACCAGGAGCTAAAATTACAACGCATCCTCAAGCTCCTGACGACAGGGATAACATCCTATGCTCGTTCCGTGGATGGGGTGCATATGACCACCAACCAGCAAGATATTCTGGCTCTGCTGTGTAACACTCAATATGAGATCAACAACCTCCACAAGGAGATAATAAGACCTGACCTCAATCCCAAATATGCAGGACTGTGTAAAACACCGGCCTCAGAGCCGCAGATCCTGTTATTTGGAAAGGACTTGACAAAACAAGTGAAAGGTATACCTTTTAAATTAAAGAAGTCTATATCTGATAAAGAGGGAAGATACGTTATAGTCACGGGAGAAATTTACAATACACCATTAACTATGATAAATATTTATGCGCCTAATTTTGATAATCCCCAATTTTTTAAGAAAATACTAGATATAATTGCAGAGCATAATTATCAAAATATTATAATGGGGGGAGATTTTAATTGTGTTATAGACCCATACTTAGATAAATCAATAAAGGTAGGGAAGCATCTAGTTAAAACCAAGACCTGTGAATTTTTAAATACTTATATAAAAAATAATAACATAACTGACGTTTGGAGAATAGCAAACCCAATTGGAAGGGAATATTCGTTTTACTCGTCGCCTCATAAAACTTATTCACGAATTGACTATTTCTTAGTGGATACAAAATTAATCCCGTATACAATTAAACCATCATATCATAATAGTAGTATTTCCGATCATTCACCACTGACTTTTATACTTAAAATCGAGGGAATGCCGGGTATAAAATCTTTTTGGAAATTCAACGCACAAATATTAAATAACCCGCAGGGTTATGAGTATATAAAAGAACAAACAAAACATTTTTCCGAGACAAATGATACGCCGGGTATTTCTGTATCGCTATTATGGGAAACCTTTAAGGCATACATTCGCGGTGTTATAATCTCTTATCAAAGTTATCAAAATAAAGAAAATAAAAGAGAACTTCAGAGGATAGAACAGGAAATAAAATTACTAGAACTGGACAATGCAAGTGACCCAACTATAGATAAACATAATAAGATAACCTTATTGAAATATAAACTCAATAGAATATTATCGGGTAGAGTAATAAGACTATTCCAAATTACAAAACAGGCACACTTCGAATTTGGGGAGAAGCCACATAAATTATTAGCGAGGCAACTGAAGCAACAAGAAAAGGAAAATACCATCACTAAAATTAAATCTGATAAGGGTGAGCTTCTAACATTACCAAAGGATATTAATGAAAGGTTTGCCCAATTTTATCATAATTTATACACAACTAAAATAAATACAGATGATAGTAAAATTACACATTTTTTAGATATTTGCAACCTCCCTAAATTGGATAGTTTAGAACAAGAGGAATTAGGAGCACGGATTACTAGTGAAGAAATAAAACAAATAATAAACTCATTGAAAATTGGGAAGACCCCAGGACCAGATGGTTTTAGTAATGAATTTTATAAACGCTTTCAGGAGTCACTTGTACCAAGATTACTCAACTTATACACGCAGGCTTATACTGAAAATAAACTACCAGAAACTTTAGCAGAATCAACAATAACGCTTATACCAAAAAAAGATAAAGATTTAGATGAACCGGGTTCTTACAGAGCTATATCACTTTTAAATACGGATCAGAAAATTTTAGCAAAGATTCTAGCAAGAAGACGAAATAATTATATTAATAAATTGGTAAACCCGGATCAAACGGGATTTATACCCAAAAGACAATCATTTAATAACTTGAGAAGGCTTTTCAATATAATGTACTCTCACAAAGAGGACATTGAAGATATTTCAATCGTTACGCTGGATGCAGAGAAGGCATTTGATCAGGTAGAATGGCAGTATTTATATAAGGTACTCGAAAAATTTAATACGGGAGAGAATTTTATTAGATGGGTTAAACTACTTTATGATAAACCTACGGCAAGAATATTAACTAACAATATGTTATCTTCAAAATTTTATTTATCAAGGGGTAATAGGCAGGGTTGTGCCTTATCACCATTGCTATTTGCCCTTATGATAGAACCGCTGGCTGAAAGGATTAGAAATCATCCGAATATTCACGGATATAATACCAAGGACTCAAAGAATAAAATTTCATTATATGCTGATGATATTCTTTTATATATTACTAATACACAAATGAGTATTCCCACCTTATTAACACTAATTGAGAAATTTGGTTCTTTTTCAGGATATAGAATAAACTGGAATAAAAGCGAAATCATGTCTTTAAAACCACAGGATGCGAGACACATTAAAATTCCCTTTCAAAGTTGCAACAGAAAAATTCAAGTATTTAGGTATTCAAATTACGAGAAGACACAAATCATTATTTAGCGCCAATTTTATGCCACTATTAAATAAATTGAATGTTATGATTAAATTTTGGAAAACGCTCCGACTCTCATTGATAGGTAGAATTAACGCTATAAAAATGACTTTCTTACCACAATTAATATATTTGTTTCAAGCGATCCCAATATATATTCCGAAATATTTTTTCAAAAAACTAGATTCTAATATCACTAATTTTATATGGGATTATAGAGCACACAGTATTCAACGAAAGCATTTGTGTAAACCTAAAGAAGCTGGGGGTTTATCACTACCTAACTTTACGTATTACTACTGGGCAGTGCATATTAAGCACATAATGTACTGGTTGGATAATTCAACACCAGTCGGAGTGGATAAGAATGGAAAAAGAGGAGTGTTTCCCGTACGATATAGGAACGATCTTGTTCTCACCAATAAAATTGAATAGTATAATATATAAGAAGAACCCAATTATTCACAATACAATAAGAATTTGGAAACAAATAAAATTATCCTTGAAATTAAATAATCTATCAGTATTAACCCCAATTCTGAATAATCCTGCATTCAAACCATCTCTTATCGACAAAACATATAAACAATGGGATAGTTTGGGGATTGGGAAAGTAGGAGATATGTATGAACTGGGCAAATTGTTATCATTTCAACAATTAAAATTTAAATTTAAACTGAATGATAATCAATATTTTAAATATATACAGATATGTGACTTTATGAAGAAATATATACATAGATCTCAAACTATATTTTTAGACCCTTTAGAAGAAGCAATGAATATTAAGGCTGATTCAGAAAAACTAATATCATATTTTTATAATAGTATATTAAATAGAGAATTACCTTCAACAGAGGCACAAAGAGAAGATTGGGAACATGAACTAATGATAAAGATCCAGAAAGATAGATGGGAAAAGTATCTGATGAATACACATAATTGTTCCATTAATGCAAGACATAATTTAATTCAATTTAAATTATTACATAGACTATATTATTCAAAAACGAGGTTGAATAAATTTTACCCAAATGTCTCTCCCAGATGCGATAAATGTTTGTTTCAAAATGCCAATATAACACATTCATTTGTAGGATGTACAAAGTTGAATACATTTTGGAGCGATATATTTGATATATTTACAAAGCTCTTCAAGTCAAGAATAGAACCTAATATGGAATGGATTATATTTGGAATAATATTAGAAGATATCAATTTAAACAAAGACCAAAAAGTATTCTTTAATTATGGGTTAATAATTGGAAAGAAATTGATTCTTAAATTTTGGAAAAATACAGCTATACCAACTATTAAAATGTGGATTAGGAATATGACGGACATAGCACACCTTGAAGAAATGAGACTCCACCTAATAGATAAATATGACCAATTCTTAAGGAGTTGGTCACCTTTCATCGACTTTTTTGAATCATGTGATGCAGCAGTACCATAAAGATTACTGATTTCAGGTCAGGTCGTGGATAGATTTACATCTCCAAACAAAGATTTGAAAATTTCTTTTTAAGGGTCTTTTTCTACTATTTCTACTTTCTATTTTTTCTTTTCTTATATACACACTTCACGTTTTTCTATTTTCTACTATTTATTTTTCCTCTTTCTTTTCTCTATTTTTTTCTTTATTTTTTTTAATTTTTTACCTCCTTTTCAAAAACATAAAACTAGAGGTTGTACATAGAATGCATTACGTTATGACATAGTTGGCAACTAAAATTAGGTGCCACTGTATTGTTTTGTATCGTATTAACTTCTAATAAAATTAAAATTAAAAAAAAATTAAAAATAAAAAATAAAAATAAAAATAAATAAAAAAAATAAAAACAACCTCCGCAAGGAGATAATAAGACCTGCCCTCAATCCCAAATATGCAGGACTGTGTAAAACATCGGCCTCAGAACCACAGATGCTGTTATTTGGAAAGGACTTGACAAAACAAGTGAAAGACCTGGAGGAAGAGGCCAAAGCATTCGGCCACATGAGGGCAGGCCCCGGAACGAGCAGACCCACACAACCCTGATGGCAGTACCCCACCGCGTCCACCAGTCGACGTCAAACTTATCGGACTGGTGAAAGCTCGGGGTCCGCATACCATCCCCGAAAGCATTTTTTAGGCCAGGGCCCCCATGGAAAATGCACCACCCCCAACCAGCAGTACATCCAGTAGTACAACCACGGATGAAGAAACTGAAGAAAGGAACACTCCCATAACTATGGAGGTAGGTGGTCTGGTTCCTACCAGCATATAAAAAGTGGGGGAACTTTACTAACAGGGGGAAGATTACACCTGTTCATTGAAGCATGGAGGTCTGTCACGAATGATAGTTATATACTTAACAGTATTCGTGGATACAAAATAGATGTTCATTCAAGCAAATATGCCACCAGTTCAGCACGTACCCCAAAGGGTCTTTACCCTCTCAGTCAAAGAAAAACTAGAGGGTCAAGCAGAACTGGTGAGGTTACTTACAAAGGGTATCATTGAGAAATCCAAACATGAGCCTTTGGAATTTGTCTCAAATATATTTACCAAAAACAAAAAAGTTGGTGGATGTCGCATCATCATTGACTTAAAGGCCTGTCTCACGAATCTGCGGTCATTGGCGGCGAAACGGGAAGAATCTGCCGCCATAGACCGCGCACTCGTGAGAACGTACAATTCCCGGGCCGTGCGGCGGTGTTCCCAACACCGCGCGGTGCTAAAATAAAATCGACAATGTCGAAAACCATATACTCACCGCACAACCTCCACCAGTGATGCACAAGTGCGGCACGGCCGCCCGCACGGGCCGCCGCCAGTGTGGCTCGAGCGCCGTGCGTCAAACCTCCACTGCCACAGCCTCCGCCAGTGAGGCACGTGCCTCCGCCAGTGAGGCACGTGTGCTGCACGGCCGCAGGCACAGCGCCGCGATCATGATGGCCGCCGCCACAGCCGCCGCTGGTGAGTCATGTGCGGCGGGCCAACGTCATCGCAGTCGGCCCGCCCTTTTTTTTACTTACCGCAAGCACGTGTTTGAATTAACTCGGCCCCCGCGCAGCATCCGTGCGGCGCTCCGGTGGGTAGGCTCGACGCTCTCACCGTTGCCGCGCGGTCCTCGCTACCGGCGACGACGCGCTTCACCGCCGATGACCGCAAACAGGTAAGACAGAGCCTTTAACCTCACTAAATACCTTTGTTAAGTATGTACATTTCAAAATGGAAACATTTGTAACTGCCAAATAACTGATTTCCAAAGGATACTTTATGGCGAGCATTGATTTAAAAGATGCCTACTATACAGTTCCCATTCAAAAGGGTCATCGCAGATACCTGAAATTTACCTGGATGGGGCAACTATGGCAGTTTAAAGCATTGCCTAATGGGTTAACATCAGCCCCAAGACTATTTACCAAGATATTAAAACCAGCCTTGGCAACATTAAGAAAACAGAGACATATTGTCATGGCATATCTTGATGATATTCTAATAGTAGGCAAAACCATGGAGTTGGCTAAATCAGCTGTATTAGCTACCAAACAATTGTTTGAAACCCTGGGATTTGTCATACATCCAGATAAATCTAAGTTGACGCCATCCACAACTATGGACATTCTGTGATTCACAATTAACTCAGTCCACATGTCTGTAACGTTGCCAAAACATAAAGCAGCAGAATTGTCACAGACGTGTAACAATTTAATGGTTAGCAATCGACCAACCATCCGACAAGTGGCAAGAGTAATTGGCAAAATGGTAGCAGCATTTCCAGCTACACAATTTGGACACCTGCACTATCAAAACCTACAAAGGGCAAAAGTACAGGCGTTAAAACGACATGCAGGTCACTTTGACCGAACCATGAAATTACCCATTGAAGCTATATCAGAGTTACAGTGGTGGATAAAGCACATTTGGCATAGTTCCAGCCCTATCATCATCAAAAACCCAACATTAACTATACAAACAAATGCCAGTGCTCAAGGCTGGGGAGCAACTAATACCATATCCAGCACAGGTGGTAGATGGACTAACCTAGAATCATCTTTACTACAAACACTGGGCATAAATTATTTGGAAATGTTGGGTGCGTTTTATGGTTTAAAAGCATATTCCACGAATATGCACCATCTGCATGTTCATTTACAAATTGATAATATCACGGTGGTGGCCTATATTAACCATATGGGCGGAATAAAGTTGATATCATGTGACAATTGGGTCAACACAATCTGGTAATGGTGGGTCGATAGACATATTTGGCTATCAGCAACTTACCTACCAGGTAAGCTAAATACAGTGCCAGGTCACGCAAATTCAATGATAACACCGAATGGATGTTAAATCCTAGAGCTTTTGCTAAAATTACAAAGCAATATGGCACACCAGATATTGATCTCTTTGCATCCAGACTAAATCACCAGGTACCAATGTATGTCGCTTGGGAACCAGACCCTGAGGCAGCAGCGATAGATGCATTCGCGCTGAACTGGGGAAACTATTTATTTTATGCTTTTCCCCCCTTCTGCCTCATCAGTAGGGTAGTACGCAAAATACAGATGGACTCCGCTTCAGGTATTTTGATAGTACCCGACTGGCCTACACAGCCATGGTTCCCAGTGGTCCTCGACATGGTCATCGAAACTCCTATGACCTTTCCCAGTAGCCCAGACTTATTGACTCACCCGGTATCAGGCATAAGTCATCCATGCCATGACAGAATTAACCTACTGGGTTGCAGATTATGAAAAGACCACTGCTGGGCCTGGGATTATCTGACAGGACCATCAACACCACGACAGCGTCCCACCGTATGTCCACCAGGAAACAATACCTATCGAGCATCAGGAAGTGGGAAAGATACTGCTCGACTACTAGGACAACATATTCATCTGCAACCATAACCAATGTACTGGAGTTCCTGGCTGGCCTTCACCATAATGAAGGACTGAGCTACAGCGCCAGCAACACTGCCAGAAGTGCTCTGTCAGCCTACTTAAAACAAGTACCAGGTCTCTCACCCTGGAACAGCTAACCTTGAAAACGGTCATGCTGATGGCACTAGTCTCAGCACAAAGAATCCAGTCCCTCCACTTACTGCGACTGGACAACATGGTTATAACACCAGACCGGGTCTCCTTCACCATTCAGGAGCTGGTAAAGCAGAGCAGGCCAGGAACTTCAGGCCTAGTTATGGATTTCCGGGCATACGCACCTGACCAACGGTTGTGTGTCATGACTCACCTACTCACTTACATCAACACAACAAGAGATTCCCGAGGGAGAGAAAAAGCCTTATGGGTCAGCCACAAGAAACCTCATGGTCGGGTATCGAGCCAAACCATCTCAAGATGGCTCAAGTAGGTACTGGGAGCTGCTGGAGTAGATACTGACGTATATACATCTCACTCCACCAGGGCAGCATCCACATCGGCGGCTAAAATGATGGACGTACCACTGGTCCACATCCTGGCTACAGCGGGGTGGTCCATGGAGAAAACGTTCCAAACGTTCTACAACAAGCCGCTAGCAGAACCTGTGTTATTTCCAGAAAGAGTTTTAGAATCTGCAAATATATAATTTAAGCCCGGGGGAGCATTTTTCTTTTGTTATTGTTTAATAAATACCATTATTGTTTACAAACAGATTCATGGTTGATTACGATAACATACTTCCTCCTTTGAATGACTTCGGCAGCGAGTGAAGTATGAACTGTTACACGGTTTGAAATCACAGAGCTTTAAAATCTTCACGTAGTCACTCACGTGACTCCGAAGTAAAATAGTAAGATTAAACGAGAACTTATCAGTTTGAAGTTTGATCTGTATTTTATGAGGAGTTACGATGAGGGATTACGTGCCCTCCGCTCCCACCCTCAATTATAGAGATCAACTGGTATCATAGTTCTCCTTTTTCTTTACTATGTTTATTTCAATTATTGTGTTTCCTGTGATTCCACACCGCTGCTTTGAAGTATGTCGCGCATGTGTGCTGGACGGGTTCTTCACGTAATCCCTCATCGTAACTCCTCATAAAATACAGATCAAACTTCAAACTGGTAAGTTCTCGTTTAATCTTACTATTCTACTCATCTGCCCCGTTCAGCCCATTGGTTGATTGCTTTTACGACATTAATTGCCAGAAGATCTATTTTATTTAAATGGAAAGACTCTAATCCTCCAACCACACTCCATTGGTACTCTGAAATGATATCATGTTTAAATTTAGAAAAAGTTAGGAGCGACATTGTTGAACCATTGGTTAAATTTGATAGGACTTGGGGAAGCTTTATTCAATATTTTCACACAATATATATTGTTCACTCTCCAACCGTTATAATAATTTTCTTACCTTTATACGGTGGAACGGACTTGACGACAAACAGGGATCTAAATTGTTGAAATTCTTTGCAGCCCATATTTTGTTTTGCATATTTTAGTTTAGGGGGTTTTGTTTTTCTCTTTTTTTTTTCTTCTTTTTTTTCTTCTTTTTATCTTTTTGTTTTTATATATACAAGTTCTCTTTTAAACAATTAACTATATTTACATAGAGATCGGGAGGTCTATACCCAATGTGTATTTTGACATGGGATTCATACTTAGATTACACTTGTTGTTAATGTAATCCTGATCCCTATGTATCAATATCACTGTTATGTTTATCATTATTTCTTTTTTTGGTTTTGAAAAAAATTTAATAAAAAGATTTGAAAAGAAAAGAAAGGAAATATCTAGTCTGGACAAATTTATCCAACTATCTGATGTGTTCCCACATAAGACCATGCCGGTTTCTCAGCTAAACATTCCCAGAAAGAAAGAGCTGTTACAATGGCCTTGAAGGATATCAAGATTCCTGAATTAGACTCTGGTACTGACCTACTCATAGGGACAAATGCTTCAAAGGTATTGGAACCTTGGTAGCTGGTCAACAGCCAAGAGGATGGACCATACGCTGTGAGGACCCTACTGGGATGGGTCATCTATGGTTCCCTGAGAAGAGACAACGAAAGAAGGGATGAAAATGGCTACCCTGCTGCTGCTGTCACTCGGACATCCATTGTAAACCTATAGGAGCTACTGGTCAAGCAATACAATCATGACCCCAATGAAAGAACCAGTACGGAAACAGAGGAAATGTCCAGAGAAGATGTAAAGTTTTTGATATTATGAATCGCCCAGCAAAGATGACGGATGGACAATTTAGTCTAGACCTACCTTTCAAACAAGAAAGAGTCAGCATGCCAAATAGCTGTTGCATTGCAGAGCAGCTCATCCAGAGCCTGAAATGCAGGTTTGGCAAGAATAAGAAATTTCATGATGAATATACATCTTTCCTCACAAAAATGATTGACAATGTTATTGCTGAAATGGTACCAGTGGACCAGCTGAATCAAAGTGATGGAGAGCTCTGGTACATCCCTCACCATGGGTGTATCACTCAAGTAATAGAACCTTAAGCATGCTCTTTTACTGTGGTGCAGTCTTCAAAGGAACTTCACTTAACTTCTAACTGCTGCAGGGTCCAATCCTTACCAACTCACTCATTGTAGTTTTCATCAGGTTCAGACAAGAACCAGTTGCTTTGATGGCTGATATCAAAGCAATGTTTCATCAAGTCAAGGTATCAGAAAAGCACATTGACTATCTGCGATTCCTGTGGTGGCCGGTGGGTAATGTGCAGCAAGATCTTTTTGAAGGTACATCTTTTTCGAGCAGTATCGTCACCAAGTTGTGCAAACTTTGCATTAAGGAAGACTGCTGAGGACAGCAAAGCTCACTTTCCAGCAGAGGTGACAAACACAGTAAAGAACAACTTCTATGTAGATGATTGTTTAAAATCCATTCCTTCGGAACAGGAAGCAGTTCAAATGGCAAGAGACCTGACTTCCCTCTGCCAAATGGGAGGATTCGTGCTGCCAAAGTGGATCAGCAACAGCCGTGCTGTATTGGCATCCATTCCACAAGAAAACAGAACCAAGTCGACCAGAGTGTTGGACTTGCACAAGGATAATCTGCCAATGGAAAGAGCACTGGGATTGCACTGGTGCGTTGAACCAGATGTGTTCAAGTTCAGAATTGCTGTACAGGAACGACCATACACAAGACGGGGCATCTTGTCCGTGGTTGGCTCTATATAGGACCCTTTAGCATTCTAGCACCATTTGCTCTGCAGCCAAGCGGATTACGTAGAGGCTTTGAAAGGAAAGCTTCGGATGGGATGAAAACATACCCCAAACCTTCTCTCGGCAATGGACAGGATGGTTAGCTGATCTCAACAAGATGGCGGAATTTTAAATGGACCGGTGCATGAAGCCTGCAAGCTTTGGTCAAATCAGATATGCACAGCTGCACCACTTTTCAGATGCAAATGAAAGTGGCTACGGTACTGTTTCATATCTAAGACTGGAAGATGATAACAAAGAAGTGCATGTTGCATTCATAATGGGAAAAGCCAGAGTAGCACCATTGAAGCAAATGACGATTCCCAGAATGGAACTTACAGCTGCAGCCCAAGCTGCCAGAGTTAACACAATGCTGTGAAAGGAATTACAGCTTCAACTGGACAAATCCATCTTCTGGACCAATAGCTCAACAGTGCTTAAATACATCAACAACGAAACCAAACGCTTCCAAACATTTGTAGCAAACAGGATCAATTTGGTAAGGGATGCTACTGATGTATCACAATGGAGATATGTGGCACAAAGGAACCTCCTGCTGATGAAACATCCAGAGGACTAACAGCAGACCGCTTCTTAAGCTGTAAGGGATGGATCGATGGACCAGAGTTTTTCCGTGAGCCAGACAGAGGATGGCCAAAGCTTCAGCTGGAATCTGCAATCTCTGCTAATAATCCAGAAATCAAACAAGATATCACAATGAACGTCATTGTCAGGGATCATTGAACCACACAAACTCTCTGATCACCTATTTCTCATCATGGAGGAATCTGAAGACTGCTGTAGCTTGGTTTCTTAAAGTAAGGAAAACACTCTTGCAGTTGGCATGAAAGGCAATGGAGATTCAGACTGCTGTGGGTAGCTTTGAAAAAGATCCTGGCAAACTAAAGATAAGGATAAGAAGAAGGAAGAGAAGAAGATTAAAGCATTACTAAAGAAGATTAAATGCCAACATATAGTACATACCTTGGACATGTGTGGGCGGTCATTAGATGCACAGAGGGGCGTATATACTGTATATGGGTATAGTGGACAGGGAGCGGTAAACCAGGCACAGGGGTGGAGAGCATACAGTTTTCACCAGAATGGGAAGAACAGCTACAACTTGTATGCAGAATAAGGAAAGCCTGGTATGTTCATCTCTTTGTTTGTGCAACTACTTCAATGGCATCAATTACATAGTTACCAACTGGAAATGACTACTTGAAAATTTGGTCTATTTGGTCTTCTTAAGATCACTATTACTTACCAGTGTAGTAATGGCAATGGAAATTTGGACACTGGAAGAGTCTGAAAGTTTCCATTACAATGCCATTTCGAAGAGTATCAGTGGCATCACTTACATTGTTACCAACGACTCATCTGTAACGAGGAAATAACGCCCACCCGATATACAGCAGGGATGCCTTTGGAGGAAACTGTTATGTCACAACAAAGAAACTCACCATGAATTGTTTCAACCTATCCTACCACTCTTTATAAATCGAACCCTACACACTCAATAACTTTCTTACAAATATTTTCCCCTTTTCCAGTTTAATGGCATCCATCCTATAGTGGATTGGTTAGAACTATACACAGTGCTCCAAATTGGACCTCATAAACGTTTCATACAATTTGTTATTCCAAATGCTGTACTCAGTAACCTGTCCCATTAGAGTTTTTATCCGAATTATCCATCTTCCCATTCCTCAGCCCTTTGGCACAACTACTTTAGCCTTTACTAGACTTTTGGAGATACAGCGCAGAAACAGGCCCTTCGACCCACAGAGTCCGCGCCGACCATCGATCACCTCGTACACTAACACTATCTTACACACGAGGGACAATTTATAATTAACAGAAGCCAATTAATCTACAGCCCTGCACGTCTTTGGATTGTGGGAGAAAACCAAAGCACTCGTAGAAAACCCACGCGGATACAGAGAGAACATGCACATTCCACATAGACAACATCCTGATTCAGGATCGAACCCTCCATTGTGCCGCCTTCAATTGATCACGGTCCCGTTGCGATCATAGATACCCTTCCTCATTGACCACAGTACCACCACATTATTTTTCATCTGCAAACGGATTAATCACACCACCTCCTACGTCATGAATATAGATGAGAGTAGACTCAACACTGATCCCTTTGACACACTACTCCTTACAGACCAGCATGAAAAATAACCCTTCTACCAACACCCTATGTCTCCTCCCTTCAAACAAATGTTGCATCCAATTGCCTGTCTTAATCCTGGATCCCGTGAACAATACTTTAACAACTAGCCTATCGTGTGCTGGTCCAGAAACCTCTTCAATATGAGAGTCTTTACCTCCATCACCCGCTCAGGCATTACAGGCCTTCCATTTCCTTCCTCCTCATTTACCTGCTAAATGCCTCTTAAACATCACTAAATTGTCTCTTTCCATCAACACCACCCGTGGCAGGACCTTAAGGGCACCCACCATTCTCTGTGTAACAAGAACTTGACCAATTATGTTTTCTGAAGCTTCACCCCCCCCCCCCACCTCACCTTAATACAATGTCTTATGAATTTGTAATTAATTTGTGAATTAATTTGGAATTTGTAAATAAACTTTATGAACCTCATCTGCAGGATTCTCATGTTGTCATGATGTTATAAACCGTCATATCTCCACCCAGTCTAGGAGGTTCCATAGAAAACAATCCACGTCGCTTTTCAGCCAATGTTCTCCAAATATTGTTGACTTTTATACAGGATGCCGCAGACGCTAAAGGCAAACGCGCTCTTTACCACCCTATCTACTTGTGTTGTCGCATTCGGGGAATGATGGACTTGCGCTCCAAGAACCCTCTATCTCTTTCCCTCATTTGGCCGGTAACCTATCCAGGTACGTGTAAGAAGGAACTGCAGATGTTGGTTTAAACCGAAGATAGACACAAAAAGCTGGAGTAACTCAGCGGGCAGGCATCATCTCTGGAGAGAAAAAATTGTGACGTTTCGGGTCAGAGGTCTGAAGAAGGGTCTCGACCCGAAACGTCATCCATTCCTTTTCTCCAGAGATGCTACCTGTCCCGCTCAGTTGATCCTACCCAAGTATTTGTCCCTGTTCGGCAACGACAGGTTATTTCCAACACAATGTGTCATAAAAGTAAACAAGGTGATTATGAAATATCTGCGACGAATGTCATAAGTGTCTGTGATTGAACAGATTGAATGGCAGGAGATTTGACTGTGTATAAATAGACTCTTTAATTTATCCGCTATTTCACCCGCTGCCTCCTACGGACAGAAAATGGGGCGGGCTCCCATTCTGCTGGTGAAAGAGATTTACTATCCGGTTCTTGCGATTATCGGTGTTCCTGGTGAGTGGATTCTACACAATGCGTGGTCACTGCGCCGAGATTCACCGAGCGAAGGGAAAGGCTGGGGGTGTGTTAACGTCGCGTCATTGCCCACACGATAGCCTTGGAAGTGCATAGTCTCTGACGGCGCGATGCCATCTAAAGCTCCAGTTTTTAAATACGTACAGATACTGGTTTACAAAAAAAAACACAAAGTGCTGGAGTAACTCAGCGGGTCAGGCAGCATCTCCGGGAAACATGTTGATGTTTCGGGTCGGGACCCATCAGATTATTTGTTATATTTCCTTTGCAGGTCTGGGTGAATGAAGTTGAGGTCCATTGAAGATCTGAGTATCCCCTCCACCCTCACGTGTATCCACCTATTACTTGCCAGCCTTAGTCCTGTCCCTCCTGTCTTCCACCTTTCCCATGCAACCCCATCATTAACTGTGTGAAGGACCCCGACCTGAGACATCACCTATCCATGTTCTCCAGAGATCCTCTCTGACCCGTTGTGTTACTCCCGCACTTTGTGTCGTTTAAGATAACCCGTCCACACAGAAACAAGAATATTTCATTCCTCTCTCTCTCTCTCTGTTACAGCAAACCTGATGACAATCGTAATTCTCTCCCGAGGAAAGTGCGGCCTCGCCAAGTGCAGCTGTCTCTACATGGTGGGCATGGCTTCGGCTGATCTTCTCGTCATGGTCATCAACGTGGTGGTGTTTTATATTTTCACCTACCACTACCCACATTCCTTCCTGACAATCTACCCCCTGTGTAAGTTCATCATATACATATCCACGGTCACCCTGGACCTGTCAGTTTGGTTCACCCTCTCCTTCACGTTCGACAGATGTGTAGCAATCTGTTCTCGGAAGTTACAAACCATGTATTGCACCGGGAGAACGGCGACTGTGGTACTAACGACGTTCGCCCTCCTGTTCGTTTCCAAAAACATCCCTTTTTTGTTTGCATACGAGCCCCTGCACATCGTTGACGGGGTGCAGTGGGGTTGCAGGGTAAATATGCCTTTCTTTACCTCGCCCGCGGGCGCGGGTTTTCTCAAGTTTCACGCCGTCTGTGTGGGCGCTCTTCCTTTCGCGTTGATTTTCGTATTTAACTTAGTGACAGTCAGGCGTATTTTAGCCGCCAGTCGAGCTCGCCGCGCGCTGCGGGGTAACAAAAACGACAAACAATCCGACCCGGAGGTGGCGAACAGAAGAAAGTCCGTAATTTTGGTATTCACCATCTCCGGCAGTTTCGTGCTGTTGTGGATTACAGCGGGCGTGACTTTTGCAGTCACCGGGCTGACAAACGCTAATCATTTCCGCGGTGACCTTAACGACCCAGCCTACGTTGCCACGGAAGTTGGAGCTATGTTAAAGTACATGAGCTCCTGTTCGAACACTTGCATTTACGCTCTGACCCAGAGCAAATTCAGAGAACAATTGAAGGATGCGGTAAAATCGTACTGGAGGTTATTCCACGGCTCGGGTAGAAACTGAGTTTTGTGCAAATGTATGAAAATGTATTTATGCAAGCACATTTTTAGCCAATTTTGTCCAAACTATTTAAAAAATCATTCTGATAATGTGAACGCCGTTGAGTTTTTTCTGCTGTTTTTAACACCAACCCAATGTTGCAGTAATTATTTAATGTTCCTGTGAATTTACAGGGTGACGCTTTATTCAATGGACAAATACCGTTATTGTCAGGAACCTGAGGTGCACTGATGTACGGGGGATCTTGGGGTACAAGTCTACGGCTCCTTCAACATGCCATCACAAGTAGAGGGGATTCACAGGATGCTGCCCTGATTAGAGTATTAGCTGTAAAGAGAGAGACACAAACAACTGGAGTAACTCAGCGGGTCAGACAGCATCTCTGGAGAAAAGGAATAGGTTACGTTTCGAGTTGAGACCCTTATTCAAACTGGGATAGGATAGATAGTCAGATACCCTTGTGTCGATATACGAAATACTCGAGAGCATAAGGTGAGAATCAGAAATATTAAGAGAGATTTTTTAGGCAAATTTGCTTTTACAGAGTGTAGGATGCCTGGCATGCGCTGACAGGAGAGAGGGTGGAAGCAGATACAATGGTGGCAATTAAGAAGCCTTTCAGACGGGCAAACGAACTGGCAGTCCCTGTGCTGTGCTATCCCATACTCCAAATATAATAATTTCCCGTTAACCAATAATTTTCTATGCTTCGGAATCAAGATAGTGGATTCGAAATAGTGTACGACTGTGGAAATAGCAGAACCTTCCTCAACACCATGATGCAGCTTTAAAAGTCGCTGGTTCAATTGTATTTTATTGTCACATGTACATAGATACAGTGAAAATCTTTATTTGCATTCAATTCAGTAAAATGATACTGTACATAAGTACAATCATAAATAAACACCAAAGTGCAAGGATTGCAGTGCAATAATAGTAAACAGCGCCGGGTAAAGAGTTCACACGTTTGCGGTACCACCTTGTGTCGTTCAAGTTTCAAGTTCTTAAATGTATAAACTCTTATCTTGGCCTTAAAGGCCTGTTGTCCTCGGAGCGGCATTACCCAATTCTCTTCCTTCCCGCTCTTCTTTGCTACGTTGTACTTCTCTTTTCTTTTTATACTGTCCCTGACGTCCCTTGTCAGCCACGGTCACCCCTCACTCCACATGGAACCACACGTGCTGTACTGTATGCAAGTTAACAGAGACATTGACCAATAATGACATTTGAAAAATATAGATTCCACAAGTAGCCATTAAGAATATAAATATGCTGTGTGTGCTGTGAATCTTTGAATGTTCTCTCTGAATGTTTCCATTTGCAGACAGTTAAGGCCTTCAATAAACTGACTTGTTAGATAAACTCACTACTGATATACGAGATGTTTTATTTTGTGTCTGTTCTTAACTGAGCTGGGTCCCAAGTAAAGCTGATTCAGGGTCCAGATATAACATAAAATTCTCTCCTTCAATATGCCAGTTCGGTATTCCGACTGCGCATGCAGAGGTCATAAGTCGCTCGGGTTAAACACTCGTAGCGGCCGTGACGCTGCATTGGTGCAGACTTGCATCTCGTCCCTATCCAGCCGCCGCTGGGCCGTCCCCGTCCACTCATGAATGTCCCGTCCGGGGCGGCACCGGTCCGGCGGGAGCCGGACAGGAGCGGCGGACGAGGGGAGGGGGAGACGCCTGCTCCAGCTCGGCTCTGCCTGACCCGGCGGGGCCCAGGCCCGCAGGTGGCGCGGAAAAGAAGCACCAACTCCAGCTCAACCCCCCCCCCCCCCCCCACCGTCTCGCCGGCGGGACAGGCAGGGTCGAGCTGGGGCCGGCGCCTCTCCTCCTCGCTGACTTGGGGCCTGGGCCGACACTCCCGTCCGCGGACGTCTGGATAGACGACCCTCCTTCAGACTTCCTACACATTAGACTTGTGTGCCGCGGTTGGGATGGATGGGAGCGGGGATTCCCACGGGCGCAAGGAACAAATGACCTAAAGTTTGCGTTGACTTCTTAACGTCCTCGCCGTATTAAGGGTTCAGTGTGTTAAGGGTTCAGTGAGTTAAGGGTTCAGTGAGTTGAGGGTCTGTGAGTTGAGGGTTCAGTGAGTTAAGGGTCTGTGAGTTAAGGGTTCAGTGAGTTAAGGGTTCAGTGAGTTAAGGGTTCTGTGAGTTGAGGGTCTGTGAGTTAAGGGTTCAGTGAGTTAAGGGTTCAGTGAGTTGAGGGTTCAGTGAGTTAAGGGTTCTGTGAGTTGAGGGTCTGTGAGTTAAGGGTTCAGTGAGTTAAGGGTTCAGTGAGTTGAGGGTTCAGTGAGTTAAGGGTTCTGTGAGTTGAGGGTCTGTGAGTTAAGGGTTCAGTGAGTTAAGGGTTCAGTGAGTTGAGGGTTCAGTGAGTTAAGGGTTCTGTGAGTTGAGGGTCTGTGAGTTAAGGGTTCAGTGAGTTAAGGGTTCAGTGAGTTGAGGGTTCAGTGAGTTAAGGGTTCTGTGAGTTGAGGGTTCTGTGAGTTAAGGGTACAATATTTATTAGTAAAGGTACAGTTTAAAGGATAAAGATTTTTATAGTGTGAGGGAGTTGATTTAATTTGGGAGTAGGTTATGTCAGTGTAGATTGGCCCCGTGGTTTGCTCAGCCTGCAACATGTGGGAGATCAGGGATATGGTCGGTGTCCCTGGTGACTACGTTTGCAGGAAGTGTGTCCAGCTGCAGCTCCTGGCAGACCGCATTGAACGATTGGAGCTGTGGTTGGATTCATACTGGAGCATCCACGATGCTGAGAAAGTCGTGAATAGCACGTACAGTGAGTTGGTCACATCGCAGGTAAAAGGTAAGAGGACAGAAAGGGAACGGGTGGCCAATAGCCAGCATAGCAGTAGGCAGGTAATGCAGGAGTCCCCTGCAGTCATCTCCCTCCTAAACAGGTATACCATTTTGGATACTGTTGGGGGAGATGGCTCATCAGGGGAAGGCAGCAGCAGCCAAGTTGATGGCCCCATGGGTGGCTCTGCGGCACAGGAAGGAAGTAAAAAGAATGGAAGGGCAATAGTAATAGGGGATTCAATTGTAAGGGGAATAGATAGGCGTTTCTGCGGCCGCAAACGAGACTCCAGGATGGTATGTTGCCTCCCTGGTGCAAGGGTCAGGGATGTTACTGAACGGCTGCAGAACCTTCTGGAGGGGGAGGGTGAACAGTCAGTTGTCATGGTGCACATTGGCACCAACGATATAGGTAAAAAAAGGGATGAGGTCTACAAGGTGAATTTAGGGAGCTAGGAGATAAACTTAAAAGTAGGACCTCAAAGGTAATAATCTCTGGATTACTACCGGTGCCACGGGCTAGTCAGAGTAGAAATAGGAGGATATTGCAGATGAATACGTGGCTTGAAAAATGGTGCAAGGGGGAGGGATTCAAATTTCTAGGGCATTGGAACCAGTTCTGGGGGAGGTGGGACCAGTACAAACAGGACGGTCTGCACCTGGGCTGGAATGGAACCAATGTCCTTGGGGGAGTGTTTGCTAGTGCTGTCGGGGAGGATTTAAACTAATGTGGCAGGGGGATGGGTGCAAGAGCAGAGAGGCCGAGGGGTGTAAAATGAGGGTAGAAGCAATAGGTAGCAAGGTGAAAAGTAAAAGTGGCAGGCAGACAAATCCAGGGCAAAAATCAAAAAGGGCCACTTTTCAACATAATTGTATAAGGGGTAAGAGTGTTGTAAAAACAAGCCTGAAGGCTTTGTATCTTAATGCAAGGAGCATTCGTAATAAGGTGGATGAGTTGAATGTGCAGATAGTTATTAATGAATATGATATAGTTGTGATCACGGAGACATGGCTCCAGGGTGACCAAGGCTGGGAGCTGAACATCCAGGGATATTCAATATTCAGGAGGGATAGACAGAAAGGAAAAGGAGGCGGGGTAGCGTTGCTGGTTAGAGAGCAGATTAACGCAATAGAAAGGAAGGACATTAGCTTGGAGGATGTGGAATCGATATGGGTAGATCTGCGAAACACTAAGGGGCAGAAAACGCTAGTGGGAGTTGTGTACAGGCCGCCTAACAGTAGTGGAGTCGGGGATGGCATTAAACAGGAAATTAGAAATGCGTGCAACAAAGGTAAAACAATTATAATGGGTGACTTCAATCTACATATAGATTGGGTGAATCAAATTGGCAGGTGTGCTGAGGAAGAGGATTTCTTGGAATGTATGCGGGATAGTTTTCTAAACAAACATGTAGAGGAACCAACGAGAGAGCAGGCTATTCTAGACTGGGTATTGAGTAATGAGGAAGGGTTAGTTAGCAGTCTTCTTGTGCGTGGCCCCTTTGGCAAGAGTGACCATAATATGGTTGAGTTCTTCATTAGGATGGAGAGCGACATTGTTAATTCAGAAACAAGGGTCCTGAACTTAAAGAAAGGTGACTGAGGGTATGAGACGTGAATTGGCCAAGATAGAATGGCAAATGATTCTTAAAGGGTTGACGGTGGATATGCAATGGAAGGCATTTAAAAACTGCATGGATGAACTACAACAAAAGAATAAATCAGGGAAGGTAGTGCATCCGTGGATAACAAGGGAAATCAGGGATAGTATCAAAACAAAAGATGAAGCGTACAAATTAGCCAGAAAAAGCAGCCTACCAGAGGACTGCGAGAAATTCAGAGTCAAGCAGAGGAGGATAAAAGGCTTAATTAGGAAAGGGAAAATAGATTATGAAAGAAAACTGGCTCGGAACATAAAAACTGACTGCAAAAGTTTTTATAGATATGTGAAGAGGAAAATATTAGTTAAAACAAATGTAGGTCCCTTGCAGTCAGAAACAGGCGAATTGATCATGGGGAACAAGGACATGGCTGACCAATTGAATAAATACTTTGGTTCTGTCTTCACTAAGGAAGACAAATAATTTGCCGGAAATAGCAAGGGACCGTGGGTTAAATGAGATGGAGGAACTGAGTGAAATCCAGGTTAGCCGGGAAGTGGTGTGAAGTAAATTGAATGGATTAAAGGCCGATAAATCCCCAGGGCCAGATAAGTTGCATCCCAGAGTACTTAAGGAAGTAGCCGCAGAAATAGTGGATGCATTAGTGATAATTTTTCAAAACTCTTTAAAGGCCTGTCTCACGAGTCTGTGGCAGTGCAAGTTCGACGCACGGCGCTCGAGCCACATTGACGGCGAAACAGGAAGAATCTACCGCTCCTGGGCCGCCGTAGACCGCGCACTCGGTCAAACGCACAATTCCGGGGCCGTGCGGCGTTGTTCCCAACACCGCACGGTGCTAAAATAAAACCAACACTGTTCAAAAATATGTCCCTACCGCACAGCCTCCGTCAGTGAGGCACGAGTGCGGCACGGCCGCCGCCACAGCCGCCGCCAGTGTGGCTCGAGCGCCGTGCGTCGAACTTGCACTGCCACAGCCTCCGCTAGTGAGGCACGTGTGCGGCATGGCCGCCGCCACAGCCACCGCTACAGCGCCGCGATCAGCACAGCCGCCGCCACAGCCGCCGCTAGTGAGTTATGTGTGCGGCACGGCCGCCGCCACAGCCACCGCTACGCGATCAGGACGGCCGCCGCCACAGCCCCGCAGATCCAAAATGACGTCATCGCAGTCGGCCCGCCCTTTTTTTTACTTACCGCAAGCTCGTGGGACCAGCCGTATTTAAATCACTCGGCACCCGCGCAGCATCCGTGCGGCGCTCCCGTGGCATAGGCTCGGCACTCTCGCCGTTGCCGCGCGGTCCACTCTACAGGCGAAGCCGCGCTTCACCGCCGATGACCGCAACACCGTGAGACAGAGCCTTTAGATTCTCGAGTAGTTCCTGAGGACTGGAGGGTAGCTAATGTAACCCCACTTTTTAAAAAGGGAGGGAGAGAGAAAACGGGGAATTAATGACCAGTTAGTATAACATCGGTGGTGGGGAAAATTCTGGAGTCAGTTATTAAAGATAGCAGCACATTTGGAAAGTGGTGAATTCATTGGACAAAGTCAGCATGGATTTATGAAAGGTAAATCATGTCTGACGAATCTTATAGAATTTTTCGAGGATGTAACTAGTAGAGTGGATAAGGGAGAACCAGTGGATGTGTTATATCTGGACTTTCAGAAGGCTTTCGACAATGTCCCACATAAGAGATTAGTGTGCAAACTTAAAGCACACAGTATTGGGGGTTCAGTATTCACGTGGATAGAGAACTGGCTGGCAGACAGGAAGCAAAGAGTAGGAGTAAACGGGTCCTTTTCAGAATGGCAGGCAGTGACTAGTGGGGTACCTCAAGGCTCAGTGCTGGGACCCCAGCTATTTACAATATATATTAATGATCTGGATGAGGGAATTGAATGCAACATCTCCAAGTTTGCAGATGACACGAAGCTGGGGGGCAGTGTTAGCTGTGAGGAGGATGCTAGGAGGCTGCAAGGTGACTTGGATAGGTTGGGTGAGTGGGCAAATGCATGGCAGATGCAGTATAATGTGGATAAATGTGAGGTTATCCACTTTGGTGGCAAAAACAGGAAAGTAGACTATTATCTGAATGGTGGCCGATTAGGAAAAGGGGAGATGCAACGAGACCTGGGTGTCATGGTACACCAGTCATTGAAAGTAGTCATGCAGGTGCAGCAGGCAGTGAAGAAAGCAAATGGTATGTTAGCATTCATAGCAAAAGGATTTGAGTATAAGAGCAGGGAGGTTCTACTGCAGTTGTACAGGGTCTTGGTGAGACCACACCTGTAGTATTGCGTACAGTTTTGGTCTCCTAATCTGAGGAAAGACATTCTTGCCATAGAGGGAGTACAGAGAAGGTTCACCAGACTGATTCCTGGGATGGCAGGACTTTCATATGAAGAAAGACTGGATAGACTCGGCTTGTACATGCTAGAATTTAGAAGATTGAGGGGGGATCTTATAGAAACGTACAAAATTCATAAGGGGTTGGACAGGCTAGATGCAGGAAGATGCCACAGAAGGTAGTTGAGGCCAGTTCATTGGCTATATTTAAGAGGGAGTTAGATGTGGCCCTTGTGGCTAAAGGGATCAGGAGGTATGGAGAGAAGGCAGGGATGGGATACTGAGTTGGATGATCAGCCATGATCATATCGAATGGCGGTGCAGGCTCGAAAGGCCGAATGGCCTACTCCTGCACCTATTTTCTATGTTTCTATGTATACCGGCGTTTTGTGAGAGTGGTTGGATCCCGGCTTCAGCTCAACCAACGTCGGTCACATTATCCGGACAGGCGACGGGGGATCAGGAGCTGATGTGAGGCATTGGCGATCCTCTGGAATCCTAGTCGGCCGCTGCCAAACAGCGGGGTAGAAGAGGCAGCGCCCGACCCGAGAGTAGAGGTGTTAAGCCCCTGTCCCAATTAGGAGACCTAAACAGCAACCTCTGGTGACCTTTACCGTCACCCAAAAAAAATCAAGGTCGAGGTGCCCTGCAACCACTTACCACCTCCCACGCATATGTTGTAAACCTTCCTCGACTATGAAGAAAACCGGATTCGACTAGACCTGCGAGAATTTTTTTTATCGAGTTTTGAAATGGCAACCTATTTTTAGTCGAGGCCGGTGTTAAACATGATGATAAAATAGCAGTAACCTAGATGAAGCCTCGACCACGCGGAAACCACTTTCGACCATTAGGGAGAGCGACCAAAACCTCCGGTGTCCTCATGGAAACCTTGGGTGGCGGGCAAGGTCACCAGAGGTTGCTGTTTAGGTCTCCTAAATAGGACAGGGACTTTAGTTCTTCCAGCGGCGAGAGAAGACGTAACAGCTACCATGGGCTGCTCACCTGTTGGGCGCTGTCTCCTCGATTCCGGGATCCAACCACTCTAAAAAAATACCGGTGTATGACAAGGACAGTACGAACACTCAGTTCACTCAATGCAAGAAGACAATCTTCATACCGCTGGGGTGTAAGTCCTGGGCCTTGTCCATGGCCAGAATGAGGCCCACCGTAAATTGGAGGAGCAGCACCTCATATTTCGCTTGGGTAGTTTATACACCAGCGGTATGAACATTGACCTCCAAATTTGGGTAGTCCCTGCTTTTTCCTTCTTACCCCTCCCCTTCCCAGCTCTCCCACAGCCCACTGTCTCCGCACCTTCCTATCTTCTTCACGCCACCCCCCCACCCCCCACCCTCACATCAGTTCAGCGGCTACAGTCCAAGGCCCGACTTGCTCGTTCTGTCTGCTTCTTTTGAATAATGGGGGGGGGAGGGGTGGGGCGGTGACATTTCTCACAGCACGAGAAAGACTGCACGCAGATCCATTGTGATGTAATCAGCGAAAGATAGTCGTTTTTAAATTCAAAGTTTTTTCAGGTTTTTGAATATTTTCAGTAGTAACTCGAGAAATAAAGCATGACATTTTCAGGTAAGGCAATTTTGGACTCCACGGGAAAAATCTCTACTGGAATATGTAAACATTTTACCATTACCGCATCATTCTTTCCACAAAGATGTGATTATACACAAACAAATAAACACACACACACACATACACATACAAGATCTGACTTTTAAGTATATAGATATGATATGATAGATTCGACCGTGGGGGTCCCTGTCACATGGGTGGCCTGGTCCCCCAATGCAATATTCCACCACTCACCCATAGCCCCCACAGGAGGCCTAGTCCCCAACACAACCTGCTTCTCTATGCAGTATTCCACCACTCACCCGTTCACCCAACGGGCCACGTTCCCCCAACGCAATATTCCATCACTCACCCGTTCCCCCAATGCAACCAGTTTCCACCACTCACCCGTTCTTCCAACACAACCCGTTTCCACCGCTCACCCATTCCCCCAACGCATTATTCCACCACGTACCTATAGCCCACAACTGCGCAGGCGCGGCTCATATTCCTTGCTTCCAGGAATATTTTAAAAAATGCACCCTAACTTTAAAAAAAATCCTTGTGGCCAAGATGGGAATCCCCCACAAAAAAGGGATTGCAACATTGTAGCTTGCATTTGCTAGTGCTGACAGGACGGAGTGTCCCTGGATTACAACATTTCTAGCTAGTGGGGTTACAGCCCATGGTGATGTCATAGCTGCAGAGGGAAGAATTTTTTCTCAAATTTTGATTTTTTAAATTTAAAAATGTGAAATAACTTGTGAAATATAACATCGATCTGAACGAAACTTGACACAAACCACCACAATTGTGAGTAAGGTGGTGCAAAGATTTTAGCGCTATGGTGTTCAGAAAACAAGCAAGCAAACAAGCAATCAATCAATCAATCAATCTCTGGAGAGAAGGAATGGTGGTACATTTCGCATGGAGACACTTCTTCAGAAGTCAGGGTTTTCAACAAGGGTCCCGACCCGAAACGTCACCCATTCCTTCTCTCCAGAGATGTTGCCTGTCCCGCTCAGTTGATCGTATCCAGGTATTTGTCCCTGTACGGCATGAACAGGTTATTTCCAACACAATGTGTCATAAATATAAACAAGGTGAATATGAAATATCTGCGACGAATGTTGTTGAACTGATTGATTCACAGATGATTTGTCTGTGTATAAATAGACTGTCTTTAATTGATCCGCCATTTCACCCGCTGACTTCGACTGACAGAAAATGGTGCGGGCTCCCGTTCTGCTGGTGAAACAGATTTACTATCCGGTTCTTGCGATTATCGATGTTCCTGGTGAGTGGCTGTGCGCGGAATCTACACAATGCGTGGTCACTGAGCCGAGGTTCACTGAGCGAAGGGAAAGGCTGGGGTGCGTTACGTCATTGCCCACACGATAGCCTTAGATGCGCATAGTCCCTGACAGCGCAGTGTCATCTAAAGCTCCAGTTTCACAATATGTGACCAGAGCAACGAGATAAACTGTCCAGAAACAATGAACTGCAGATACTAGTTTACAAAGTGCTGGAGTAACTCAGCGGGTCAGGCAGCATCTCCGGAGAACGTGGATAGGTGATGTGTCGGGACCCTTCAGACTATTTGTTAAATTTCAGGTCCTTTGCAGGTCTGGGTGAATGAAGTTGAGGTCCATTGATGGTCTGAGTAAACCCTCCACCCTCACGTGTACCCACCTATTACTTGCCAGCCTTAGTCCTGTCCCTTCTGTCTTCCACCTTTCCCTGGCAAACCCCCACCCCCATTATCTGTTTGAAGAAAGACCCCGACCCGAAACGTCACCTATCCATGTTCTCCAGAGATGCTCTCTGACCCGTTCAGTTACTCCCGCACTTTGTGTCGTTTTAAGATAACTCGTCTACACAGAAACAAGATTATTTCATTCCTTTCTCTCTCTCTGTTACAGCAAACCTGGTGACAATCGTAATTCTCTCCCGAGGAAAGTGCGGCCTCGCCAAGAGCAGCTCTGTCTACATGGTGGGCATGGCTTCGGCTGATCTTCTCGTCATGGTCTTCAATGTGGTGGTGTGTTATATTTTCACCTACCACTACCCACATTCCTTCCTGACAATCACCCCCCTGTGTAAGTTCATCATATACATGACCACGGTCACTCTGGACCTGTAGGTTTGGTTCACCCTCTCCTTCACGTTCGACAGATGTGTAGCAATCTGCTCTCGGAAGTTACAAACCATGTATTGCACCGGGATAACGGCGACTGTGGTACTAACGACGCTCGCCCTTCTGATCGTATCCAAAAACATCCCTTTTTTCTTTGCATACGACCCCATGCATGTCGTTGACGGGGTGCAGTGGGGCTGCAGGGTAAATATGCCTTTCTTTACCTCGCCCGCGGGCGCGTGTTTTCTCAAGTTCCACGCAGTCTGTGTGGGCGCTCTTCCTTTCGCGTTGATTTTCATGTTTAACTCAGTGACAGTCAGGCGTATTTTAGCCGCCAGTCGAGCTCGCCGCGTGCTGCGGGGTAACAGAAATGACAAACAATCCGACCCCGGGGTGGCGAACAGAAGAAAGTCCGTTATTTTGGTATTCACCATCTCCGGCAGTTTCCTGCTGTTGTGGGTTACAGCGGGCGTGACCCTTGCAGTCACCGGGCTGACAAACGCTAATCATTTCCGCGGTGACCTTAACGACCCAGCCTACATTGCCACGGAAGTTGGAGCTATGTTAAAGTACATGAGCTCCTGTTCGAACACTTGCATTTATGCTCTGACCCAGAGCAAATTCAGAGAACAATTGAAGGATGCGGTAAAATAGTAAGATTAAACGAGAACTTACCTAAGTTTGAAGTTTGATCTTTATTTTATGAGGAGTCACGTGAGTGACTACGTGAAGAACCCCGCCAGTGCGCCTACGCGTCATTACATCAGACGCCTTGACGCCTTGTTTTCCAGGTCCGTTTACTGTTGGTCTATGGGGATTTTTTCCACAGACGCCATGGAAAAAACGGACAGGGGGAAGAGGCGAGCGACACAGCCGACAGAAGTCGGGAAAGTCGGGAGTCTGCGGTTAGAGACCAACCGCCTCTAAACCCCGGTACAGTCGCCAGCGGTGAGCATAGCGACTGTGGACCAGGGTCTGGTGAAAACACAGTCAGCACCTGTCGGGCAAAAGACGAAGTTTAAATCCCAACGGCCCACGGAGGGAGTCCCAGGCAATGGAAGTAGCTCCAGGGCTAGATACTGCTTTCGAGCGTATTGCCCAAATAGAAAGCCTTTTACATAGGCTGTTGGAGCAAAGTTCACTCAGGGAGGAGTGTACTGAAAGCCGAGCTGCTGGAAGCAGCTCAAACAGCTCCTGGTACAGGGCTAGATACTGCTTTCGAGCGTATTGCCCAAATAGAAAGCCTTTTCCATAGGCTGTTGGAGCAAAGTTCACTCAGGAAGGAGTGTACTGTAATCCAAGCTGCAGGAAGCAGCTTAAACAGCACCTGGCTCAGGGCTGATGGAATGCACCCTCAGGAATGAGGAGCGTGCTACGGGTCATGAGATTTCAGACCCCGACTCTGACGGTGAGGCTGTACAAGGCGATGAACGGCAGCTGCCAGATGTTCCACCCCTGGCAGTAGGATTCCCTGCCCCATCAGGGTCAGGAGAGCCATTAGGAGAAGAACTGGCCTCCTTAATAAATTACTTGGTTTACCATCAGCTGGAACAGATGAGACTGCAAGAAAGCAGGAGACCCCAAGTAACTGTGGGTTGCTGAAAGCAGCAGCAGTGAACCAAATTATCTAGAATCAGTTGCAGAGAATATTAAAGCTGCTGGGTTCTGGAATAACTGCTTTTACCACAATAGCAGGTAACAGCCAAGAGATGACGAAGTTGCATCAGGAAGCACTGGGGTTGCTATGCAGCACCCACTTCGAGATCAATTATCTGAGGAAAGTGCTATACGGCCTACTATGAATCCGAAATTCGCAGCACTCTGCAAGCCAAGTAATATACAATTACCCAACTTACTCTTTGGAGAGGATCTCGGGAGACGTATTAAAGAGTTGGAAGATGAAGCGAATACAGGATTGATAAAAACATCAATGGTTGCAAAGTCTGTAAAGAGGAAGTATCCTTTCAGACGTCATACGGATCCTAGACCAGGACCAAGTCGCTCATCAACGCAGGGACGTAGCTGGCGGCCTGCAGCGGGAGTAAGGACCAGTGGTGGTGCTTTCGGGAGAATCCAGGGATCTCAGAATACTCAAATGACTCAAGAGGTGTAGATGAGATATGCATGTGCCTTTAACATAGTGACCTCACACCCACTAACCACTCCCCATATCACAAGTATAACTACAACCTCCACACCCACAGATCGCCCTCTAGTTCCTGTGACAGACCACGTACAGCTAGTGCAATGTATAATGTCCAGTATGAATAAAGATAGTAAAGTAACGATGTCTCGATATCAAGCCTTTACATGGTGTCAAATAACGTACCTTGCGCCTCCCATTTATCGGTTTATCATTTAATTTTGACCCAGTTTTTTGTTTCCCCCCCTAACTGTTTTTGTTATGGCCTCTTCTGCCCGTAAGCCCGATGCGCTCGTTTTCGATTTCGACATCGCCCTTCGATGGGACATATTCAAACGCGACTTTGAACACTATTTCACGATTGCCCATCCTGGCGCCACCGACGCTCTCAAAGCCTCGCTGCTTCTCAACTTGGCTGGTCCCAATGCCTTGACTCGCTCGGACTTCTTCGTCTACGCTCCTGGAGAATCAGCTCGGGACCCGGCATGTCTGTTGGCTAAGTTTGACGCTATTTGTGACATTCCTACTAATTGCATTTTAGAACGTTTTAAACTGTTCGCGCGGCGTCAGCTCCCTGGGGAATCGGCTGAGAACTATGTCATTGCGCTGCGGGACCTGGGCAGGCGCTGCCGCCTCGAGACGTGGACCCCCGATAATGTCATCAGGGACCTACTGGTTTACGGTCTCCGTGATGAGAAGCTCAGGTCCGAACTACTTCGCAAGCCGGATCTGACCTTGGCCGATGCAATGCACGCTACTCGCTTAGCCGACGCTGTTTCCGCGGCGGCGCCGCCGGCTGAACAGGCGATCAACTTTGCCAGCACTCCTAGCTATCCCATGAACGCACCCCAGTCGCGACCCCCGGTGTCGCTCGCTGCTCGAGGGGGACGCGCCCCGGGGTTCGGTGGTGCCACAAGGGGAGACACCCAGCAAAGGTGCCCTAATTGCAACTTCACATCTCATCAGTTCAATGTGTGCCCTGCGCTGGGAAAGTACTGCAACTCCTGTAATAAGTTGAACCATTTTGCTGCAGCCTGTCGTTCCCGTGGGAAGCCTGTCGCTGCTCGAAGGCAAAATTTAAACAACCTTCTACAGTCGGATAATGATCTCAGCTCCCAGCACTATTCCGATGAACATTCTGTTCCTACATCCAACTCCTCTCAGGCAGAAACCAGCTTGTTTACCGTGGTGAACGCACCTGCTATGATAACGGATCCTTCTGTGCAAGTCACTGTGAACAACTCGACCTTCACGGCCAAAATCGACACTGGGGCGGTTACCAATGTTATGTCAACATCTCTTTTCAACCAGATAAAGACTAATGAGAAGATATTTTCTCAGAGCTCAAACCTGCATGCCTACGGTGGGGAGATCCTTACTCCTGTGGGCAAGGCCACACTACACTGTAAGATACTGAAGGCCACTCGGCCCCTCACCTTCTTTCTCCTCAATCGAAGTTGCGTTCCCCTGCTGGGGATCCAGGCATGCCAGGAAATGGGACTGGTGTCCTTCCACCGGGACATCCACCACGTGCGGGCTCTTATGGACCCGCTGGCCGAGTATCCTGACCGCTTTGATGATAAGCTAGGCAAACTACCCTGCAGCTACAAGATTGAAGTGGACCATAAGATCGTTCCTGTGGTCCATGCTCCTCACCGTATTTCCTTCGCCATGAGGGACAAAGTGGAGGCGACCCTACACAGTATGTTACAAATGGGCGTCCTAAAGGCGGTCGTCGAGCCCACCAGCTGGGTCTCTTCCATGGTTGTTGCTGCTAAAAAGGACATGAGTGAGATACGCATCTGCATCAACCCCAGAGACCTCAACCTGGCCATTCGGCGCCCTCACTACCCTATGAGAACGGTGGAAGACGTCGCTGCACGGGTTGGTCCAGCAACGGTCTTTTCGGTCCTCGATGCCAAGAGTTCATTCTGGCAGATACCACTGGACGAGCGGTCGTCCATTTTGACAACCTTCGCCACCCCCTACGGAAGGTTTCGGTTCCTCCGAATGCCCTTCGGAATCAACTCTGCCAGCGAGGTATTCCAGCGAACCATGGAACAGTTGTTTTCAGATCTGCCTTGCGCCATAATTGTTGACGACATCCTCGTTTACGGTAAGGATGTTGCCGAACACGATGTCAACCTCCGCCTGATCCTGGACCGGGCCAGGCAAATCAACTTGAAACTGAACCCCAAGAAGTGCCGATTCCGCGTCTCGGAGGTCACCTATGTTGGACACGTATTCACCGCTGAGGGGCTGAAGCCTGACCCGCAGAAAACGACTGCCATCTCAGGGATGCCTCCTCCTACTAACGTGGCAGGCCTGCAACGCTTTCTCGGCTTGGTAAACTACCTGGGGAAGTTCATCCCCGACCTAAGCGAGCTCAGCGCTCCCCTGAGGGATCTGATCAAAAAGGACACTTCCTGGCTTTGGTTACCCAATCATCAGAAGGCATTTGACATTCTTAAGTCTAAACTGATCAGCACACCCACGCTCAAGTTCTTTGACCTGCGGCATCCCATTGTCCTCACCTGCGACGCCTCTCAATTCGGACTCGGTGCCGCCTGCCTCCAGGTCCATGACAGCCTGCAGATGCCTGTCTCATTCGCGTCCCGCACCATGACCGCCACCGAACAGCACTACGCGCAGATTGAGAAGGAGCTACTGGCCGTGCTGTTTGCCTGCTCCAAATTCCGGGACTACATCGTGGGCAACACTTTCACCGTTGAAACTGACCATCAACCACTTGTTACCATCCTCAACAAACCGATCCATGTGGCCTCATCACGTCTGCAGCGCATGCTGCTGCAGCTCCAGCGTTTCACGTTCACGGTGGTTTATCGTAAGGGGAAGGACATGTTCGTAGCCGACACGTTGTCTCGCGCCCCGCTGACGTCCACTGCTCGCCACCAATACGAAACGTCCGAGTTACTAGTACTACGATTGAACTTCGTCCCCTCGCCACAGATGAAATCCCTGGTTGAACACACTACCAACGACCCTGCCCTGCAACAGCTGTCTGCCGTCATCCAGCAGGGCTGGCCTGACCGTCGCTCGGCACTGCCGGCTGGAGCCGTGCCCTACTTCCTGATTCGGGACGAGCTCGTATTGCACGACGGCGTGGTGGTGAAGGGTCACAAAGTGGTCGTGCCCGCGGCGCTGCACGACCACTATTTTCAGGTCGCACACCGCGGTCACACTGGGGCCGAAGCCACTTTGTCTCTCGCCAAGGCACAGTTCTATTGGCCGGATATGGCAAAGTACATCCGGGAGAGGGTCTCATCGTGTTCCACCTGCAACAGCCGCGCCCCCCATCAGCAGCGTCAGCCGCTTCTACAGCAGCCCGCGCCCGGACTGCCCTGGATGGCGCTCGCCACAGACATTTTCGAGTGGCGGGGCAAACATTTCCTGGTACTCGTTGACTTCTACTCCAGCTGGTTTGCGGTTGACCGGCTGCCTTCCGTGACCTCTTCGGCCGTCATCGACAGGTTGGACCCTCACTTTAGCACTTTTGGCCCCCCGGCAAGCCTGCAGTCGGACAATGGCAGCCAGTTCACGAGCTCCGAGTTTAAAGCGTTCGCTTCCAGATGGAACTTTCGCCATTTCACAAGCATTTCACAAGCAGCGGTTTGGCCGAGCGCGCGGTCCGCAGTGCTAAGCACCTGTTGGAACAGTGTGGTGGCATTAACTCCGACTTCCACCTGGCCCTCCTCAGCCTTCGGAACATCTCTCGCGACCCTGCCATGGGTTCACCTGCTCAGCGGCTCCTGTCTCGCGCTACCAGGCTCCCACTCCCGGTGGCCCAGCAATCCCTCATACCCTCGGTCCTTCCACCTGCGGCGGTTCAGAAACGGATTGCCTTCAGGCAAGACGTCCAAAAGCGGTCCCATGACAGGTCCTGCCACCCGCTGCCGCCCCTCTTCCCCGGTCAAGTAGTCCGTATGCAGACCACTCCCGGTCACTCCAAGCTCGCTACTGTCGTCGGCTCTGCGGGGTCGCCCAGGTCCTATTTCGTCGACTACGCTGGGACCATTTACCGACGGTCTCGCCAGCACCTTCGGCTCGTCCACGAGCCGCGTCCTCCTCCCGCCGATCCCTTTGCTCCCCCGCTGCCTGTTTCCCGTCCGGCCGTTGCCCTGCCCGTGATTCCCTGCATGCCTCGCTCTGCTCCTCCTTCGCCCCCTCCGCTCCAACACACTCCGACTAGTCCTCGCACGCCTCCCCGCGCTCTCCCCGGTCCCGGCCCCGCCTCCCCTCCGGTTTCGGTGCCGCGATCTCTTCCGCTTCCTCCCGTTTCTCCCTTTCAGGTTCGTCTGTCCCCGCTGGTGCCTCTTCCTCCTCCAGGAAGGGTGGATGGCGAGACGCGAACCCGGGCGGGACGTCTGGTCAAACCGCCTGACCGCTATGGCGATGTTGCCTAGCTATCCTAGCGCATGAGCCGTGGTCGCCATGTCACCTTTGTATTTGCCTGTCGTTTCGGGGAGGAAGGATGTAGATGAGATATGCATGTGCCTTTAACATAGTGACCTCACACCCACTAACCACTCCCCATATCACAAGTATAACTACAACCTCCACACCCACAGATCGCCCTCTAGTTCCTGTGACAGACCACGTACAGCTAGTGCAATGTATAATGTCCAGTATGAATAAAGATAGTAAAGTAACGATGTCTCGATATCAAGCCTTTACAAGAGGTAGGTGGACCTGGTTCTCAGGGGAACATACTAACTGGATTAAGTCCAAAAGTTGGAGGCAGATTACGTCTCTTCTATAAACATTGGAAGAAGATTACTTCAGATGTGGTAATTCTGAATAATATACAAGGATTTCGAATTGAATTCAATCCAAATTATGATTTGCCTGTCCAGCATGTTCCTAGCAGAACTCTCCACTTTGCGAAGTAATGGAGGTTCAAGTTGCGCTTCAAAACCCTATATATAAAAGGTGTTATTGAAGAATCAGTCTACCAAATTCACCAATTTGGGTCAAATATATTCCCTCGATCAAAAAAGGATGGAGGATGTAGGATTATTATGGACTTGACAAGTCTGAATCCTTTTGTTCAGTGTCTGTTCACTTGCAAGATATGAAGTATCTTAAATTTACATGGATGAACCAATTAGGGCAGTTTAAAGCTCTGCCTAATGGGTTAACGTTCCCTCCCAGAATATTCATAACATTGTTAAAATCAATTCTGGGGTTGCTGAGAACCAGGGGCATGTACTAATGGCATACCTGGATGATGTCCTGATTATAGGAAGGACAAAACAGTCAACAGAAGCATCGGTTGCAGTAATAAAATCAAACTTTTGAAAGTTTGGGGGTTTCTAAATTCATCCAAAGAAATCAAGGTTAAAAACATGTACCTCGATTGATTATTTGGGGTTCACAATTGATTTAGCCCAAATGCAAATTACTTTGCCCAGTGAAAAAAGGGTGGAGTTGATTAAAGATTGCAGTAATCTGTTAAACGAGCAAAAACCTCTAATCAGACGGGTGGCTCGAGTACTGGGAAAATTAGTAGATTCCCAGCAGTCCAGTATGGACCATTACATTATCAACAGCTGCAGAGAATCAAAGAACAGGCACTGATAGTAAATGTTGGTCATTTTGATAGAACCATGCAAGTAACAACAAATGCTGTTTCTAAGCTGCAGTGGTGGATTCTACATGTCTCAAGCAGTTCAGGCAAAGTGCTGATTGAACAACATTCCATGATATTACAAACTGATGCCAGTGCACTAGGATGGGGTGCAACTGACTTAACATGGAGCTGCGGAGGCAGATGGAATCAGGAAAAGTTAGTGTTACTGCAGACATGGGGAATTACCTATTTGGAGCTTTTAGGGGGTTTCTATGGACTCCAAGCTTATGGTTCTAACACAACTAAAAGGAAGGTTAAAGTTCAAATTAATAAACACAACAGTAGTTGCCTATATTAATGATATGGGTGGAATTAAGTCGGTGTCATGTGACAAAATGGTTAAATCAACTTTGGTCTTGGTGTATTGAAAAGAACATTTGGATTTCAGCTATCTATCTACCAGGTAGAATGAACACGATAGCAGACACCAGGTCACGAAAAGTTCCATGATAATAAAGAATGGATGTTGAATCAAGAGGTATTCAATGATATAGTAATCAGATTTGGAATGACCGACATCGACTTGAATCATCAGCTATCGAGATATGTCTCATGGAAACCAGATCCAGGAGCAGTGGCGATTGATGCTTTCTCGCTACATTGGGGTGGTATGTTTTCATATATATTTCCACCTTTCTGCCTCATAAGCCAATGTTTGCTTAAAATCAGGCAAGATGCTGCTTCAAGGGTATTGGTAGTACCAGATTGGCCTACACAGCCATGGTATCCGTTGATATTAGAATTAACAACACAAATGTTGATGAAAGTCCCAAAAAATAGTAATTTATTGCTGCACCCTGTACAGGGGAACAACATCCATTATATGATCGTTTGGATTTGTTGATTTGCAGGTTTTAAGAATGCCTTTTCTGGGACGAGGACTGTCTGAGCATACTGTGGACATGCTTATGGCAGCCTGGAGGAAGAGCACTCAAAAACAGTACCTTTCTTATATTAAGAAATGGGAAGAGTTCTGTGTACAAAAGAATGTGCAATAAAGTACTGCAGATATTTCAAATGTTTAGAATTTATGTCAAAACTTTATTATGATGAAGGTCTGAGTTGTAGTGCAATTAATTCAGACAGAAGTGCATTGTCCTCATATTTGGTTCTGGATTAAGAAAGAAACTCAATTGGGTCACACCCAATTGTTTCCAGACTAATGAAAGGAATCTTTAATTCCAAACCACCGAAACCTAGGTACGTGACAATCTGGGATGTAAGTGTGGTACTGAAACTACTTCGTGAATGGTCATCAAGTGTGTCTTTACCTTTGGTCAAGCTCAGTATGAAAGTATTCATGCTTATGGCATGAGTGACAGCACAACGAGTGCAAACACTTGGAAAATTACAAATAGACAGTATGGAAGTAACTGAAGACAAGGTTACATTCTATATCTATGACCTACTAAAGTAAATTAGGCCAGGTGTGACAGGATTTAAAATTATGCTAGCAGCATATCCAAATGATCCATGTCTCTGTATTAAGACATATTTATTACAATACATTGAGGTCACAAAGAATTTGAGAATACGGAAACTGGGTTGTTGATCACACACAAGAAACCACACAAGAGAGTTTCAATACAGACTATTTCCAGATGGATAAAAGAAGTCTTAACAGCTGCTGGTATTAACACTTATGTTTTTACGTCTCACTCGACTAGGGCAGCAGAAACGTCGCCGGCCAGGGCAAAAGACGTCCCCGTCGACCATATCCTCGCAGCCGCCGGGTGGTCCAATGAGTTGATGTTTCAACATTTTTACCATCGGCCTATTGTTAATGCGGGGTTGTTTGCAGAAACTATTTTAAGTTCTGTGTAAATTCCTCTGGTTTAAAGGGGATCTGATTCATTTCATTATTGAAATGAATTACTGCATTTGTGGTACAAATGTTATTATGAATGCATGATTGATTATTCTCGTTCCGAGTCAATCTATGCAGTGAGAAGCCGGGATTGATCCACGGCATGAAATCACAAAGCATTAAAATCTTCACGTAGTCACTCACGTGACTCCGAAGTAAAATAGTAAGATTAAACGAGAACTTACCTAAGTTTGAAGTTTGATATTTATTTTATGAGGAGTTACGTAGGTCATTACGTGCCCACCACGACCCTACCCTCTATCATAAAGGTCAGATGGAAGTTCTTGTATTACTCGTTTTATTATGAGACTATATTACTACGGTTGTTGTTTTTTGTGATTTCACACCGCTGCTTTGAAGATTGACGCGCAGGCACACTGGCGGGGTTCTTCACGTAATCACCTACGTAACTCCTCATAAAATAAAGATCAAACTTCAAACTTAGGTAAGTTCTCGTTTAATCTTACTAATCCATTCCATTCCATTTCAATTCAAGTCAAGACAAGCACAGTGAGTGCAGGGCCAACAATCCAATCCATTCCATTCGAAGTAAAGTCATCAAGTCAAGTCAAGTCAAGCAGAATGAGTACAGGGCCAACAATCCAAACCATTCCATTCCATTTCATGACTATTCAAGCCAAGTCAACTTAGTGAGTGCAGGGCCAACAATCCAATCCATTCCATTCCAAGTCAAGTCCAGTCAAGTCAAGTCAAGCACAATTAGTGCAGTGCCAACAATCATATCCATTCCATTTCAAGACAAGTCAAGATAAGTCAAGCACAGTGAGTGCAGGGCCACAATCCAATCCATTCCATTTCAATGCAAGTCAAGTCAAGCACAGTGAGTGCAGGGCTAACAATCCAATCCATTCCATTTCAATTCAAATCAAGTCAAGCACAGTGAGTACAGGGCCAACAATCCAATCAATTCCATTGCAATTCAAGTCAAGTGAAGTCAAGCACAGTGTGCGCAGGGCCCACAATCCAATTCATTCCATTCCATTTCAAGTAAAGTCAAGTCAAGTCAAGCAGTGTGAGTGCAGGGCCAGCAATCCAATCCATTCCATTCCATTTCAAGTCAAGTCATTTCAAGTCAAGTCAACTCAAGTCAAGCCCAGTGAGTGCAGGGCCAACAATCCAATCCATTCAATATCAATTCAAGTCAAGTCAAGCACAGTGAGTGCAGGGCCCACAATACATTCCATTTCAATTCAAGTCAAGTCGTCAAGCACAGTGAGTGCAGGGCCAAAAATCCAATCCATTCAATTCCATTTCATGCCAAGTCAAGTCAAGTCAAGCACAGTGAGTGCAGGGCCAACAATTCAATCCATTCCATTTCAAGTCAAGTCATGTCAAGTAGAGTGAGTACAGGGCAAACAATCCATTCCATTTCAAGTCAAGTCAAGGCAAGCAGAGTGAGTGCAGAGCCAACAATCTAAACCAACCTTTCCATTTCAATTCAACTCAAGTCAAGCGCAGTCAGTGTAGGGCCAACAAACCAATGCATGCCATTTCAATTCAAGTCAGGCCAAGTCAAGTCAAGCACAGTGAGTGCAGGGCCAACAACCCAATCCATTCCATTCCATTTCAAGTCAAGTCTATTCAAGTCAAGACAAGCACAGTGAGTGCAGGGCCAACAATCCAATCCAATCCATTCAATTTCATGTCTATTCAAGTCAAGTCAAGCACAGTGAGTGCATGGCCAACAATCCAATCCATTCCATTCCATTTCAAGTCAAGTTAAGTCAAGTCAAGCACAATGAGCGCAGGGCCAACAATCCAATCCATTCCATTTCAAGTCAAGTCAAGTCAAGTCAAGTCAAGCACAGTGAGTGCAGGGCTAACAATCCAATCAAATCCATTCAATTTCAAGTCAAGTCAATTCAAGTCAAGCACAGTGAGTGCAGGGCCAACAATCCAATCCTTTCCATTCCACTGCCTCGTTGCATCTCCCCTTTTCCTAATCGATAATAGTCTACTTTCAGATAATAGTCTACTTTCCTGTTTTTGCCACCAAAGTCGATAACCTCACATGTATCTACATTATACTGCATCTGCCATGCATTTGCCCACTCACCCAACCTATCCAAGTCACCTTGCAGCATCCTAGCATCCTCCTCACAGCTTACACTGCCCCCCAGCTTCGTGTCATCCGCAAACTTGGAGATGTTGCATTCAATTCCCTCATGCAGATCATTAATATATATTGTAAATAGCTGGGGTCCCAGCACTGAGCCTTGCGGTACCCCACTAGTCACTTCCTGCCATTCTGAAAAGGACCCGTTTACTCCTACTCTTTGATTCCTGTCTGCCAGCCAGTTCTCTAACCACATCAATACTGAACCCCCAACACCGTGTGCTTTAAGTTTGCATACTAACAACGGATGGTATTAGAAGGGACTGGGAACAAGAATTAGCTATTAAAATTTCAAAAGAGAGGTGGGATGAACATTTATTAAATGTACACAATTGCTCGATTAATGTAAGACACATTTTAATTCAATTTAAATTTTTACACAGATTTTACTACTCAAAAACCAAAATAAGTAAATTTTTCCCAACGTTTCACCTATCTGTGATAAATGTCAGTCACAATGAGCGCATTCATTTGCCTTTTGTACAAAAATTCAAAAATTTTGGATTTAAATTTTTGAAATATTTCCAAAATTATTTAAAATAAAACTGATACCAAAAGCAGAATGGATTATCTTTGGAACAACGGAAGGTACCCCTGAACTAAATGTGTTTCAAAAGAACCTATTTGATTACAGGTTAATAACTGGAAAAAAGCTTATTCTAAAATTCTGGAAAAATGCTCCTATACCAACAATAAATATGTGGATTTCAAATATGTTTGAAACATTACACCTGGAAGAGATAAGACTCCTCCTGGCAGGCAAATCAGATCACTTCTATAGGACGTGGTCTTCATTTATAGAATTACTACAAGCCTAAGGTGCAACAGTACTTTAAAAAGGCACCAATGTCAGGACTTGGTAAAGGGGGATGAAAGGTGGCGAGCTGGTATATCCCTTTTGCGCGATGTTCATAATAGAGTATCTGTCTTTCTCTTTTTTCTTCTTTCTCTTTTTTCTTTCCTAGGGTCTATCTCTTAATTTCCTTTATCTAATTTCTCGTCTAAAAGGTCTTTCTTCTTTCCTTTGGACACGGTTTTACACTAACACTATTTTCTTTCACTTTCTCTATTTTCTCAATTTCAACCTTTTTTTAATAGCTTTAAAAAACAAAGGGGTACATTAAATGTAATAAGATATACGTGGTGTGTATTAATGTAATTGATTGTAATTTAATGTACTTCTAATAAATAAAATTAACAAAAAAAAAAGATTGCATACTAATCTCTGATGTGGTACCTTGTCGAAAGCATTCTGAAAGTCCAGATATAACACATCCACTGGTTCTCCCTTATCCACTCTACTAGTTAGATCCTCAAAAAATTCTATAAGATTCGTCAGACATGATTTACCTTTCATAAATCCATGTTGACTTTGCCCAATGATTCACCACTTTCCAAATGTGCTGCTATCCCATCTTTAATAACTGACTCTCGCATTTTCCCCACTACCGATGTTAGACTAACTGGACTGTAAAACAAAAATCCAATCCATTCTATTCAATTTCAGGTCATGTCAAAATTCAATTCAAGTCAAGTAAAGTCAAATATAGTGAGTGCATGGCCTACCATCCAATGAATTCCATTAAATTCAGGTCAAAGTCCAGACAAGTCAAGTCAAGTCAAGTCAAGTCAAGTCAAGTCAAGTCAAGCACAGCGAGTGCACGGCCAACAATCCAATCCATTCCATTTCAATTCAAGTCAAGTCAAGTCAAGCACAGCGAGTGCATGGCCAACAATCCAACCCATTCCATTTCAATTCAAGTCAAGTCAAGCACAGTGTGTGTAGGGCCAACAATCCAATCAATTCCATTTCAATTCAAGTCAAGTAAAGTCAAGCATAGTGAGTGCAGGGCTAAAAATCCAATCCATTCCATTTCAATTCAAGTCAAGTCAAGCACAGAGAGTGCAGGGCCAACAATCCAATCCATTCCATTTTAATTCAAGTCACATCAAGTCAAGTCAAGTCAAGTACAGTGAGTGCAGGCAAACAATCCAATCCATTCCATTTCAATTCAAGTAAAGTCAAACACAGTGAGTGCTGGGTCAACAACCCAATTCATTCCATTTCAATTCAAGTCAAGTCAAGCACAGCGAGTGCAGGGCCAACAATCCAATCCATTCCATTGCAATTCAAGTCAAGTCAGGCACAGTGAGTGCCGGGTCAACATACCATTCCATTCCATTTAAATTCAAATCAAGTCAAGTCAAGCACAGTGAGTGCATGGCCAACAATCCAATCCATTTCATTTTAATTCATCACGTTAAGTCAAGTCAAGTACAGTGAGAGCAGGCAAACAATCCAATCCATTCCATTTCAATTCAAGTAAAGTAAAACACAGTGAGTGCTGGGTCAACAATTCAATCCATTCCATTTCAATTCAAGTCAAGTCAAGCACAGTGAGTGCAAGGCTAACAATCCAATCCATTCCATTGCAATTCAAGTCAAGACAAGTCAAGTCAAACACAGTGAGTGCATGGTCAACATTCCATTCCATTCCATTTGAATTCAAGTCAAGTCAAGTCAAGTCAAGCACAGTGTGTGCAGGGCCAACAATCCAATCCATTGCATTTCAATTCAATTTAGGTGTAGTCAAGTCAAGCACAGTGATTGCAGGGCAATAATCCAATCCATTCCATTCCAGGTCAAGTCAAGTCAAGTCAAGCACAGTGAGTACAGGGCCAACAATCCAACCCATTCCATTTCAAGTCAAGTCAAGGGAAGCATAGTGAGTGCAGGGTGAACAATCCAATCCATTCCATTCAATTTCAGGTCAATTTCAGGTCAAGTCCAGTCAAGTCAAGTCGAATCAAGTCAAGTCAAGTCAAGCACAGCGAGTGCAGGGCCAACAATCCAATCCATTACATTTCAATTCGTCAAGTAAAGTCAAGCACAGCGAGTGCATGGCCAACAATCCAATCCATTCCATTTCAAGTCAAGTCAAGCACAGTGTGTGCAGTGCGAACAATCCAATCCATTCCATTTCAATTCAAGTCAAGTCAAGTCAAGCATAGTGAGTTCAGGGCCAAAAATCCAATCCATTCCATTTCAATTCATGTTAAGTCAAGCACAGTGATTGCAGGGCCAACAATCCAATCCATTCCATTTAAATTCAAGTCAAGTCAAGTCGAGCACTGTTAATGCAGGGCCAACAATCCAATGCATTCCATTTCAATTCAGGTCAAGTCAAGTCAAGCACAGTGATTGCAGGGCCAACAATCCAATCCATTCCATTCCATTTACACTGAAGTCAAGTCAAGTACAGTACAGTAAAGTGAGTGCAGGCAAACATCCAATCGACTCCATTTCAATTCAAGTCAAGTTAAACACATTGAGTGCAGGACCAACAATCCAATCCATTCCATTTCAATTCAAGTCAATTCAAGTCAAGTCAAGTCAAGGCAAGTCAAGTCAAAGCAAGGCAAGGCAAGTCAAGTCAAGTCAAGTCAAGGACAGTGAGTGCAGGGCCAACAATACAATCCATTCCATTTTAATTCAAGTCAAGTCAAGCACAGTGAGTGCAGTGCCAACAATCCAATCTATTCCTTTTCAATTCAAGTTAGGTCAAGTCAAGTCAATCACAGTGAGTGCAGGGCCAACAATTCACTCCATTTCATTCCAAGTCAAGTCAATTCAAGCACAGTGAATAGAGGGCCAACAATCCAACCCATTCCATTTCAAGTGAAGCCAAGGCAAGCACAGTGAGTGCAGGCCAACAATCCAATCCATTCCATTCAATTTCAGGTCAAGGCAAGTCAATTCAAGTCAAGTCAAGTCAAGTCAAGTCAATTCAATCCAAGTCAAGTCAAGTCAAGTCAAGTCAAGTCAAGTCAAGTCAAGCCAAGCAGAGTGAGTGCAGAGCCAACTATCTATTCCATTCCATTATATTTCAAGTGAAATCAAGCACAGTGAGTGCAGGGCCAACAATTCAATCCATTCCATTTCAATTCAAGTCAAGTCAGGTCAAGTCAAGCATAGTGAGTGCAGGGCCAAACAATCCACTCCATTCCATTCCAAGTCAAGTCAAGTCAAGCACATTGATTACAGGGCCAACACTCCCATCCATTCCATTTCAATTAATGTCAAGTAAAGTCAAGCACTGTGAATGCAGGGCCAACAATTCAATCCATTCCATTTCAATTCAAGTCAAGTCAGGTCAAGTCAAGCATAGTGAGTGCAGGGCCAACAATCCAATCCATTCCATTTCAAATCAGGTCAAGTAAAGTCAGCACAGTCATTGCAGGGCCAACAATGCACTCCATTCCATTTCAATTCAAGTCAAGTCACGCACAGTGAATACAGGGCCAACAATCCAACCCATTCCATATCAAGTCAAGGCAAGCACAGTGAGTGCAGTGCCAACATTCCAATCCATTCCATTCAATTTCAGGTCAAGTCCAGTCAATTGAAGTCAAGTCAAGTCAAGTCAAGTCAATTCATGTCAAGTCAAGTCAAGTCAAGTCAACTCAAGCACCGTGAGTGCAGGGCCAACAATCCACTCCAATCCATTCAAAGTCAAGTCAAGTCAAGCACAGTGAATATAGCGCCAACAATCTAACCCATTCCATAGCAAGTCAAGTCAAGGCAAGCACAATGAGTGCAGGGCCAACATTCCAATCCATTCCATTGAATTTCAAGTCAAGTCCAGTCAAGTCAAGTCAAGTCAAGTCAAGTCAAGTCAAGTCAAGTCAAGTCAAGTCAAGTCAAGTCAAGTCAAGTCAAGTCAAGTCAAGTCAAGCACAGTGAGTGCAGGGCCAACACTCCAATCCATTGCATTTCTATTCATGTCAAGTAAAGTCAAGCACTGTGAATGCAGGGCCAACAATCCAATCTATTCCATTTCAATTCATGTCAAGTCAAGTCAAGTCAAGCATAGTGAATGCAGGGCCAACAATCCAATCCATTCCATTTCAATTTAGGTCAAGTAAAGTCAAGCACAGTCATTGCAGGGCCAATAATCCACTCCATTCCATTTCAATTCAAGTCAAGTCAAGCACAGTGAATACGGGGCCAATAATCCAACCCTTTGCATTTCAAGTCAAGTCAAGGCAAGCACAGTGACTGCAGGGCCAACATTCCAATCCATTCCATTCAATTTCAGGTCAAGTCCAGTCAATTCAAGTCAATTCATGTCATGTCAAGTCGTCAACTCAAGCACCTTGAGTGCAGGGCCAACAATCCACTCCATTCCATTTCAATTCAGCTCAAGTCAAGTCAAGCACAATGATGGCAGGGCCAACGATGCAATCCATTCAATTCCATTTAAATTCAATTAAAGTCAAGTCAAGTACAGTACAGTGAGTGCAGGCAAACAATCCAATCCATTCCATTTCAATTCAAGTCAAGTCAAACAAAGTGAATGCCGGGCCAACAATCCACTCCTTTCCATCTCAATACAAGTCAAATCAAGCACAGTTTGTGCAGGGCCAACAATCCACTCCATTCAATTCCTAGTCAAGTCAAGTCAAGTCGAGCCGAGTCAAGTTAAGTCAAGTCAAGTCAAGTCAAGTGAAGTCAAGTACAGTGAGTGCAGGGCCAACAATCCAATCCATTCCATTTCAATTCAAGTCAAGTCAAGTCAAGTCAAGTCAAGCATAGTGAGTGGAGGACCTAGAATCCAATCCATTCCATTTCAATTCAGGTCAAGTCAAGCACAGTGAGTGCAGGGCCAACAATCTATTCCATTCCATTACAATTCAAGTGAAATCAAGCACAGTGAGTGCAGGGCCAACAATCCAAAACCATTCCATTCAATTTCAGGTCAAGTCGTCAATTCAAGTCAAGTCAAGTCAAGTCAAGTCAAGTCAAGCACAGTGAGTGCAGGGCCAACAATCCAATCCATTCCATTTCAATTCAAATCCAGTCAAACACAGTGAGTGCAGGGGCAACAAACGAATCCATTACATTTCAATTAAAGTCATGTCAAGTCAAGTCAAGCACAGTGAGTCCAGGGCCAACAATCCAATCTATTCCATTTCAATTCAGGTCAAGTCAAGTCAAGCACAGAGGTTGTAGGGCCAAAAATCCAATCCATTCCATTCCAGTTAAATGCAAGTCAATTCAAGTCAAGTCAAGTACAGTGAGTCCAGGCAAACAATCCAATCCATTCCATTACAATTCATGTCAAGTCAAGTCAAGCACGGTGAGCGCAGGGCCAACAATCCAATCCATTCCATTTCAATTCAAGTCAAGTCAAGTAAAGCATAGTGAGTGCAGGGCCTACAATCCAATCCATTCCATTTCAATTCAGGTCAAGTAAAGTCAAGCACAGTCATTGCATAGCCAACAATCCAATCCATTCCATTCCATTTAAATTCAATTCATGTCAAGTACAGTGAGTGCAGGCAAACAAATCAATCCAGTCCATTTCAATTCAAGTCAAGTCAAACACAGTGAGTGCAGGGCCAACAATCCACTCCTTTCCATTTCAATTCGTCAAGTCAAGTCAAGCACACTGAGTGCAGGGCCAACAATCTATTCCATTCCATTTCAATTCAAGTGAAGTCAAGCACAGTAGGTGCAGAGCCAACAATCCACTCCATTCCATTCCAAGTCAAGTCAAGTCAAGCACAGTGAATACAGGGCCAATAATCCAACCCATTCCATTTCTAGTCAAGTCAAGGCAAGCACAGTGAGTGCAGGTCCAACAATCCAATCGATTCCATTCAATTTCAGGTCAAGTCAAGTCAAGTCAAGTCAAGTCAAGTCAAGTCAAGCTCAGTGAGTGCAGGGCCAACAATCGAATCCATTCCATTTCAATTCATGTCAAGTCAAGTCAAGTCAAGCACTGTGAATGCAGGGCCAACAATCCAATCCACTCCATTTCTATACAATTCAAGTGAAGCACAATGAATGCAGGGCCAACAATCCAATCCATTCCATTTCAATTCAGGCCAAGTCAAGTGAAGCCCAGTGATTGCAGGGCCAACAATCCAATCCATTCCATTCCATTTAAATTCAAGTCAAGTCAAGTACAGTGAGTGCAGGCAAACAATCCAATCCATTCCATTTCAATTCAAATCCAGTCAAACACAGTGAGTGCAGGGCCAACAATCAACTCCTTTCCATTTCAATTCAAGTCGTCAAGTCAAGCACTGTGAATGCAGGGCCAACAATCCAATCCATTCCATTTCAATTCAAGTCAAGCACAGTGAGTGCAGGGACAACAAACGAATCCATTCCATTTCAATTAAAGTAATGTCAAGTCAAGTCAAGCACAGTGAGCCCAGGGCCAACAATCCAATCCATTCCATTTCAATTCAGATCAAGTCAAGTCAAGCACAGAGGTTGTAGGGCCAAAAATCCAATCCATTCCATTCCATTTAAATGCAAGTCAATTCAAGTCAAGTCAAGTACAGTGAGTCCAGGCAAACAATCCAATCCATTCTATTACAATTCATGTCAAGTCAAGTCAAGCACGGTGAGCGCAGGGCCAACAATCCAATCCATTCCATTTCAATTCTAGTCAAGTCAAGTCGAGCATAGTGAGTGCAGGGCCTACAATCCAATCCATTCCATTTCAATTCAGGTCAAGTAAAGTCAAGCACAGTCATTGCATAGCCAACAATCCAATCCATTCCATTTCAATTCAAGTCAAGTCAAGTCAAGCATAGTGAGTGCAGGGCCAACAATCCAATCAATTCCATTTCAATCCAGGTCAAATCAAGTAAAGCAAGGTGATTGTAGGGCCAACAATCCAATCTATTCCATTCCATTTAAATTCAAGTCAAGTCAAGTCAAGTCAAGAACAGTGTGTGCAGGCAAACAATCCAATCCATTCCAATTCAAGTCAAGTCAAACACAGTGAGTGCAGAGCCAACAATCCACCCCTTTCCATTTCAATTCACGTCAAATCAAGTCAAGCACAGTGATTGCAGGGCCAACAATCCACTCCTTTCCATTTCAATTCAAGTCAAGTCAAGCACAGTGAGTGCAGGGCCAACAATCTATTCCATTCCATTTCAATTCAAGTGAAGTCAAGCACAGTGAGTGTAGGGCCAACAATCCACTCCATTCCATTCCAAGTCAAGTCAAGTCAAGTCAAGTCAAGTCAAGTCAAGCACAGTGAATACAGGGCCATCAATCCAACTCATTCCATTTCAAGTCAAATTAAGGCAAGCACAGTGAGTCCAGGGCCAACAATCCAATCTCTTCCATTACAATTCAAGTCAGGTGAAGTCAAGTCAAGCACAGTGACTGCAGGCCAACAATCCACTCCATTCCATTCCAAGTCAAGTCAAGTCAAGTCAAGTCAAGCACAGTGAATAGACGGCCAACAAACCAACCCATTCCATTTCAAGTCAATTCAAGGCAAGCACTGTGAATGCAGGGCCAACAATCCAATCCATTCCATTTCTATTCATTTCAAGTGAAGCACAATGAATGCAGGGCCAACAATCCAATCCATTCCATTTCAATTCAGGCCTAGTCAAGTTAAGCACAGTGATTGCAGGGCCAACAATCCAATCCATTCCATTCCATTTAAATTCAAGTCAAGTCAAGTCAAGTCAAGTCAAGTACAGTGAGTGCAGGCAAACAATCCAATCCATTCCATTTCAATTCAAATCCAGTCAAACACAGTGAGTGCAGGGCCAACAATCAACTCCTTTCCATTTCAATTCAAGTCGTCAAGTCAAGCACTGTGAATGCAGGGCCAACAATCCAATCCATTCCATTTCAATTCAAGTCAAGCACAGTGAGTGCAGGGACAACAAACGAATCCATTCCATTTCAATTAAAGTCATGTCAATTCAAGTCAAGCACAGTGAGTCCAGGTTCAACAATCCAATCCATTCCATTTCAATTCAGGTCAAGTCAAGTCAAGCACGGAGGTTGTAGGGCCAAAAATCCAATCCATTCCATTCCATTTAAATGCAAGTCAATTCAAGTCAAGTACAGTGAGTCCAGGCAAACAATCCAATCCATTCCATTACAATTCATGTCAAGTCAAGTCAAGCACGGTGAGCGCAGGGCCAACAATCCAATCCATTCCATTTCAATTCAAGTCAAGTCAAGTAAAGCATAGTGAGTGCAGGGCCAACAATCCAATCCATTCCATTTCAATTCAGGTCAAGTAAAGTCAAGCACAGTCATTGCATAGCCAACAATCCAATCCATTCCATTCAATTTAAATTCAATTCATGTCAAGTACAGTGAGTGCAGGCAAACAAATTAATCCATTCCATTTCAATTCAAGTCAAGTCAAACACAGTGAGTGCAGGGCCAACAATCCACTCCTTTCCATTTCAATTCGTCAAGTCAAGTCAAGCACACTGAGTGCAGGGCCAACAATCCATTCCATTCCATTTCAATTCAAGTGAAGTCAAGCACAGTAGATGCAGAGCCAACAATCCACTCCATTCCATTCCAAGTCAAGTCAAGTCAAGCACAGTGAATACAGGGCCAATAATCCAACCCATTCCATTTCTAGTCAAGTCAAGGCAAGCACAATGAGTGCAGGTCCAACAATCCAATCGATTCCATTCAATTTCAGGTCGTCAAGTCAAGTCAAGTCAAGTCATGTCAAGTCAAGTGCAGGGCCAACAATCAAATCCATTCCATTTCAATTCATGTCAAGTCAAGTTAAGTCAAGCACTGTGAATGCAGGGCCAACAATCCAATCCACCATTTCTATTCAATTCAAGTGAAGCACAATGAATGCAGGGCCAACAATCCAATCCATTCCATTTCAATTCAGGCCAAGTCAAGTCAAGCCCAGTGATTGCAGGGCCAACAATCCAATCCATTCCATTCCATTTAAATTCAAGTCAAGTCAAGTACAGTGAGTGCAGGCAAACAATCCAATCCATTCCATTTCAATTCAAATCCAGTCAAACACAGTGAGTGCAGGGCCAACAATCAACTCCTTTCCATTTCAATTCAAGTCGTCAAGTCAAGCACTGTGAATGCAGGGCCAACAATCCAAACCATTCCATTTCAATTCAAGTCAAGCACAGTGAGTGCAGGGACAACAAACGAATCCATTCCATTTCAATTAAAGTCATGTCAAGTCAAGTCAAGCACAGTGAGTCCAGGGCCAACAATCCAATCCATTCCATTTCAATTCAGGTCAAGTCAAGTCAAGGACAGAGGTTTTAGGGCCAAAAATCCAATCCATTCCATTCCAGTTAAATGCAAGTCAATTCAAGTCAAGTCAAGTACAGTGAGTCCAGGCAAACAATCCAATCCATTCTATTACAATTCATGTCAAGTCATGTCAAGTCAAGTCAAGCACGGTGAGCGCAGGGCCAACAATCCAATCCATTCCATTTCAATTCAAGTCAAGTCAAGTAAAGCATAGTGAGTGCAGGGCCTACAATCCAATCCATTCCATTTCAATTCAGGTCAAGTAAAGTCAAGCACAGTCATTGCATAGCCAACAATCCAATCCATTCCATTCCATTTAATTCAATTCATGTCAAGTACAGTGAGTGCAGGCAAACAAACCAATCCATTCCATTTCAATTCAAGTCAAGTCAAACACAGTGAGTGCAGGGCCAACAATCCACTCCTTTCCATTTCAATTCGTCAAGTCAAGTCAAGCACACCGAGTGCAGGGCCAACAATCTATTCCATTCCATTTCAATTCAAGTGAAGTCAAGCACAGTAGGTGCAGGGCCAACAATCCACTCCATTCCATTCCAAGTCAAGTCAAGTCAAGCACAGTGAATACAGGGCCAATAATCCAACCCATTCCATTTCTAGTCAAGTCAAGGCAAGCACAGTGAGTGCAGTTCCAACAATCCAATCGATTCCATTCAATTTCAGGTCAAGTCAAGTCAAGTCAAGTCAAGTCAAGCTCAGTGAGTGCAGGGCCAACAATCGAATCCATTCCATTTCAATTCATGTCAAGTCAAGTCAAGTCAAGCACTGTGAATGCAGGGCCAACAATCCAATCCACTCCATTTCTACCCAATTCAAGTGAAGCACAATGAATGCAGGGCCAACAATCCAATCCATTCCATTTCAATTCAGGCCAAGTCAAGTCAAGCCCAGTGATTGCAGGGCCAACAATCCAATCCATTCCATTCCATTTAAATTCAAGTCAAGTCAAGTCAAGTCAAGTACAGTGAGTGCAGGCAAACAATCCAATCCATTCCATTTCAATTCAAGTCAAGTCAAACACACTGAGTGCAGGGCCAACAATCAACTCCTTTCCATTTCAATTCAAGTCGTCAAGTCAAGCACTGTGAATGCTGGGCCAACGATCCAATCCATTCCATTTCAATTCAAGTCAACTCAAGCACAGTGAGTGCAGGGACAACAAACAAATCCATTCCATTTCAATTAAAGTCATGTCAAGTCAAGTCAAGCATAGTGTGTCCAGGGCCAACAATCCAATCCATTCCATTTCTATTCTGGTCAAGTCAAGTCAAGCACAATGGTTGTAGGGCCCAAAATCCAATCCATTCCATTCCATTTAAATGCAAGTCAAGTCAAGTCAAGTACAGTGAGTCCAGGCAAACAATCCAATCCATTCCATTACAATCCAAGTTAAGTCAAGTCAAGGACAGTGAGTGCAAGGCCAACAATCTACACCATTCCATTTCAATTCAAGTGAAGTCAAGCACAGTGAGTGCAGGGCCAATAGTCCAATCCATTCCATTTCAATTCAAGTCAGGTCAAGTGAAGTCAAGCACAGTGAGTGCAAGGCCAAAAATACAATCCATTCCATTCCAATTCAAGTGATGTCAAGTCAAATACAGTGAGTGCAGGGCCTACAATCCAATCGATTCCATTCAATTTCAGGTTAAGTCAAGTCAATGCAAGTCAAGTCAAGTCAAGTCAAGTCAAGTCAAGTCAAGCACTGTGAGTGCAGGGCCAACAATCCAATCCATTCCATTTCAATACAGGCCAAGTCAAGTCAAGCACAGTGACTGCACGGCCAACATTCCATTCCATTCCATTTAAACACAAGTCAATTCAGGTCAAGCACAGTGAGTGCAGGGCCAACACTCCAATCCATTCCATTTCAATTCAAGTCAGGTCAAGTAAAGTCAAGCACAGTGAGTGCAGGGCCAAAATTCCAATCCATTCCATTTCAAGTCAAGTCAAGCACAGTGAGTGCAGGGCCAAATATCCAATCTATTCCATTTCAATTCAAATGAAGTCAAGTCAAGTACAGTGAGTGCAGGGCCAACAATCCAATCCATTCCATTTCAAGTCAAGTCAAGCACAGTGAGTGCAGGGCCAACAATCCAATCTATTCCATTTCAATTCAAGTCAAGTCAAGTCATGTCAAGTCAAGTCGAGCACAGTGAGTGCAGGGCCAACAGTCCAATCCATTCCATTTCAATTCAGGTCAAGTCATGTCAAGCTCAGTGATTGCAGGGCCAACAATCCGATCCATTCCATTTCAATTCATCAAGGCAAGGCAAGTCAAGTCTAGCACAGTGAGTGTAGGGCCAACAATCCAATCCATTCCATTTCAATTCAATTGAAGTCAAATCAAGTCAAGTCAAGTCAAGTCAAGCACAGTGAGTGCAGGGCCAACAATGCAATCCATTCCATTTAAATTCAAGTCAAGTCAAGTAAAGCCAAGTACAGTGAGTGTATGGCCAACAATCCAATCCATTCAATTTCAATTCAAGTCAAGTCAAGCACAGTCAGTGTAGGGCCAACAATCCAATCAATTCCATTTCAACTCAAGTCAAGCACAGTGAGTGCAGGTCCAAAAATTGAATCCATTCCATTTCAATTCAAGTGAAGTCAAGTCAAGTACAGTGAGTGCAGGGCCTACAATCCAATCCATTCCATTTCAATTCAGAGCATGACAAGTCAAGTCAAGCACAGTGAGTGCAGGGCCAACAATCCAATCCATTCCATTTCAATTCGTCAAGGCAAGTCAAGTCAAGTCTAGCACAGCGAGTGTAGGGCCAACAATCCAATCCATTCCTTTTCAATTCAATTCAATTCAAATCAAGTCAAGTCAAGTAAAGTGAGCGCATGGCCAACAATGCAATCCATTCCATTTCAATTCAAGTCAAGTCAAGTCAAGTCAAGTCAAGCACAGTCAGTGCAGGGCCAACAATCCAATCTATTCGATTTCAATTCAAGTCAGGTCAAGTCAAGTCAAATACAGTGAGTGCAGGGCCAAAAATCCACTCCATTCCATTTCAATTCAAGTGAAGTCAAGGCAAGCACAGTGAGTGCAGGGGAAACAATCCAATCCATTCCATTCAATTTCAGGTCAAGTCCAGTCAAGTCAAGTCAATCAAGTCAAGTCAAGCACAGTGAGTGCAGGGCCAACAACCCAATCCATTCCATTTCAATTCAAGTCAAGTCAAGCACAGTGAGTGCAGGGCCAACAATACAATCCATTCCATTTAACTTCAGGTCAAGTGAAGTCAATTCAAGTCAAGTCAAGTCAAGTCAAGTCAAGTCAAGTCAAGTCAAGTCAAGTCAAGTCGAGTCAAGCACAGTGAGTGCAGGGCCAAAAATCCAATCCATTCCATTTCAATTCATGTCATGTCAAGTCAAGTCAAGCACTGTGAATGCTGGGCCAACAATCCAATCCATTCCATTTCAATTCAAGTCAAGTCAAGCACAGTGAGTGCAGGGCCAACAATCCAATCCATTCCATTTCAATTCAAGTTAAGTCAAGTCAAGCATAGTGAGTGCAGGGCCTACAAGCCAATCCATTCCATTTCAATTCAGTTCAAGTAAAGTCAAGCACAGTCATTGCATGGCCAACAATCTAATCCATTCCATTTAAATTCCAGTCAAGTCAAGTAAAGCAAAGTGAGTGCAGGGCCAACAATCCAATCCATTCCATTTCAATTCAAGTCAAGTCAAGTCAAGCACAGTGAGTGCAGGGCCAAGAATCTATTCCATTCCATTTCAATTCAAGTGATGTCAAGCACAGTAGGTGCAGGGCCAACAATCCATTCCATTCCAAGTCAAGTCAAGTCAAGCAGAGTGAATACAGGGCCAATAATCCAATCCATTCCTTTTCAATTCAGGTCCAACAATCTAATCTAATCGATTCCATTCAATTTAAGGTCAAGTCAAGTCAAGTCAAGTCAAGTCAAGTCAAGTCAAGTCAAGTCACGTCAAGTCAAGTCAAGTCAAGTCAAGTCAAGTCTAGTCAAGTCAAGCACAGTGAGTGCAGGGCCAACAATCCAATCCATTTCATTTCAATTCATATCAAGTCAAGTCAAGTCAAGCACTGTGAATGCAGGGCCAACAATCCAATCCATTCCATTTCAATTCAAGTCAGGTGAAGCACAGTGAGTGCAGGTCCGACAATCCAATCCATTCCATTTCGATTCAGGTCAAGTCAAGTTAAGCACAGTGATTGCAGGGCCAACAATCGAATCCATTCCATTCCACTTAAATTCAAGTCAATCAAGTCAAGTACAGTGAGTGCAGGCAAACAATCCAATCCATTCCATTTCAATTCAAGTCAAATCAAACACAGTGAGTGCAGGGCCAACAATCCACTCCTTTCGATTTCAATTCAAGGCGTCAAGGCAAGCACTGTGAATGCAGCGCCAACAGTCCTATCCATTCCATTTCAATTCAGGTCAAGGCAAGGCAAGTTAATTCAAGCACAGTGAGTGTAAGGCCAACAATCCAATCCATTCCATTCCATTTCAAGTCAAGTCAAGGCAAGCACAGTGAGTGCAGGGCCAACAACCCAATCCATTCCACTCAATTTCAGGTCAATTCAAGGCAAGTCAAGTCAAGTCAAGTCAAGTCAAGTCAAGTCAAGTCAAGCACAGTGAGTGCAGGGCCAACAATCCAATCCATTCCATTCCATTTAAATTGAAGTCAAGTGAAGTCAAGTACAGTACAGTGAGTGTAGGCAAACAATCCAATCGATTCCATTTCAATTCAAGTCAAGTCAAACACATTGAGTGCAGGGCCAACAATCCAATCCATTCCATTTCAACTCAAGTCAAGTCAAGTCAAGTCAAGTCAAGTACAATGAGTGCTGGTCCAACAATCCAATCCATTCCATTTCAATTCAATTCAAGTCAAGCACAGTGAGTGCAGGGCCAACAATCCAATCCATTCCATTACAATTCAATTCAAGTCCAGTCATGTCAAGTCAAGTCGAGCACAGTGAATACAGGGCCAACAATCCAACCCATTCCATTTCAAGTCAAATCAACGCAAGCACAGTGAGTGCAGGGCCAATAATCCAATCCATTCCATTCAATTTCAGGTCAAGTCAAGTCAATTCAAGCCAAGTCAAGTCAAGTCAAGTCAAGTCAAGCACATTAAGTGCAGGGCCAACAATACAATCCATTCCATTTACATTCAAGTCAAGTCAAGTGAAGCACTGTGAATGCAGGGCCATTAATCCAATCCATTCCATTTCAATTCAAGTCAAGTCAAGCACAGTGAGTGCAGGTCCAACAATCCAATCCATTGCATTTCAGTGCAGGTCAGGTCAAGTAAAGCACAGTGATTGCAGGGCCAACAATCCAATCCATTCCATTCCATTTAAATTGAACTCAAGTCAAGTCAAGTACAGTACAGTGAGTGTAGGCAAACAATCCAATCGATTCCATTTCAATTCAAGTCAAGTCAAACACATTGAGTGCAGGGCCAACAATCCAATCCATTCCATTTCAACTCAAGTCAAGTCAATTCAAGTCAAGTCAAGTCAAGTCAAGTCAAGTCAAGTCAAGTCAAGTCAAGTCAAGTCAAGTACAATGAGTGCTGGTCCAATAATCCAATCCATTCCATTTCAATTCAATTCAAGTCAAGCAAAGTGAGTGCAGGGCCATACATCCAATCCATACCATTCCATTTAAATGCAAGTCAAGTCAAGTCAAGTCAAGCACAGTGAGTGCAGGGCCAACAATCGACTCCATTCCATTTAAATTCAAGTGAAGTCAATTCAAGCACAGTGAGTGCAGGGCCAACAGTCCAATCCATTCCATTTCACTTCAAGTCAAGTCAAGCACAGTGACTGCAGGGCCAACATTCCATTCCATTCCATTTAAATACGTCAAGTCAAGTCAAGCACATTGAGTGCAGGGCCAACAATCCAATCAATTCCATTTCAATTCAAGTCAGGTCAAGTCAAGTCAAGCACAGTGAGCGCAGGGCCAACAATCCACTCCATTCCATTTCAAGTCAAGTCAAGTCAACCACAGTGAGTGCAGGGCCAAAAATCCAATTCATTCCATTTCAATTCAAGAGAAGTCAAGTCAAGTAAAGTGAGTGCTGTGCCTACAATCCAATCCTTTCCATTTCAATTCAGAGAAAGACAAGTCAGCTCAAGCACAGTGAGTGCAGGGCCAACAATCCAATCCTTTCCATTTCAATTCAAGTCAAGTCAAGTCATGTCAAGTCAAGATGAGCAGAGTGAGTGTAGCGCCAAGAGTCCTATCCATTCCATTTCAATTCATGTCAAGGCAAGGCAAGTCAAGTCATGTCAAGTCAAGCCAAGTCAAGCACAGTAAGTGTAGGGCCAACAATCCAATCCATTCCATTTCAACGAAAGTCACGGCAAATCATGTCAAGCACAGTGAGTGCAGGGCCAACAATTCACTGCATTCCATTCCAAGTGATGTCAAGCACAGTGAATACAGGGCCAACAATCCAAACCATTCCATTTCAAGTCAAGTCAAGGCAACCACAGTGAGTGCAGGGCCAACAATCCAATCCATTCCATTTCAATTCATGTCAAGGCAAGGCAAGTCAAGTCATGTCAAGTCAAGCCAAGTCAAGCACAGTAAGTGTAGGGCCAACAATCCAATCCATTCCATTTCAACAAAAGTCACGGCAAATCATGTCAAGCACAGTGAGTGCAGGGCCAACAATTCCCTGCATTCCATTCCAAGTGAAGTCAAGCACAGTGAATACAGGGCCAACAATCCAACCCATTCCATTTCAAGTCAAGTCAAGGCAACCACAGTGAGTGCAGGGCCAACAATCCAATCCATTCCATTTCAATTCAGGTCAAGGCAAGGCAAGCCAAGTCAAGTCAAGTCAAACACAGTGAGTGTAGGGCCAACAATCGAATCCATTCCATTTCAATTAAATTCAAGGCAAATCAAGTCAAGCACAGTGAGTGCAGGCCCAACAATTCACTCCATTCCATTCCAAGTCAAGTCAAGTCAAGTCAAGTAAAGTCAAGTCAAGTCAAGCACAGTGAATACAGGGCCAACAATCCAACCCATTCCATTTCATGTCAAGTCAAGGCAAGCACAGTGAGTGCAGGGCCAACAATCCAATCCATTCCATTTCAATTCATGTCAAGTCAAGTCAAGTCAAGCACTGTGAATGCAGGGCCAACAATCCAATCCACTCCATTTCTACCCAATTCAAGTGAAGCACAATGAATGCAGGGCCAACAATCCAATCCATTCCATTTCAATTCAGGCCAAGTCAAGTCAAGCCCAGTGATTGCAGGGCCAACAATCCAATCCATTCCATTCCATTTAAATTCAAGTCAAGTCAAGTCAAGTCAAGTACAGTGAGTGCAGGCAAACAATCCAATCCATTCCATTTCAATTCAAGTCAAGTCAAACACACTGAGTGCAGGGCCAACAATCAACTCCTTTCCATTTCAATTCAAGTCGTCAAGTCAAGCACTGTGAATGCTGGGCCAACGATCCAATCCATTCCATTTCAATTCAAGTCAACTCAAGCACAGTGAGTGCAGGGACAACAAACAAATCCATTCCATTTCAATTAAAGTCATGTCAAGTCAAGTCAAGCATAGTGTGTCCAGGGCCAACAATCCAATCCATTCCATTTCTATTCTGGTCAAGTCAAGTCAAGCACAATGGTTGTAGGGCCCAAAATCCAATCCATTCCATTCCATTTAAATGCAAGTCAAGTCAAGTCAAGTCAAGTCAAGTACAGTGAGTCCAGGCAAACAATCCAATCCATTCCATTACAATCCAAGTTAAGTCAAGTCAAGGACAGTGAGTGCAAGGCCAACAATCTACACCATTCCATTTCAATTCAAGTGAAGTCAAGCACAGTGAGTGCAGGGCCAATAGTCCAATCCATTCCATTTCAATTCAAGTCAGGTCAAGTGAAGTCAAGCACAGTGAGTGCAGGGCCAAAAATCCAATCCATTCCATTCCAATTCAAGTGATGTCAAGTCAAATACAGTGAGTGCAGGGCCTACAATCCAATCGATTCCATTCAATTTCAGGTTAAGTCAAGTCAATGCAAGTCAAGTCAAGTCAAGTCAAGTCAAGTCAAGTCAAGTCAAGTCAAGCACTGTGAGTGCAGGGCCAACAATCCAATCCATTCCATTTCAATTCAGGCCAAGTCAAGTCAAGCACAGTGACTGCACGGCCAACATTCCATTCCATTCCATTCCATTTAAATACAAGTCAATTCAGGTCAAGCACAGTGAGTGCAGGGCCAACACTCCAATCCATTACATTTCAATTCAAGTCAGGTCAAGTAAAGTCAAGCACAGTGAGTGCAGGGCCAAAATTCCAATCCATTCCATTTCAAGTCAAGTCAAGCACAGTGAGTGCAGGGCCAAATATCCAATCCATTCCATTTCAATTCAAATGAAGTCAAGTCAAGTACAGTGAGTGCAGGGCCAACAATCCAATCCATTCCATTTCAAGTCAAGTCAAGCACAGTGAGTGCAGGGCCAACAATCCAATCTATTCCATTTCAATTCAAGTCAAGTCAAGTCATGTCAAGTCAAGTCGAGCACAGTGAGTGCAGGGCCAACAGTCCAATCCATTCCATTTCAATTCAGGTCAAGTCATGTCAAGCTCAGTGATTGCAGGGCCAACAATCCGATCCATTCCATTTCAATTCATCAAGGCAAGGCAAGTCAAGTCAAGTCTAGCACAGTGAGTGTAGGGCCAACAATCCAATCCATTCCATTTCAATTCAATTGAAGTCAAATCAAGTCAAGTCAAGTCAAGTCAAGCACAGTGAGTGCAGGGCCAAGAATGCAATCCATTCCATTTAAATTCAAGTCCAGTCAAGTAAAGCCAAGTACAGTGAGTGTATGGCCAACAATCCAATCCATTCAATTTCAATTCAAGTCAAGTCAAGCACAGTCAGTGTAGGGCCAACAATCCAATCAATTCCATTTCAACTCAAGTCAAGCACAGTGAGTGCAGGTCCAAAAATTGAATCCATTCCATTTCAATTCAAGTGAAGTCACGTCAAGTACAGTGAGTGCAGGGCCTACAATCCAATCCATTCCATTTCAATTCAGAGCATGACAAGTCAAGTCAAGCACAGTGAGTGCAGGGCCAACAATCCAATCCATTCCATTTCAATTCATCAAGGCAAGTCAAGTCAAGTCTAGCACAGCGAGTGTAGGGCCAACAATCCAATCCATTCCTTTTCAATTCAATTCAATTCAAATCAAGTCAAGTCAAGTAAAGTGAGCGCATGGCCAACAATGCAATCCATTCCATTTCAATTCAAGTCAAGTCAAGTCAAGTCAAGTCAAGCACAGTCAGTGCAGGGCCAACAATCCAATCTATTCAATTTCAATTCAAGTCAGGTCAAGTCAAGTCAAATACAGTGAGTGCAGGGCCAAAAATCCACTCCATTCCATTTCAATTCAAGTGAAGTCAAGGCAAGCACAGTGAGTGCAGGGGAAACAATCCAATCCATTCCATTCAATTTCAGGTCAAGTCCAGTCAAGTCAAGTCAATCAAGTCAAGTCAAGCACAGTGAGTGCAGGGCCAACAACCCAATCCATTCCATTTCAATTCAAGTCAAGTCAAGCACAGTGAGTGCAGGGCCAGCAATACAATCCATTCCATTTAACTTCAGGTCAAGTGAAGTCAATTCAAGTCAAGTCAAGTCAAGTCAAGTCAAGTCAAGTCAAGTCAAGTCGAGACAAGCACAGTGAGTGCAGGGCCAAAAATCCAATCCATTCCATTTCAATTCATGTCATGTCAAGTCAAGTCAAGCACTGTGAATGCTGGGCCAACAATCCAATCCATTCCATTTCAATTCAAGTCAAGTCAAGCACAGTGAGTGCAGGGCCTACAAGCCAATCCATTCCATTTCAATTCAGTTCAAGTAAAGTCAAGCACAGTCATTGCATGGCCAACAATCTAATCCATTCCATTTAAATTCAAGTCAAGTCAAGTAAAGCAAAGTGAGTGCAGGGCCAACAATCCAATCCATTCCATTTCAATTCAAGTCAAGTCAAGTCAAGCACAGTGAGTGCAGGGCCAAGAATCTATTCCATTCCATTTCAATTCAAGTGATGTCAAGCACAGTAGGTGCAGGGCCAACAATCCATTCCATTCCAAGTCAAGTCAAGTCAAGCAGAGTGAATACAGGGCCAATAATCCAATCCATTCCTTTTCAATTCAGGTCCAACAATCTAATCGATTACATTCAATTTAAGGTCAAGTCAAGTCAAGTCAAGTCAAGTCAAGTCAAGTCAAGTCACGTCAAGTCAAGTCAAGTCAAGTCAAGTCAAGTCTAGTCAAGTCAAGCACAGTGAGTGCAGGGCCAACAATCCAATGAATTTCATTTCAATTCATATCAAGTCAAGTCAAGTCAAGCACTGTGAATGCAGGGCCAACAATCCAATCCATTCCATTTCAATTCAAGTCAGGTGAAGCACAGTGAGTGCAGGTCCGACAATCCAATCCATTCCATTTCGATTCAGGTCAAGTCAAGTTAAGCACAGTGATTGCAGGGCCAACAATCGAATCCATTCCATTCCACTTAAATTCAAGTCAATCAAGTCAAGTACAGTGAGAGCAGGCAAACAATCCAATCCATTCCATTTCAATTCAAGTCAAATCAAACACAGTGAGTGCAGGGCCAACAATCCACTCCTTTCGATTTCAATTCAAGGCGTCAAGGCAAGCACTGTGAATGCAGCGCCAACAGTCCTATCCATTCCATTTCAATTCAGGTCAAGGCAAGGCAAGTCAATTCAAGCACAGTGAGTGTAAGGCCAACAATCCAATCCATTCCATTCCATTTCAAGTCAAGTCAAGGCAAGCACAGTGAGTGCAGGGCCAACAACCCAATCCATTCCACTCAATTTCAGGTCAATTCAAGGCAAGTCAAGTCAAGTCAAGTCAAGTCAAGTCAAGTCAAGCACAGTGAGTGCAGGGCCAACAATCCAATCCATTCCATTCCATTTAAATTGAAGTCAAGTGAAGTCAAGTACAGTACAGTGAGTGTAGGCAAACAATCCAATCGATTCCATTTCAATTCAAGTCAAGTCAAACACATTGAGTGCAGGGCCAACAATCCAATCCATTCCATTTCAACTCAAGTCAAGTCAAGTCAAGTCAAGTCAAGTCAAGTCAAGTACAATGAGTGCTGGTCCAACAATCCAATCCATTCCATTTCAATTCAATTCAAGTCAAGCACAGTGAGTGCAGGGCCAACAATCCAATCCATTCCATTACAATTCAATTCAAGTCCAGTCATGTCAAGTCAAGTCGAGCACAGTGAATACAGGGCCAACAATCCAACCCATTCCATTTCAAGTCAAATCAACGCAAGCACAGTGAGTGCAGGGCCAACAATCCAATCCATTCCATTCAATTTCAGGTCAAGTCAAGTCAAGTCAAGCCAAGTCAAGTCAAGTCAAGTCAAGTCAAGCACAATAAGTGCAGGGCCAACAATACAATCCATTCCATTTACATTCAAGTCAAGTCAAGTGAAGCACTGTGAATGCAGGGCCATTAATCCAATCCATTCCATTTCAATTCAAGTCAAGTCAAGCACAGTGAGTGCAGGTCCAACAATCCAATCCATTGCATTTCAGTGCAGGTCAGGTCAAGTAAAGCACAGTGATTGCAGGGCCAACAATCCAATCCATTCCATTCCATTTAAATTGAAGTCAAGTCAAGTCAAGTACAGTACAGTGAGTGTAGGCAAACAATCCAATCGATTCCATTTCAATTCAAGTCAAGTCAAACACATTGAGTGCAGGGCCAACAATCCAATCCATTCCATTTCAACTCAAGTCAAGTCAAGTCAAGTCAAGTCAAGTCAAGTCAAGTACAATGAGTGCTGGTCCAACAATCCAATCCATTCCATTTCAATTCAATTCAAGTCAAGCAAAGTGAGTGCAGGGCCATACATCCAATCCATACCATTCCATTTAAATGCAAGTCAAGTCAAGTCAAGTCAAGCACAGTGAGTGCAGGGCCAACAATCGACTCCATTCCATTTCAAGTCAAGTCAAGTCAACCACAGTGAGTGCAGGGCCAAAAATCCAATTCATTCCATTTCAATTCAAGAGAAGTCAAGTCAAGTAAAGTGAGTGCTGTGCCTACAATCCAATCCTTTCCATTTCAATTCAGAGAAAGACAAGTCAGCTCAAGCACAGTGAGTGCAGGGCCAACAATCCAATCCTTTCCATTTCAATTCAAGTCAAGTCAAGTCATGTCAAGTCAAGATGAGCAGAGTAAGTGTAGCGCCAAGAGTCCTATCCATTCCATTTCAATTCATGTCAAGGCAAGGCAAGTCAAGTCATGTCAAGTCAAGCCAAGTCAAGCACAGTAAGTGTAGGGCCAACAATCCAATCCATTCCATTTCAACGAAAGTCACGGCAAATCATGTCAAGCACAGTGAGTGCAGGGCCAACAATTCACTGCATTCCATTCCAAGTGATGTCAAGCACAGTGAATACAGGGCCAACAATCCAACCCATTCCATTTCAAGTCAAGTCAAGGCAACCACAGTGAGTGCAGGGCCAACAATCCAATCCATTCCATTTCAATTCATGTCAAGGCAAGGCAAGTCAAGTCATGTCAAGTCAAGCCAAGTCAAGCACAGTAAGTGTAGGGCCAACAATCCAATCCATTCCATTTCAACAAAAGTCACGGCAAATCATGTCAAGCACAGTGAGTGCAGGGCCAACAATTCACTGCATTCCATTCCAAGTGAAGTCAAGCACAGTGAATACAGGGCCAACAATCCAACCCATTCCATTTCAAGTCAAGTCAAGGCAACCACAGTGAGTGCAGGGCCAACAATCCAATCCATTCCATTTCAATTCAGGTCAACGCAAGGCAAGCCAAGTCAAGTCAAGTCAAGCACAGTGAGTGTAGGGCCAACAATCGAATCCATTCCATTTCAATGAAATTAAAGGCAAATCAAGTCAAGCACAGTGAGTGCAGGCCCAACAATTCACTCCATTCCATTCCAAGTCAAGTAATGTCAAGTCAAGTCAAGCACAGTGAATACAGGGCCAACAATCCAACCCATTCCATTTCATGTCAAGTCAAGGCAAGCACAGTGAGTGCAGGGCCAACAATCCAATCCATTCTATTCAATTTCAGGTCAAGTCAAGTCAAGTCAAATCAAGCCAAGCCAAGTCAAGTCAAGTCAAGTCAAGCACAGTGAGTGCAGGGCCAACAATCCAACCCATACCATTTATATTCAAGTCAATTCATGTCAAGCACTGTGAATGCAGGGCCATTAATCCAATCCATTCCATTTCAATTCAAGTCAAGTCAAGCACAGTGAGTGCAGGGCCAATAATCCAATCCATTCCATTTCAATTCAAGTCAAGTCAAGTCAAGAATTGTGAGTGCAGGGCCAACAATCCAATGCATTCCATTTCAATTCAGGTCAAGTGAAGTCAAGCACAGTGAATGCAGGGCCAACAATCCAATCCATTCCATTAAAATTGAAGTCAAGTCAAGTCAAGTACAGTACAGTGAGTGCAGGCAAACAATCCAATCGATTCCATTTCAATTCAAGTCAAGTCAAACACATTGAGTGCAGGGCAACAATCCAAATCATTCCATTTCAATTCATGTCATCAAGTCAAGCCAAGTCAAGTCAAGTCAAGTCAAGTCGAGTCAAGTCAAGTCAAGTCAAGTCAAGTACAGTCTAGTCAAGTACAGTGAGGGCAGGGACAACAATCCAAACCATTCCATTTTAATTCAAGTCAAGTCAAGCCCAGTGAGTGCAGTGGCAACAATCCAATCTCTTCCTTTACAATTCAAGTCAGGTGAAGTCAGGTCTAGCACAGTGAGTGCAGGCCAACAATCCACTCAATTCCATTCAAAATCAAGTCAAGTCAAGTCAAGTCAAGCACAGTGAATACAGGGCCAACAATCCAACCCATTCCATTTCAAGTCAAGTCAAGGCAAGCACAGTGAGTGCAGGCAAACAATACAATCAATTCCATTCAATTTCATGTCAAGTCAAGTCAATTGAAGTCAAGTCAAGTCATGTCAAGTCAATTCAAGCCAACTCAAGTCAAGTCAAGTCAAGTCAAGTCAAGTCAAGTCAAGTCAAGTCAAGTCAAGTCAAGTCAAATCAAGTCAAGTCAAGTCAAGTCAAGCCAAGCACAGTGAGTGCAGGGCCAACAATCCAATCTATTCCATTTCAATTCAAGTCAGGTCAAGTCAAATCAAACACAGAGAGTGCAGGGCCAACAATCCAATCCATTCCATTCCATTTAAATTCAAGTCAAGTCAAGTCAAGTACGGTACAGTGAGTGCAGGCAAACAATCCAATCCATTCCATTTCAATTGAAGTCAAGTCAAACACAGTGCGTGCAGGGCCAACAATCCAATCCATCCCATTTCAATTCAAGTCATGTCAAGTCATGTCAAGTCAAGTCAAGTCATGTCAAGTCAATTCAAGTAAAGTCAAGTCAAGTCAAGTCAAGTCAAGTCAAGTCAAGTCAAGTACAGTACAGTGAGTGCAGGGCCAACAATCCAATCCATTCCATTTCAATTCAAGTCAAGTCAAGCACAGTGAGTGCAGGGCCAAAAATCCAATCCATTACATTCCATTTGAATGCAAGTCAACTCAAGTCACGTCAAGTCAAGTTAAGTACAGTGAGTACAGGGTCAACAATCCAATCCATTCCATTACAATTCAAGTTAAGTCATGTCAAGCACAGTGAGTGCAGGGCCAACAATCTACTCCATTCCATTTAAATCCAAGTGAAGTTAATTCAAACACAGTGAGTGCAGAGCCAACAGCCCAATCCATGCCATTTCACTTCAGGTCAAGTCAAGCACTGTGACTGCAGGGCCAACATTCCAATTCATTCCATTTAAATACAAGTCAAGTCAAGTCAAGCACAGTGAGTGCAGGGCCAACAATCCAATCCATTCCATTTCAATTCAAGTCAGGTCAAGTCAAGTCAAGCATAGTGAGTGCAGGGCCAACAATCCAATCCATTCCATTTCAAGTCAAGTCAAGTCAAGTCAAGCACAGTAACTGCAGGGCCAACATTCCAATCCATTCCATTTAAATACAAGTCAAGTCAAGTCAAGTCAAGCACAGTGAGTGGAGGGCCAACAATCCAATCCATTCCATTTCAATTCAAGTCAAGTCAAGTCATGTCAAGTCAAGACGAGCATAGTGAGTGTAGCGCCAAGAGTCCTATCTATTCCATTTCAATTCAGTTCAAGGCAAGGCAAGTCAAGTCATGTCAAGTCAAGCCAAGTCAAGCACAGTGAGTGTAGGGCAAACAATCCAATCCATTCCATTTCAATGAAAGTCAAGGCAAATCATGTCAAGCACAGTGAGTGCAGGGCCAACAATTCACTCCATTCCATTCCAAGTCAAGTCAAGCACAGTGAATACAGGGCCAACAATCCAACCCATTCCATTTCAAGTCAAGTCAAGGCAACCACAGTGAGTGCAGGGCCAACAATCCAATCCATTCTATTCAATTTCTGGTCATGTCAAGTCAATTCAAGCCAAGTCAAGTCAAGCACAGTGAGTGGATGGCCAACAATCCAATCCATTCCATTTCAATTCAGAGAAAGACAGGTCAAGTCAAGCACAGTGAGTGCAGGGCCAACAATCCAATCCATTCCATTTCAATTCAAGTCAAGTCAAGTGATGTCACGTCAAGTCAAGCACAGTGAGTGCAGCGCCAACAGTCCTATCCATTCCATTTCAATTCAGGTCAAGGCAAGCTCAAGGCAAGTCAAGTCAAAAACTACTTTGGTTCCGTCTTCACTGAGGAAGACATAAATAATCTGCCGGAAATAGCAGGGGGCTGCGGGACAAAGGAGATGGAGGAACTGAGTGAAATCCAGGTTAGTCGGGAAGTGGTGTTGGGTAAATTGAATGGATTAAAGGCCGATAAATCACCAGGGCCAGATAGGCTGCATCCCAGAGTACTTAAGGAAGTAGCTCCAGAAATGGTGGATGCATTAGTGATCATTTTTCAAAACTCTTTAGATTCTGGAGTAGTTCCTGAGGATTGGAGGGTAGCAAACGTAACCCCACTTTTTAAGGGAGAGAGAGAGAAAACGGGGAATTACAGACCAGTTAGTCTAACATCGGTAGTGGGGAAACTGCTAGAGTCAGTTATTAAAGATGGGATAGCAGCACATTTGGAAAGTGGTGAAATCATTGGACAATTCAGCATGGATTTACGAAAGGTAAATCGTGTCTGACGAACCTTATAGAATTTTTCGAGGATGTAATGAGTAGAGTGGATAGGGGAGAACCAGTGGATGTGTTGTATCTGGACTTTCAGAAGGCTTTCGACAAGGTACTACATAAGAGATTAGGATACAAACTTAAATCACACGGTATTGGGGGTTCAGTATTGATGTGGATAGAGAACTGGCTGGCAAACAGGAAGCAAAGAGTAGGAGTCAACGGGTCCTTTTCACAATGGCAGGCAGTGACTAGTGGGGTACCGCAATGCTCAGTGCTGGGACCCCAGCTATTTACAATTTATATTAATGAACTGGATGAGGGAATTGAAAGCAACCAAGTTTGCGGATGACACTAAGCTTGGGGGCAGTGTTAGCTGTGAGGAGGATGCTAGGAGACTGCAAGGTGACTTGGATAGGCTGGGTGAGTGGGCAAATGTTTGGCAGATGCAGTATAATGTGGATAAATGTGAAGTTATCCACTTTGGTGGCAAAAACGGGAAGGCAGACTATTATCTAAATGGTGGCCGATTAGGAAATGGGGAGATGCAGCGTGACCTGGGTGTCATGGTACACCAGTCATTGAAAGTAGGCATGCAGGTGCAGCTGGCAGTGAAGAAAGCGAATGGTATGTTGGCTTTCATAGCAAGAGAATTTGAGTATAGGAGCAGGGAGGTTCTACTGCAGTTGTACAGGGTCTTGGTGAGACCACACCTGGAGTATTGCGTACAGTTTTGGTCTCCAAATCTGAGGAAGGACATTATAGCCATAGAGGGAGTGCAGAGAAGGTTCACCAGACTGATTCCTGGGATGTCAGGACTTTCATATGAAGAAAGACTGGATAGACTTGGCTTATACTCGCTAGAATTTAGGAGATTGAGAGGGGATCGTATAGAAACGTACAAAATTCTTATGGGGTTGGACAGGCTAGATGCAGGAAGATTGTTCCCGATGTTGGGGAAGTCCAGGACAAGGGGTCACAGCTTAAGGATAAGGGGGAAATCCTTTAAGACTGAGATGAGGAAAAACTTTTTCACACAGAGAGTGGTGAATCTCTGGAACTCTCTGCCACAGAGGGTAGTTGAGGCCAGTTCATTGGCTATATTTAAGAGGGAGTTAGATGTGGCCCTTGTGGCTAAGGGGATCAGGGGGTATGGAGAGAAGGCAGGTACGGGATACTGAGTTGGATGATCAGCCATGATCATATTGAATTGCGGTGCAGGCTCAAAGGGCCGAATGGCCTACTGCACCTATTTTCTATGTATCTATGTATCTACACAAAACATACTCACGTATAGATTATTTCGTGGTGGACATAAAATTAATCCCTCATACTTTTAACCCAACATACCATACAAATTCGCTTTCAGACCATTCACTGTAGATTGATGATGCATGTGAATCAATCACACTTAGTTGGCATCACTAACTCCACCCCATTATAACATTTATACTAACGCCCATTCCCAGCACCGTTAGTTGAAGCAGCCAGGATAAACTGACAACACCTAGACCTGTAATGCTGCTAAGTTAATGTGCTGAATAAAGATGTGTGTAAATCTTATATGCTTTGAAGTGATTTACATGGCGTCAGATGTGGTCATACCCACTCCTCTTGTATAACGGTTTTTATTTTCTATTTTGTGAGTATTGCTTTACTTCACGATGGCTTCTTCTTGTCGGAAGCCTGAGCCTCTTGTCTTTGATGCCGATATCAGCGAACGCTGGGCCACGTTTGAAATTGATTACCAGCACTACATCAACATTGTACACCGAAATGAACCAGATGCCGTTAAGGCTTCTCTTTTGCTCAACCTTGCGGGACCTGGTGCCCTTCGTCGATCCAGAACATTCCGCTATGCTCCGGCTATCCTTGATGCCCAGGGCCAGGTAATTACACCGGCGGAGTCTCCCGCTGACCCTAATGTTTTGCTGCGTAAACTGGCTCAGATCTGTGACCTGCCCTCAAATCACATTTTGGACAGGGCAAGGTTTTTCTCTCGTCGTCAACTTCCTGGGGAACGAGCGGATGCATATATTTCCTCTTTGATGTATCTAGCACAACGTTGTCGATTTCAGGAAATGCCTGCGGATCAGTTGACTGATCAGTTAACGAGGGATATTTTAGTGAATGGTATCACCGATCAAAAGCTCAGATCAGAGCTATTGAGACGGCCAGAGTTGTCGCTAAACGACGCTGCGCATGCGTGTAGAACGGCTGAACTTGTTGATCCTATGGACATTCCGCATGAAAGCAATACCATCAATCTGACGGGCCTCACTAGGCAGCGGACATACACAGATAACAGCCGATCTAAGATCCAAGCTAGCCAGGCAGCTCTCAGCGTTCCTTCACAGAAATGTCCTAACTGCGGCTATACACACAGCAGGCAATCCACCTGCCCCGCCCTCGGGAAGGCTTGTAATTACTGCAAAAAGCTAAATCACTTTGCCTCAGCCTGTCGGGCTGCTATCAGGGCCCGAGGAAGGAATGTGCCCAGTCCTAGGTCTAATCTCAATTTTTTGCAACGAGACAGTAACACATTGACTCCCCATTTCCAGCTCGAAGCCGCCCCCAAATGTACTTCATTTGACTCGCAAGAGGATCCTACTGTTTACATGTTACAGAATGCTGCTGCCAAGAACTCTGATCCTACAGTTACGATATCTGTAAACAATGTTGCTTTTGGCGCGAAACTTGACACGGGGGCCAGAGTCAATACAATGTCAATCAACCTTTTTAACAGGATCAGGGCTAACGAGCCACTTGTCCAGGACGCGTCCACTTTGCATGCTTTTGGTGGGGAGGTGCTATTTCCTCTGGGCAAAGCCGATTTGAAATGTGTACTGAAGAAAACAACTAGGGAATTGAATTTCCATGTGCTGAACTTTAATTCGGTTACCCTGCTTGGTAATCGTGCCTGTCAGGAACTAGGGCTGATTTCCTTTGACAAAACTGTCCACAAACTGCAAGTTTCCTTTGATCCACTGATCTTTTCGACAACAACCTAGGCAAGTTGCCTGTGTCCTACAAGATTACAATCGACCCCGACGTGACACCCGTTGTCCGAAACCCACACAGATTGTCATTTGCCATGACTGACAGGGTTCACTCTATGCTGAAGGACATGGTCTCGAAAGGCGTAATTGAAGCAGTCAGTGACCCCACCGACTGGGTCTCAACCATGATTGCCACAGTCAAGAAGGGAAAGGATGAAATCCGCCTGTGCATTAATCCAAAAGACCTGAACACTGCCATTAAGCGCCCACACCATCCCATGAAGACAGTAGAGGATGTTGCAGCAAAGATCGGAACGGCCACCCTATTTTCCGTCCTAGATGCAAAGAACTCATTCTGGCAGATACCGCTGGATAAGAGGTCATCAAACCTTACCACATTTGCTACCCCATTCGGCAGATTTAAGTTTTTGAGAATGCCATTCGGGATCAACTCTGCCAGCGAAGTCTTCCAAAGAACTATGGAACAATTGTTCGAGGGTCTGCCTTGTGCCATTATTGTCGATGATATTCTGGTCTATGGCAAGGATGCGGCGGAACATGACCACAATCTCAGGCTCATTTTGGAGCGTGCTGTCAAGATCAACCTCAAACTCAATCCTGACAAGTGCAAGTTCAGGGTTCCAGAGGTCTCCTATGTCGGCCACATCTTCACCCCTGACGGCCTCAAACCGGATCCGAAGAAGACTTCTGCCATCACAGAAATGCCTGCACCTACTGATGTGAAAGACCTGCAACGTTTCCTGGGTATGGTAAACTATCTCGGAAAGTTCATACCTAACCTCAGCGAATTAAGCTCCACATTGCGGCAGCTGACAAAAAAGGACACTGCATGGTCATGGTTCCAGCAACATCAGGATGCCTTCGATGTTCTGAAATCAAAACTGACCAGTGCACCGACCCTGACTTTTTTCGACCTGAAACGTCAGGTGGTGATCACCTGCGATGCCTCGAAATTCGGGCTCGGCGCAGCCTGCCTACAACCATCTGATGATGGTACCCTACTACCCGTCGCGTATGCCTCTCGCACCATGACCGACACGGAGCAGCACTACGTGCAAATCGAAAAGGAACTGCTGGCAGTCGTCTTTGCCTGCTCCAAATTCCACGACTTCGTCTTTGGCAACACGTTCATGGTTGAGACGGACCACCAGCCACTGGTGACAATCTTGAACAAGCCTATCCACGCCGCCCCAGCTCGTTTGCAGCGCATGATGATGCAGCTGCAGCGGTACGACTTCTCTATTACCTACACAAAGGGTAAGGACATGCATGTCGCTGACACTTTCTCGTGCCCCTCGCACATCTTGCGAACAACACCCACACGAACAGGAGAATTTCACTGTTCTCGGTGTCGGTCTAATCTCCAGCAAGCAACTGCGCACCCTGGCCGCGCACACTGCCAAGGATGATACGCTTCAAGCCCTCTCGTCCATCATCAAGACAGGCTGGCCAGGCAAACAATCCAACACGCCCACTGAGGTGCAGCCGTACTTTCTGGTCCGCGATGAACTGGTGGTTCAGGATGGTGTGGTCGTCAAGGGCCACAAGGTAGTTGTACCTGCATCGCTACAAGACGAGTACTTCAAAGAGGTACACAGCGGTCACCCAGGAGCCGGCTCCACACTGGCACGCGCCCGGGATCTGTTCTACTGGCCTGGAATAGCCACGTACATCCGGGACCGTGTAGCCTCCTGCCCCACTTGCAACAATCTTGCAATTCATCAGCAGCGGCAACCCCTTCTGCAACAACCTTCACCAGCCCTGTCATGGTTGTCGATGGCTGCGGATATTTTCGAATGGTGCGGTAAGCACTACCTCGTTCTGGTCGACTCGTACTCCAACTGGTTTGAACTTGACCAACTGACCTCCCTCACGTCGGTGATGGTCATCAGGAAGCTGAAAAGACATTTCTCAGACCATGGCATTCCTGTTATTCTGAGAACCGACAATGGTCCACAGTTCACCAGCCACTCTTTCAAGCTTTTCGCTGACCGATGGAACTTCCAGCACGTCACAAGCAGTCCCGAGTATCCACAGAGTAATGGACTCGCTGAACGCGCTGTCAGGAGCGCCAAGCACTTGCTGGAGGGAGCGCGCATTTCAAACTCCGACGTCTATCTCGATCTGCTGAACCTCAGAAACATTCCGAGAGACGGAATCTTGGGGTCACCAGCACAGCGGCTGCTGTCGAGGGTGACGAGGTCTCCGGTCCCCATCGCACAACAGCAGCTGGTTCCTCGGGTGTTGAAGCCCGCCACTATCCAGCAACGTCTCCAAGAGAAGCACGATACCCAGAAACGGTCATACGACAGCTCCAGCAGACCACTCCAGCCTCTACTGCCGGGCCAGGTCGTCCGTCTGCGGACTCCAACTGGTCATTCTCGACTGGGCGTTGTTGTGCGCCCGACTGATGAGCCACGATCATACCTTGTGGACTGTGAAGGAGCGGTTTACCGGAGAAGTCGTCAACACCTGCTTGCTGTGAAGGAGCCCCGACCGCCGCCTGCCGATCCATATGCTCCGCCGCTCCAGTTCCAGCCGCCTTCCGCGATGTCTCCCGCCCGTCCCCGCATGCCTGCCACTCCCCCACGTCTATCGGTCTCCAATAACCACGGGGTTTCACCCACCGCATGTTTCCCCCCTCGGTCACCACAATCCTCTCCCGTGCGGTTTTCACCTTCAGCCTCCCCGCCTCATCCTTCAGTTGAGGGAGGGGATGGTTGGGTCCGCACGCATTCGGGCCGTGTTAGTAGACCACCAGACAGGTATGGCGAGTATGTTTAATATGCTTTTAATCTTTAGGGGAAAGGATGTAGATTGATGATGCATGTGAATCAATCACACTTAGTTGGCATCACTAACTCCACCCCATTATAACATTTATACTAACGCCCATTCCCAGCACCGTTAGTTGAAGCAGCCAGGATGAACTGACAACACCTAGACCTGTAATGCTGCTATGTTAATGTGCTGAATAAAGATGTGTGTAAATCTTATATGCTTTGAAGTGATTTACATTCACCACTAACTTTCATTTTAAAACTGGAAGGAATGTCTAAGAATAAACCGTTTTGGAGATTTAATTCTCACATCCTAAAAGACCCACAAGCGAGTATATATTTAAAAGAACAAATGGACGCTTTAAAAAAAATAAATGACACTCCAGATATATCGCCTACTGTATTATGAGAATCTTTTAAAACATACATTAGAGGTATTATAATTTCATATCAAGCTTTTCAAAATAAAAAGAATAAGAATGAACAAAGACAGTTAGAGGAACTTTTTAGACAAATGGATATAGATAATGCTAAAGATCCATCAATAGATAAACATAATAAAATAATAATTTTGAAATTTAAATTAAATAAACTATTATCAGCCAAATTTATAAGACTTTTTCAAATTACAAAACAAGAGCACTTTGAATTTGGGGATAAACCGCATAAACTTTTGGCTCGCCAGCTAAAAAAACGAGAAAAAGAACATACGATCCCAAAGATTAAATCAGATAGAGGGGAATTATTAACCATACCGAAGGATATTAATAAAAGATTTGCGCAATTTTATGAGAATTTGTATACATCTAAAACGACAACTGACTCCTATAAAATTACAGAGTTTTAGGATAATTGTAAGCTTCCAAAGCTGGAGTTGAAGGAACAAGAGGAACTGGGAGCACAAATCTCAATTAAGGAATTAGAAGATACAATAAACTCATTAAAGAAGGGAAAAACACCAGGTCCTGATGGATTTACTAATGAATTTTATAAAAGCTTCTACGACAAAATTATACCACGATTACAAAAAATCTACCAATATGCTTTTAAAAAACAAATATTACCTGATACACTAGCTGAATCAACGATCACACTAATACTTAAAAAAGACAAAGATATAGAAGAACCGGGTTCATATAGAGCTATAGCATTGTTAAACACAGTTCAAAAAATATTAGCGAAAACACTAGCTAGAAGATTAAGTAAATATATTAGTAAACTAATAAACCCAGATCAGACTGGGTTTATCCCTAAAAGATACTCATCTAATAATATGAGACGTCTACTCAATATGATGCATTCACATAAATCTGAAGATCAAGAATTATCAATCATTTCGTTGGATGCTGAAAAAGCATTTGACCAAGTAGAATGGAATTATATGGATAAAGTATTACAAAAATTCAAACTGGGAGAGAATTTTATCTTATGGATTAAACTATTATATAATAAACCTACAGCTAGAATATTAACTAATAACATATTATCTCAAAATTTCAACTATTAAGGGGAAATAGACAAGGATGCTCATTATCACCACAGTTGTTTGCTCTCATAATTGAACCGTTAGCAGAAAAAATTAGAACACACCCAGATATCCATGGGTACAATACTAAATATTCAAATAATAAAATATCTTTATACGCGGATGATATATCACTGTACATTACAAAACCTCAAATTACTATACCAAATATATTAAACTTAATTGAGGATTTTGGATCCTTTTCTGGATATAGAATAAACTGGAATAAAAGTGAAATTATGTCAATAAAACCGAAAGACTCAACACATCTTTTAAAATTCCCTTTTAAAATAGCTACAGAAAAATTTAAATACTTGGGAATCGAAATCACTAGAACATATCAAGGCATGTTTAAAGCAAATTTTGATCCCTTACTTAATAAATTAAATACACTAATTAAATTTTGGAAAAAGCTCCCGATGTCTTTAATAGTCCAAATAAATGCAATAAAAATGATCTTTTTACCACAAATTTTATACCTATTTCAATCGATTCCTATATACTTACCAAAGAATTAAAAAAAAAAACTGGATTCAGATATTACGAATTTTATATGGGACTATAAATCACATAGAATACAAAGAACACACTTGAACAAAGCTAAAGTATTAGGGGGCTTAGCACTCCCTAATTTCATGTATTACTATTGGTCAGTAAATATTAAAAATATGATTCAACTGATGGACAACTCTGCCCAGCAAGTGGACTGGATTATAATGGAGAGAGAGGACTGCTCCTCTGGAAACATTGGAGCGATCCTTCTCTCTCCAATGAAACTGAATAACATAAATTATAACAAAAACCCAATTATACATAGCACAATTAGAACTTGGAAACAAATTAAAAAAAAATTAAAATTAAGAAATGTAGTGCTTTTATCTCCCATAATTAATAACCCTTCATTTAATCCCTCTATTAAAGACAAATCTTTCATACAAAGGGATAGACTAGGAATTAAAACGTTCAGTGACTTGTACGAAACTGGAAAATTACTATCATTCCAACAATTACAAATAAAATATAAACTCGGAAATAATCAATATTTTAAATATTTTCAAATATGTGACTATTTGAAAAAATATACAAAAGATCATCATAATACCTCAACAGATGTATTGGATGAAGCAATGCAGATAAAAGCTGAATCAGCAAACTTAATATCATATTTGTATAATATTATTTTAAATGTAGAAATACCATCTACTGAAGGTATTAGAAGAGACTGGGAACAATAATTAGCTATTAAAATTTCAAAGGATAGGTGGAATGAATATTTATTAAACGTGCATAAATGTCCGATTAATGTAAGACACACTTTAATACAATTTAACATTTTACATAGATTATATTATTCTAAAACTAAAATCAATAAAATTTTCCCAAATGTATCATCAATTTGTGATAAATGTCAATCTCAAGAAGCTACTATAGCGCACTCATTTGTTTTCTGTACAAAAATTCAAAAGTTTTGGATTGAAATTTTTGAAATCTTTACAAAATTATTTAAAATTAAACTGATACCCAAAGCAGAATGGATTATCTTCGGAACAACGGAAGATAGTTCAGAACTAAATGTGTTCCAAAAGAAATTAATAGACTATGGGTTAATAACTGGAAAAAAGTTAATCCTAAAATTCTGGAAAAATGCTCCAATACCAACTATAAACATGTGGATATCAAATATGTTCGAAACATTACACCTAGAAGAGATAATACTCCTCCTGGCAAGACTCCTCCTTCCACCTGACATGGTCTGCATTTATAGAATTATTACAAGTATAGGGTGCAAAAGTACTAAAAAAAAACAACTGAGGTCAGGTAAGGGGGGATGAAAGCTGGAGAGTTGGTATGTCCCATTTGCGTGATGCTTACAAAAAAATATCTGTTTTTCTCTTTTCCCTCTTTCTCTTTTTTTCTTCTTTTTTAGGGTCTATTTCTTAACTCTTTCCTTTTGTGTTTAATTTCTTTCTTATAGGGTCTTTGTCTTTTGTCTTTGTTTTTTTGTTGTCACGTTTTTTACACCTTCACTTTTTTCCTTCACTTTCTTCTTTCTCTCAATCTTATCCTTTCCCTTTATTAGTGTAGAAAATAAATGGAGTACATTAATTGTAATAAGATATATGTGATGAGTACTAGTGTAATTGGTTGTAATGTAATGTACTTCTAATAAATAAAATAAAAACAATTTAAAAAAATTAAAAAATATAATAGAAAAAGAATGAATGTGATTTCTGCAGAGGACCTCCTAGGAAGTGTAAAATGCATGAAGTTGATTGGATTAATGCAAACTAATTGAACATATTGTAAATAATGTTGCTGGACAATTACCCTGCTGTTTGTTGATTGGTTAAAGTGTTGAGCCCCTGGCAGGTTTGTTTGGATTCCAGGGTAAATGTTGCATTATTCAAGTTAAGTTAGCTTCTTCTAGAAGCTTCCCCTGCAGCAAGGTAAGGGAGATCATGTTATTGGTCTGTGTAACTGTCAATAATATATTGTTGTAATTAATATGTTTGATTGGATTGTAAATAGACCAGCCCTCTGTAGTTCGGCCCCTCAAGGTTCGGGGACCTATAAAATGCAGCCCCCACGTGGTCCTTTTTCGATCTTCTGGCAGAGCGCTTGGGACTGCGTGACCTTTTGGAGTGTTTCTGCTTGCACGAGGCTGAAGGGCTTCGCCAGGCAGATACAAGGATCGAACCCGCGGTGGTTTAGGTATCGTATAGGTGAATTTGTTGTTCTATCCAAAAATAAATATTAGTTGCTTCAGTGCTTGAATCAGTGTTTTATTGACTGAACTGGACTGGGGGGGGGGGGAGCTTAGGAGAACTTATTTCCAGTTGGACACTGGAATAGTCAGAAAGTTGCCATTACATTTGTGAAAACTTGCTCTATGAGTGAAACTGGTGCTCGTGAAAGACTGGGAACAAGGATTGTTTTATTTCACAAGTCTGACGCCGCCATTCCCGATCAACTGTACAAGGTCGCCACCTGCGCTAATCTGACTAACGGAGATTGGAATCCCCGAAAGTCAACGCTCAAGGAAAATGAGTACGTTCAACATTAGGCTTTATTGGAGAAGCTGCATTGGAAAATGGCCATTAAAATGGAGAATTGAGAAGTGACCTTGAGAATCAGAACGATATCAGTTGTTTGAAATACCAGCCGCAGGAATACGGCTGTTACGTCAACGAGTCTTAAAGGGATAGTGAACAAGTATGTCTGTGGTCAAAGGTAAAGCTCAGTCACAAGAAGACGATGTTAGTCAGGATTCTGAAAAGGAAAGAAGAGTTACTGTAGACATACACCAGACACAGTATGTGATTCAAGTTCACCTTTAATCAGCACTGAGACTTTAACAGCACAATGGATGGTTGGTTGTCAGTACATCCTACCTGCTCGAACTGAACCGTACCGGAAGCATGTGTTAGTATAAGTGTTACAGTGGGGTGGAGTTAGTGATGCTGGCTTGTGTGTGATTGGTTGACATGCATCATCAATCTACAGTTACTAAACGCACTGACAAAGGCTTGGAATTGTTCAGGCAAAAGTGTCAGAAGACAGGAAACTCGATATGTAAACAAGCTTACAAATTAATTGAAATGCTAAAAGATGAAATCAAAGGAAAATGAAAATGAAGTACAATCTAACCTGGTTCAATTAATCTAGCTCTGTGACGAAATCATCAAAAATCACGTCAAAAGGAGCTTGAAAGGCAAAATCAGTGGTTTCAACAAAGAATGGAAAAATGTAATGGTTTTATACAAGATGTAAAGGTGTGATTATCTGATATTGGATAGGAAACTACACACTTCACAGCTGAAAGTGCCATACAACAGAGTTGTAAACACAGATGAAATTGGACCTGATCACAGTGTTTCAAATGTCTCAAAGCCTAAATTAAGCCACACATCTAGTTCTTCATCATGTTTATCTTCAACGGCCTCTGCTCGTATTAAAGCTCAGGCAGATAAGACTGCTCTCTTGGAACATCGGTTAGAGCTCATGATAAGACCCATTTAACTCAATACTCTCTTTAAAGGCAAAACGTACAGACTCATATGAAAAAGCGTGTGCAGGGGCATGTTAGCACTAACCCCCCTCCCCCACCCTGTACTGAATAATGGAAAGCAAGGTGATATCTGGAACCTAATGTGGAGACAAAATGGCATCACTGCTCTTCTGGCTCAACAAAATCTCTCTACTTTACATTCCTGTTTATGATAGTGATCCTTTGCAGTATGAAGTTTTCGTCGCAGCATTTGAGAGAGGAGTGGAAAGAAAAACTAATGAAAAGAGTGATTGCTCGCATTTTCTAGAGCAATACACATGAGGGTATCCAAAAGACTTTCATTAGTCCGCAGTTGCCGACATTTGCCCCCAGCCCAGGGCTATCATGGAAGTTCAACTACCTTTTGCACAGAAAGGTTGATGAGAAGGCTGAACATTACAGGACATAAGACTAGTATTCTCTTGCTTACCATGAACCAAGTGAAGCCTGTGATCAGTCACCATATCTCAGGTTTGGAAATATCTAGTCTGGACAAAGATGATTTTATCCAACTATCTGGTGTGTTCACACATAAGACCATACCTGTTTCTCAGCTAAACATTCCCAGACAGGAATGGCTGTTACAGTGGCCTTACTTGAAGGATATCAAGATTCCTGAAATAGACTCTGGTACTGACCTACTCATAAGGACAACTGCTTCAAAGGTATTGGATCCTTGGTAGCTGGTCAAAAGCCAAGAGGATGGATCATACGCTGTGAGGACCCTACTGGGGTGGGTCATCTATGGTTCCCTGAGAAGAGAAAACGAAAGAAGGGATGAAAATTCCCACTCTTCTGCTGCAATCGGACATCCATTGTAAACCTAGAGGAGCTATTGGTCAAGCAATACGATCACGACTTCAATGAAAGAACCAGCACGGAAACAGAGGAAATGTCCAGAGAAGATGTAAAGTTCTTGGATATTATGAATCGCGCAGCAAAGACGACGGATGGACACTTTTGTCTAGACCTACCTTTCAAACAAGAAAGAGTCAGCATGCCAAATAGCTGTTGCATTGCAGAACAGCTCATCCAGAGCCTGAAATGCTGGTTTGGCAAGAATAAGAAATTTCATGATGAATATACATCTTTCCTCACAGAAATGATTGACAATGGTTATGCTGAAATGGTACCAGTGGACTAGCTGAATCAAAATGATGGAGTGCTCTGGTACATCTCTCACCATGGGTGTATCACTCAAGTAATGGAACCTTAAGCATGCTGTTTTACTGTGGTGCAGTCTTCAAAGGAACATCACTTAACTGCTAACTGCTGCAGGGTCCAGTCCTTACCAACACACTCATTGTAGTTTTCATCAGGTTCAATCAAGAACCAGTTGCTTTGATGGCTGATATCAAAGCAATGTTTCATCAAGTCAAGGTATAAGAAAAGCACATTGACTATCTGCAATTCCTGTGGGTGGGTAATGTGCAGCAAGATCTTTTTGAATACCAGATGAAGGTACATCTTTTTGGAGCAGTGTCATCACCAAGTTGTGCAAACTTTGCATTAAGGAAGACTGCTGAGGACTGCAAAGTTGACTTTCCAGCAGAGGTGACAAACACAGTAAAGAACAACTTGTATGTAGATGATTGTTTAAAATCCATGCCTTCGGAACAGGAAGCAGTTCAAATGGCAAGAGACCTGACTTCCCTCTGCCAAATGGGAGGTTTCGTGCTGTCAAAGTGGATCAGCAACAGCCGTGCTGTATTGGCATCCTTTCCACAAGAAAACAGAACCAAGGCGACCAGAGTGTTGGACTTGCACAAGGATAATCTGCCAATGGAAAGAGCACTGGGAATGCACTGGTGCGTTGAACCAGATGTGTTCAAGTTCAGAATTACTGTACAGGAACGACCATACACAAGACGGGGCATCTTGTCCGTGGTTGGCTCTATATAGGACCCTTTAGGATTCTAGCACCATTTGCTCTGCAGCCAAGCTGATTATGCAGAAGCTTTGAAAGGAAAGATTTGGATGGGATGAAAACATACCCCAAACCTTCTCTCGACAATGGACAGGATGGTTAGCTGATCTCAACAAGATGGTGGAATTTAAAATGGACCGGTGCATGAAGCCTGCAAGCTTTGGTAAAATCAGATATGCACAGCTGCACCACTTTTAAGATGCAAACGAAAGTGGCTACGGTACTGTTTCATATCTAAGACAGGAAGATGATAACAAAGAAGTGTATGTTGCATTCATAATGGGAAAAGCCAGAGTGGCACCATTGAAGCAAATGACAATTCCCAGAATGGAGCTTACAGATGCAGCCCAAGCTGTCAGAGTTAACACAATGTTGTGAAAGGAATTACAGCTTCAACTGGACAAATCCATCTTCTGGACTGATAGCTCAACAGTGCTTAAATACATCAACAACGAAACCAAACGCTTCCAAACATTTGTAGCAAGCAGGATCAATTTGGTAAGGGATGCTACTGATGTATCACAATGGAGATATGTTGGCACAAAGGAACCTCCTGCTGATGAAACATCCAGAGGACTAACAGCAGACCGCTTCTTAAGCTGTAAGGGATGGATCGATGGACCAAAGTTTTTCTGTGAGCCAGACAGAGGATGGTCAAAGCATCACTTGGAATCTGCAATCTCTGCTAATAATCCAGAAATCAAACAATACATCACAATGAACGTCATTGTCAAGGATCATTGAACCCCACAAACTCTCTGGCAACACGTTCATGGTTGAGACGGACCACCAGCCACTGGTGACAATCTTGAACAAGCCTATCCACGCCGCCCCAGCTCGTTTGCAGCGCATGATGATGCAGCTGCAGCGGTACGACTTCTCTATTACCTACACAAAGGGTAAGGACATGCATGTCGCTGACACACTTTCTCGTGCCCCTCGCACATCTTGCGAACAACACCCACACGAACAGGAGAATTTCACTGTTCTCGGTGTCGGTCTAATCTCCAGCAAGCAACTGCGCACCCTGGCCGCGCACACTGCCAAGGATGATACGCTTCAAGCCCTCTCGTCCATCATCAAGACAGGCTGGCCAGGCAAACAATCCAACACGCCCACTGAGGTGCAGCCGTACTTTCTGGTCCGCGATGAACTGGTGGTTCAGGATGGTGTGGTCGTCAAGGGCCACAAGGTAGTTGTACCTGCATCGCTACAAGACGAGTACTTCAAAGAGGTACACAGCGGTCACCCAGGAGCCGGCTCCACACTGGCACGCGCCCGGGATCTGTTCTACTGGCCTGGAATAGCCACGTACATCCGGGACCGTGTAGCCTCCTGCCCCACTTGCAACAATCTTGCAATTCATCAGCAGCGGCAACCCCTTCTGCAACAACCTTCACCAGCCCTGTCATGGTTGTCGATGGCTGCGGATATTTTCGAATGGTGCGGTAAGCACTACCTCGTTCTGGTCGACTCGTACTCCAACTGGTTCGAACTTGACCAACTGACCTCCCTCACGTCGGTGATGGTCATCAGGAAGCTGAAAAGACATTTCTCAGACCATGGCATTCCTGTTATTCTGAGAACCGACAATGGTCCACAGTTCACCAGCCACTCTTTCAAGCTTTTCGCTGACCGATGGAACTTCCAGCACGTCACAAGCAGTCCCGAGTATCCACAGAGTAATGGACTCGCTGAACGCGCTGTCAGGAGCGCCAAGCACTTGCTGGAGGGAGCGCGCATTTCAAACTCCGACGTCTATCTCGATCTGCTGAACCTCAGAAACATTCCGAGAGACGGAATCTTGGGGTCACCAGCACAGCGGCTGCTGTCGAGGGTGACGAGGTCTCCGGTCCCCATCGCACAACAGCAGCTGGTTCCTCGGGTGTTGAAGCCCGCCACTATCCAGCAACGTCTCCAAGAGAAGCACGATACCCAGAAACGGTCATACGACAGCTCCAGCAGACCACTCCAGCCTCTACTGCCGGGCCAGGTCGTCCGTCTGCGGACTCCAACTGGTCATTCTCGACTGGGCGTTGTTGTGCGCCCGACTGATGAGCCACGATCATACCTTGTGGACTGTGAGGGAGCGGTTTACCGGAGAAGTCGTCAACACCTGCTTGCTGTGAAGGAGCCCCGACCGCCGCCTGCCGATCCATATGCTCCGCCGCTCCAGTTCCAGCCGCCTTCCGCGATGTCTCCCGCCCATCCCCGCATGCCTGCCACTCCCCCACGTCTATCGGTCTCCAATAACCACGGGGTTTCACCCACCGCATGTTTCCCCCCTCGGTCACCACAATCCTCTCCCGTGCGGTTTTCACCTTCAGCCTCCCCGCCTCATCCTTCAGTTGAGGGAGGGGATGGTTGGGTCCGCACGCATTCGGGCCGTGTTAGTAGACCACCAGACAGGTATGGCGAGTATGTTTAATATGCTTTTAATCTTTAGGGGAAAGGATGTAGATTGATGATGCATGTGAATCAATCACACTTAGTTGGCATCACTAACTCCACCCCATTATAACATTTATACTAACGCCCATTCCCAGCACCGTTAGTTGAAGCAGCCAGGATGAACTGACAACACCTAGACCTGTAATGCTGCTATGTTAATGTGCTGAATAAAGATGTGTGTAAATCTTATATGCTTTGAAGTGATTTACATTCACCACTAACTTTCATTTTAAAACTGGAAGGAATGTCTAAGAATAAACCGTTTTGGAGATTTAATTCTCACATCCTAAAAGACCCACAAGCGAGTATATATTTAAAAGAACAAATGGACGCTTTAAAAAAAATAAATGACACTCCAGATATATCGCCTACTGTATTATGAGAATCTTTTAAAACATACATTAGAGGTATTATAATTTCATATCAAGCTTTTCAAAATAAAAAGAATAAGAATGAACAAAGACAGTTAGAGGAACTTTTTAGACAAATGGATATAGATAATGCTAAAGATCCATCAATAGATAAACATAATAAAATAATAATTTTGAAATTTAAATTAAATAAACTATTATCAGCCAAATTTATAAGACTTTTTCAAATTACAAAACAAGAGCACTTTGAATTTGGGGATAAACCGCATAAACTTTTGGCTCGCCAGCTAAAAAAACGAGAAAAAGAACATACGATCCCAAAGATTAAATCAGATAGAGGGGAATTATTAACCATACCGAAGGATATTAATAAAAGATTTGCGCAATTTTATGAGAATTTGTATACATCTAAAACGACAACTGACTCCTATAAAATTACAGAGTTTTAGGATAATTGTAAGCTTCCAAAGCTGGAGTTGAAGGAACAAGAGGAACTGGGAGCACAAATCTCAATTAAGGAATTAGAAGATACAATAAACTCATTAAAGAAGGGAAAAACACCAGGTCCTGATGGATTTACTAATGAATTTTATAAAAGCTTCTACGACAAAATTATACCACGATTACAAAAAATCTACCAATATGCTTTTAAAAAACAAATATTACCTGATACACTAGCTGAATCAACGATCACACTAATACTTAAAAAAGACAAAGATATAGAAGAACCGGGTTCATATAGAGCTATAGCATTGTTAAACACAGTTCAAAAAATATTAGCGAAAACACTAGCTAGAAGATTAAGTAAATATATTAGTAAACTAATAAACCCAGATCAGACTGGGTTTATCCCTAAAAGATACTCATCTAATAATATGAGACGTCTACTCAATATAATGCATTCACATAAATCTGAAGATCAAGAATTATCAATCATTTCGTTGGATGCTGAAAAAGCATTTGACCAAGTAGAATGGAATTATATGGATAAAGTATTACAAAAATTCAAACTGGGAAAGAATTTTATCTTATGGATTAAACTATTATATAATAAACCTACAGCTAGAATATTAACTAATAACATATTATCTCAAAATTTCAACTATTAAGGGGAAATAGACAAGGATGCTCATTATCACCACAGTTGTTTGCTCTCATAATTGAACCGTTAGCAGAAAAAATTAGAACACACCCAGATATCCATGGGTACAATACTAAATATTCAAATAATAAAATATCTTTATACGCGGATGATATATCACTGTACATTACAAAACCTCAAATTACTATACCAAATATATTAAACTTAATTGAGGATTTTGGATCCTTTTCTGGATATAGAATAAACTGGAATAAAAGTGAAATTATGTCAATAAAACCGAAAGACTCAACACATCTTTTAAAATTCCCTTTTAAAATAGCTACAGAAAAATTTAAATACTTGGGAATCGAAATCACTAGAACATATCAAGGCATGTTTAAAGCAAATTTTGATCCCTTACTTAATAAATTAAATACACTAATTAAATTTTGGAAAAAGCTCCCGATGTCTTTAATAGTCCAAATAAATGCAATAAAAATGATCTTTTTACCACAAATTTTATACCTATTTCAATCGATTCCTATATACTTACCAAAGAATTAAAAAAAAAAACTGGATTCAGATATTACGAATTTTATATGGGACTATAAATCACATAGAATACAAAGAACACACTTGAACAAAGCTAAAGTATTAGGGGGCTTAGCACTCCCTAATTTCATGTATTACTATTGGTCAGTAAATATTAAAAATATGATTCAACTGATGGACAACTCTGCCCAGCAAGTGGACTGGATTATAATGGAGAGAGAGGACTGCTCCTCTGGAAACATTGGAGCGATCCTTCTCTCTCCAATGAAACTGAATAACATAAATTATAACAAAAACCCAATTATACATAGCACAATTAGAACTTGGAAACAAATTAAAAAAAAATTAAAATTAAGAAATGTAGTGCTTTTATCTCCCATAATTAATAACCCTTCATTTAATCCCTCTATTAAAGACAAATCTTTCATACAAAGGGATAGACTAGGAATTAAAACGTTCAGTGACTTGTACGAAACTGGAAAATTACTATCATTCCAACAATTACAAATAAAATATAAACTCGGAAATAATCAATATTTTAAATATTTTCAAATATGTGACTATTTGAAAAAATATACAAAAGATCATCATAATACCTCAACAGATGTATTGGATGAAGCAATGCAGATAAAAGCTGAATCAGCAAACTTAATATCATATTTGTATAATATTATTTTAAATGTAGAAATACCATCTACTGAAGGTATTAGAAGAGACTGGGAACAATAATTAGCTATTAAAATTTCAAAGGATAGGTGGAATGAATATTTATTAAACGTGCATAAATGTCCGATTAATGTAAGACACACTTTAATACAATTTAACATTTTACATAGATTATATTATTCTAAAACTAAAATCAATAAAATTTTCCCAAATGTATCATCAATTTGTGATAAATGTCAATCTCAAGAAGCTACTATAGCGCACTCATTTGTTTTCTGTACAAAAATTCAAAAGTTTTGGATTGAAATTTTTGAAATCTTTACAAAATTATTTAAAATTAAACTGATACCCAAAGCAGAATGGATTATCTTCGGAACAACGGAAGATAGTTCAGAACTAAATGTGTTCCAAAAGAAATTAATAGACTATGGGTTAATAACTGGAAAAAAGTTAATCCTAAAATTCTGGAAAAATGCTCCAATACCAACTATAAACATGTGGATATCAAATATGTTCGAAACATTACACCTAGAAGAGATAAGACTCCTCCTGGCAAGACTCCTCCTTCCACCTGACATGGTCTGCATTTATAGAATTATTACAAGTATAGGGTGCAAAAGTACTAAAAAAAAACAACTGAGGTCAGGTAAGGGGGGATGAAAGCTGGAGAGTTGGTATGTCCCATTTGCGTGATGCTTACAAAAAAATATCTGTTTTTCTCTTTTCCCTCTTTCTCTTTTTTTCTTCTTTTTTAGGGTCTATTTCTTAACTCTTTCCTTTTGTGTTTAATTTCTTTCTTATAGGGTCTTTGTCTTTTGTCTTTGTTTTTTTGTTGTCACGTTTTTTACACCTTCACTTTTTTCCTTCACTTTCTTCTTTCTCTCAATCTTATCCTTTCCCTTTATTAGTGTAGAAAATAAATGGAGTACATTAATTGTAATAAGATATATGTGATGAGTACTAGTGTAATTGGTTGTAATGTAATGTACTTCTAATAAATAAAATAAAAACAATTTAAAAAAATTAAAAAATATATTAGAAAAAGAATGAATGTGATTTCTGCAGAGGACCTCCTAGGAAGTGTAAAATGCATGAAGTTGATTGGATTAATGCAAACTAATTGAACATATTGTAAATAATGTTGCTGGACAATTACCCTGCTGTTTGTTGATTGGTTAAAGTGTTGAGCCCCTGGCAGGTTTGTTTGGATTCCAGGGTAAATGTTGCATTATTCAAGTTAAGTTAGCTTCTTCTAGAAGCTTCCCCTGCAGCAAGGTAAGGGAGATCATGTTATTGGTCTGTGTAACTGTCAATAATATATTGTTGTAATTAATATGTTTGATTGGATTGTAAATAGACCAGCCCTCTGTAGTTCGGCCCCTCAAGGTTCGGGGACCTATAAAATGCAGCCCCCACGTGGTCCTTTTTCGATCTTCTGGCAGAGCGCTTGGGACTGCGTGACCTTTTGGAGTGTTTCTGCTTGCACGAGGCTGAAGGGCTTCGCCAGGCAGATACAAGGATCGAACCCGCGGTGGTTTAGGTATCGTATAGGTGAATTTGTTGTTCTATCCAAAAATAAATATTAGTTGCTTCAGTGCTTGAATCAGTGTTTTATTGACTGAACTGGACTGGGGGGGGGGGGAGCTTAGGAGAACTTATTTCCAGTTGGACACTGGAATAGTCAGAAAGTTGCCATTACATTTGTGAAAACTTGCTCTATGAGTGAAACTGGTGCTCGTGAAAGACTGGGAACAAGGATTGTTTTATTTCACAAGTCTGACGCCGCCATTCCCGATCAACTGTACAAGGTCGCCACCTGCGCTAATCTGACTAACGGAGATTGGAATCCCCGAAAGTCAACGCTCAAGGAAAATGAGTACGTTCAACATTAGGCTTTATTGGAGAAGCTGCATTGGAAAATGGCCATTAAAATGGAGAATTGAGAAGTGACCTTGAGAATCAGAACGATATCAGTTGTTTGAAATACCAGCCGCAGGAATACGGCTGTTACGTCAACGAGTCTTAAAGGGATAGTGAACAAGTATGTCTGTGGTCAAAGGTAAAGCTCAGTCACAAGAAGACGATGTTAGTCAGGATTCTGAAAAGGAAAGAAGAGTTACTGTAGACATACACCAGACACAGTATGTGATTCAAGTTCACCTTTAATCAGCACTGAGACTTTAACAGCACAATGGATGGTTGGTTGTCAGTACATCCTACCTGCTCGAACTGAACCGTACCGGAAGCATGTGTTAGTATAAGTGTTACAGTGGGGTGGAGTTAGTGATGCTGGCTTGTGTGTGATTGGTTGACATGCATCATCAATCTACAGTTACTAAACGCACTGACAAAGGCTTGGAATTGTTCAGGCAAAAGTGTCAGAAGACAGGAAACTCGATATGTAAACAAGCTTACAAATTAATTGAAATGCTAAAAGATGAAATCAAAGGAAAATGAAAATGAAGTACAATCTAACCTGGTTCAATTAATCTAGCTCTGTGACGAAATCATCAAAAATCACGTCAAAAGGAGCTTGAAAGGCAAAATCAGTGGTTTCAACAAAGAATGGAAAAATGTAATGGTTTTATACAAGATGTAAAGGTGTGATTATCTGATATTGGATAGGAAACTACACACTTCACAGCTGAAAGTGCCATACAACAGAGTTGTAAACACAGATGAAATTGGACCTGATCACAGTGTTTCAAATGTCTCAAAGCCTAAATTAAGCCACACATCTAGTTCTTCATCATGTTTATCTTCAACGGCCTCTGCTCGTATTAAAGCTCAGGCAGATAAGACTGCTCTCTTGGAACATCGGTTAGAGCTCATGATAAGACCCATTTAACTCAATACTCTCTTTAAAGGCAAAACGTACAGACTCATATGAAAAAGCGTGTGCAGGGGCATGTTAGCACTAACCCCCCTCCCCCACCCTGTACTGAATAATGGAAAGCAAGGTGATATCTGGAACCTAATGTGGAGACAAAATGGCATCACTGCTCTTCTGGCTCAACAAAATCTCTCTACTTTACATTCCTGTTTATGATAGTGATCCTTTGCAGTATGAAGTTTTCGTCGCAGCATTTGAGAGAGGAGTGGAAAGAAAAACTAATGAAAAGAGTGATTGCTCGCATTTTCTAGAGCAATACACATGAGGGTATCCAAAAGACTTTCATTAGTCCGCAGTTGCCGACATTTGCCCCCAGCCCAGGGCTATCATGGAAGTTCAACTACCTTTTGCACAGAAAGGTTGATGAGAAGGCTGAACATTACAGGACATAAGACTAGTATTCTCTTGCTTACCATGAACCAAGTGAAGCCTGTGATCAGTCACCATATCTCAGGTTTGGAAATATCTAGTCTGGACAAAGATGATTTTATCCAACTATCTGGTGTGTTCACACATAAGACCATACCTGTTTCTCAGCTAAACATTCCCAGACAGGAATGGCTGTTACAGTGGCCTTACTTGAAGGATATCAAGATTCCTGAAATAGACTCTGGTACTGACCTACTCATAAGGACAACTGCTTCAAAGGTATTGGATCCTTGGTAGCTGGTCAAAAGCCAAGAGGATGGATCATACGCTGTGAGGACCCTACTGGGGTGGGTCATCTATGGTTCCCTGAGAAGAGAAAACGAAAGAAGGGATGAAAATTCCCACTCTTCTGCTGCAATCGGACATCCATTGTAAACCTAGAGGAGCTATTGGTCAAGCAATACGATCACGACTTCAATGAAAGAACCAGCACGGAAACAGAGGAAATGTCCAGAGAAGATGTAAAGTTCTTGGATATTATGAATCGCGCAGCAAAGACGACGGATGGACACTTTTGTCTAGACCTACCTTTCAAACAAGAAAGAGTCAGCATGCCAAATAGCTGTTGCATTGCAGAACAGCTCATCCAGAGCCTGAAATGCTGGTTTGGCAAGAATAAGAAATTTCATGATGAATATACATCTTTCCTCACAGAAATGATTGACAATGGTTATGCTGAAATGGTACCAGTGGACTAGCTGAATCAAAATGATGGAGTGCTCTGGTACATCTCTCACCATGGGTGTATCACTCAAGTAATGGAACCTTAAGCATGCTGTTTTACTGTGGTGCAGTCTTCAAAGGAACATCACTTAACTGCTAACTGCTGCAGGGTCCAGTCCTTACCAACACACTCATTGTAGTTTTCATCAGGTTCAATCAAGAACCAGTTGCTTTGATGGCTGATATCAAAGCAATGTTTCATCAAGTCAAGGTATAAGAAAAGCACATTGACTATCTGCAATTCCTGTGGGTGGGTAATGTGCAGCAAGATCTTTTTGAATACCAGATGAAGGTACATCTTTTTGGAGCAGTGTCATCACCAAGTTGTGCAAACTTTGCATTAAGGAAGACTGCTGAGGACTGCAAAGTTGACTTTCCAGCAGAGGTGACAAACACAGTAAAGAACAACTTGTATGTAGATGATTGTTTAAAATCCATGCCTTCGGAACAGGAAGCAGTTCAAATGGCAAGAGACCTGACTTCCCTCTGCCAAATGGGAGGTTTCGTGCTGTCAAAGTGGATCAGCAACAGCCGTGCTGTATTGGCATCCTTTCCACAAGAAAACAGAACCAAGGCGACCAGAGTGTTGGACTTGCACAAGGATAATCTGCCAATGGAAAGAGCACTGGGAATGCACTGGTGCGTTGAACCAGATGTGTTCAAGTTCAGAATTACTGTACAGGAACGACCATACACAAGACGGGGCATCTTGTCCGTGGTTGGCTCTATATAGGACCCTTTAGGATTCTAGCACCATTTGCTCTGCAGCCAAGCTGATTATGCAGAAGCTTTGAAAGGAAAGATTTGGATGGGATGAAAACATACCCCAAACCTTCTCTCGACAATGGACAGGATGGTTAGCTGATCTCAACAAGATGGTGGAATTTAAAATGGACCGGTGCATGAAGCCTGCAAGCTTTGGTAAAATCAGATATGCACAGCTGCACCACTTTTAAGATGCAAACGAAAGTGGCTACGGTACTGTTTCATATCTAAGACAGGAAGATGATAACAAAGAAGTGTATGTTGCATTCATAATGGGAAAAGCCAGAGTGGCACCATTGAAGCAAATGACAATTCCCAGAATGGAGCTTACAGATGCAGCCCAAGCTGTCAGAGTTAACACAATGTTGTGAAAGGAATTACAGCTTCAACTGGACAAATCCATCTTCTGGACTGATAGCTCAACAGTGCTTAAATACATCAACAACGAAACCAAACGCTTCCAAACATTTGTAGCAAGCAGGATCAATTTGGTAAGGGATGCTACTGATGTATCACAATGGAGATATGTTGGCACAAAGGAACCTCCTGCTGATGAAACATCCAGAGGACTAACAGCAGACCGCTTCTTAAGCTGTAAGGGATGGATCGATGGACCAAAGTTTTTCTGTGAGCCAGACAGAGGATGGTCAAAGCATCACTTGGAATCTGCAATCTCTGCTAATAATCCAGAAATCAAACAATACATCACAATGAACGTCATTGTCAAGGATCATTGAACCCCACAAACTCTCTGATCACCTATTTCTCATCATGGAGGAATCTGAAGACTGCTGTCGCTTGGTTTCTTAAAGTAACGAATACACTCTTGCTGTTGACTCGAAAGATAATGGAGATTCAGAGTGCTGTGAGTAGCTTTGAAAAAGATCTTGGCAAACTAAAGATAAGGATAAGAAGAAGGAAGAGAAGATTAAAGTAAAGGAAAGTAAAGTAAATTTATTTATATAGCACTTTTCAATCAATTTCAATCAAAGAAGCCAAAGTGCTTTACAGAGAAAATTATCCATAATAAATAATAAAAAGAGGTAGAAAAAAATGACACAACACACTATAAGAGATTCAACACGAACACCCCCCCCCCCCCCACAGCAGAATCTCCACTCTCCACTGTGAGGGAAGGCACTAAAATGTGCAGTCCTCCTCCTCCTCCTAGTCCACCCGAGGTGTCGGGGCCAGTTTGAGGCCATCGCAGCCAGTCACCGCAACGGCAGCCCGATGATTATAGGCCCACCCTTAAAGAATCACTGAAAAAGATGAAATGCCAACATATCGTACCGTGGACACTTGCGGGCGGTCATTAGATGCAGAGAGGGGCATATATATATGGGAATAGTGGACAGGGAGCGGCAGGCCAGGCAGAGGGGTGGAGAGCATACATTTTTCACCAGAATGGGAAGAACAGCTAGCAACAACTTGTATGTAGAATAAGGAAAGCCTGGTATGTTCATCTCTTTGTTTGTGCAACTACTTCAATGGCATCACTTACATAGTTACCAACTGGAAATGACTACTTGAAAATTTGTTCTATTTGGTCTGCTTAAGATCACTATTACTTACCAGTGTAGTAATGGCAACGGAAAGTTGGACACTGGAAGAGTCGGAAAGTTGCCATTACAATGCCATTTCGAAGAGTATCAGTGGCATCACTTACATAGTTACCAAATACTCGTCTGTCACGAGGAAATAACGCCTTCCCGATATACAGCAGGGACGCCTTCGGAGGAACCTGTTATGTCAGCACAAAGAAATTCACCATAAATTGTTTCAACCTATCCTACCACACTTTATAAATCGAACCCTACACATTCGATAACTTTCTTACAAGTATTTTCCCCTTTTCCAGTTTAATGGCATCCATCCTATAGTGGATTGGTTAGAACTATACACAGTGCTCCAAATGTGACCTCATAAACGTTTCATACAATTTGTTAATCCAAATGCTGTACTCAGTATCCTGTCCCATCAGTTTTTATCCGAATTATCCATCTGCCATTTCCTCAGCCCATTGGCACAATTATTCACCTTTACGAGACTTTTGGAGATACAGCGAGGGAACAGGCCCTTCGACCCACAGAGTCCGCGCCGACCATCGATCACCTCGTACACTAACAGTATCTTACACACGAGGGACAATTTACAATTTACAGAAGCCAATTAATCTACAGCCCTGCACGTCTTTGGATTGTGGGGGAAAACCAAAGCACTCGTAGAAAACCCACGCGGATACAGAGAAAACATGCACATTCTACAGACAACATCCTGATTCAGGATCGAACCCTCCATTGTGCCGCCTTCAATTGTAAGTTATTGGGGGCAAATCCTCCCCAAGATTATGGAATAAACTCGGGGAAAAGGACCTGGACATTTTAAAACAGACATGCTGGCTGCAAATGGAGAAAAAAAAAATCCACAAAGGAAGAACGAGTTTAAACCTGTCTGCGGGCCTGGGCATTACATGACTATGCGAATGGTGTCAACAGGAAAGGCCGGGACGGAGATAATGAGATTATCTTGGAAAGACAAAGGAAGGAACCGAGCCTCAGCAGACGGGGGTAAACAGCCCAGCAGCAAAGACAATCACATTCGTGGATGACCCATCCATCGGGACAATGGGAGCCCATCTCGGTGATGGGATAACGATCAGGCTGAGGCATCGTGACATCACCAAACCCATTATCATCGGAAGCCTATTGTTCATGCCAGATCGAGACTGGGAATCATCGAAAGACCCTTTTGTCCAGAGGACCACCTGGGAGGTTTCAAGGGAGAAACCCAGGTATAAAAGGGACAGTCAAGCAAGGTTTCGCTCTCTTTTCTGCTCTGTTGGACGACTCCTGACCCTGCATCGATCTAGCTGTAAGTACCCCAGATGACCTGGTGAAGTTCCCGAAAATAGGATAGAGGTTGAGAGAAGAAGGGGAAAGGGGGTGTATTTGTAAAATTGTGTAAAGTAAGTTTTACGACGTGCCCGATAATTTTCTTTCCATAGTCTTAGTTTAAAGCATAAGTTTAGTCAAGTATTATGTAGTGTTGGTGAGATTCGATTTCTCATTGTTTAATAAAGCCTGTACATTTTAGACTTGCTTTGAGTCCGTCTTGGTTTCTGTTTTCTCTCATCAACACGCTCTGGTCAAGTCAACCTTTTATCATATCCCACCATAATTCCGAGGTCTAGAACCCAGGGGAATCCCTTTTTCGGGCAGTTGGGCCCGAAGTGGAGTAAATTGAACCAAAACCCCTACACAATTGATTACGGTCCCGTTGTGATCATAGATACCCTTCCTCATTGACCATAGTACCACCACATTATTTTTCATTTGCAAACGTATTAATCACACCACACCCTACGTCATGAATATAGATGAGAGTAGATTCAGCACTGAGCCCTTTGACACACTACTCCTTAGAGAGCAGCATGAAAAATCACCCTGCAACCAACACCCTGTGTCTCCTCCCTTCAAACAAATTTTGCATCCAATTGCCTCTCTTAATCCTGGATCCCGCGTACAATACTTTAACAACTAACCCATCGTGTGATGGTCCAGAAACCTCTTCAATGTGAGAGTCTTTCCCTCCATCGCCCGCTCAGTCATTGCAGGCCTTCCATTTCCTTCCTCCTCATTTGCCTGCTACATGACTCTTAAACATCACAAAATTGTCTGCTTCCATCAACACCACCCGTGGCAGGACCTTTAGGGCACCCACCATTCTCTGTGTAACAAGAACTTGACCCATTATGTTTTCGGAAGCATCTCCCCCCCTCACCTTAATACAATGTCTTATGAATTTGTAACTAATTTGTGAATTAATTTGGAATTAGTAAATAAACTTTATCAACCTCATCTGCAGGATTCTCATGTTGTTATGATGTTATAAACCGTCATATCTCCACTCAGTCTCGGAGGATCCATAGAAAACATCCCATGTCGCTTTTCAGCCAATGTTCTCCAAATATTGCTGAATTTTATACAGGATGCCGCAGACGCTAAAGGCAAACGCGCTCTTTACCACACTGTCTACTTGTGTTGTCGCATTCGGGGAGTGATGGACTTGCGCTCCAAGAACCCTCTATCTCTTTCCCTCATTTGGCCGTTATCCTATCCAAGTACGTGTAAGAAGGAACTGCAGATGTTGGTTTAAACCGAAGATAGACACAAAAAGCTGGAGCAACTCAGCGGGAAGGCATCTCCGGAGAGTAAAAATGGTGACATTTCGGGTCGAGACCCTCCTTCAGAAGTCAGAGTTCTGAAGAAGGGTCTCGATCCGAAACGTCACCCATTCCTTCTCTCCAGAGATGCTGCCTGTCCCGCTCAGTTGATCCTATCCAAGTATTTGTCCCTGTTCGGCAACAACAGGTTATTTCCAACACAATGTGACATAAAAGTAAACAAGGTGACTATGAAATATCTGCGACGAATGTCATAAGTGTCTGTGATTGAACTGATTGATTCACAGGAGATTTGTCTGTGTATAAATAGACTGTCTTTAATTTATCCACTATTTCACCCGCTGCCTTCTACTGACAGAAAATGGGGCGGGCTCTCGTTCTGCTGGTGGCCGACGGGCAGGACTTCAGGTCAGACTGAAGCGCAGGGGACTTCGGCCCCCTCTCCCCACTATCCAACTGGCCAACGTACAGTCCCTTGAAAATAAAGTGGAGGACTTAAGGGCAAGACTGCTTTATCAAAGGGAGCTGAGGGAATGCTCTGTGTTCTGTTTCACAGAGACATGGCTCACCCCCAGCTCGCCAGATTCAGCGATCCAGCCTGAAGGGTTCTCCATCCATCGTATGGACCGTACACTGGCATCTGGGAAAGGGAGAAGAGGGGGCGTCTGCCTCATGGTCAACTCTGCGTGGTGCTCAGACGTGGCAGTCCTGTCCAACTCCTGCTCTCCACACCTCGAACATCTGGCAGTGAAGTGTCGTCCCTTCTACCTTCCGAGGGAATTCACCTCCATCATCCTGACCGCGGTCTACATCCCACCCCAGGCAGACGTCCGTCTGGCACTGGGGGAGCTGCACGCCGTGGTCAACAAACACCAGACGTCTTACCCCGAGGCGTTTACCACCATAGCCGGGGACTTCAATAAGGCAAACCTAAAGAAATCACTCCCTAACTTCCACCAACATGTCTCCTGCTGCACCAGAGGACCAAACACCCTCGACCACTGCTACACCACCATCAAGAATGCCTATCGCTCTATCCCTCGCCCTCACTTCGGTAAATCCGACCATACCGCGGTGCTGCTTCTTCCTGCCTACAGGCAGCAATTAAAGAATGCACCCCCAGAGGTGAGGACAGTACAGAGCTGGTCGGGGGGGGGGGGCAGAGGAACAACTCCAGGACTGTTTGGAGTCTGTAGACTGGGCAATGTTCAAGGACTCGGCTACGGACCTGAACGAATACGCCACAGTCGTTACAGACTTCATTAAGAAGTGTGTGGAGGACTGCATCCCCACCAAAACCTTCCGAGCGTTTCCCAATCAGAAACCTTGGATGAACTTTGAGATCCGCACTCTTCTGAAGTCCAGACACCGGGCATTCATGTCTGATGATACAGTGGCCTACAAGGAGTCCAGATACGACCTTGGTAAGGCCATCAAAAAGGCCAAAATGGACTTCTGCTCCAAACTGGAGGAAGAGACTGATGTTCGGCGGCTGTGGCAGGGCCTGAATGCAATCACCTCTTACAAGGCGAAATCAGGAGGCAGCTCGAATGTCGGCGAAACATCACTCCCTGATGAGCTCAATGCGTTTTACGCACGCTTTGATAGGGAGAACACCGATGTGCCTTGCCGAGCCCCCATTCGCTGTGATGGTATTTCAGTCTCAGTCACAGAGGCCGACGTCAGGAAATCCTTCAGAGGGGTGAACCCTCGAAAAGCGCCTGGACCTGATGGTATACCTGGTTCGCGTTCTAAAAACCTGTGCGGACCAACTGGCTGGAGTTTTTACGGACATTTTCAACCTCTCACTTCTGAGGTCTGAGGTCCCCACCTGCTTCAAAAGGGCATCAATTATACCAGTGCCCAAGAAGAGTAAGGTGACGTGCCTCAATGACTATCGACCTGTGGCACTAACGCCTGTGGTGATGAAGTGCTTTGAGAGGTTGATCATGACGCAGATCAACTCCTACCTCGACAAAAACCTGGACCCACTGCAGTTCGCTTACCGCCACAACAGATCAACGGTGGATGCGATCTCGCTGGCCCTCCATTCCGCTCTGGACCACTTGGACAACAAAAACTCATATGTCAGGCTGTTATTCATCGATTACAGCTCGGCATTTAACACAATCATCCCCTCCAAGCTGGTTACCAAACTCGCAGAACTGGGTCTCTGCGCATCCCTCTGCAATTGGATCCTCGACTTCCTCACACTCAGACCACAGTCTGTTCGTATTGGTGGAATGTGGTCAGACTCTATAACAATTAGCACGGGAGCACCTCAAGGCTGCGTGCTCAGTCCCCTGTTGTACTCACTCTATACTCATGACTGCGTAGTCAGACATAGTGCAAACTCCATCATCAAGTTCGCTGATGACACCACTGTTGTGGGACGTATCACTGATGGGGATGAGTCAGAGTATAGAAGAGAGATCGAGCAACTGTCCATATGGTGCCAGCACAACAACCTGGCCCTCAACACCAGCAAAACCAAGGAACTGATTGTGGACTTTGGAAGGAGTAGGATGGGGACCCACAGTCCCGTTTATATCAACGGGTCGATGGTTGAAAGGGTCAAGAGCTTCAAATTCCTGGGCGTGCACATCTCTGAAGATCTTTCCTGGTCCGAGAACAATGATGCCATTATTAAGAAAGCACATCAGCACCTCTACTTCCTGAGAAGATTACGGAGAGTCGGTTTGTCAAGGAGGACTCTCTCTAACTTCTACAGGTGCACAGTAGAGAGCATGCTGACCGGTTGCATCGTGGCTTGGTTTGGCAACTTGCGTGCCCTGGAGAGGAAAAGACTACAAAAAGTAGTAAACACTGCCCAGTCCATCATCGGCTCTGACCTCCCTTCCATCGAGGGGATCTACCACAGTCGCTGCCTCAAAAAGGCTGGCAGCATCATCAAGGACCCACACCATCCTGGCCACACACTCATCTCCCTACTACCTTCAGGTAGAAGGTACAGGAGCCTGAAGACTGCAACGACCAGGTTCAGGAACAGCTACTTCCCCACAGCCATCAGGCTATTAAACCTGGCTCGGACATAACACTGAACTTTATTAGCCAATACTGTTATTTGCACTTTATCAGTATATTGACCATTGTGTATATATTTATAGAATGCCTTGTAGTAAATGCCTACTATGTTCTGTTGTGCTCAAGCAAAGCAAGAATTTCATTGTCCTACCAGGGACACATGACAATAAACTCACTTGACTTGACTTGACTTGGTGAAAGAGATTTACTATCCGGTTCTTGCCATTATCGGTGTTCCTGGTGAGTGGATTCTACACAATGCGTGTTCACTGCGCCGAGGTTCACAGAGCGAAGGGAAAGGCTGGGGCGTGTTAACGGCGCGTCATTGCCCACACGATGGCCTTAGAAGCGCATAGTCTCTGACGGCGCGATGCCATCTAAAGCTCCAGTTTTTAAATACGTAACCAGGGCATCGAGATAACTTGTCCAGAAACAATGAACTACAGATACTGGTTTACAAAACCCCCCCACAAAGTGCTGGAGTAATTCAGCGGGTCAGGCAGCATGGGATAGTTGAGGATGGAGTTAAAGTGAAAGGGTTTCTTAAATGTGTGAGCGTAGAGACAGAGGGCTGTAAAATGAGGGTAGAAGCAATAGGTAGCAAGGTGAAAAGTAAAAGTGGCAGGCAGACAAATCCAGAACAAAAATCAAAAAGGGCCACTTTTCAACATAATTGTATAAGGGGTAAGAGTGTTGTACAAACAAGCCTGAAGGCTTTGTGTCTCAATGCAATCAGCATTTGTGATAAGGTGGATGAGTTGAATGTGCTGATAGCTATTAATGACTATAATATAGTTGGGATCACGGAGACATGGCTCCAGGGTAACCAAGGCTGGGAGCTGAACATCCAGGGATATTCAATATTCAGGAGGGATAGACAGAAAGGGAAAGGAGGTGGGGTGGCATTGCTGGTTAGAGAGCAGATTAACGCAATAGAAAGGAAGGACATTAGCTTGGAGGATGTGGAATCGATATGGGTAGAGCTGCGAAACACTAAGGGGCAGAAAACGCTAGTGGGAGTTGTGTACAGGCCACCTAAGTGTAGTAGTGGAGTTGGGGATGGCATCAAACAGGAAATTGGAAATGCGTGCAACAAAGGTAAAACAGTTATAATGGGTGACTTCAATCTACATGTAGATTGGGTGAATCAAATTGGCAAGGGTGCTGAGGAAGAGCATTTCTTGGAATGTATGCGGGATAGTTTTCTAAACAAACATGTAGAGGAACCAACAAGAGAGCAGGCTATTCTAGATTTGGTATTGAGTAATGAGGAAGGGTTAGTTAGCAGTCTTGTTGTGCGTGGCCCCTTAGGCAAGATTGACCACAATATGGTTGAGTTCTTCATTAGGATGGAGAGTGACATTGTTAATTCAGAAACAAGGGTCCTGAACTTAAAGAAAGGTAACTTTGAGGGTATGAGAAGTGAATTGGCCAAGATAGACTGGCAATTGATTCTTAATGGGTTGACGGTAGATATGCAATGGAAGGCATTTAAAGACTGCATGGATGAACTACAACAATTGTTCATCCCAGTTTGGCAAAAAAATAAATCATGGAAGGTAGTGCATCCATGGATAACAAGGGAAATCAGGGATAGTATCAAAACAAAGATGAAGCATACAAATTAGCAAGAAAAAGCAGCCTACCAGAGGACTGGGAGAAATTCAGAGTCCAGCAGAGGAGGACAAAGGGCTTAATTAGGAAAGGGAAAATAGTTTATCAAAGAAAACTGGCAGGGAACATAAAAACTGACTGCAAAAGCTTTTATAGATATGTGAAGAGAAAAAGATTAGTTAAAACAAATGTAGGTCCCTTGCAGTCAGAAACAGGTGAATTGATCATGGGGAACAAGGACATGGCAGACCAATTGAATAACTACTTTGGTTCTGTCTTCACTAAGGAAGACATAAATAATCTGCCGGAAATAGCAGGGGACCGGGGGTCAAATGAGATGGAGGAACTGAGTGAAATCTAGGTTAGCCGGGAAGTGGTGTTAAGTTAATTGAATGGATTAAAGGCCGATAAATCCCCAGGGCCAGATAGGCTGCATCTCAGAGTACTTAAGGAAGTTGCCCCAGAAATAGTGGATGCATTAGTGATAATGTTTCAAAACTCTTTAGATTCTGGAGTAGTTCCTGAGGATTGAGGGTAGCTAATGTAACCCCACTTTTTAAAAAGGGAGGGAGAGAGAAAACGGGGAATTACAGACCAGTTAGTCTAACGTCGGTAGTGGGGAAACTGCTAGAATCAGTTATTAAAGATGGGATAGCAGCACATTTGGAAAGTGGTGAAATCATTTGACAAAGTCAGCATGGATTTAGAAAGGTAAATCATGTCTGACGAATCTTATAGAATTTTTCGAGGATGTAACTAGTAGAGTAGATAAGGGAGAACCAGTGGACGTGTTATATCTCGACTTTCAGAAGGCTTTTGACAAGGTCCCACATAAGAGATTAGTATACAAACTTAAAGCACACGGTATTGGGGGTTCAGTATTGATGTGGATAGAGGACTGGCTGGCAGACAGGAAGCAAAGAGTAGGAGTAAACGGGTCCTTTTCACAATGGCAGGCAGTGACTAGTGGGGTACCGCAAGGCTCAGTGCTGGGACCCCAGCTATTTATGATATATATTAATGATTTGGACGAGGGAATTGAACGCAACATCTCCAAGTTTGCGGATGACACGAAGCTGGGGGGCAGTGTTAGCTGTGAGGAGGATGCTAGGATGCTGCAAGGTGACTTGGATAGGCTGGGTGAGTGGGCAAATGCATGGCAGATGCAGTATAATGTGGATAAATGTGAGGTTATCCACTTTGGTGGCAAAAACAGGAAAGTAGACTATTTTCAGAATGGTGGCCGATTAGGAAAAGGGGAGATGCAACGAGACTTGGGTGTCATGGTACACCAGTCATTAAAAGTAGGCATGCAGAGGCAGCCGGCGGTGAAGAAGGCGAATGGTATGTTAGCATCCATAGCAAAAGGATTTGAGTATAGGAGCAGGGAGGTTCTACTGCAGTTGTACAGGGTCTTGGTGAGACCACACCTGGAGTATTGCGTACAGTTTTGGTCTCCTAATCTGAGGAAAGACATTCTTGCCATAGAGGGAGTACAGAGAAGGTTCACCAGACTGATTCCTGCGATGTCATGACTTTCATATGAAGAAAGACTGGATGGACTCGGTTTGTACTCGCTAGAATTTAGAAGATTGAGGAGGGATCTTATAGAAACGTACAAAATTCTTAAGGGATTGGACAGGCTAGATGCAGGAAGTTTGTTCCCGATGTTGGGGAAGTCCAGAACAAGGGGTCACATTTTAAGGATAAGGGGGAAACCTTTTGGGACCGAGATGAGGAAAAAAAATTCACACAGAGAGTGGTGAATCTCTGGAATTCTCTGCCACAGAAGGTAGTTGAGGCCAGTTCATTGGCTATATTTAAGAGGGAGTTAGATGTGGCCCATGTGGCTAAAGGGATCAGGGGGTATGGTGAGAAAGCAGGTACAGGATACTGAGTTGGATGATCAGCCATGATCATATCGAATGGCGGTGCAGGCACGAAGGGCCGAATGGCCTACTCCTGCACCTATTTTCTATGTTTCTATGTTTCTATCTCCGGGGAACATGTTGATGTTTCGGGTCGGGTCCCATCAGATTATTTGTTAAATTTCCATTGCAGATCTGGGTGAATGAAGTTGAGGTTCATTGAAGGTCTGAGTAACCCCTCCACCCTCACGTGTATCCACCTATTACTTGCCAGCCTTAGTCCTGTCCCTCCTGTCTTCCACCAACCTGCATCATTATCTGTGTGAAGAAGGACCCCGACCTGAAACATCACCTATCCATGTTCTCCAGACCAGTTGAGTTACTCCCGAACTTTGTGTCGTTTAAGATAACCCTACACAGAAACAAGATTATTTCATTTATTTCTCTCTCTCTGTTATAGCATACCTGGTGACAATCGTAATTCTCTCCCGAGGAAAGTGCAGCCTCGCCAAGTGCAGCTCTGACTACATGGTGGGCATGGCTGCGGCTGATCTTCTCGTCATGGTCTTCAATGTAGTGGTGTGTTCTATTTTCACCTACCACTACCCACATTCCTTCCTGACAATCACCCCCCTGTGTAAGTTCATCATATACATGACCAGGGTCACCCTGGACCTGTCAGTTTGGTTCACCCTCTCCTTCACGTTCGACAGATGTGTAGCAATCTGCTCTCGGAAGTTACATACCATGTATTGCACCGGGAGAACGGCGACTGTGGTACTAACGATGCTCGCCCTTCTGATCGTATCCAAAAACATCCCTTTTTTTCTTTGCATATGACCCCATGCACGTCGTTGACGGGGTGCAGTGGGGCTGCAGGGTAAATATGCCTTTCTTCACCTCGCCCGCGGGCGCGGGTTTTCTCAAGTTTCACGCGGTCTTTGTGAGCGTTCTTCCTTTCGCGTTGATTTTCGTGTTTAACTCTGCGACAGCCACGCGTATTTTAGCCGCCAGTCGAGCTCGCTGCGGGGTAACAGAAATGAGAAACAATCCGACCCGGAGGTGGCGAACAGAAGAAAGTCCGTTATTTTGGTATTCGCCATCTGCGGCAGTCTCGTGCTATTGTGGATTACAGCGGGCGTGACCTTTGCAGTCACCGGGCTGACGACAGATGGCGCAATGGGCTAAGTGTTCGGCTGGCAACCGGAAGGTAGCCGGTTCGAATCCCGCTTGGAGTGCATACTGTCATTGTGTCCTTGGGCAAGACACTTCACCCACCTTTGCCTGCGTGTGAATGTGTGTGAATGTGTGTGAGTGATTGGTGGCGGTCGGAGGGGCGCAAATTAGCAGCCACGCTTCCGTCAGTCTGCCCCAGGGCAGCTGTGGCTACAGAAGTAGCTTGCCAACACCGAGTGTGACTGAGGAGTGAATGAATAATGCGATGTAAAGCGCCTTGAGTATTAGAAAGGCGCTATATAAATCCCATCCATTATCATTATTATTAAAAGTTAATCGTTTCCGCGGTGACCGTAACGACCCAGTCTACGTTGCCACAGAAGTTTAGATATGTTAAAGTACATGAGCTCCTGTTCAAACACTTGCATTTACGCTCTGACCCTGAGCAAATTCAGAGAACAATTGAAGGTTGCGGTAAAATCGCACTGGAGGTTATTCCACGGCTCGGGTAGAACAGGAGTTTTGTGCAAATGTATGAACATGTATTTATGCAAGCACATTTTTAGCCATTTTTTGTCCAAACTATTTTAAAAATCATTCTCATGATGTGAACGCCGTTGAGTTTTTTTTCTGCTGTTTGTGAACACCTACCTAATATACAGTAGTTATTTAATGTGCCTGTGAATTTGCCGGATGACGCTTTTTTCAATGGACAAATACAATTATTGGCAGGAGCCTAAGGTGCACTGATGTACGAGGGATCTTGGGATACAAGTCTACAGCTCCTTCAGCATGTAACGAACGGGGCCATATTTGAATGGTTCTTGTCACCGCATCATGCAGGCACGGAAATCGCTATCAAAATATGGGGGGGCCGGAGACAGTGGGGGGGGGACACAATCTCTTGGCAGCCGCGCGCATGCGCACACTCACACACACATGCGAGGCTTCGGAGGATTCAGCCCTGTGAAGGGTAATTACAGCTCAATCCAGCGCTAAATGCAGCTCAACTCTGCCTGTCTCGCCGGGTTAACCTACAGCCCTGCCTGGACTGACGGGATGACAGCCTGGAGTCGTGGGGCTAGCGCTGCTTCTTCGCGCTGGCTGTAAACCTCGGCCATATTTCCCATAAATCCAGGCAGGGCTGTAGGTTAACCTGGCGGGACAGGCAGAGTTGAGCTGGGTTTAGCGCTGCTTCTCTGCGCTGGCTGTGGGCACAGCTCCCGTCTGACCCCCGACCTCTCTGACTACCGCCGGGCATGGGGTGGGGGAGGGGGGGGCACTCGGGTGGGGACGATGATGGTCCAGTGGCGGTTCGGCAGCGATTGCAGAGTCGGAGACCCGGGATCGATCCTGGCTGCAAATGAGACCGTAGGTGTATGTCCAGGGCTGCCAAGAGTGTTTTGGCACGTCTCCCTCCTCCAATCACCGCGCTCTATCCTTAGCCCCATCCACGCCCCCCCCCCACTATTTCCGCCTCTCACCGACACCTCCCTCCTCCAATGATCGCGCTGAATCATCATGTCCTGCCCCCATTGCCGGCTGACCGACGTCTCTCTCGTCCAATCGGCGCGCTCGATCATCAGTCGGAGATTTCACCGAGATTTAGAATCCGGATTACAAAAATGGGGGGGTCGTCCCCACCTCTCAAAACAGGGGGGCGTGTCCCCGCTGCCCCCCCCCCCCGGGATTTCCGCCCCTGGAAGTGCGGGGGTTCACAGGATGCTGCCCTGATTAGAGTAATAGCTGTAAGGAGAGAGACACAAACAACTGGAGTAACTCAGCGGGTCAGACAGAATCTCTGGGGAACAGGAATAGGTTACGTTTCGAGTCGAGGACCTTCTTTAAACTGGGATAGGATAAATAATCAGATACCCTTGTGACGATATACGAAATATTCGAGAGCATAAGGTGAGTAGCAGAAAGATTAAAATAGATTTTGTAGGCAAATTTGCTTTTACAGAATGTAGCATGCCTAGCATGCGCTGCCAGGAGAGCGGGTGGAAGCAGATACAAGGGTGGCGATTAAGAGGCTTTTAGACGGGCAAACGAACTGGCAGGAAATGAGGGATCAGGTCCATGTGCAGGTAAATGCAATTAGTTTAAAGTGGCATCACGGTCGGCACAGCCACCGTGGGCGAAGGGCCAGTCCGTGTGCTGTGCTATCCCATACTCCAAATATAACATTTTCCCGTTAACCATCAATGTTCTATTCTTCGGAATCAAGATAGTGGATTCGAAATAGTGGACAGCTGTGGAAATAGCAGAACCTTCCATGATACCATGAGGTAGCTTTAAAAGTCGTTGGTTCAATTGTATTTTATTGTCACACATACAGTGAAAATCATTATTTGAATTCAGTAAAATTATACTGTACATAAGTACAATCATAAATAAACACCAAAGTGCAAGGATTGCAATGCAATATTAGTAAACAGCGCCGGATAAAGAGTCCATGCGTTTGCGGTACCACCTTGTGTCGTTCAAGTTTCAAGTTCTTAAATGTACAGACCCTTATCTTGGCCTTAAATGTCTGTTGTCCTCGGGGCGGCCCTAGATCGGGGTTGTAGGGGTGGTGCTGTCGATATCATCCACTGCCTGTCGGTCTGCTGCAGCCGCGTTCAATCTGCACTCTCATCCGACCTGTATCGTTGGCAGCATATGATCCCCAGCTGCTGCAGGGCCCTTCAACCGCTGTAGTCTCCACACGTGGGCGGCGCGGAGCCAGCCCACATCCTGCTCGCCTGCACTGAATCCTTGTGAAGTAAACAGAGACCGAAGATCGGATGTACAGGAAGGAACTGCAGAAGCTGGTTTAAACCGAAGATAGACACAACAAGCTGGAATAACTCAGCGGTTCCGGCAGCATTTCTGTAGAAAAGGAATAGGCGACGTTTCAGGATGAGATCCTTCTTCAGACTGCTGTAGAAGGGTCTCTATCCGAAACGTCTCCTATTTGTTTTCTCCAGAGATGCTGCCTGACCCGCTGAGTTGCTCCAGCTTTTTGTGTGTATTTAATCGAGTGATGGTCCCCAGTGTAAGGGTGGGCAGAAAGCTTCACCCAGCACAGCCTCACTGGTGCTACAGTGGAGACACAGATCAGCAGCGCTAAGACACAATAGAGAATAGACAATAAGTGCAGGAGTATGCCATTGGGCCCATCGGGCCAGCAACGCCATTTAATGTGATCATGGCTGATCTACCCCCATCAGTACCCCATTCCTGCCTTCTCCCTATATCCCCTGACTCCGCTTTCTTTAAGAGCCCTCTCAAGCTCTCTCGAAAGTATCCAGAGAACCGGCCTCCACCGCCTCTGAGGTAGAGAATTCCACAGACTCGCAACTCTGTGAAAAAAAAGTTTTTCCTCGTCTCCGCCCTAAATGGCTTACCCCTTATTCTTAAACTCTGGCCCCTGGTTCTGGACTCGCTCAACATCGGGAACATGTTTCCTGCCTCTAGCATGTCCAAACCTTTAATAATCTTATATGTTTCAATGGGATACCCTCTCATCCTTCTAAAGCCCAGAGTACACAAGCCCAGCCGCTCCATTCTCTCAGCATATGTTAGTCCCGCCATCAGAAGAATTAACCTTGTAAACCTACGCTGCACTCCCTCAATAGCAAGAATGTCCTTCCTCAAATTAAGGGACCAAAACTGCACACAATACACCAGGTGTTGTCTCACTCGTGCCCTATACAACTGCAGAATGACCTCTTTGCTCCAATACCCAACACTTCTTCTTATAAAGGCCAACATGCTATTCGTTTTCTTCATTGCCTGCTGTACCTGCATGCTTACTTTCATTGACTGATGAACAAGGACCCCCCAGATCCCGTTGTACTTCCCCTTTTCCCAACTTGACACCATTTAGAAGGTAATCTGCCTCCCTGCTTTTGCTACCAAAGCGGATAACCTCACATTTATCCACATTAAACTGCATCTGCCATGCATCTGCCCACTCACCCAACCTGTCCAAGTCACTCTGCATTCCCATAGCATCCTCCTCACATTTCACACTGCCACCCAGCTTTGTGTCATCTGCAAATTTGCGAATGTTACTTTGAATCCTTTCATCTACATCATTTATGTATATTGTAAATAGCTGTGGTCCCAGCACGGAGCCTTGCGGCACCCCAGAAGTCACTGCCTGCCATTCTGAAAGGGACCCGTTAATCCTTAAGGGCCTGTCCCATGGGCATGCGACTGCATGCGGCTAGTGCGACCTAACGTGGTCGCGCTAGCCGTGCGGCCTCGCGGGGCAGGTCCCACTTCGATCGCCGGAGCTGCATGGAGTTGTGCGGAGTTGGTCCCGACATCGCGAGGGGCTCCGAAAAACTGACTGTTCAAAAATTGCACGCGGCAACGGCCTACTGGCCCGCTGCCTCATGGAGGCCGCACACACCGCCTCGACGCCGCACGCACCGCCTCGACGCTGTACACAGCGACTTGATGCCAAACGCAGCGTCTTGATGCCGTACGCAGCACCTTGATGGCGTACGCCTAGAGCGTGGCGTTGCGTGATGACGTCACCGCCCGGCGTGCCGTTGAGTGATGACGTAATCGCCCGACGCCGTGCGACGTCCAAATTCAGTCGGCCCGCCTCCTGCCCAGCTAATTGGTGAGTTTGATGTCGGGACCAGCTCCGCACAACTGCAGACGGCTCCGCGGTTGGAAGTGGGACCGGCCCGGCGAGGCCGTACGGTCCCACGTTTGGTTGCGCTAGACGCATGCAGTCCCATGCTGTTGGGACTTTACTCTTTTTTTCCTGTCAGCCAACTAATTTTCTATCCATGTCAGCACTCTACCCCCAATGCCATGTGCCGTAATTTTGCCCACTAATGTCCTATGTGGGACCTTATCAAATGCTTTCTGAATATCCAGGTACACTACATCCACTGGCTCTCCCTTGTCCATTTTCCTAGTTACATCCTCCAAAAATTCCAGAAGATTAGTCAAGATTAGTTACGATTTCCCCTTCGTAAATTCATGCTGACTCGGACCGATCCTGTTACTGCTATCCAACTGTGCCACTATTTCATCTTTTATAATTGACGCCAACATCTTCCCCACCACCGATGTCAGGCGAACTGGTCTATAATTCCCTGTTTTCTCCCTCCCGCCTTTCTCAAAAACTGGGATAACATTAGCTACCCTCCAATCCTGAATCTATAGAACATTGGAAAACTATCACCACGCATCCACGATTTCTAGAGCCACTTCCTCAAGTAGCCTGGGGTGCAGACCGTCAGGCCCTGGGGATTTATCGGCCTTCAGTCCCATCAGTCTACCCAACACCATTTCCTGCCTAATGTGGATTTCCTTCAGTTCCTCCGTGACTCCAGATCCTCTGGGCACGAGTATATCAGGAAGATTGTTTGTGTCCTCCTTAGTGAAGACGGACCCAAAGTACCTGTTCAACTCATCTGCCATTTCCTTGTTCCCCATAATAAATTCACCTTTTTCAGTCTTCAAAGGTCCAACTTTGGTCTTAACTAATGTTTTCCTCTTCACATACCTAAAGAAGCTTTTACTATCCTCCTTTATATTATTCGCTAGCTTATTTTCGTCACTCATTTTTTCTCCCCGTATTGCCTTTTTAGTTCTCTTCTGTGCTTTAAACATTACCCAATCCTCTTGCTTTCTGTTCATCTTTGCTACGTTGTACTGTCCCCGACGTCCCTTGTCAGCCACGGTCGCCCCTTACTCCACACGGAACCACACATGCTGTACGGTATGGAAGGTAACAGAGACATTGACCAATAATGACATTTTTAAAATATAGAATCCACAAGTAACCATTGAGAATATTAAAATGCTGTGTGTGCTGTGAATCTTTGAATGTTCTCTCTGAATGCTTCCATTTGCAGACTGTTAAGGCCTTCAATAAACTGACTTGTTAGATAAACTCACTACTGATCTACGAGATATTTTATTTTGTGTCTATACTTAACTGAGCTGGGTCCGAAGTAAAGCATATTCAGGCTCCAGATAAAAACATAAAATTCCCTCCTTCTATATGCCAGTTCGATATTCCGATTGCGCATGCAGAGTCGCTCGGGCTAAACACTCGTGGCAGCCGTGCCGCTGCATGGGTGTAGACTTGCGTCTCGTCCCTATCCCGCCGCCGCAGGGCCGTCCCCGTCCCCTCCCGAGTGTCCCGTCCGGGGCGGCCCCGGGTCGGCGGGAGCCGAACAGGAGCGGCGGAGGAGGGGAGGGGGGAGGGCGCCGGCTCCAGCTCGGCTCTGCCTGACCCGGCGGGGCGCTGGCCCGTCCCGGCGGCGGCCCAGGCCCGCATGCGGCGCGGAAAAGAAGCACCAACTCCAGCTCAACCCTCCCGTCCCGTGGGCGGGACATGCAGAGTCAAGCTGGGATCGGCGCCTCTCCTCATCGCTGGCTGCGGGCCTGGGTCGACACTCCAGCCCGCGGACCTCCTGATAGAAGACCCTTCTTCAGACATCCTACACATTCGACTTGTGCGCCGCGGTTGGGATGGATGGGAGCGGGGATTTCCACGGGCGCAAGGAACAAATGACCTAAAGTTTGCGTTGAGTGAACTGACCGTTTTGTGAGATTGGATCTCAGCTTTGATCCCAGCTTCAGCTCAACCAACGTCGGTCACATTATCCGGACAGGCGTCGAGGGATCAGGAGCTGATGTGAGGCATCAGCGATCCTCTGGAATCCTAGTCGGCCGCAGCCGAGCAGCGGGGTCGAAGAGGCAGCGCCCGACCCGAGAGTAGAGGTTTAAGAAGGAACTGCAGATGCTGGAAAATCCAAGGTGGACAAAAATGCTGGAGAAACTCAGCGGGTGAGGCAGCATCTATGGAGCGAAATAAATAAGCAACGTTTCGGGCCGAAACCCTTCTTCAGAGGTGTGAGTTCTTCCAACGGCGAGCGGAGAGGCACCAGCTACAGCGAGCCGCTCACCTATCGGGCGCTAACTCTTCGATCCCGGAATCCAACCACTCTCAAACACCGCCGGTGTACGACGAGGACGGTAAGAACACTCCGTTCACTCAATGCAAACTTTAGGTAATTTGTTCCTTGCGCCCGCGGAAATCTCCAGCGCGGTCGAAACGAGGAGGTTTAGAAGTTGCATTCTCTCGAATAGAGGACATGTTCTCGACTCTCCTAGAAGCGACGAACGGTGGCTTTACCAGTGTTTAAGAAGGAACTGCAGATGCTGGAAAATCGAAGGTAGATAAAATTGCTGGAGAAACTCAGCGGGTGAGCAGCATCTATGGAGCGATGGAAATCAAAGATCCTCCAGCAAGCTATAGGATCTTGCTCTAGAATCTTTGATGGAAATAGGCGAGGTTTCGGGTCGAGACCATTCTTCAGGTTGATGTGCGGGTGGGGGGCGGGGGGCGGGAAGAAGAAAGAAAGAGGCGGAGAAAGTGGGCTGTGGGTGAGCTGGGAAGGGGAGGGGAAAGAAGGAGAAAGCAGGGACTACCTAAAATTGGAGAAGTCAATGTTCATACCGCTGGGGTGTAAGTCCTGGGCCTCGTCCATGGCCAGAATGAGGCCCACCGTAAATTGGAGGAGCATATTTCGCTTGGGTAGTTTATACCCCAGCGGTATGAAGATTGACCTCCAAATTTAGGTAGTCCCTCCTTTCTCCTTCTTACCCCTCCCCTTCCCAGCTCTCCCACAGCCCACTGTCTCCGCCTCTTCCTATCTTCTTCACGCCCCCCCCCCCCCACCCACCCTCACATCAGTTCACCGGCTTCAGTCCAAGGCCCGACTTGCTCGTTCTTTCAGCGTCTTTTGTACATGGGGGGGGGGAGGGGGGTGACATTACTCACAGCACGAGAAAGACTGCACGCAGATCCATTTTGACGTAATTAGCGTAAGATAGTCTTTTTTAAATTCAATGTTTTGTCAGATTTTTGAATATTTTCAGTAGTAACTCGAGAAATAAAGCATGACATTTTCAGATTAGGCGATTTTGGACTCCACGGGAAAAATCTCTACCGGAATATGTAAACATTTTACCATTACCGCATCGTTTTTTCGCGAAGATGTGATTATACACAAACAAATAAACACACACACACATCCAAGATCGGACTTTTAAATATATAAATATGATATGATAGACTCGACCGTGGGCCCTGTCACATGGGAGGCCTGGTCCCTCAATGCAATATTCCACCACTCACCCATAGCCCCCACAGGAGGCCTAGTCCGCAACACAACCCGCTTCCCTATGCAGTATTCCTCCACACCCGTTCACCCAACGGGCCCCGTTCCCCCAACGCAATATATCAGGCGCGGCTCATAATCCTTGCTGCCAGGAATATTTAAAAAAATGCACCCTAAACTTAAAAAAAAATCCCTGTGGCCAAGAATATACTTGCTGCAAGGAATGGAATCCTCCACAAAAAAGGGATTGCCACATTGTAGCTTGCAATTGCATTTGCTAGTGCTGACAGGACGGAGTGTCCCTGGATTACACAGGGTTACAGCCCATTGTGATGTCATAGCTGCAGAGGGAAGAATTTTTTCTCAAATTTTGATTTTTTTAATTTAAAAATGTGAAATAACTTGTGAAATATAACATCGATCTGAACGAAACTTGACACAAACCACCACAATTGTGAGTGAGGTGGTGCAAAGATTTTAGCGCTATGGTGTTCAGAAAACAAGCAAGCAAACAAGCAATCAATCAATCAATCTCTGGAGAGGGAATGGTGGTACATTTCGCATGGAGACACTTCTTCACAAGTCAGGGTTTTCAACAAGGGTCCCGACCCTCACCCATTCCTTCTCTCCAGAGATGCTGCCTGTCCCGCTCAGTTGATCGTATCCAGGTATTTGTCCCTGTTCGGCATGAACAGGTTATTTCCAACACAATGTGTCATAAATATAAACAAGGTGATTATGAAATATCTGCGACGAATGTTGTTGAACTGCTAGATTCACAGAAGATTTGTCTGTGTATAAATAGACTGTCTTTAATTGATCCGCCATTTCACCCGCTGACTTCGACTGACAGAAAATGGGGTGGGCTCCCGTTCTGCTGGTGAAAGAGATTTACTATCCGGTTCTTGCGATTATCGGTGTTCCTGGTGAGTGGCTGTGCGCGGAATCTACACAATGCGTGGTCACTGCGCCGAGGTTCACTGAGCGAAGGGAAAGGCTGGGGTGCGTTACGTCATTGCCCACACGATGGCCTTAGATGCGCATAGTCCCTGACAGCGCAGTGTCATCTAAAGCTCCAGTTTTACAATATGTGACCAGAGTAACGAGATAAACTGTCCAGAAACAATGAACTGCAGATACAAGTTTACAAAGTGCTAGAGTAACTCAGCGGGTGAGGCAGCATCTCCGGAGAACGTGGATAGGTGATGTTTCGGGTCGGGACCCTTCAGACTATTTGTTAAATTTCAGGTCCTTTGCAGGTCTGGGTGAATGAAGTTGAGGTCCATTGAAGGTCTGAGTAAACCCTCCACCCTCACGTGTACCCACCTATTACTTGCCAGCCCTGTCCCTCCTGTCTTCCACCTTTCCCTGGCAACCACCCCCCCCCCCCCCATTAACTGTTTGAAGAAAGACCCCGACCCGAAACGTCACCTATCCATGTTCTCCAGAGATCCTCTCTGACCCGTTGAGTTACTCCCGCACTTTGTGTCGTTTAAGATAACCCGACTACACAGAAACAAGATTATTTCATTCCTTTCTCTCTCTCTGTTACAGCAAACCTGATGACAATCGCAATTCTCTCCCGAGGAAACTGTGGCCTCGCCAAGTGCAGCTCTGTGTACATGGTGGGCATGGCTTCGGCTGATCTTCTCATCATGGTCTTCAATGTGGTGGTGTTTTATATTTTCACCTACCACTACCCACATTCCTTCCTGACAATCACTCCCCTGTGTAAGTTCATCATATACATGACCACGGTCACTCTGGACCTGTCAGTTTGGTTCACCCTCTCCTTCACATTCGACAGATGTGTAGCAATCTGCTCTCGGAAGTTACAAGCCATGTATTGCACCGGGAGAACGGCGACTGTGATACTAACGACGTTCGCCCTTCTGATCGTATCCAAAAACATCCCTTTTTTCTTTGCATACGAGCCCCTGCACATCGTTGACGGGGTGCAGTGGGGCTGCAGGGTAAATATGCCTTTCTTTACCTCGCCCGCGGGCGCTGGTTTTCTCAAGTTCCACGCAGTCTGTGTGGGCGCTCTTCCTTTCGCGTTGATTTTCGTGTTTAACTCAGTGACAGTCAGGCGTATTTTAGCCGCCAGTCGAGCTCGCCGCGCGCTGCGGGGTAACAAAAACGACAAACAATCCGACCCGGAGGTGGCGAGCAGAAGAAAGTCCGTTATTTTGGTATTCGCCATCTCCGGCAGTTTCGTGCTGTTGTGGGTTACAGCGGGCGTGACCTTTGCAGTCACCGGGCTGACAAACGCTAATCATTTCCGCGGTGACCTTAACGACCCAGCCTACGTTGCCACGGAAGTTGGAGCTATGTTAAAGTACATGAGCTCCTGTTCAAACACTTGCATTTACGCACTGACCCAGAGCAAATTCAGAGAACAATTGAAGGTTGCGGTAAAATCGCACTGGAGGTTATTCCACAGCTCGGGTAGAAACTGAGTTTTGTGCGAATGTATGAAAATGTATTTATGCAAGCACATTTTTAGCCATTTTTTGTCTAAACTATTAAAAAAATTATTCTGATAATGTGAACGCCGTTGAGGGTTTTTTTCCTGCTGTTTTTGAACACCAACCCAATGTTGCAGTAATTATTTAATGTTCCTGTGAATTTACAGGATGACGCTTTATTCAATGGACAAATACAGTTATTGTCAGGAACCTGAGGTGCACTGATGTACGAGGGATCTTCGGGTACAAGTCTACAGCTCCTTCAACATGCCATCACAAGTAGAGGGGTAACGAACGGGGCCATGTTTGAATGGTTCTTGTCACCGCATCAAGTGAAGGGATTCACAGGATGCTGCCCTGATTAGAGTATTAGCTGTAAGGAGAGAGACACAAACAACTGGCGTAACTCAGCGGGTCAGACAGCATCTCTGGAGAAAAGGAATAGGTTACGTTTCGAGTCGAGACCCTTCTTCAAACTGGGATAGGATAGATAGTCAGATACCTTTGTGTCGATATACGAAATACTCGAGAGCATAAGGTGGAAGCAGATACAAGGGTGGCGATTAAGAGGCCTTTTAGACGGGCAAACGAACTGGCAGTCCCTGTGCTGTGCTATCCCATACTCCAAATATAATTAATTCCCGTTAACAAATAATGTTCTATGCTTCGGAATCAAGATAGTGGATTCGAAATAGTGTACAGCTGTGGAAATAGCAGAACCTTCCCCGACACCATGATGCAGCTTTAAAAGTCGTTGGTTCAATTTTATTTTATTGTCTCATGTACATAGGTACAGTGAAAATCTTTATATGCATTCAATTCAGTAAAATGATACTGTGATGACACAATCATAAATAAACACAAAAGTGAAAGGATTGCAGTGCAATATTAGTAAACAGCGCCGGGTAAAGAGTTCACACGTTTGCGGTACCACCTTGTGTCCATAAAGATTCAAGTTCTTAAATGTATAAACTCTTATCTTGGCCTTAAAGGCCTGGTGTCCTCGGGGCGGCCCTGGATCGGGGTTGTAGGGGTGGTGCTGTCGATATCATCCACTGCCGTTCGGTCTGCTGCAGCCGCGTTCAATCTGCACTCTCATCCGATCTGTAGCTTTGGGAGCATGTGATCCCCAGCTGCTGCAGGGCCTCCAGCAGCCCGCTGCTCCCACACCCCGACCCGGTCCTTTCAACCGCTGTAGTCTCCACACGCGGGCGGCGCGGAGCCAGCCCACAGCCTGTTCGCCGGCACTGAACCCTTGTGAAGAAAACAGAGACCGAAGATCGGATGTACAGGAAGGAATTGCAGAAGCTGGTTTAAACCGAAGATTGACACAACAAGCTGGAATAACTCAGCGGTTCAGGCAGTATCTCTGCTGTAGAAGGGTCTCTATCCGAAACGTCACCTATTCGTTATCTCGAGAGAGATGCTTCCTGACCCCCTGAGTTGCTCCAGCTTTTTGTGTGTATTTAATCGGGTGATGATCCCCGGCGTGAGGGTGGGAAGAAAGCTGCACCCAGCACAGCCTCCAGCTACAGTGGAGACACAGATCACCAGCGCTAAGACACAATAGAAAATAGACAATAGACAATAGGTGCAGGAGTAGGCCATTCGGTCCTTCGAGCCAGCACCGCCATGTAATGCGATGTTGGCTGATCTTCCCCAATCAGTACCCCATTCCCGCCTTCTCTCTATATCCCCTGACTCCGCTATCTTTAAGAGCAATATCTAGCTCTGTCTTGTAAGTATCCAGAGAATCGGCCTCCACTGCCCTCTGAGGCAGAGGATTCCAGACTCGCATCTCTGTGAGAAAAAGTGTTTCCACGTCTCCGTTCTAAATGGCTTACCCCTTATTCTTAAACTGCGCCCCCCTGGTTCTGGACTCCCCCAACATCGGGAACATGTTTCCTGCCTCTAGCGTGTCCAAGGCTTTAATAATCGTATATGTTTCAATAAGAATCCCTCTCATCCTTCTAAACCGCAGAGTATATAAGCCCAGCCGCTCCATTCTCTCAGCATATGACAGTCACGCCATCCCGGGAATTAACCCTGTAAACCTACGCTGCACTCCCTCGATAGCAAGAATGTCCTTCCTCAAATTAGGGCCCAAAACTGCACACAATACTCCAGGTGTGGTCTCACTAGGGCCCTAAACAACTGCAGAAGGACCTCTTTGCTTCTATACTCAACTCCTCTTGTCACAAAGGCCAACATGCCTGGGGTGCAGACCATCAGGCCCTGGGGATTGATTAGCCTTCAGTCCCATCAGTCTACCCAACACCATTTCCTGCCTAATGTGGGGTTTCCTTCAGTTCCTCTGTCACCCCAGATCCTCTGGCCACGAGTAAATCAGGAAGATTGTTTGTGTCCTCCCCAGTGAAGACGGATCCAAAGTACCTGTTCAACTCATCTGCCATTTCCTTGTTCCCCATAATAAATTCACCTTTTTCAGTCTTCAAGGGTCCAACTTTGGTCTTAACTAATTTTTTCCACTTCACATACCTAAAGCAGTTTTTACTATCCTCCTTTATATTCTTGGCTAGCTTACTTTCGTACCTTGTCTTTTCTCCCCGTGTTGCCTTTTTAGTTCGCTTCTGTTGCGCTTTAAACATTACCCAATCCTCTTGCTTCCCGCTCATCTTTGCTACGTTGTACTTCTCTTTTCTTTTTACACTATCCCTGACGTCCCTTGTCAGCCACGGTCACCCCTTACTCCACACGGAACCACACGTGCTGTACTGTATGCAAGTTAACAGAGACATTGACGAATAATGACATTTGAAAATTTAAAGATTCCACAAGTATCCATTACGAATATAAAAATGCTGTGTGTGCTGTGAATTTTTGAATGTTCTCTCTGAATGTTTCCATTTGTAGACTGTTAAGACTGGGCCATCCCCATCCCCGTCGCCGTCCCCTCCCGACTGTCCCATCCGGGGCGGCACCGGTCCGGCGGGAGCCGGACAGGAGCGGCGGAGGAGGGGAGGGGGGACGCCTGCTCCAGCTCGGCTCTGCCTGACCCGGCGGGGCCCAGGCCCGCAGGTGGCGCGTAAAAGAAGCACCAACTCCAGCTCAACCCCCCGCCCCGCCGGCGGGACAGGCAGATTCGAGCTGGGGCCGGCGCCTCTCCTCCTCGCTGACTGCGGGCTTCGGCCGACACAACCGTCCGCGGACGTCTGGATAGACGACCCTCCTTCAGACTTCCTACACATTAGACTTGTGCGCCGCGGTTGGGATGGATGGGAGCGGGGATTCCCACGGGCGCAAGGAACAAATGACCTAAAGTTTGCGTTGAGTTCTTAACGTCCTCGCCGTACACCGGCGTTTTGTGAGAGTGGTTGGATCCCAGCTTCAGCTCAACCAACGTCGGTCACATTATCCGGACAGGCGGCGGGGGATCAGGAGCTGATGTGAGGCATCGGCGATCCTCTGGAATCCTAGTCGGCCGCCGCCAAGCAGCGGGTTAGACGAGGCAGCTCCCGACCCGAGAGTAGAGGTGTTAAGCCTCTTTCCCACTTAGGAAAACTAAACAGCAACCTCTGGTGACTTTGCCCGTAACCCAAAAAAAATCAATGTCGAGGTGCCCTGCAACCTCTTACCACCTCCCACGCTTATGTTGTAAACCTTCCTTTACTATGAAGAAAACCGGCTTCGACTAGACCTGCGACTATCGAGTTTTAAAATGGCAACCTATTTTTAGTCGAGGCTGGTGTAAAACATGATGATAAAATAGCAGCAACCTAGATGAAGCCTCGACCACGCGGAAACCACTTTCGTCCATTAGAGAGAGTGACCAAAACCTCCGATGACCTCATGGAAACCTTGGGTGGTGGGCAAGGTCACCAGAGGTTGCTGTTTATGTCTCCTAAGTAGGACAGGGACTTTAGTTCTTCCAGCGGCGAGCAAAGAGGTAACAGCTACCATGGACCACTCACCTGTCGGGCGCTGTCTCCTCGATCCGGGGATCCAACCACTCTAAAAAAATAACGGTGTATGACAACGACGGTACGAACACTCAGTTCACTCAATGCAAACTTTAGGTCATTTGTTCCTTGCGCCCACGGAAATCTCCAGCGCGGTCGAGACGAGGGGGTTCTGAAGTTGCATTCTCTCGACTGAGGACATTTTCTAGACTCTCCTAGAAGCAATGAACCATGGCTTCACCAGTGTTTAAGAAGTAACTGCAGATGCTGGAAAATCGAAGGTAGATAAAATTGCTGGAGAAACTCAGCGGGTGAGGCAGCATCTATGGAGCGATGGAAATAGGCGACGTTTCGGGTCGAGACCATTCTTCAGAATGATGTGGGGATGGGGGGCGGGAAGAAGAAAGGAAGAGGCGGAGACAGTGGGCTGTCGGTGAGCTGGGAACGGGAAAAGAAGAAGAAAGCAGGGACTACTTAAATGGGAGGTCAATGTTCATACCGGGTGTAAGTCCTGGGCCTCCTCCATGGCCAGAATGAGGCCTACCGTAAATTTGAGGAGCGCACCTCATATTTCGCTTGGGTAGTTTATACCCCAGCGGTATGAACATTGACCTCCAATTTTAAGTAGTCCCTGCTTTCTCCTTCTTACCCCTCCCCTTCCCAGCTCTCCCACAGCCCACTGTCTCCGCCTCTTCCTCTCTTCTTCACGCCCCCCCCCCCCCCCCCCCCACTCTCACATCAGTCCAGCGGCTTCAGTCCAAGGCCCGACTTACTCGTTCTTTCTGCGTCTTTTGAATAACGGGGAGGGGTGGGTGACATCACTCACAGCATGAGAAAGACTACGCAGATCCATTGTGACGACATCAGCAAAAGACAGTCATTTTTAAATTCAAAGTTTTTTCAGATTTTTGAACATTTTCAGTAATAACTCGAGAAATAAAGCAGTGCGCGCACGCACGCACGCCCCACCCACCCACACCCATACCCCCCCACCCACACACACACACACACCACCCACCCCCACCCCCACACCACGGGAGGCCTGGTCCCCAACATAACCCGCTTCCCCAACGCAGTATTCCACCACTCACCCGATCCCCCAACGCAATATTCAACCACTCACCCATTCCCCCAATGCAACCCGTTTCCACCACTCACCCATTCCCCAAACACATTCCATTTCCACCGCTCACCCGTTCCCCCAATGCAACCCGTTCCCCCAATGCAATATTTCACCACTCACCTATAACCCACAACTGCGCAGGCGTGGCTCATTTCCCTTAAAAAATTCCATGCTGCCAAGAATATTTTTTAAAATGCACCCTAAACTTTTTAAAAAATTGCCAGGAGTATACTTGCTGCAAAGAAGGGAATCTCAAATAAAAGGGATTGCAACATTGTAGCTTGCAATTGCATTTGCTACTGCTGACATTTCAATTCAAGTCAGGTCAAGTCAAATCAAGTGAAGTACAGTCAAGTCCAGTCAAGTTAAGCATCTTGAGTGCAGGGCCAACAATCCAATCCAAGTCAAGTCAAGTGAAGTACAGTCAAGTCCAGTCAAGTTAAGCATCTTGAGTGCAGGGCCAACAATCCAAGTCAAGTCAAGTCAAGTGAAGTACAGTCAAGTCCAGTCAAGTTAAGCATCTTGAGTGCAGGGCCAACAATCCAAGTCAAGTCAAGTCAAGTGAAGTACAGTCAAGTCCAGTCAAGTTAAGCATCTTGAGTGCAGGGCCAACAATCCAAGTCAAGTCAAGTCAAGTCAAGTCAAGTCAAGTCAAGTCAAGTCAAGTCAAGTCAAGTGAGTGCAGGGCCAACAATCCATCCATTCAATTTCAATTCAAGTCAAGTCAAGTAGAGTGAGTGCAGAGCCAACAATGCAATCCATTCCATTTCAATTCAAGTCAGGTCAAGCCAAGTCAAGCACAGTGAGTGCAGGGCAAACATTCCAACCCATTCCATTTCAATTCAACTCCGGTCAAATCAAAGTCAAGCACAGTGAGTGCAGGGCCAACAATCCATTCCATTCCATTGCAATTCAAGTCAAGTGAAGTCAAGCACAGTGTGCGCAGGGCCCACAATCCAATCCATTCCATTCCATTTCAAGTCCACTCAAGTCAAGCAGTGTGAGTGCAGGGCCAGCAATCCAATCCATTCCATTTCAAGTCAAGTCATTTCAAGGCAAGTCAACTCAAGTCAAGCACAGTGAGTGCAGGGCCAACAATCCAATCCATTCAATTGCAATTCAAGTCAAGTCAAGCACAGTGAGTGCAGAGCCAACAATCCAATACATTCCATTTCAATTCGTCAAGTCAAGTCAAGTCAAGCACAATGAGTGGAGGGCCAACAATCCAATCCAATCCATTCAATTGCAATTCAAGTCAAGTCAAGCACAGTGAGTGCAGGGCCAACAATCCAATCCATTCCATTTCAATTCAAGTCAAGTCAAGTCAAGGCAAGCACAGGGCCAACAATCTAAACCGACCTTTCCATTTCAATTCAACTCAAGTCAAGCGCAGTGAGTTCAGGGCCAACAAACCAATCCATTTCATTTCAATTCAAGTCAGGTCAAGTCAAGTCAAGCACAGTGAGTGCAGGACCAACAATCCAATCCATTCCATTCCATTTCAAGTCAAGTCAATTCAAGCACAGTAAGTGCAGGGCAACAATCCAATTAATTCCATTTCAAGTCAAGTCAAGTCAAGACAAGCACAATGAGTGCAGGGCCAACAATCCAATCCAATCCATTCAATTTCATGTCTATTCAAGTCAAGTCAAGCACTGTGAGTGCGTGGCCATCAATCCAATCCATTCCATTTCAAGTGAAGTCAAGTCAAGTCAAGCACAGTGAGTGCAGGGCTAACAATCCAACCCAATCCATTCCATTTCAAGTCAAGTCAAGTCAAGCACCGTGAGTGCAGGGCCAGCAATCCAATCCATTCCATTTCAAGTAAATTCAAGTCAAGTCAATTCAAGTCAAGCACAGTGCGTGCAGGGCCAACAATCAAATCCAGTCCATTCCATTTCACGTCAAGTCACGTCAAGTCAAGCACAGTGAGTGCAGGGCCAACAACCAATCCATTCCATATCAATTCAAGTCAATTCAATTCAAGCACTGTGAGTGCAGGGTCAGCAATCCAATCCATTCCATTTCAAGTCAAGTCAAGCACAGTGAGTACAGAGCCAACAATCCAATCCATTCCATTCCATTCCATTTCAAGTCAAGTCAAGTACAGTGATTGCAGGGCCAACAATCCATTCCATTTCAAATCAAGTCAAGTCAAGTGAAGTCAAGCACAGTGCATGCAGTGCCAACAATCCTATCCATTCCATTTCAATTCAAGCCAATTCAAGGCAATCACAGTGAGTTCAGGGCCAATAATCCAATCCATTCCATTTCAATTCGTCAGATCAAGTCAAGCACAGTGAGTGCAGGGCTAACCAACCAATCCATTCCATTCCATTTCAAGTCAGGTCAAGTCAAGTGAAGTCAAGCACAGTGAGTGCAGGGCCAACAATCCATTCCATTCCATTTCAATTCAAGTCAAGTTAAGCACAGTGAGTGCAGGGCCAACAATCGAATCCATTCCATTTCAGTTCGGTCAGCTCAATCACAGTGAGTGCAAGGCCAAAAACCAATCCATTCCATTTCAATTAAAGTCAATTCAAGTCAAGTCAAGTCAAGTCAAGTCAAGCACAGTGAGTGCATGCCTAACAATCCAATCCATTCCATTTGAATTCAAGTCAGGCCAAGTCAAGCACAGTGAGTGCAGGGCCAACAATCCATTCCATTCCATTTCAAGTCAAGTCAAGTCAAGCACAGCGAGTGCAGGGCCTACAATCCAATCCATTCCACTACAATTCAAGTCAAGTGAAGTCAAGTCAAGTACAATGAGTGCAGGGCCAACAATCCAATCCATTCCATTTCAATTCAAGTCAAGTCAAGTCAAGCACAGCGAGTGCCGGGCCTACAATCCAATCCATTCCACTTCAATTCAGGTCAAGTCAAGTCAAGTCAAGTCCAGTGAGTGCAGTGCCAACAATCCAATCCATTCCATTCCAATTCAAGCCATAAAAACATAGAAACATAGAAACATAGAAAATAGTTGCAGGAGTAGGCCATTCGGCCCTTCGAGCCTGATCATTCAACTCAGTATCCTGTACCTGCCTTCTCTCCATACACCCTGATCCCTTTAGCTACAAGGGCCACATCTAACTCCCTCTGAAATCTAGCCAATGAACTGGCCTCAACTACCTTCTGTGGCAGAGAATACCACAGATTCACCACTCTCTGTGTAAAAAATGATCTTCTCATCTCGGTCCTAAAAGACTTCCCCCTTATCCTGAAATTGTGACCCCTTGTTCTGGACTTCCCCAACATCGGGAATAATCTTCCTGCATCTAGCCTGTCCAACCATTTAAGAATTTTGTAAGTTTCTATAAGATCCCCCCTCAATCTCCTAAATTCTAGCGAGTACAAGCCAAGTCTATCCAGTCTTTCTTCATATGAAAGTCCTGCCATCCCAGGAATCAGTCTGGTGAACCTTCTCTGTACTCCCTCTATGGCAAGAATGTCTTTCCTCAGATTAGGAGACCAAAACTGTACGCAATAGTCCAGGTGTGGTCTCACCAAGACCCTGTACAACTGCAGTAGAACCTCCCTGCTCTTAAACTCAAAGCCTTTTGCTATGAATGCTAACATACCATTCGCTTTCTTCACTGCCTGATGCACCTGCATGCCTACTTTCAGTGACTGGTGTACCATGACACCCAGGTCTCGTTGCATCTCCCCTTTTCCTAATCGGCCACCATTCAGATAATAGTTTACTTTCCTGTTTTTGCCACAAAAGTGGATAACCTCACATTTATCCACATGATACTGCATCTACCATGCATTTGCCCACTCACCCAACCTATCTGTCACCTTGCAGCCTCCTAGCATCCTCCTCACAGCTAACACTGCCCCCCAGCTTCATGTCATCCGCAAATTCCCTGTTGCATTCAATTCCCTCATCCAGGTCATTAATATATTTTGTAAATAGCTGGGGTCCCAGCACTGAGCCATGCGGGACCCCACTAGTCACTTCCTGCCATTCTGAAAAAGACCCGTTTACTCCTACTCTTTGCTTCCTGTCTGCCAGCCAGTTCTCTATCCACATCAATACTGAACCCCCAATACCGTGTGCTTTAAGTTTGCACATTAATCTCTTATATGGCACCTTGTCGAAAGCCTTCTGAAAGTCCAGATATAACACATCCACTGGTTCTCCCTTTTCCACTCTACTAGTTACATCCTCGAAAAATTCTATAAGATTCGTCAGACATGATTTACCTTTCATAAATCCATGCTGACTTTGTCCAATGAATTCTCCACTTTCCAAATGTGCTGCTATCCCATCTTTAATAACTGACTCAAGCATTTTCCCCACTACCGATGTTAGACTAACTGATCTGTAATTCCCCATTTTCTCTCTTCCTCCCTTTTTAAAAAGTGGGGTTACATTAGCTACCCTCCAATCCTCAGGAACTACTCCAGAATCTAAAGAGTTTTGAAAAATTATCACTATTGCATCCACTATTTCTGGGGCTACCTCCTTAAGTACTCTGGGATGCAACTTATCTGGCCCTGGGTATTTATCGGCCTTTAATCCATTCAATTTACTTAACACCACTTCCCGACTAACCTGGATTTCACTCAATTCCTCCATCTCATTTGACCCCCGGTCCCCTGCTATTTCTGGCAGTTTATTTATGTCTTCCTTAGTGAAGACAGAACCAAAGTAGTTATTCAATTGGTCTGCCATGTCCTTGTTCCCCATGATCAATTCGCCTGTTTCTGACTGCAAGGGACCTACATTTGTTTTAACTAATCTTTTTCCCTTCACGTATCTATAAATACTTTTGCAGTCAGTTTTTATGTTCCCTGCCAGTTTTCTTTCATAATCTATTTTCACTTTCCTAATTAATAATAATAATAATAATACCTTTAATAATCCTTTACAGGAAAATACAGTGCCACGACAGCTTCAAGACAGACATAACACCACACATTTCCTCAAATAGCTTCCATACTTAACAAGTTAAAATACAAGTTAAAATACAAGTTAAAATACAATTAATGAAAAAAAAAAAAAAACTGCAGTTATTTATGCGCATTATATAACCTTATAGCAGCTGGTAAACAGCTGGTAATTAAGCCCTTTGTCCTCCTCTGCTGGTCTCTGAATTTCTCCCAGTCTTCTGGTAGGCTGCTTTTTCTGGCTAATTTGTATGCTTCATCTTTTGATTTGATACTATCCTTGATTTCCCTCATTATCCACGGATGCACTACCTTCCCTGATTTATTCTTTTGCCAAACTGGGATGAACAATTGTTGTAGTTCATCCATGCAGTCTTTAAATGCCTTCCATTGCATATCCACCGTCAACCCTTTAAGAATAAATTGCCAGTCTATCTTGGCCAATTCACGTCTCATACCCTCAAAGTTACCTTTCTTTAACTTCAGGACCCTTGTTTCTGAATTAACAATGTCACTCTCCTTCCTGATGAAGAACTCAACCATATTATGGTCACTCTTGCCCAAGGGGCCATGCACAAGAAGAATGCTAACTAACCCTTCCTCATTACTCAATACCCAGTCTAGAATAGCCTGCTCTCTCGTTGGTTCTTCTACATGTTCGTTTAGAAAACTATCCCGCATACATTCCAAGAAATCCTCTTCCTCAGCACCCCTGCCAATTTGATTCACCCAATCTATATGTAGATTGAAGTCACCCATTGATTGAAGTAAAGTCAAGTCAAGTCAATTCAAACACAATGCGTACAAGGCCAACAATCCAACCCATTCCATTTCAAGTCAAGTAAGGCAAGCACAGTGAGTGCAGGGCCAACAGTCAAATCCATTGCATTCAATTTCAGGTCAAGTCAAGTAAATTCAAATCAAGCCAAGTCAAGTCAAGCAAAGTGAGTGCATGGCCAACAATCCAAACAATTTCATTCCAATTCAAGTCATGTCAAATCAAGCACACTGAGAGCAGGCAAACAATCCAATTCATTCCATTTCAAATCAAGTCAAGTCAAGCACAGTGAGGGCAAGGCCAACAATCCAATCCAATCCATTCAATTTCAATTCAAGTGAAGTCAAGTACAGTGAGTACAGCGCCAACAGTCCAATCCATTCCATTTCAATTCAGGTCAAGTGAAGTCAAGCACAGTATTTGCAGGGCCAACAATCCAATCCATTCCATTACAATTCAAGTGAAGTCAAGTCAAGTCAAGCACAGTGAGTGTAGGGCCAACAATCCAATCCATTCCATTTCAATTTCTGGTCAAGTCAAGTCAAGTCAAGTCAAGTCAAATATAGTGAGTGCATGGCCTACCATCCAATCCATTCCACTTCAATTCAAGTCATGTCAAGTCGAGTCAAGCACAGTGAGTGCAGGGCCAACAATCCAATCCATTCCATTTCAATTCAAGTCAAGTCAAGCAAAGTGAGTGCAGGGCCAACAAACCAATCCATTCCAATTCAATTCAAGTCAGGTCAAGTCAAGTCAAGCACAGTCAGTGCAGGCCTAACACTCCAATCCATTCCATCAAGGTTAAGTCAAGTCAAGTCAAGTCAAGTCAAGTCAAGTCAAGCACAGTGAGTACAGGGCCAACAATCCAACCCATTCTATTTCATGTAAAGTCAAGGGAAGCATAGTGAGTGCAGGGCCATCAATCCAATCCATTCCATTCAATTTCAGGTCAAGTCCAGTCAAGTCAAGTCAACTCAAGTCAACTCAAGTCAAGTCAAGCACAGCGAGTGCATGGCCAACAATCCAATCCATTCCATTTCAATTCAAGTCAAGTCAAGCACAGCGAGTGCATGGCCAACAATCCAATCCATTCCATTTCAATTCAAGTCAAGTCAAGCACAGCGAGTGCATGGCCAACAATCCAATCTATTCCATTTCAATTCAAGTCAAGTCAAGCACAGTGAGTGCAGGGCCAACAATCCAATCCATTCCATTCAATTTCAGGTCAAGTCAAGTCAATTCAAGCCAAGCCAAGCCAAGCCAAGTCAAGTCAAGTCAAGTACAGTGATTGCAGGGCCATCAATCCAATCCATTCCATTTCAAGTCAAGTCAAGGCAAGGCAAGCACGGTGAGTGTAGGGCCAACAATCCAATCCATTTCAATACATGTCAAGTCAAGTTAAGTCAAGTAGAGTGAGTGCAGGGACAAAAATCCATTCCATTCCATTTCAATTCAATCCAAGTGCTTTAAACCACCTTGAGATAGTCCGCACTGACATTCTCCTGTGTGGCTACATGTAACTAATAGACAATGCTGATTCCACATTTCTTAAGGTCTTTATAGCTTCAATATAATGAAAATAAATGTGCCATTACACATAAACATGGATCAGTAGGTTATGCTGAAACACAATTTTGTCAAACCTGTGACACCTGGCCTGCTCTGTTTGAGCAGGGCGCAAATATATAACATAACATTCTCTTCAGCAACTTCCATCCTGTCTTACCAGGAGCTTTTGCAAATCTGCACTTGCTCTGCTGAACCAATGCCATGAGCATAACCACTTTCTTGATTAGTTTGGAAAATTCAGAGACATAACAGGAACCTACTGTCGAAGCAGCTTGAGGACCACAGTTACATCCCAGATCACCATATACCTGGGTTTAGGAGGCTTATAGTTGAAATTCCTTTCATCAATCCAGCTCTGATATGATGAAACCCAATAGGATCTTTCCTGACCCCATCAAAACCATACGAGGACAAAGCACTTAAAGCTGTATTAATGGTGCTATCACTGAGCCCCTCATCATCGTAGAGTGTCAACAGGAACTCTAAAATATCCACAATACCTGCAGTACTATAGTCAATATTATTTTGTACACAATATTGCTCCCGTTTTTTTACATAAATAATACACTCCTTTTGAGTACTCTTTCTCCAGGCTACAGTGAGCATGTCCACCGTTCACCCAGCCAGTCCTTGCTCCAGGTATGGCCTTCTTAAAACCTGCAAATTAACAAGTCAATACTATCACATAACAGATGACTTTCCCATGTTAGCGGATGCTCCAGTCAATTCCCACACTTGGGAACCACCAAAAAGAGGTTGGGTCCCTAACTGTAGCATCAAAGGGAACCATGCTTGATTCGGCCAATTAGGTATTACAAGCACTCCTAAAGCGGCATCCTGCTTGATTTCTTGCAGACTCCGACCTATTAGGCAAAATGGTAGGAAAATATATAAAACATACCACGCCAATGTAACGTCAAAGTACCAATTGCAACTGCCACCTGGTCTGGTTCCCATGAAATGTATTTAGGCTGCTGATGGTTGAACCTTGATGCAAAACAAATCGATATCTGCCATCCATATATAAATACCATATTATTGAACACCTCTTGGTTCAACATCCAATCTATGTTGGCATGGAACTTTCGTGACTTGGCATCTGCTACTATGTAGAATCTACCTGGTAGATAAATAGCTGAAATATATTTTTCAATGCACCAGGCCCAAATTTGATTAGCCAATCTGTCACAAAATACCGACTTGATTCCACCGATGTGCTTAATATATATGCCACTTGCGTAGTATTGTCAATCTGAAACTGAACATGCAGATTACATTTGTTAGAGCAATAAGCCTTACCCATAAAATCCTCTTAATAGTTAATCTGCAGAAGCGATGCCACTTACTCAGTCCATCTGCCTCCACAGCTGAAACTCGTATCCGTGACACCCCACCCGAGTGCACTGACATTCATCTGCAAAATCATGGAAGGCTGGTCAAGCATTACCTTGCTATAACTTCTGGACACATGGTGAATCCACCATTGCAAGTCAGAAATAGCCTTTACTGATAACTGCATAGGTCTATTATAATGACCCAAATGTATCCTTAATGCCTCAATTAGCTTGATACACCTGTCAATTAGCTCTACCCTTTTTTCCCTGGGCAGAGTCACTTAATTGAATCAATTGTGACCCAAATAGTCAGGTGTTAATTTGGATTCCTCTGGATGAATAATGCCCAATCTTTGAAAATTGGATTTAACAACTATCACCTGTTACTTTAGCTGTTCTCTCGGATACCCCTGTAATCAAGATATCATTGAGATATGCCATGAGCACCTGACCCTGGCCTCTCAGCATGCCTATTATAGGTTTTAACAATTTTGTTCCCATAGTTGATCCATCCAGGTGAATTTCAAATATCCTTATCCTGCAAATAAACAGACATTGAGTAATGCGCATCTTTAAGCTCTATAGTCGCCATATAGCATCCTCTTGATCCCAGTTGCTTGGCAGTGACAATTCCATCTTACAATGTCTATACTATATCTCCCATCCTTTTTTGGCCTGGGAAAATATTAGACACAAATTGATGGGGTTGGTGAACCAACTTTACCATTACACCTTTATCACATAAGCTTGCAAGCGCAGTCTGAACATCCATCTGTTCTGTTAATGAAACTGAATAGTTCTCCCAAGAACATGCTGAATGTGCAAATCACAATTTGGATTGAAATCCATTCAAAACCTTTGAATAACACGCTGTATAAACAGAGCTAAGGTAATTTGCTTCCATTCATCCCAGAAACAGGTGTAATGTACCCCAGATTTAAGTTGTGTCACATTTGATATGTGCACCTCAGAACCAGGCCCACCTACCTCCTTGGTACCTGGTGGATAACGTTGTCCCCGGCTCCTTGGCGGGAAAGCCAATGTTTGACCATGTTCCCGCTTCGTTTGTCGGGGTACTTTCTTTTTTGGAAACTTGCTGACTGCCGGTGGCTTGATCAAGCCCACCATCTTTGCCTCGTCATCCATGGCCTTGACACTCTTGGCGAGGTCGTCTCCGAAGAGTAGGTTGGCTGGCTGTATGTTGCTAGGCTGGAAAAATACTGCAATCTTGGAATTAATGGTGGGCCGAATGGCACTTGAGACAATTTATCCCCAAAATGGGTGCTACAAAGCAACCCTAGTACCTCTTGCTGCGTCTCCGACACATGCCCTCCATCCACCGTTCTCGCGAACGCCGTGATTCCTGAGCCAAGTAATTTCAGGATTCTCTGTAGCTTCATCTCCTAGGCACTGCACGCCCATGCTCATCTGGCTCCATATCACCCGGTTCACTGCCTGGACAGCGAATCGTAATGCCAGAGATGGGAACTCTGTCAACGGCCGTCTTCGCTTTCCCAGTGGCATTCCATACTCTGACGGGACAGCAAATCGTGCTGCCAGAGAATGGACCTCTGACAACGGCCATTCTTTGCTATTCAACAAAGTCTCCGTCAGAGTCGGGTCAGATCTGAGCTGACCCTATCGTGGAGGCCAGCTCTCCTCCCAGTGGCACTCCATATTCTGATGGGACAGCGAATCGTGCTGCCAGAGAATGGACCTCTGACAACGGCCGTTCTTCGCTAAGTTCTAAGTCTCCGTCAGAGTCGGGGTCAGAACTTAGCTGACCCTCTGCACTCACCTCATGCATGAGGGTGCTTTAAGCAGCCCTCTACCAGGTGCTGCCGTCATGGCCTTTCTGCAGCCTACCGCCCACACGACTCCTCCATGGAGTGTGCGTTTCTCGAGCAACCCCTGGATGAGGTGCTCCATTTGGGAGTACCGTTTAAAAAAGGTCTCCAGCCCCATACAGGCTCGTTGTGGCCCGACTCAGTTGAGTCCGAGGGCCTCTCAGACTTCCCCGTGCCATACACCCGACTGGCGTTGGCTTTGGTGCTTTTTAGCACTCAGTCTAAAGTCGCCCCGCTCCCGGTCAGCGACTGTGCAGGGGTACGAGGCAGCCGCTGACAGACCGCATTCCCGCGGCTCTCCTATGCTTTACCTGCAGCTACCCTAACACCCCCTGATCGTCTTCACCATGGTGGTGCCTGTAGTAAAAAACACAGAGCACCACAATAAAGGAACTTTTCACTCCAGCTAAGTTTCCCACTTAGCTGGAGCTTTAAACTATAAAAGTACTGTAAAAGTACTTACCACAGGAGGAGCTCCGTCCTCCCCCTGCGCATCTTCACCATGGTGCTGCCTGTAACCAAAACACAGAGCACAGCACAACAGTAAAGGAACTTTTTACTCCAGCTAAGTTTCCCACTTAGCTGGAGCTTTAAAACTCTTTAAAAATACTCTAAAAGTACTTACCAGAGGAGGAGCTCCGTCCTCACGCTGGTCCGTGCGCAAATGCGGCTGAGGTAATGACGCGCATGCGCCCTGACGGGTCTTCTTCACGGAATCACTAAAGTGACTCCAAAGAAAAATTCAAGTCACATCAAGTCAAGTCAAGTCAAGTTCAGTGAGTGCAGGCAAACAATCCAATCCATTCCATTTCAATTCAAGTAAAGTCAAACACAGTGAGTGCTGGGTCAACAATCCAATCCATTCCATTTCAATTCAAATAAAGTCAAACACAGTGAGTGCTGGGTCAACAATTCAATCCATTCCATTTCAATTCAAGTCAAGTCCAGCACAGTGAGTGCCGGGCCAACAATCCAATCCATTCCATTTCAATTCAAGTCAGCACAAGTCAAGTCAAGCACAGTGCGTGCAGGACCAACAATCCAATCCATTTCAATTCAAGTCAAGTCAAGCACAGTGAGTGCAGGGCCAATAATCCATTCCATTCCATTTCAATTCAAATGAAGTCAAGTCAAGTACTGTGAGTGCAGGGCCTACAATCCAAACCATTCCATATGAATTCAAGGCAAGTCAAGTCAAGTCAAGCACAGTGAGTGCAGGGCAAAAAATACAGGACCAATAATCCAACACATTCCATTTCTAGTCAATTCAAGGGAAGCACAGCAAGTGCAGGGCCAACAATCAAATCCATTCCATTCAATTTCAGGTCAAGTCAAGTCAATTCAAGCCAAGTCAAGTCAATTCAAGCCAAGTCAAGTCAATTCAAGGCAAGTCAAGTCAAGCACAATGAGTGCAGGGCCAAGAATCCAATCCATTCCATTTAAATTCAAGTCAAGTCAAGTCAAGCACTGTGAATGCAGGACCAACAATCCAATCCATTTCATTTCAATTCAAGTCAAGTCAAGCTCAGTTAATACAGGGCCTACAATCCAACCCATTCCATTTCAAGTCAAGTCAAGGCAAGCACAGTGAGTGCAGGGCCAACAATCCAATCCATTCCATTCAATTTCAGGTCTAGTCAAGTCAATTTAAGCCAGGGTCAGGTCATGTCAAGTCAATTCAAGTCAAGTCAAGTCAAGTCAAGTCAAGTCAAGTCAACTCAAGTCAAGTCAAGTCAAGTCAAGTCATGTCAAGTCAAGTCAAGTCAATTCAAGTCAAGTCGTCAAGCACTGTGAATGCAGGGCCAACAATCCAATCCATTCCATTTCAATTCAAGTCAAATCAAGTCAATCACAGTGAGTGCAGGACCAACAATCCAATCTATTCCATTTCAATTCAAGTCAAGTCAAGCATAGTGAGTGCAGGGCCAGCAATCCGATCCATTCCATTTCAATTCAGGTCAAGTAAAGTCAAGCACAGTGATTGCAGAGCCAACAATGCAATCCATTCCATTCCATTTAAATTCAAGTCAAGTCAAGTCAAGTACAGTACACTGAGTGCAGGCAAACAATTCAATCCATTCCATTTCAATTCAAGCCAATTCAAACACAGTCAGTGCAGGGCCAACAATCCACTCCTTTCCATATCAATTCAAGTCAAGTCAAGTCAAGTACTGTGAATGCAGGGCCAACAATCCAAACCATTCCACTTCAATTCAAGTCAAGTCAAGCACAGTGAGTGCAGGGCCAACAATCCAATCCATTCCATTTCAAATCAAGTCAAGTCAAATCAAGCATAGTGAGTGCACGGCCAACAATCCAATCCATTCCATTTCAAATCAGGTCAAGTCAAGTCAAGTCAAGCACAGTGATTGCAGGGCAAACAATCCAATCCATTCCATTCCATTTAAATTCAAGTCAAGTCAAGTCGTCAAGAACAGTGAGTGCAGGCAAACAATCCAATCCATTCCATTTCAATTGAAGTCAAGTCAAGCACAGTGAGTGCAGGGCCAGCAATCCAATCTATTCCTTTACAATTCAAGTCAGGTCAAGTCAAGTCAAGCATAGTGAGTGCAGGGCCAACAATCCAAACCAATCCATTTCAATTCAAGTCAAGCACAGTCATTGCAGGGACAACAATCCAATCCACTCCATTCCATTTACATTCAAGTCTTGGTTTCTTGGTTTCTTGGTTTCTTGGTTTCTTGGCCCTCCAATATATTCCAAATGAAATTTAAACTGTCCAATCCAATCCATTCCATTCCATTTAAATTCAAGTCAAGTCAAGTCAAGTCATGTCAAGTCAAGCACAATGTGTCCAGGGCCAACAATCCAATTCATTCCATTTCAATTCAGGTCAAGTCAAGCACAGTCATTGCAAGGCCAGCAATTCAATCCATTCCATTCCATTTAAATTCAAGTCAAGTCAAGTACAGTGAGTGCAGACAAACAATCGAATCCATTCCATTTCAATTCAAGTCAAGTCAAACACAGTGAGTGCAGGGCCAACAATCCACTCCTTTCCATTTGAATTCAAGTCAAGTCAAGTCAAATCAAGCACAGTGAGTGCAGGGCCAACAATCTATTCCATTCCATTTCAATTCAAGTCAAATCAAGCATTGTGAGTGCAGGGCCAACATTTCAATCCATTCCATTCCATTTCAAATCAAGACTAGTGAGTGCAGGGCCAATAGTCCAATCCATTCCATTTCAATTCAGGTCAGGTCAAGTCAAGTCAAGCACAGTGAGTGCAGGGCCAACAATCTGCTCCATTCCATTCCAAGTCAAGTAAAGTCATGTCAAACACAGTGAGTACAGGGTCGACAATCCAATCCATTCCATTTCAATCCAAGTCAAGTAAAGCCTAGCACAGTGAGTGCAGGGCCAACAATCCAATCCATTCCATTTCAATTCAAGTTAAGTCAAGCACAGTGAGTGCAGGGCCAACAATACAATCCATTCCATTTCAATTCAAGTTAAGTCAAGCACAGTGAGTGCAGGGCCAACAATCCAATCCATTCCATTTCAATTCAAGTTAAGTCAAGCACAGTGAGTGCAGGGCCAACAATCCAATCTATTCCATTTTAATTCAAGTCATTTCAAGTCAAGTAAAGCACAGTGAGTGCAGGGCCAACAATCCAATCCATTCCATTCCATTTAAATTCAAGTCAAATCAAGCACTGTGAGTGCAGGGCCAACAATCCAATCCATTCCATTTCAATTCACGTCAAGTCAAGTCAAGCACAGTTGGTGTAGGGCCAACAATCTATTCCATTCCGTTTCAATTCAAGTGAAGTCAAGCACAGTAGGTGCAGGGCCAGCAAACCACTCCATTCCATTCCAAGTCAAGTCAAGCACAGTATATACAGGGCCAACAATCAAACCCATTCCATTTCAAGTCAAGTCAAGGCATGCCTAGTGAGTGCAGGTCCAACAATCCAATCCATTCCATTCAATTTCAGGTCAGATCAAGTCAAGTCAATTCAAGTCAAGTAAAGTCAAGTCATGTCAAGTCAAGTCAAGTCAAGTCAAGTCGTCAAGCACAGTGAGTGCAGGGCCAACAATCCAATCCATTCCATTTCAATTCATGTCAAGTCATGTCAAGTCAAGCACTGTGAATGCAGGGCCATCAATCCAATCCATTCCATTTCAATTCAAGTCAAGTCAAGCACAGTGAGTTCAGAGCCAACAATCCACTCCTTTCCATTTCAATTCAAGTCAAGTCAAGTCAAGCACTGTGAATGCAGGGGCAACAAACCAATCCATTCCATTTCAAGTCAAGTCAAGCACAGTGAGTGCAGGGCCAACAAACCAATCCATTCCATTTCAATTCAAGTCAAGACAAGTCAAGCATAGTGAGTGCAGGGCCAACAATCCAATCCAATCCATTCCATTTCAATTCAAGTCAAGTCAAGCACAGTGATTGCAGGGCCAACAATCCAATCCATTCAATTCCATTTACATTCAAGTCAAGTCAAGTCAAATCAAGTACAGTGAATGCAGGCAAACAATCCAATCCATTCCATTTCAATTCAAGTCAAGTCAAGTTATGTCAAGTCAAGTCGAGCACAGTGAGTGCAGGGCCAACAATCCAATCCATTCCATTTCAATTCAAGTTAAGTCAAGCACAGTGTAGTGCAGGGCCAACAATCCAATCTATTCCATTTTAATTCAAGTCATTTCAAGTCAAGTCAAGCACAGTGAGTGCAGGGCCAACAATCCAAACCATTCCATTTCAATTCAAGTCAAATCAAGTCATGCATAGTGAGTGCAGGGCCAACAATACAATACATTCCATTTCAATTCAAGTCAAGTCAAGCACTGTGAGTGCAGGGCCAACAATCCAATCCATTCCATTCCATTTCAAGTCAAGTCAAGTCAAGTCAAGAACAGTGAGTGCAGGGCCAACAATCCAATCCATTCCATTTCAATTCACGTCAAGTCAAGTCAAGCACAGTGAGTGTTGGGCCAACATTCCATTCCATTCCATTTAAATTCAAGTCAAGTGAAACGCAGTGAGTGCAGGGCTAACAATCCAATCCGTTCCATTTCATTTCAGGTCACGTCAAATCATTCACAGTGATTGCAGGGCCAACAATCCAATCCATTCCATTCCATTTAAATTCAAGTCAAGTCAAGTCAAGTCAAGTACAGTGAGTGCAGGCAAACAATCCAATCCATTCCATTTCAATTCAAGTCAAGTCAGACACAGTGAGTTCAGAGCCAACAATCCACTCCTTTCCATTTCAATTCAAGTCAAGTCAAGTCAAGCACTGTGAATGCAGGGGCAACAAACCAATCCATTCCATTTCAAGTCAAGTCAAGCACAGTGAGTGCAGGGCCAACAAACCAATCCATTCCATTTCAATTCAAGTCAAGACAAGTCAAGCATAGTGAGTGCAGGGCCAACAATCCAATCCATTCCATTTCAATTCAAGTCAAGTCAAGCACAGTGGTTGCAGGGTCAACAATCCAATCCATTCAATTCCATTTACATTCAAGTCAAGTCAAGTCAAATCAAGTACAGTGAATGCAGGCAAACAATCCAATCCATTCCATTTCAATTCAAGTCAAGTCAAGCACTGTGAGTGCAGGGCCAACATTTCAATCCATTCCATTCCATTTCAAATCGACAAGTCAAGCACAGTGACTGCAGGGCCAACATTCCATTCCATTCCTTTTAAATTCAAGTCAAGTCAAGTTAAGCACAGTGAGTGCAGGGCCAACAATCCAATCCATTCCATTTCAATTCAAGTCAAGTCAAGTTATGTCAAGTCAAGTCGAGCACAGTGAGTGCAGGGCCAACAATCCAATCCATTCCATTTCATTTCAAGTCAAATCAAGTCAAGCATAGTGAGTGCAGGGCCAACAATACAATACATTCCATTTCAATTCAAGTCAAGTCAAGCACTGTGAGTGCAGGGCCAACAATCCAATCCATTCCATTTCAATTCAAGTCAAGTCCAGTGCAGTGTGTGCAGAGCCATCAATCCAATCCATTCCATTTCAATTCAAGTCAAGCCATAGAAACATAGAAACAGAGAAAATAGGTGCAGGAGGTGGCCATTGGGCCCTTCGAGCCAGCACCGCCATTCTTTGTGATCATGGCTGATCCTCCCCAATCAATAACCCATGCCTGCCTTCTCCCCATGTCGCTTGATTCAACTAGCCCCACGAGTATCTAACACTCTCTTAAATCCATCCAGTGATTTGGCCTCCACTGCTCTCTGTGGCAGGGAATTCCACAAATTCACAACTCTCTGGGTGAAAACGATTTTTCTCACCTAAGTCTTAAATGGCATTCCCTTTTTTCTAAGGCTGTGCCTCCTGGGTTGGACTCGGCCAACATTGGGAACATTTTTCCTGCATCTAGATGTCCAGTCCTTTTATAATTTTATATGTTTCTATAAGATCCCCATCATCCTTCTAAACTCCAGTCAATACAAGCCCAGACTTTTCAATCTTTCCTCGTATGACAATCCCGTCATCCAAGTGATCAATCTCGTGAACCTAGGCTGCACTGCCTCAATCACAAGGATGTCCTTCCTCAAATTAGGAGACCGAAACTGTACACAATACTCCAGATGTGGTCTTACCAGAGCCCTATACAACTGCAGAAGAACCTCTTTACTCTTATACTGAAATCCTCTTGTTATGAAGGCCAACATTCCATTAGTTCTCTTCACTGCCTGCTGCACCTGCACGCCAACTTTCAGTGGCTGGTGTACAAGGACACAGAGGTCTCGCTGCACCTCCCCCTTACCTAACCTAACCCCATTGAGATAATAATCTTGCCCCTTGTTTTTGCCACCTAAGTGGTAACCTCACATGTATCTATTTTATACTGCATCTGCCACGCATCTGCCCACTCACTCAACCTGTCCAGGTCACCCTGCAACATCCTAACATCCTCTTCACAGTTCACTCTGCCACCCAGCTTTGTGTCATCCGCAGACCTGCTAGTGTTGCTCCTAATTCCCTCTTCTAAATCATTAATATATATGGTAAACAGTTGCGGCCCCAACACCGAGCCTTGCGACACTCCACTCGCCATGCTTGCCATTCTGAATAGGACCCGTTCACTCCTACTCTTTGCTTCCTGTCTGCCAAACAATTTTCTATCCATGTCAACACCTTACCCCCAATACCATGTGCTTTAATTTTAGTCACCAGTCTCACGTGCGGGAGCCTATCAAAGGCTTTCTGAAAGTCTAGATACACGACATCCATTGGTTCCCCTTCATCCATTTTACAAATGCCCTATTATTACCTATTTAATAATTTACTCCAGCATCTTTCCCACCACCGAAGTCAGGCTAACTGGTCTGTAATTTTCCGTTTTCTCTCTCGCTCCTTTCTTGAAAAGTGGGATAACATTGGCTATCCTCCAATCCACAGGAACTGATCCTGAACAGACGAATTGAATAACTACTTTCGGTCTGTCTTCACTAAGGAAGACATAAATAATCTGCCAGAAATAGCAGGGGACCGGAGGTCAAATGAGATGGAGGAACTGAGTGAAATCCAGGTTAGCCGGGAAGTGGTGTTAGGTAAATTGAATGGATTAAAGGCCGATAAATCCCCAGGGCCAGATAGGCTGCATCTCAGAGTACTTAAGGAAGTAGCCCCTGAAATAGTGAATACATTAGTGATAATTTTTCAAAACTCTTTAGATTCTGGAGTAGTTCCTGAGGATTGGAGGGTAGCTAATGTAACCCCATTTTTTTTAAAGGGAGGGAGAGAGAAAACGGGGAATTACAGACCAGTTAGTCTAACATCGGTAGTGGGGAAACTGCTAGAGTCAGTTATTAAAGATGGGATAGCAGCACATTTGGAAAGTGGTGAAATCATTGGACAAAGTCAGCATGGATTTATGAAAGGTAAATCATGTCTGACGAATCTTATAGAATTTTTCGAGGATGTAACTAGTAGAGTGGATAAGGGAGAACCAGTGGATGTGTTATATCTGGACTTTCAGAAGGTTTTCCACAAGGTCCCACATAAGAGATTAGTATACAAACTTAAAGCACATGGTATTGGGGGTTCAGTATTGATGTGGATAGAGAACTGGCTGGCAGACAGGAAGCAAAGAGTAGGAGTAAACGGGTCCTTTTCAGAATGGCAGGCAGTGACTAGTGGGGTACCGCAAGGCTCAGTGCTGGGACCCCAGCTATTTACAATATATATTAATGATTTAGACGAGGGAATTGAATGCAACATCTCCAAGTTTGCGGATGACACAAAGCTGGGGGGCTATTTAGCTGTGAGGAGGATGCTAGGAGGTTGCAAGGTGACTTGGATAGGCTGGGTTAGTGGGAAAATGCATGGCGGATGCAGTATAATGTGGATAAATGTGAGGTTATCCACTTTGGTAGCAAAAAACAGGAAAGTAGACTATTATCTGAATGGTGGCTGATTAGAAAAAGGGGAGATGCAACGAGACCTGGGTGTCATGGTACACCCAGTCATTGAAAGTAGGCATGCAGGTGCAGCAGGCAGTGAAGAAAGCGAATGGTATGTTAGCATTCATAGCAAAAGGATTTGAGTATAGGAGCAGGGAGGTTCTACTGCAGTTTGTACAGGGTCTTGGTGAGACCACACCTGGAGTTTTGCGTACAGTTTTGGTCTTCTAATCTGAGGAAAGACATTCTTGCCATAGAGGGAGTACAGAATAGGCTCACCAGACTGATTCCTGGGATGTCAGGACTTTCATATCAAGAAAGACTGGATAGACTTGGCTTGTACTCGCTAGAATTTTGAAGATTGGGGGGGTATCTTATAGAAACTTACAAAATTCTTAAGGGTTGGACAGGCTAGATGCAGGAAGATTGTTCCGATGTTGGGGCAGTCCAGAACAAGGGGTCACAGTTTAAGGATAAGGGGGGAATCTTTTAGGACCGAGATGAGAAAAACATTTTTCACACAGAGAGTGGTGAATCTCTGGAATTCTCTGCCACAGAAGCTAGTTGAGGCCAGCTCATTGGCTATAATTTAAAAGGGAGTTAGATGTGGCCCTTGTGGCTAAAGGTATCAGGGGGTATGGATAGAAGGCAGGTAGAGGATACTGAGTTGGATGATCAGCCATGATCATATTGAACGGTGCAGGCTCGAAGGGCCGAATGGCCTACGCCTGCACCTATTTTCTATGTTTCTATGTTTCTATGAATCTATTGAACATTGGAAAATGATCACCAATGCGTCCACTATTTCTAGAGCCACCACCCTGGGATGCAGACCATCCGGCCCAGGGATTTATCATCCTTCAGTCCCATTAGCCTACCCAATACTATTTATCGCCTAATGAACATTTCTTTCAGTTCCTCTACCCCCTTACATCTTCTGTTCTCCAGTAAATCTGGGAGATTGTTTGTGTCTTCCTTAGTGAAGACAGATCCAAAGTGCCTGTTCAACTCTTCTGCCATTTCCTTGTCACCCATAATAATTTCACCGTGTCTGCCTTCAAGGGACCCACATTTGACTTTGGTACTCTTTTTCCTTAACATATCTAAAGAAGCTTTTATTGTCCTTCTTTATATTCCTGGCCAGCTACCCCCCGTACTTCACCTTTTCAGCCTGCATTGCCCGTTTTGTTTCCTTCTGTTGAGTCAAGTCAAGCACAGTGAGTGCAGGGCCAACAGTCCAATCCATTCCATTTCAAGTCAAGTCAAGTCAAGCACAGTGATTGCAGGGCCAACAATCCAATCCATTCCATTTCAATTCAAGTCGAGGCAAGTCAAGTCAAGTCAAGCACAGTGAGTGTCGGGCCGACAATCCAATCCATTCCATTCCATTTCAATTCAAGTCAAGTGAAGTCAAGTCAAGTCAAGCAGAATGAGTGCAGGGCCAACAGTCAAATCCATTCCATTTCTATTCATGTCAAATCAAGCACATTGAGTGCAGGTCCAACAATCCAATCCATTCCATTTCAATTCAAGGCAAGTCAAGCACAATGAGTGATGGGCCAACAATCCAATCCATTCCATTTCAATTCAGGTCATGTCAAGTCAAGCACAGTGAGTGCAGGGCCAACAATCAAATCCATTCCATTTCAAGTCAAGTCAATTCAAGCACAGGGAGTGCAGTGCCAACCAAACACACTCACACAAACACTCACATACACTCACACACCCTCCACCTCACCAACACTCACACCCTCCACCTCACACTCACACTCTCTCTCGCACACATAGTCTCACACACACACACCATATATATGACAGTGAAACTCTCTCGAATCCACTCACATGGCTGAGCGCGGCCTCTCCACTGAGTGCGACTGCCACAGTGAGCGGCACTTCCACAATCAGCACGTCCTCTGCATTCAGCAGAACTTACGCAATCAATCAATCACTAAGCGGAACTTACGTAATGAGCAGGACCTTTGGACTAAACACTGTGGGCTAACAAATCATTTCTTCCTTCCAAACACAGTGGGGGCTAACAAAGCATTTCTTCCTTCCAAACACAGTGGGGCTAACAAATCATTTATTCCTTCCAAACATAATGGGGGCTAACAAATCATTTATTTCTTCAAACACAGTGGGGGCTAACATAGCATGTATTCCTTCCAAACAGTGGGGGCTAACAAAGCATTTATTCCTTCCAAACACAGTGGGGGCTAACAAAGCATGTATTCCTTCCAAACACATTGGGACTAACAAATCATTTATTCCTCGCAAACACAGTGGGGCTAACAAAGCATTTATTGCAATCACATTAAGGGCTAACAAAGCTTTTCTTCCTCGCAAGCACAGGGGGAGGGGTGCTAACTAAGCATTTATTGCAAGCACATTAAGGCTAAACACTTATAATTTATTGCAACAACATTGCGGGTAACAAAGTATTTATTGCAAGCACATTAAGGGCTAACAAAGCATTTCTTCCTCGCATGCACAGTGGGGACTAACAAAGCATTTATTGCAAGCACATTAGGGGTTAACCAATCATCATTTATTGCAACCACATTGCTGGCTAACAAATCATTTATTGCAAGCACATTAAGGGTTAACCAATCGTCATTCATTGCAAGCACAGTGGGGACTAACAAAGGATTTATTGCAAGCACATTAAGGGCTAACCAATCATCATTTATTGCAACCACATAGGTTCACGCCTGTCGGGAAATCTGGACTGAACCCAGCTGAAATTTATATGAGGAACCTTCATTCGAAGTACATTGGCAACCACCATGTGACTGCGGCGATAACTGACTACATGTTAGTGTTGATTATAGAATGGGAAAGATTATATCATAAAATAGTAATAGTATACAGAGAGAGGTCTTTGTTTGACAGTGGATTACAGGAAGGCATGGGAAAGCATCAGTGATAGTATGGAGTGTAACTTACTTCATCCCAATTTCTCTTAGGAATTATAGGTTCAACTATGGATCAAGTACAGAGGGATTGGCAACATAGGTGGAGGGGATTTGCATCCACGAAAACTCGGGAGGTGAAGACTCGTCAGACGGGAATCATGAAGCTACGCCCACGAAAACTCGGGAAGCTTGATGAGATTCTGGGAAGATACATCATCATCTTGTTGTTAATTTGTTTGATAATGTACCAGTCACCAATGTACCTTTGGTTCTCATAAATGATGGTTATCATATATATGATAAAAGGGAGGAATGTTAATCGTGGCTAAAACAGAGCAGCCATAGCACCAACATTCAGTAAGGACTCATGTATTGTTAGGCCATTTTGGTCAAGTCTGATGTGCTCTGCAGAAATAAGACAAGCTTCTGAATGGTGCCAGAAAGTCTAGGGCCCAGATCAGTATTGTACATTTAATTGCCAGAATGAATGTGATTTCTGCAGAGGACCTCCTAGGAAGTGTAAAATGCATGAACTTGATTGGATTAATGCAAACTAATTGAACATATTGTAAATAATGTTGCTAGACAGTTACCCTGCTGATTGTTGATTGGTTAAGGTGTTGAGCCCCTGGCAGGTTTGTTTGGATTCCAGGGTAAATGTTGCATTATGCACGTTAAGTTAGCTTCTTCTAGAAGCTTCCCCTGCAGCAATGTAAGGGAGATCCTGTTATTGGTCTGTGTAACTGTCAATAATATATTGTTGTAATTAATATGTTTGATTGGATTGTAAATAGACCACCCCTCTGTAGTTCGGCCCCTCAACGTTTGAGGACCTATAAAATGCAGCCCCCATGAGGTCCTTTGTCGATCTTCTGGAAGAGCGCTTGGGACTGCGTGATCTTTTGGAGTGTTTCTGCTTGCACGAGGCTGAAGGCTTGGCCAGGCAGATACAAGGATCGAACCTGCGGTGGTTTAGGTATCGTATAGGTGAATTTGTTGTTCTATCCAAAAATAAATATTAGTTGCTCCAGTGCTTGAATCAGTGTTTTATTGACTGAACTGGACTGGGGGAAGCTTAGAAGAGTCAGAAAGTTGCCATTACATTTGTGAAAACTTGCTCTATGAGTGAAACTGGAGCTCATGAAAGACTGGGAACAAGGATTGTTTTATTTCACAAGTCTGTTGCCGCCATTCCCGATCAACTGTACATGGTCGCCACCTGCGCTAATCTGACTAACGGAGATTGGAATCCCCGAAAGTCAAAGCTCAGGGAGAATGAGTACGTACTATACTAGGCTTTATTGGAGAAGCTTTATATGATGTATTGGAAAATGGCCATTAAAATGGTGAATTGAGAAGTGACCTTGAGAATCAGAACGATATCAGTTGTTTGAAATACCAGCCGCAGGCATACGGCTTTTACGTCAACGAGTCTTAAAGGGATAGTGAACAAGTATGTCTGTGGTCAAAGCTAAAGCTCAGTCACAAGAAGACGATGTTGGACAGGATTCTGAAAAGGAAAGAAGAGTTACTGTAGACATACACCAGACACAGTATGTGATTCAAGTTCATCTTTAATCAGCACTGATACTTTAATAGCATAAAGGATGGTTGGTTGTCAGTACATCCTATCTGCTCGAACTGAACCTTACCGGAAGCATGTGTTAGTATAAGTGTTAAAGTGGGGTGGAGTTAGTGATGCTGGCTTGTGTGTGATTGGTTGACATGCGTTATCAATCTACAGTTACTAAACGCACTGACAAAGGCTTGGAATTGTTCAGGGAAAAGTGTCAGAAGACAGGAAACTCGATATGTAAACAAGCTTACAAATTAATTGAAATGCTAAAAGATTAAATCAAAGGAAAATGAAAGTGAAGTACAATCTAACCTGGTTCAATTAATCAAGCTCTGTGATGAAATCATCAAAAATCACGAGTCAAAAGGAGCTTGAAAGGCAAAATCAGTGGTTTCAACAAAGAATGGAAACATTTAATGGTTTTATACAAGATGTAAAGGTGTGATTATCTGATATTGGACAGCAAACTACACACTTCACATCTGAAAGTGCCATACAACAGTGTTGTAAACTCAGATGAAATTGGACCTGATGACAGTGTTTCAAATGTCTCAAAGCCTAAATTAAGCCACACATCTAGTTCTTCATCATGTGTATCTTCAACGGCCTCTGCTCGTATTAAAGCTCAGGCAGATAAGGCTGCTCTCTTGGAACATCGGTTAGATCTCATGATAAGACCCATCTAACTCAATACTCTCTTTAAAGGCAAAACGTACAGACTCAAATGAAAAAGCGTGTGCAGGTGCATGTTATCTCTACCCCCCCCCCCCCCACCCTGTACTGAATAATGGAAACCAAGGTGATATCTGGAACCTAATGTGGAGACAAAATGGCATCACTGCTTTTCTGGCTCAACAAAATCTCTCTTCTACTTTACCACCAAGAGACATTCCTGTTTATGATAGTGATCCTTTGCAGTATGAAGTTTTCGTCGCAGCATTTGAGAGAGGAGTGGAAAGAAAAACTAATGAAAAGAGTGATTGCTCGCATTTTCTAGAGCAATACACAAGACGGTTTCCAAAAGACTTACATTATTCCGCAGTTGCCGACATTTGCCTCGAGCCCAGGGCTATCATGGAAGTTCAACTACCTTTTGCACAGAAAGCTTGATGAGAAGGCTGAACATTACAGGATATAAGACTAGTATTCTCTTGCGTAACATGAACCAAGTGAAGCCTGTTATCAGTCACCATATCTCAGGTTTGGAAATATCTAGTCTGGACAAAGATGATTTTATCCAACTATCTGGTGTGTTCACACATAAGACCATACCTGTTTCTCAGCTAAACATTCGCAGACAGGAATGGCTGTTACAGTGGCCTTACTTGAAGGATATCAAGATTCCTGAAATAGACTCTGGTACTGACCTACTCATAGGGACAACTGCTTCAAAGGTATTGGAACCTTGGTAGCTGGTCAAAAGACAAGAGGATGGATCATACGCTGTGAGGACCCTACTGGGGTGGGTCATCCATGGTTCCTGAGAAGAGACAACGAAAGAAGGGATGAAAATGGCTACTCTGCTGCTGCAATCGGACATCCATTGTAAACCTAGACGGGCTACTGGTCAAGCAATACAATCACGACTTCAATGAAAGAACCAGCATGGAAACAGAGGAAATGTCCAGAGAAGATGTAAAGTTCTTGGATATTATGAATCGCCAGCAAAGTTGACAGATGGACACTTTTGTCTAAACCTACCTTTCAAACAAGAAAGAGTCAGCATGGCAAATAGCTGTTGTATTACAGAACAGCTCATCCAGAGCCTGAAACGCAGGTTTGGCAAGAATAAGAAATTTCATGATGAATATACATCTTTCCTCATAGAAATGATTGACAATGGTTATGCTGAAATGGTACCAGTGGACCAACTCAATCAAAGTGATGAAGAGCTCTGGTACATCCCTCGCCATGGGTGTATCACTCAAGTAATGGAACCTTAAGCGTGCTCTTTTACTGTGGTGCAGTCTTCAAAGGAACATCACTTAACTGCTAACTGCTGCAGGGTCCAGTCCTTACCAACTCACTCATTGTAGTTTTCATCAGGTTCAGACAAGAACAAGTTGCTTTGATGGCTGATATCAAAGCAATGTTTCATCAAGTCAAGGTATCAGAAAAGCACATTGACTATCTGCAATTCCTGTGGTGGCCGGTGGGTAATGTGTAGCAAGATCTTTTTGAATACCAGATGAAGGTACATCTTTTTGGAGCAGTGTCATCACCAAGTTGTGCAAACTTTGCATTAAGGAAGACTGCTGAGGACTGCAAAGCTGACTTTCCAGCAGAGGTGACAAACACAGTAAAGAACAACTTCTATGTAGATGATTGTTTAAAATCCATGCCTTCGGAACAGGAAGCAGTTCAAATAGATAGATAGATAGATATGCCTTTCTTGCCTTTAATGGCAAGAGACCTGACTTCCCTCTGCCAAATGGGAGGATTCGTGCTGTCAAAGTGGATCAGCAACAGCCGTGCTGTATTGGTATCCATTCCACAAGAAAACAGAACCAAGGCGACCAGAGTGTTGGACTTGCTCAAGGATAATCTCCCAATGGAAAGTGCACTGGGATTGCACTAGTGCGTTCAACCAGATGTGCTCAAGTTCAGAATTGCTGTACAGGAACGACCATACACAAGACGGGGCATCTTGTCCGTGGTTGGCTCTATATAGGACCCTTTAGGATTCTAGCACCATTTGCTCTGCAGCCAAGCGGATTATGCAGAAGCTTTGTAAGGAAACATTCGGATGGGATGAAAACATACCCCAAACCTTCTCTTGAGAATGGACAGGATGGTTAGCAGATCTCAACAAGATGGTGGAATTTAAAATGGACCGGTGCATGAAGCCTGCAAGCTTTGGTCAAATCAGATATGCACAGCTGCACCACTTTTAAGATGCAAACGAAAGTGGCTACGGTACTGTTTCATATCTAAGACTGGAAGATGATAACAAAGAAGTGCATGTTGCATTCATAATGGGAAAAGCCAGAGTAGCACCATTGAAGCAAATGACGATTCCCAGAATGGAACTTACAGCTGCAGCCCAAGCTGTCAGAGTTAATACAATGTTGTGAAAGGAATTACAGTTTCAACTAGACAAATCCATCTTCTGGACCGATAGCTCAACAGTGCTAAAATACATCAACAACGAAACCAAACGCTTCCAAACATTTGTAGGAAACAGGATCAATTTGGTAAGGGATGCTACTGATGTATCACAATGGAGATATGTTCGCACAAAGGAACCTCCTGCTGATGAAACATCCAGAGGACTAACAGCAGACCACTTTTTAAGCTGTAAGGGATGGATCGATGGACCAGAGTTTTTCTGTGAGCCAGACAGAGGATGGCCAAAGCATCACTTGGAATCTGCAATCTCTGCTAATAATCCAGAAATCAAACAACACGTCACAATGAACATCATTGTCAAGGATCATTGAACCCCACAAACACTCTGATCACCTATTTCTCATCATGGAGGAATCTGAAGACTGCTGTAGCTTGGTTTCTTAAAGTAACGAATACACTCTTGCAGTTGACTCGAAAGATAGTGGAGATTCAGACTGCTGTGAGTAGCTTTGAAAAAGATCTTGGCAAACTAAAGATAAGGATAAGAAGAAGGAAGAGAAGAAGATTAAAGAATCACTAAAGAAGATTAAATGCCAACATATAGTACATACCCTGGACACTTGCGGGTGGTCATTAGATGCACAGAGGGGCGTATATATATGGAATAGTGGACAGGAAGCGGCAGACCAGGCACAGGGGTGGAGAGCATACAATTTTCACCAGAATGGGAAGAACAGCTAGCAACAACTTGTATGCAGAATAAGGAAAGCCTGGTACGTTCATCTCTATGTTTGTGCAACTACTTCAATAAAGAACCAATGACTGGAAATGACTACTTGAAAATGTGTTCTATTTGGTCTGCTTAAGATCACTATTACTTACCAGTGTAGTAATGGCAACGGAAAGTTGGACACTGAAAGAGTCGGAAAGTTGCCATTACAATGCCTTTTCGAAGAGTATCAGTGGCATCACTTACATAGTTACCAACTACTCGTCTGTCACGAGGAAATAACGCCCACTCGATATACAGCATGGATGCCTTCGGAGGAAACTGTTATGTCAGCACAAAGAAACTCACCATAAATTGTTTCAACCTATCCTACCACTCTTTATAAATTGAACCCCACACATTCGATAACTTTCTTACAAGTATTTTCCCCTTTTCTAGTTTAATGGCATCCATCCTATAGTGGATTGGTTAGAACTATACACAGTGCTCCAAATGTGACCTCATAAACGTTTCATACAATTTGTTATTCCAAATGCTGTACTCAGTAACCTGTCCCATCAGTTTTTATCCGAATTATCCATCTGCCCTTTCCTCAGCCCATTGGCACAATTACTCGCCTTTACGAGACTTTTGGAGATACAGCGCGGAAACAGGCACTTCGACCCACAGAGTCCGCGCCGACCATCGATCACCTCGTACACTAACACTATCTTACACACGAGGGACAATTTACAATTAACAGAAGCCAATTAATCTACAGCCCTGCACGTCTTTGGATTGTGGGAGAAAACCAAAGCACTCGTAGAAAACCCACGCGGACACAGAGAGAACATGCACATTCTACATAGACAACATCCCGAGTCAGGATCGAACCCTCCATTGTGCCGCCTTCAATTGATCACAGTCCCGTTGTGATCATAGATACCCTTCCTCATTGACCACAGTACCACCACATTATTTTTCATCTGCAAACGTAGCAATCACACCACCCCCTACGTCATGAATATAGATGAGAGCAGACTCAGCACTGATCCCTTTGACACACTACTCCTTACAAACGAGCATGAAAAATCACGCTTCTACCAACACCCTATGTCTCCTCCCTTCAAACACATTTTGCATCCAATTACCTCTCTTAATCCTGGATCCCGCGTACAATACTTTAACAGCTAGCCTATCGTGTGCTGGTCCAGACACATCTTCAATGTGAGAGTCTTTCCCTCCATCGCCCGCTCAGGCATTACAGGCCTTCCATTTCCTTCCTCCTCATTTACCTGCTAAATGACTCTTAAAGATCACAAAATTGTCTGCTTCCATCAACACCACCCGCGGCAGGCCCTTTAGGGCACCCACAGTTCTCTGTGTAACAAGAACTTGACCCATTATGTTTTCGGAAGCTTCTCCCCCCCCCCCCCGACCCACCTCACCTTAATACAATGTCTTATGAATTTGTAATTATTTGTGAATTAATTTGGAATTTGTAAATAAACTTTATCAACCTCATCTGCAGGATTCTCATGTTGTCATGATGTTATAAACCGTCATATCTCCACCCAGTCTAGGAGGTTCCATAGAAAACATTCCACGTCGCTTTTCAGCTAATGTTCTCCAAATATTGCTGAATTTTATACAGGATGCCGCAGACGCTAAAGGCAAACGCGCTCTTTACCGAATGCTACTTGTATTGTCGCATTCGGGGAGTGATGGACTTGCGCTCCAAGAACCCTCTATCTCTTTCCCTCATTTGACCGTTATCCTATCCAAGTACGCGTAAGAAGGAACTGCAGATGTTGGTTTAAACCGAAGATAGACACAAAAAGCTGGAGTAACTCAGCGGGCAGGCATCATCTCTGGAGAGAAAAAATGGCGACGTTTCGGGTCGAGACCCTCCTTCAGAAGTCAGAGGTCTGAAGAAGGGTCTCGACCCGAAACGTCATCCATTCCTTTTCTCCAGAGATGCTGCCTGTCCCGCTCAGTTGATCCCATCCAAGTATTTGTCCCTGTTCGGCAACAACAGGTTATTTCCAACACAATGTGTCATAAAAGTAAACAAGGTGATTATGAAATATCTGCGACGAAAGTCGTAAGTGTCTGTGATTGAACTGATTGATTCACAGGAGATTTGTCTGTGTATAAATAGACTTTTTAAATTTATCCGCTATTTCACCCGCTGCCTTCTACTGACAGAAAATGGGGCGGGCTCCCGTTCTGCTGGTGAAAGAGATTTACTATCCGGTTCTTGCGATTATCGGTGTTCCTGGTGAGTGGATTCTACACAATACGTGGTCACTGCGCCGAGGTTCACCGAGCGAAGGGAAAGGCTGGGGTGTGTTAACGGCGCGTCATTGCCCACACGATGGCCTTAGAAGCGCATAGTCTCTGACGGCGCGATGCCATCTAAAGCTCCAGTTTTTAAATACGTAACCAGGTCATCGAGATAACTTGTTCAGAAACAATGAACTACAGATACTGGTTTACAAAAAACCCCACAAAGTGCTGGAGTAACTCAGCGGGTCAGGCAGCATCTCCGGGGAACATCTTAATGTTTCGGGTCGGGTCCCATCAGATTATATGTTACATTTCCATTGCAGATCTCGGTGAATGAAGTTGAGGCCCATTGAAGGTCTGAGTAACCCCTCCACCCTCACGTGTATCCACCTATTACTTGCCAGACTTAGTCCTGTCCCTCCTGTCTTCCACCAAACTCCATCATTATCTGTGTGAAGAAGGACCCCGACCTGAAACATCACCTATCCATGTTCTCCAGAGATCCTTCCTGACCCGTTGAGTTACTCCCGCACTTTGTGTCGTTTAAGATAATCCGTCTACACAGAAACAATAATCTTTCATTCGTCTCTCTCTCTCTCTCTCTCTCTCTCTCTCTCTCTCTCTCTCTCTCTCTCTCTCTCTCTCTCTCTGTTACAGCAAACCTGGTGACAATCGTAATTCTCTCCCGAGGAAAGTGCGGCCTCGCCAAGTGCAGCTCTGTCTACATGGTGGGCATGGCTTCGGCTGATCTTCTCGTCATGGTCTTCAATGTGGTGGTGTGTTATATTTTCACCTACCACTACCCACATTCCTTCCTGACAATCACCCCCCTGTGTAAGTTCATCATATACATGACCACGGTCACTCTGGACCTGTCAGTTTGGTTCACCCTCTCCTTCACGTTCGACAGATGTGTAGCAATCTGCTCTCGGAAGTTACAAACCATGTATTGCACCGGGAGAACGGCGACTGTGGTACTAACGACGCTCGCCCTTCTGATCGTATCCAAAAACATCCCTTTTTTCTTTGCATACGACCCCATGCATGTCGTTGACGGGGTGCAGTGGGGCTGCAGGGTAAATATGCCTTTCTTTACCTCGCCCGCGGGCGCGGGTTTTCTCAAGTTTCACGCCGTCTGTGTGGGCGCTCTTCCTTTCGCGTTGATTTTCATGTTTAACTCAGCGACAGCCACGCGTATTTTAGCCGCCAGTCGAGCTCGCCGCGCGCTGCGGGGTAACAGAAACGACAAACAATCCGACCCGGAGGTGGCGAACAGAAGAAAGTCCGTTATTTTGGTATTCGCGATCTCCGGCAGTTTCGTGCTGTTGTGGATTACAGCGGGCGTGACCTTTGCAGTCACCGGGCTGACAAACGTTAATCGTTTCCGCGGTGACCTTAACGACCCAGCCTACGTTGCCACGGAAGTTGGAGCTATGTTAAAGTACATGAGCTCCTGTTCAAACACTTGCATTTACGCTCTGACCCAGAGCAAATTCAGAGAACAATTGAAGGATGCGGTAAAATCGCACTGGAGGTTATTCCACGGCTCGGGTAGAAACTGAGTTTTGTTCAAATGTATGAAAATGTATTTATGCAAGCACATTTTTAGCCATTTTTGTCCAAACTATTTTAAAAATCATTCTCATGATGTGAACGCCGTTGAGTTTTTTTCTGCTGTTTGTGAACACCTACCTAATATACAGTAGTTATTTAATGTGCCTGTGAATTTGCAGGATGACGATTTTTTCAATGGACAAATACAATTATTGGCAGGAGCCTGATGTGCACTGATGTACGAGGGATCTTGGGGTACAAGTCTACAGCTCCTTCAGCATGTAACGAACGGGGCCATATTTGAATGGTTCTTGTCACCGCATCAAGCAGGCACGGAAATCGCTATCAAAATATGGGGGGGGGGGGGGCCGGGGACAGGGGGGGACACAATCTCTTGGCGGCCGCGCGCATGCGCACACTCACACACATGCGAGGCTTCGGAGGATTCTGCCCTGTGAAAGGTAATTACAGCTCAATCCAGCGCTAAATGCAGCTCAACACTGCCTATCTCCCCGGGTTAACCTACAGCCCAGCCTGGACTGACGGGACGACAGCCTGGAGTCGTGGAGCTAGCGCTGCTTCTTCGCGCTGGCTGTAAACCTGGGCCATATTTCCCGTAAGTCCAGGCAGGGCCGTAGGTTAACCTGGCGGGACAGGCAGAGTTGAGCTGGGTTTAGCCCTGCTTCTCTGCTCTGGCTGTGGGCACAGCTCCCGTCTGACCCCCGACGTCTCTGGCTACCGCCGGGCGTGGGGGGGGGGGCACTCGGGTGGGGACGATAATGGCCCAGTGGCGGTTCGGCAGTGATTGCAGTGTCGGAGACCCGGGATCGATCCTGGCCGCGGATGAGACCGTAGGTGTGTGTTCAGGGCTGCCGCGAGTGGTTTGGCACGTCTCCCTCCTCCAATCACCGTGCTCTATCCTCAGTCCCACCCACAGGGGCGGAAAACCCGGGGGGGCCCAGAGGGGACACGTCCCCCCCATGTTTTGAGAGGTGGGGGACATCCCCCCAAGTTTTTGTGATCCGTATTTTAAAATATGCGCTTTCCGCGAGACAGTGGGTGTGGGACTGAGGATAGCGCGCGGCGATTGGAGGAGGAAGAAGTGGCACAGACCTGCACCTCATCCGCAGGCAGGATCGATCCCAGCCGGTTTTCTGGCGCTGTCCCGAGTGCCCCCACCCCCCCAAGCCAGAGAGGTCAGGAATCAGACGCGAGCTGTGCCCCCAGGCCCACAGGCAGCGCAGAGAAGCAGCGCTAAACCCAGCTCTCTCTGCCTGTCCCGCCAGGTTAACCTGCCTGGGCTTGTGGGAAATATGGCCAGCGCGGAGAAGCAGCTCTGGTGTCCCGTCAGTCCAGGCAGGGCTGTAGTTAACCCGGCGAGACAGGCAGAGTTGAGCTGCATTTAGCGCTGGATTGAGCCTCCGAAGCCTCGCACGCGTGTGTGTGTGTCAAAAATTGTGTCCCCGTCCCCTCCATATTTTGATAGCGAGTTCCGCTCTTGCCACCCACCCCCACTACTTCCGCCTCTCACCGATACCTCCCTCCTCCAATGATCGCGCTGAATCATCATGTCCTTCCCCCATTGCCTGCTGACCGACGTCTCTCTCGTCCAATCGGCGCGCTCGATCATCAGTCCCACCCCCCACTGTCTGTGGAAAGCTGAGATTTCACCGAGATTTAGAATCCGGATTTTAAAAAATGGGGGGGGGGGGGATCGTCCCCCACCTCTCAAAACAGGGGGGGGCGTGTCCCTGTTTCCGCCCCTGTTCAAGTGCGGGGATTCACAGGATGCTGCCCTGATAAGAGTATTAGCTGTAAGGAGAGAGACACAAACAACTGAAGTAACTCAGCGGGTCAGACAGAATCTCTCGAGAAAAGGAATAGGTTACGTTTCGAGTCGAGACCCTTCTTTAAACTGGGATAGGATAAATAGTCAGATACCCTTGTGTCGATATACGAAATATTCGTGAGCATAAGGTGAGTAGCAGAAAGATTTAAATATATTTTTTAGGCAAATTTGCTTTTAGAGAGTGTAGCATGCCTAGCATGCGTTGCCAGGAGAGGGGGTGGAAGCAGATACAAGGGTGGCGATTAAGAGGCTTTTAGACGGGCAAACGAACTGGCAGGAAATGAGGGATCAGGTCCATGTGCAGGAAAATGCAATTAGTTTAAAGTGGCATCACGGTCGTCACAGCCACCGTGGGCGACGGGCCAGTCCGTGTGCTGTGCTATCCCATACTCCAAATATAACATTTTCCCGTTAACCAACAATGTTTTATGCTTCGGAATCAAGATAGTGGATTCGAAATAGTGTACAGCTGTGGAAATAGCAGAACCTTCCATGACACCATGATGTAGCTTTAAAAGTCGTTGGTTCAATTGCATTTTATTGTCACATGTACATAGATACATTGAAAATCTTTATTTGAATTCATTTCAGTAAAATTATACTGTACATAAGTGCAATCATAAATAAACACCAAAGTGCAAGGATTGCAGTGCAATATTAGTAAACATCGCCGGATAAAGAGTCCATGCGTTTGCGGTTCCACCTTGTGTCGTTCAAGTTTCAAGTTCTTAAATGTATAGACTCTTATCTTGGCCTTAAATGTCTGTTGTCCTCGGGGCGGCCCTGGATCGGGGTTGTAGGGGTGGTGCTGTCGATATCATCCACTGCCGGTCGGTCTGCTGCAGCCGCGTTCAATCTGCACTCTCATCCGACGTCTGGCTTCGGCAGCATGTGATCCCCAGCTGCTGCAGGGCCTCCAGCAGCCCGCTGCTCCCACATCCCGACCCGGTCCCTTCAACCACTGCAGTCTCCACACGCGGGCGGCGCGGAGCCAGCCCACAGCCTGCTCGCATGCACTGAACCCTTGTGAACTAAACAGAGACCGAAGATCGGATGTATAGGAAGGAACTGCATAAGCTGGTTTAAACCGAAGATAGACACAACAAGCTGGAATAACAGCGGTTCCGGCAGCATTTCTGTAGAAAAGGAATAGGTGCCGTTTCAGGATGAGATCCTTCTTCAGACTGCTGTAGAAGGGTCTCTATCCGAAACGTCACCTCTTTGTTTTCTCCAGAGATGCTGTCTGACCCGCTGAGTTGCTCCAGCTTTTTGTGTGTATTTAATCGGGTGATGGTCCCCAGTGTAAGGGTGGGCAGAAAGCTTCACCCAGCACCGCCTCACTGGAGCTACAGTGGAGACACAGATCAGCAGCGCTAAGACACAATAGAGAATAGACAATAGGTGCAGGAGTTGGCCATTGGGCCCATCGGGCCAGCACCGCCATTTAAAGTGATCATGGCTGATCTTCCCCAATCAGTACCCCATTCCTGCCTTCTCCACATATCCCCTGACTCCGCTTTCTTTAAGAGCCCTCTCAAGTTCTCTCGAAAGTATCCAGAGAACCGGCCTCCACCGCCCTCTGAGGCAGAGAATTCCACAGACTCCCAACTCTGTGGAAAAAAAGTGTTTCCTCGTCTCCGCCCCAAATGGCTTACCCCTTATTCTTAAACTGTGGCCACTGGTTCTGGACTCCCTCAACATCGGGAACATGTTTCCTGCATCTAGCGGGTCCAAACCTTTAATAATCTTATATGTTTCAATAAGATACCCTCTCATCCTTCTAAAGCCCAGAGTACACAAGCCCAGCAGCTCCATTCTCTCAGCATATGTTAGTTCCGCCATCACAAGAATTAACCTTGTAAACCTACGGTGCACTTCCTCAATAGCAAGAATGTCCTTCCTCAAATTAAGGGACCAAAACTGCACACAATACTCCAGGTGTTGACTCACTTGTGCTCTATACAACTGCAGAATGACCTCTTTGCTCCTATATTCAACTCTTCTTGTTATAAAGGCCAACATGCCATTCGCTTTCTTCATTGCCTGCTGTACCTGCATGCTTACTTTCATTAACTGATGAACAAGTACCCCCAGATCCCGTTGTACTTCCCCTTTTCCCAACTTGATACCATTTAGAAAGTAATCTGCCTCCCTGTTTTTGCTACCAAAGCGGATAACCTCACATTTATCCACATTAAACTGCATCTGCCATGCATCTGCCCACTCACCCAACCTGTCCAAGTCACTCTGCATTCCCATAGCATCCTCCTCACAGTTCACACTGCCACCCAGCTTTGTGTCATCTGCAAATTTGCGAATGTTACTTTGAATCCCTTCATCTAAATAGCTGTGGTCCCAGCACGGAGCCTTGCGGCACCCCAGTAATCACTGCCTGCCATTCTGAAAGGGACCCGTTAATCCTTAAGGGCCTGTCCCACGAGCATGCGACTGCATGCGGCTAGCGTGACCTAACGTGGTCACGCTAGCCTTGCGGCCTCACGGGGCCGGTCCCACTTCGATCGCTGGAGCCGCATGGAGTTGTGCGGAGCTGGTCCCGACATCTGGGCTCCGAAAAACTGAGTGTTCAAAAATTCCGCGTGGCAAAGGCCTGCCGTCCCGCTTCCGCATGGAGCCCGCACGCACCGCCTCGACGCCGCACGCACCGCCTCGTAGCCGTACGAAGCGTCTTGACGCCGAACGCAACGTCTTGACACTAAACGCAGTGTATTGACGCCGCACACAGCGTCTTGATGGCGTACGCTTAGCTCGTGGCATTGACCGATGACGTCACCGCCCGGCGTGCCGTTGCGTGATGACGTAATCGCCCGACGCCGTGCGTCGTCCAAATTCAGTCAGCCCGCCTCCTGCCCAGCTGATTGGTGAGTTTGATGTCGTGACCAGCTCCGCACAACTCCAGACGGCTCCGTGGTTGGAAGTGGGACCGGCCCGGCGAGGCTGTACGGCTCAAGCCACCACGTTCGGTCGTGCTAGACGCATGCAGTCGCATGCTGGTGGGACAGGCCCTTTACTCTTTGTTTCCTGTCAGCCAACTAATTTTCTATCCATGTCAACACTCTACCCCCAATACCATGTGCATTAATTTTGCCCACTAATGTCCTATGTGGGACCTTATCAAATGCTTTCTGAATATCCAGGTACACTACATCCACTGGCTCTCCCTTGTCCAATTTCCTAGTTACATCCTCAAAAAATTCCAGAAGATTGGTCAAGATTAGTTACAATTTCCCCTTCGTAAACCCATGCTGACTCGGACCGATCCTGTTACTGCTATCCAAATGTGCCGCTATTTCATCTTTTATAATTGACGCCAGCATCTTCCCCACCACCGATGTCAGGCGAACTGGTCTATAATTCCCTGTTTTCTCTCTCCCGCCTTTCTCAAAAACTGGGATAACATTAGCTACCCTCCAATCCACAGGAACTGATCCTGAATCTATAGAACATTGGAAACTTATCACCATACATCCACGATTTCTAGAGCCACTTCCTTAAGTAGCCTGGGGTGCAGACCATTAGGCCCTGGGGATTTATCAGCCTTCAGTCTACCCAACACCATTTCCTGCCTAATTTGGATTTCCTTCAGTTCCTCCGTGACTCCAGATCCTCTGGGCACGAGTATATTAGGAAGATTGTTTGTGTCCTTCTTAGTGAAGACGGACACAAAGTACCTGTTCAACTCATCTGCCATTTCCTTGTTCCCCATAATAAATTCACCTCTTTCAGTCTTCAAAGGTCCAACTTTGGTCTTAACTAATGTTTTCCTCTTCACATACCTAAAGAAGCTTTAACTATCCTCCTTTATATTCTTGGCTAGCTTATTTTCGTACCTCATCTTTTCTACCCGTATTGCCTTTTTAGTTCTCTTCTGTTGTGCTTTAAACATTACTCAATCCTCTTGCTTCCCGCTCATCTTTGCTACGTTGTATTTCTCTTTTATTTTTTACACTGTCCCTGTCAGCCACGGTCGCCTCTTATTCCACACGGAACCACACATGCTGTACGGTATGCAAGGTAACAGAGACATTGACCAATAATGACATTTTTAAAATATAGAATCCACAAGTAACCATTGAGAATATAAAAATGCTGTGAATCTTTGAATGTTCTCTCTGAATGCTTCAATTTGCAGACTGTTAAGGCCTTCAATAAACTGACTTGTTAGATAAACTCACTACTGACCTACGAGATATTTTATTTTGTGTCTGTACTTAACTGAGCTGGGTCCGAAGTAAAGCATATTCAGGGTCCAGATATAACATCAAATTCTCTCCTTCAATATGCCAGTTCGGTATTCCGACTGCGCATGCACAGGTCATAGTCGATCGGGCTAAACACTCGCGGCGGCCGTGCCGCTGCATGGCTGCAGACTTGCGTCTCGTCCCTATCCAGCCGCCGCTGGGCCATCCCCGTCCCCGCCCCCTCCCGAGGGCCCCGGGTCGGCGGGAGCCGGACAGGAGCGGCGGAGGAGGGGAGACGCCAGCTCCAGATCGGCTCTGCCTGACCAGGCGGGGCGCTGGCCCGTCGCAGCGGCGGCTCAGGCCCGCAGGCGGCGCGGAAAAGAAGCACCAACTCAAGCTCAACCCTCCCGTCCCTCCGGCGGAACAGGCAGAGTCGATCTGGGGCCGGCGCCTCTCCTCCTCGCTGGCTGCGGGCCTGGGTCGACACTCCCGTCCGCGGACCTCTGGATAGAACAGCCTCCTTCAGACTTCCTCCACCTTAGACTTGTGCGTCGCAATTGGGATGGATGGGAGCTGGGATTTCCACGGGAGCAAGGAACAAATGACCTAAAGTTTGCGTTGAGTGAACTGAGTGTTCTTAACGTCCTCGTCGTACACTGGCGTTTTGTGAGATTGGATCCCAGCTTGGATCCCAGCTTCAGCTCAACCAACGTCGGTCACATTATCCGGACAGGCGGCGGGGGGTCAGGAGCTGATGTGAGGCATCGGCGATCCTCTGGGATCCTAGTCGGCCGCCGCCGAGCAGCGGGGTCGAAGAGGCAGCGCCCGACCCGAGAGTAGAGGTTTAAGAAGGAACTGCAGATGCTGGGAAATCGAAGGTAGACATAAATGCTGGAGAAACTCAGCGGGTGATGCAGCATCCATGGAGCGAAATAAATAGGCAACGTTTCGGGCCGAAACCCTTCTTCAGAGGTGTGAGTTCTTCCAACGGCGAGCGGAGAGGCACCAGCTGCAGCGAGCCGCTCACGTGTCGGGCGCTGTCTCCTCGATCCCGGGATCCAACCACTCTCAAAAACCGCCGGTGTACGACGAAGACGGTAAGAACACTCCGTTTACTCAATGCAAACTTTAGGTCATTTGTTCCTTGCGTCCGCGGAAATCTCCAGCGCGGTCGAGACGAGGGGGTTCTGAAGTTGCATTCTCTCGATTGAAGACATTTTCTCGACTTTCCTAGAAGCGACGAACCATGGCTTTACCAGTGTTTAAGAAGGAACTGCAGATGCTGGTAAATCGAAGGTAGATAAAATTGCTGGAGAAACTCAGCGGGTGAGCAGCATCTATGGAGCGATGGAAATCAAAGATCCTCCAGCAAGCTATAGGATCTTGCTATAGGATCTTTGATGGAAATAGGCAACGTTTCGGGTCGAGACCATTCTTCGGGTTGATGTGCGGGTGGGAGGGGGGGGCGGGAAGAAGAAAGAAAGAGGCGGAGAAAGTGGGCTGTGGGAGAGCTGGGAAGGGGAGGGGAAAGGAGAAAGCAGGGACTACCTAAAATTGGAGAAGTCAATGTTCATACCGCTGGGGTGTAAGCCCTGGGCCTCGTCCATGGCCAGAATGAGGCCCACCGTAAATTGGAGGAGCAACACCACATATTTCGGTTGGGTGATTTACACCCCAGCGGTATGAACATTGACTTCTCCAATATGAGGTGGTCCCTGCTTTCTCCTTCTTACCCCTCCCCTTCCCAGCTCTCCCACAGCCCACTGTCTCCGCCTCTTCCTTTCTTCTTCCAGCCTCCCCCACCCTCACATCAGTTTAGCGGCTTCAGTCCAAGGCCTGACTGGCTCGTTCTATCTGCGTCTTTTGAATAAGGTGGGGGGGTGGAGGAGAGGGGGTGGCATCACTCGCATCTCGAGGAAGGCTACACACAGATCCATTGTGACATAATCTGCGAAAGACAGTCGTTTTTAAATTCAGTTTTGTCCGATTTTTGAATATTTTCAGTAATAACTCGAGAAATAAAGCATGACATTTTCAAATAAAACCCCTGTCTCACGGTGCGAGCTGACCCACGAGGTAACAAATTTAACTCGTGGTAATCACGTACGATTAACGTAGCGGGAACGTCGGAACTCGTGGACGCAACTTAGCGACTCGTGGCGCTAACGGCAGGTACCCGTGAAACTTGTTAACTCTTGGAAAATTCAAACATGTTTAAAGTTTTCCACGAGTAAAATGTACTCTTGAGGTTAAAAATTGAAACATTTAAACACGTTGTAAGAACGTAGTGGCCCGTGCGTTTAACTCAGTGACTCGTGAGTCTATCGTGGGAACTCTTTAACTCAGCGGGCAGGTAGCATCTCTGGAGAGAAGGAATGGGTGATGGGATGACATTTCCAAATTGGGGGGGGAGGGAGGGGGGGTGGAGGAGAGAGGGTGAAGAGTCGAGGGAGAGGAGGGGGAGACAGATGGGGGTGTCTTCATTCACTGGCGGCGGGTGCCTGTCACTGAAACAGGCAGGTGAGATTTCACATCCACCTTGTGTGTGTGTGTGTCTCTCTCTCCCTCCCTCCCTCTCACACAGGCTGAGAGACTCTGCCTCTGTCAGTGTACGTCTCTTTCTCCCCCTCTCCCACACACAGTAAGACCGAGGTAAGTCCATCTGTGTAAGTCCATCTGTGTCTCCCACATACACAGTAAAACTCTGCTTTGTGTGTGTATATACGTCTCCCCCCATTTCTCTCTTTCTCCCCCCCCCTCTCTCTTTCTCCCCCCCCCCCCCCACCTCTCTCTTTCTCCCCCCACACACAATAAGACCGATGTATTCTGAGTCTCTCTTCCCTCCCACACACACAGATAGACCGAGGTCCTGTGCGCTCTTTCTTTCTCCCCCACAGTCACGCCGAAGTACACCACACTGCCTCTGTGCCTCTCTCTCTGTGTCTCTCTTCCCCTCTCTCTCCTTCATAAACAGTCAGAGGTCCACACTGTCTCTGTGTCTCTCTCTCCCCTACACACACACACAGACTGAGGTACACACTGCCCGTTGTGTGTGTGTGTCTGCCTCTATCTCTCTCCCACACACACAGTTAAAGGTACTCCACGCTGCCTGTGTGTGTGTGTGTGTCTCTCTCTCTCTCTCTGTCCCACCCCCCACACCCACACACAGTCAGTCAGTCAGAGGAACTCCACACTGTGTGTGTATGTGTGTGTGCGCCTCTGTCTCTCCCTATCACAGTCAGAGTGAGGTACTCCCCCCGCAGTCTCTCCGTGGCCTCTCCCCGGGCAGGGTGCATCTGCCTCAGACTGCCCAGGCAGTCAGACACGACTCCCGTGGCGGGCTCCATGCACAGCTCCTGCCGGCCGGCTGGGAGCGGCAACGGAGGACAGGGGGAAGTTGGCCACCAGCGGGGCAGTCTCGGCTTTCCATGCAGTCTGAGTCTCACTGGATCCTCGTAATCCTCTGCCTCTGTCAAATGGGTGAGTTTAACCTGACCCCCCCCCCCCCAACCTCCATCCACCTCAACTCACGCCTGCGCACCAAAGCAGCTCAGGAGGCGAACCCTGAGCTCCGTCTCCCAACAATCTGATGTGCGCATCCGTGCACATTCAAAGATTTCATCTCCAGTCTCCGCGCAGTGTGTAGACCTGGCAGTAAATTCAATTAAAATATAGCAAACCTCCGCCTGCTGGTCTTCTAACTACGTGATGTGTGTTTCAAACAAATCATCAGTATAACTGCTCTGGCACTGGACGGTGCGCATTTTCCCTTTGTAAGTCACATCAATAGATGCGGCCTTCAAAGCCCCAAGATGGAGATGTTGCTTATTAAAACAGGCCTTCATTGAAGGTTGGCTCAAGAGTAACTCGGGAAAGGAACTTGTTAACTCGGGAGACGAACTTGGAACATCGCAGAAATGACAGTTAACGGTAAACTTGAGTCATACCCTTGGGAACTTGGTTAAACTCTTGATCATACACTTGGAATCTCGTGCACAACCATGAGTCTTTCGCTCGGGGTACCTCGTGGGTCAACTCGCACCGTGAGACAGGACTTTAAGGCGTTTTGGACTCCACGGGAAAAATCTCTACCAGAATATGTAAAGATTTTACCATTACCGCATCGTTTTTTCACGAAGATGTGATTATACACAAACAAATAAACACACCCACACATCCAAGAGCATACTTTTAAGTATATAGATATGATATGATAGACTCGACCAAGTGGGACCCATTGGGTCCTTGTCACATGGGAGGTCTGGTCCCCAATGCAATATTCCACCACTCACCCATAGCCCCCACAGGAGGCCTAGTCCGCAACACAACCCGCTTCCCTACGCAGTATTCCACCACTCACCCGTTCACCCAACGCAATATTCCACCACTCACCCGTTCCCCCTATGCAAACTGTTTCCACCACTCACCCGTTCTCTCAACACAACCCATTTCCACCACTAACCCATTCCCCCAACACAACCCATTCCCCCAACGCAATATTCCACCACTTACCTATAGCCCACAACTGCACAGGCGCGGCTCATATTCCTTGCTGCCAGGAATATTTTTTTAAATGCACCCTAAACATTAAAAAAAATCCTTGCTGCCAGGAATATACTTGCTGCAAGGAAGGGAATTCCCCCCCCCCCCCCCAAAAGGGATTGCAACATTGTAGCTTGCAATTGCATTTGCTAGTGCTGACAGGACAGAGTGTCCCTGGATTACAACATTTCTAGCTAGTGGGGTTACAACCCATTGTGAAGTCATAGCTGCAGAGGGAAGATTTTTTTCTCAAATTTGGATTTTTTAAATTTAAAAAATGTGAAATAACTTGTGAAATATAACATCGATCTGAACGAAATTTGACACAAACCACCACAATTGTGAGTAAGATGGTGCAAAGATTTTAGCGCTCTCGTGTTCAGAAAACAAGCAAGCAAACAAGCGATCAATCAATCAATCTCTGGAGAGAAGAAATTGTGACGTTTCGCATCGAGACCCTTCTTCAGAAGTCAGGGGTTTGAAGAAAGGTCTCGACCCGAAACGTCATCCATTCCTTCTCTCCAGAGATGCTGCCTGTCCCGCTCAGTTGATCGTATCCAAGTAATTGTCCCTGTTCGGCCTGAACAGGTTATTTCCAACATAATATGTCATAAATATAAACAAGGTGATTATGAAATATCTGCGACGAATGTTGTTGAACTGCTTGATTCAGAGATGATTTGTCTGTGTATAAATAGACTGTCTTTAATTGATCCGCCATTTCACCCGCTGACTTCGACTGACAGAAAATGGGGTGGGCTCCCGTTCTGCTGGTGAAAGAGATTTACTATCCGGTTCTTGCGATTATCGGTGTTCCTGGTGAGTGGCTGTGCGCGGAATCTACACAATGCGTGGTCACTGTGCCGAGGTTCACTGAGCGAAGGGAAAGGCTGGGGTGCGTTACGTCATTGCCCACTCGATGGCCTTAGATGCGCATAGTCCCTGACAGCGCAGTGTCATCTAAAGCTCCAGTTTTACAATATGTGGCCAAAGCAACGAGATAAACTGTCCAGAAACAATGAACTGCATATACTAGTTTACAAAAAAACCCACAAAGTGCTGGAGTAACTCAGCGGGTCAGGCAGCATCTCCGGAGAACGTGGATAGGTAATGTTTCGGGTCGGAACCCTTCAGACTATTTGTTAAATTTCAGGTCCTTTGCAGGTCTGGGTGAATGAAGTTGAGGTCCATTGAAGGTCTGAGTATCTCCCCCACCCTCACGTGTACCCACCAATACTTGCCAGCCTTAGTCCTGTCCCTCCTGTCTTCCACCTTTCCCTGGCAACCCCCCCCCCCCCATTATCTGATTGAAGAAGGACCCCGACCCGAAACGTCACCTATCCATGTTCTCCAGAGATCCTCTCTGACCCGTTGAGTTACTCCCGCACTTTGTGTCGTTTTAGGATAACCCGTCTACACAGAAACAAGATTATTTCATTCCTTTCTCTCTCTCTGTTACAGCAAACCTGGTGACAATCGTAATTCTCTCCCGAGGAAAGTGCGGCCTCGCCAAGTGCAGCTCTGTGTACATGGTGGGCATGGCTTCGGCTGATCTTCTCGTCATGGTCTTCAATGTAGTAGTGGTTTATATTTTCACCTATCACTACCCACATTCCATCCTGACAATCACCCCCGTATGTAAGTTCATCATATACATGTCCACGGTCACTCTGGACCTGTCAGTTTGGTTCACCCTCTCCTTCACGTTCGACAGATGTGTAGCAATCTGCTCTCGGAAGTTACAAACCATGTATTGCACCGGGAGAACGGCGACTGTGGTACTAACGACGTTCGCCCTTCTGATCGTATCCAAAAACATCCCTTTTTTCTTTGCATACGAGCCCCTGCACATCGTTGACGGGGTGCAGTGGGGTTGCAGGGTAAATATGCCTTTCTTTACCTCGCCCGCGGGCGCGCGTTATCTCAAGTTCCACGCAGTCTGTGTGGGCGCTCTTCCTTTCGCGTTGATTTTCGTGTTTAACTCAGTGACCGCCAGGCGTATTTTAGCCGCCAGTCGAGCTCGCCGCGCGCTGCGGGGTAACAAAAACGACAAACAATCCGACCCGGAGGTGGCGAACAGAAGAAAGTCCGTTATTTTGGTATTCACCATCTCCGGCAGTTTCGTGCTGTTGTGGATTACAGCGGGCGTGACTTTTGCAGTCACCGGGCTGACAAACCCCAATCGTTTCCGCGGTGACCTTAACGACCCAGCCTACGTTGCCACGGCAGTTGGAGCCATGTTAAAGTACATGAGCTCCTGTTCAAACACTTGCATTTACGCTCTAACCCTAAGCAAATTCAGAGAACAATTGAAGGATGCGGTAAAATCGCACTGGGGGGTATTCCACGGCTCGGGTAGAAACTGAGTTTTGTTCAAATGTATGAAAATGTATTTATGCAATCACATTTTTAGCAATTTTTGTCCAAACTATTTTAAAAATCATTCTCATGATGTGAACGCCGTTGATGTTTTTTTTCTGCTGTTTGTGAACACCTACCTAATATGCAGTGGCTATTTAATGTTCCTGTGAATTTGCAGGATGACGCTTTTTTCAATGGACACATACAGTTATTGGCAGGAACCTGAGGTGCACTGATGTACGAGGGATCTTGGGGTACAAGTCTACAGCTCCTTCAACATGCCATCACAAGTAGAGGGGTAACGAACGGGGCCATATTTGAATGGTTCTTGTCACCGCATCAAGTGAAGGGATTCACAGGATGCTGCCCTGATTAGAGTATTAGCTGTAAGGAGAGAGACACAAACAACTGGAGTAACTCAGCGGGTCAGACAGCATGTCTGGAGAAAGGGAATGGGTTATGTTTCGGGTCGAGACCCATCTTCAAACTGATGAAGGCTCAGGACCCGACAGGTCACCCATTCACTCCAGAGATTCTGCCTGTCCCGCTGAGTTACTCCAGCTGTTTGTGTCTATCTTCGGTTTAAACCAGCATCTGCAGTTCCTTCCTAAAGTTGAAAAGAGAGATTGAACAAAGCTGAATCTTTTACTGGAGGCTGAGGAGTACCAGATAAATGTTTATAAAATTACGAGGCATGGATAGGATAGATGGTCAGATACCCTTGTGTCGATATACGAGCATAAAGTGAGTAGCAAAAAGATTAAGAGATGCTTAAAGCAAATTTGCTTTTGCTGCGAGGAGAGGGGTGGAAGCAGATACCAGGGAGGCGATTAAGAGGTTTTCAGACGGGCACACGAACTGGTAGGAAATGAGGGATAGGGTCCATGTGCAGGTAAATGCAAGTCGTTTAACGCGGCATCACGGTCGGCACAGGTACCGTGGGCCGAAGGGCCAGTCGCTGTGCTGTGCTATCCCATACTCCAAATATATAAAATTACCGTTAACCAACAATGTTCCAGGCTTCGGAATCAAGATAGTGGATTCGAAATATTGGACGGCTGTAGAATATATTGCTCAAGAGCTATGGATTACTGCTTTTGCGTTGATGACTTCTTTTGTGAATGCTTTGAGAAAATCACAGTGTTTATCTTGTAAAATGCAAACGAGCAGCCAGGAGTCCTGTCTTTTGGAATGTAATTGTGTAAGTGCTTGTTCAGCATGTGTCTGATAAAATGCAAATGAGGGTCCATGCTGTACTATGCTAGTCGATTACGTCAGACCCTATCTTATAAAAAGGGGATTTGAGGAAACTCTCAAGAGGAGGCAAACAGTCGAGAGGGAAAAAGTAGATTGGGAGGACAAATGCGTATGCGTTTGCAACAAACCATGACAGTCCTTCCCGAAATTGGGATGCTTAGATTTAACTAAAATCATCAAATTGTACTGCGATAATGGAAGAGGGTATTAAAAGCAGTAGTAATACAAACCATGAGGACAGAATTAGGCAAGTTGCTATTCAAAAAGGCACAGTCCAGTATTAGCTGAGCTGTACTGACGTGCTCAAGCACTCAACGGCAGTGGAAGTCTCAGCACCGATCGCACTGAGGGGGGCTATAATTTTACAGTCTTCCCATAGCACAGTGTGACTCTTAGAAGCAAGGAGGTTGAGGGCAGTATCAGATAGATGACATATAAAAGGCAGTGTTTAGTACTGCTTGACCACTTTTACTCACTGGGCATTTCCATGCCAAAATAGTACAGCAATACACGCGGCATGGAGCCAAAGAAACCGTCCCTTCTCTCCTGAGATGCTGCCTGTCCTGCTGAGTTACTTCAGCATTTTGTGTCTATCTTCGGTGTAAACCAGCATCTGCAGTTCCTTCCTACACAAATAAATAATATATAGGTGCAGAATATATAGGTGCAGGGTCCCTCTTCAGATTGACTCTGATCGGGGAATGTATTTCACAGGGAAGGCGATTCACGAGGCTTGTGCCTTGTGAGAAGTGAAACAGCCAATTCAAATTCCCCAACATACAAAGAGTTCATGATTATTGGAGTGAACGAACAAGACACTTAAGAATAGTCTAATTAAAGCCTTGACAGAAATATTAGACAGGAATGACTTAATGTCCTTCCAGCAATTCAGATGAAGTTTAAAGCAACCCAGCTAGAGGGACAGAGTTAATTTCTATGAGTTGATGACAGGGTGAGCTATGAACCCACGGAAGATATGATAACCAGATGACAAAAGTTTGTAACAGAAAGAAATGAGCTTTCGAGTACATCCAAGAATTAGCAAAGCGCTTGCACGAACTTTGCTGTTGCTTGGTCTCCAGCCCCTGTGGCTAGGATCACATAGGGTTTTAGTGACAGGAGAAGTGTGC